>OU015490.1:112297015-112933112 GCA_907164885.2 Dolomedes plantarius
ATTCTTTGAACCATGTACTAAAATTTTTTCACCTCTTTTATGATAATAAATGCTCTTTTTTTGTTGCAATCATTTAAATACACCCATGATTCATCTATTGCGACAATTTTTTTCCATTTTTCTTTGGATAAGTGTTTGTCATATAGAATTCTGCAGCGTGTCCTGCGTTCAGCGATATGATTTGGAAGAAGACGATGCACATTGCGTTTTTTCGCTTTCTTAAGATTTAAATCAACGTTTATCATTTTGTTTACAGTGGACACCGAGCATTTTAAGGATTTTGCAACTGTCTTTTGACTAGGGGAATTTCTTTTAACATTAAACAACGTACCTTTGCAATTGTCGAAGATGTCCGTTTTTTCCTTGGATACTTGTTTGGAATTTTTGTCCCACTTGAGGCTCCAATTTGACGTTTTTTCCCTTTCTTGTTGACGATATTGCCTATCGACGCTTTAGATATCACAAAACCATGACTCTCACATCGTTTTTGGATAACGGAGTATGCATATTTCTCTTCGGAAAGAGCATAAATGTAGCCTTCGAACCACTGCTTTGTTAAAAACGCCATTTTGAGTAAAAACAAAACTTTCAAGCCGCAGAGGATAATTTTGACTTTTAAAAACATAGTATAATTGAAATTATTTCTTTTGCAGCAAGCGATTTTTTATTACCGCTGACCAAAATAGTCTAAAAAATGTGCGAACAGCCTCTGTATATATATATATATATATATATATATATATATATATATATATATATATATATATATATATATATATATACACTGCTGGCCACCCAAATTGCAACACCAAGAAAGACTAGAGATATCACAACAAAATTTATTTTGTAGATAACATATTGATCAAGTATCTAATGATTAAATTTATAGACTTCTGTGAAGTGTAGTTCCTGCCAAAATCAGTAGCCAGAGTAGCCGCCATTGTTGGAGATCACCGCTGCCACACGACTCGGCATTGATTCAAAGAGACTTTGGATGCGTTCTTGGGGTACAGCAAACCAAGCAGCTTCCACGCGTTGCCAAAGTTAATCTGCTGTGGCAGCTGGGGATGGAATCTGGTTCAACCGTAGAGCAACCATGGACCACAAGTTTTCTATCGGCGAAAGATCCGGAGAGCGAGGCGGCCAGGGAAGCAATTCAATCTGGCGATTGACGATGAACCGTTTGACAATGCGTGCCACGTGTGGTCGCGGCGCATTATCCTGTTGAAATATGGCTGTGGGCAAGCGCTGAAGGTAAGGAAGGACATCTGGCTCCAACACCTCGGAGATGTAGCGCTGGCTGTTTAAAGTACCGGCAATGCGTACTAGAGGTGTGCGAGAGTGATATCCAATACCGCCCCATACCATAATACCCGGTGCAGGACCAGTGTGGCGGTGCATAACGCAACTGTTCAGCATCCTCTCTTCACGGTGTCTCCAGACTCGAATGCGACCATCGTGGTGTTGCAGACAGAAGCGTGACTCGTCAGTAAAGACAATTTCATTCCATTCTGCCGTCCACATCCTTCTGTCATCGCACCATTGGCGGCGGAGACGTCTGTGGTTCTGCGTCAAGGGTAGACAAAGCAATGGACGTCTTGCGGACAGACCACTCTGCTGTAAACGGCGTCGAATGGTACGCGCAGACACTGGATGATGCGTTACAGACTGCATGTGCTGTGCTATGGTTCGTGATGTGACTGAGCGATCCGTCACTGCCATGCACACAATTTGCCTGTCATCACGTGAAGTGGTGCTCTGAGGTGGATGCGATCGAACACGCCGGTCCGTCGTACCCCCCTGCATCCAACGATCACATATCCGCAATACAGTTGTTTGGTTTCGTCCAACACGACTACCGATTTCCCTGAAATTTAATCCACAATCTCGGTAGGCCACTATCCTTCCTCTGTCGAACTCGGATACTTGATCAAAAGATGATCGCTGTTTTCGACGAGGCATAATTGATCGTTTTTTTGAAAAAAAACCACAAGAAAAACACAATTGCTGAACTTGAAATCGTCGAAATCTCCAAGTCTTAAATAGCGCTTTGAAGTGGCTCAACAGGCGCGCGTGATGTGCGTCTGCGCTGAAATTCTAATCATTTGCATATCTCACCTCCACTAATGCATGTTGTAAATTTCATGTTATTTGATGTTTCCTTCAGGGTGTTGCATTTACAGTGGCCAGCAGTGTATATACATATATATAACATATATATACACATATATTTACACACACACACACACATATATATATATATATATAGATATATATATATATATATATATATATATATATATATATATTCATTCTTGGACCAGTATTCTTGGGATACATGCTATCCCACCCCGTAAGGAAAACGCTAAATAAATGTTTTGTAAAATAAACAAAACGTTCCCGTCAACTTACAAGTTCATACAAAGCGAATCTCGAGGTAAAAATTTCCACTAATAATTAGACTTTACTAAGTGAAACTCGGCTCTAACTAAAATCTTTAAAAAAGTGTAACAGTTAAGAGACAATGACATAAGACAGCTGAATGAAGAAAATAAAATTCCTTTCCTGACAAAGTGGAAATTGCGTTAATTAGCTCTTATCCCGAATTTTTCCATCCACATCGCCAAATGATATTCCCCCCCTCCTCATACTCCTCCAACAGTTTCTTTAGCGAAACGCAAAAGCATTTTGTAAGATAATTTGCCGGGAAAGAATACGCCGCATTTACTTAATCATTACTTGGTGTAGTATTTTCAGAAAGAATGAATATATCTGTCTCAGAGCTGGTAATTTCTCTTCGGGATAAATAAACATTACATTTTGCTTCACAAAACCTTATTTTTTTTCATCGCATTTTCCAAATACCAAGTAATTATAATCCACCTGCTACAGCCTTTTATTGTTTCCCTGAAGGAAGCTTCTGCCAACTGATATTTGATTTATTCGATAAGGTTATGCAGTCTTGGAGTAAAAATTACGCGTGAGTTATTTATAGGTATGCCCTGAAGGGCTAACGGGGTGAAAAGCTATCACTACAGCTTTCGTTTAACCCTTCAGCGGGGGCGCCAATTTTTGGGAGGACCAGCAGGCGTGCGTGGCACAAAGTGCAACGTCTATCTCGACCTGGATTATTCCTTTTGTAATAAACTTTATTGTTTCAAATTGAAAATTATAATTCTGCGTTTTATGACAAGATATAAAATTCTGATACTATTGAGATATATTTATAATTAAAGGGCAAAGAATGGCAAATACAATCGCCTTATTTCAAAACTGTCCGGATTATTATCTGAGGACAACTTGAGAATCGATTCCTATTGTGTCCAAAAACCTAAAAAACAATGAGATTGTCCATCTTCGTGATAAGCGGGATACCGTGTAATAATTGCACATTGGATCAAGTACATCAACTCCTGCTTTTGTCGTATTGTAATTCAGTATAATCACTGGTTTACCACGGTTAAATCACGAGTAATAATGAATGAAAGGAATACGAGGGTCAGAAAACCAGACCTGCATTAGAAAGGGTGTAGCTATAAATAGAAACTCCTTAGAACATTCAAACCTTACATGAAAAAACAAACCATTCAAAATTACGAAAATGTTGCAGTTTGTACACGGGCACGCCCGCTGAAGAGTTAAAAGCATTTACTTCGTGGATATTGCAATCTATTTGTCGTAAGTGATTACTTTGAGTTTAAGAAAGCTAAATGTTTTTAATTGCCGGGAAATACAGGGTGGTCCAAAATTACAGAGCGCATTTCATGCTTGAAAAATAAAAAAATTGAGGTACGTACAAGTTTATTGTTTTCTTGGAAAGACAATTTAAAACAATTTTACACACCAAAATTTTAAACATTAAATAACTCCCACATCAGCCGGTAGATGTCACGACAACTTTCGCAAGAAAAATTTGCTAATTGCGTCAGTCTGCAAATGGCTGCCGTACAGGAAAAAGCAATGGTCGTTTTGTGGTTCCATGAAAGAAAACCCGTTGTAACTCATTTTGTTCTTTTTTATTAAACATAAAATGCGCTAGGGTGGTCTAAAATTGAAAAAAAAGAGAACAAAATGAGTCACAACGGATTTGCTTTCGTAGAACCACAAAACGCACATTGCTTTTTCCTGTACTGCAGCCATTTGCAACGCATTTCATGTTTGAAAAAAAAGAACAAAATGAGTTGCAACGGATTTCCTTTCATGGAACCACAAAACGCACATCGCTTTTTCCTGTATGGCAGCCATTTGCCGACTGACGAAATTAGTAAATTTTTTGCGAAATATTGTCGCACCATCTACCGGCGTATGTAGAAGTTATTTAATGTTTAAAATTTTGTTGTGTAAAACTGTTTTAAATTGTCTTTTCAAGAAAACAATAAACATGTACGTGCCTCAATTTTTTTCTTTTTTATTCAAGCAGGAAATGCACTCGGTAATTTTGTACCACCCTGTATAAATGAAGATATTGATGGATATATCTTGTAACCCCATAGACCCTTTACTTTTCTGTTAGCGGGACGCCACTTGACACCTAATATAAATGTCGCCAAGTCGTCGCTTATCATAAATGTAAGAATGGGAAATAATATGACTGGATATCTTGTCGTGGACAATTATGTTATACACCCAAAAAGTTGTACTATAAATACAAATAAAAAGACAAAATTAATTTCAAACCGCAGGCATGAAATTGCAAATATCTTTCAATCATTGCAGAAAACATTTCAGTTTTCAATACATACGACGTCATAGGAATTCTATCAAGTAAGATTATAGATGGAGGCGAGCAGTACCCCAGTGCAATTTATTACGCCATTTCACACTGCCCCATAATCGCGCAACCGTTTGGGTATGATATCCAGTTTATAGGTCCGAGAAACTATATTTCGGGATGACAGTGAAATGTTCATAGCCGGATCGTAAAACCCATCTCAGTTTATGCGTAAAACAAATAAGCTACGGCAATAGAAATTAAAACTGAAAATGGCTAATCACGATGTTTGGCACGGTTCCCGGAGAACGTTGAAATCCTTGACTTGTGAGCTCAAAATTTTGCGTGGCGCCCCGCTAACTGCATGACTTGGCGACATTTATATTTGGTGCCAAGTGGCGTCCCGATTACGGAAAAGCACGAAGCTTACTATTAAACTTATAAACGATAAACGAATGGAAATAAAGTTTCTGGAATATATTCCTAGCGATTTTCGTTCAAAACAGTTAAACCCCAGAAGGACCCGATAAGGGTTTCCAAGCAGTGCCTTGGCGCTCGCCATGTTGGCAGTTTTTCGTAGTCAGCTATTTTCAGTTCAGTTCTATAGTTGGTCGGTACACGAGCTCTTGCACGACTCTGTTGCTCCCATATTCTAACATGGTTTTATACGTTCAAATAGGTTGTTAATAAATACTTATTTTTGATTTTCTAGTGTGTTTATTTCAATATACAGTCCACTGATTCATCGAGAATATTCCTTACAGAGAATATCCTACATTCGACAATAAAACAGTTAACATAATCAAGCAAAACAGACATAAAAGTCCTGAAAAAGAAATCAAGCGATAAAAAATTGGAGGCCAAATATTATTTGTAAATAACTGATATAAAGGGTACTATTCGTATTTTACTCAGTACATAACCAATATACAATAATTATTATAACGCAATTTTACTATAATAGAAATAATAATACAATAGTAATAGTAATACAATCTAATATATAAAAATGAATGTTTGTATCGCTGTAATTGTATAGAAATCCACAGTTTAGGAGCAACGATCGTGAAATTTTACATACAGGCGTCTTTAAAACCAGCCGAGGGTCTGAAGAACTTCAAAAATCGAAATTAATTACCGTTGATTTTTAATTAATAAAAAACCAAAAATTTTGAAACTAAATGGAATCACCTCTTTGTGGAATCACCACTCTGAATATGGCGTCCACGTTAGGCTTAGCTGGGAAACAGCGAGCGAAAAGATAAAAATAAATAAAATCAAAAAGTTTCAAATTATATATTAAACCAGAATAATAAATGAAAATAATAATCTTTCAAGTCAGATTTTATACTCTAAAATAAATCGGATCCAACGGCATATTGACACTATCACACGCGATGGAAAATTCGAATCAACCACGCTAAGTGTCACAAGATCATTTTTAATCGCTACTGCAACCCCCCTCGCTTATGTCTTTGTGTCTATTGAAGAGTTAAAGACGTAGGGCCGAATTCAATGTAACGTTTTAGCTCTTTAGCTAGTTGGTTAGTTAGCTCTTTAGCAAACCTCAGTTTTGCTAACTGTTAGCACATCGGCATTCAAATGGCCCGTTAGCTCTCCGATCCGAGCACCACTCTCCGACGAGGGAATGTTCGGCAAACCTCGGAAGCTTTTAAGCGAATGCTCTCAGTAAGCCAATCAGACAGCCCAAAGTCATCGCCAGCGCGACATCAAATGTAAACAAACATGGAAACTTCGGAACTGATAAAATAAATATAATAAAAACGAGTAATGCCTGGATACGCAACAAATGAAAAATGAATCAAATGATTTTAAATTTGTGGATAGAATACTTACAAATATTTTCATAATTCTATGTTCAACTTTATTTGAAATATTTATAATTCACTATGTTAAATTACCGGAAGCTTTATTTTTCTTTTCTTTTAGCAAAATGCCACATTTTTTTAAATTAATTAGTAGAGAATACAGAGGATGAAAAATATTACGAATATGGAGGATATGAAGTAAAATATATTTAAAACAAAGTTTAGCTAAATGTTAAAATATCGTTGTATTCAGTAATCTAACCTTCCAAAAGCTATTTATTTTGACATAAAAAAAAGTTTCTGATAAAATGATACACAGAACTTTATGTGATGCCCTTCTTTCAATTAAATACATTTAATAAAAGCTTTTAAAATAGTTATCACATTGATGTGTTTCCCATCTGAAAGAAAACACATTCAAATCTCTGAAGTTTATACTAACAGCATGGTATTTAAAACTAACAGTATTGTATTTAAAATTTTCAAATATACAGATTATATTATACAGACAAACTTTAAATTAAATAGTATTATTTAAGATGTACTCACCTGATTATTCTCAGTTAAGATTTAGAACTCATAACATTCAAATTATGCATCACAATTAATAGTAGCCAAAAAAATTACAAGTACAGACACTGCTTCAGTATAAATACAGCACTGCACAAGAATTCATTTAGCTCAATCTTTTAAATGTTGATACAATATCCTTTTAAGAAAATCGATAGATTTACACTCTTTTAAACATATCCATGTGTAAATGAAGAAAATGCCAAATCTAGTTTAATTGAAGTACAAGGGAATACAATTGATAGTACTTTTTTTTTTCGACTATCACTAATTTTGGTTCATTGCAAATATACAATTTTAAGATATTCATTTCATTCCTTACACTAGGTGCAAATAAGCAATGTTTAAAAGATAAAGTATTTGAAGTATTGCATACTTAAGTTACTATCTTTTTTCAATTTGTGGCGAAAAAAAAAAATGCAAGTTATGTTAAATGTTGTAGTCATGCAGAAAAAAACACAGTTTCACAAATATAACAGTCAAACAAAATTAAATATAATTCATTTCTGTATTAATCTTTTTCTTTATGAGGAATAGGGCAGTAAAATACTCAGCTGCATTGTAGTTTTGTAGTTTAATATTTTAACTTACAGAGTGACATATCTGTAAAGTACTATCAATTGCAATGGAATACAATTGATAGTACTTTGTAAAGTACAGCTACAATGCAGCAGTAAAATACATCAGTACAGTAAAATACTCAGCTGCATTGTAGTTTTGTAGTTTAGTATTTTAATTTACAGAGTGACATATCTGCAAAGTACTATCAATTACAATGGAATACAATTGATAGTACTTTGTTTTTGTCGACTATCACTGAGTTTGAATCATACCTATTCAAAGATACAATTTTAAGGTATTCATTTCATGCATTACACTAGGTGCAAATAAGCAATGTTTAAAAGATAAAGTTTGTAAAGTACAACTACAATGCAGCAGTAAAATACACCAGTACAGTAAAATACTCAGCTGCATTGTAGTTTTGTAGTTTAGTATTTTAAATTACAGAGTGACATATCTGCAAAGTACTATCAATTACAATGGAATACAATTGATAGTACTTTGTTTTTGTCGACTATCACTGAGTTTGAATCATACCTATTCAAAGATACAATTTTAAGGTATTCATTTCATGCATTACACTAGTTGCAAATAAGCAATGTTTAAAAGATAAAGTAACGAAGTAATGCATAGTTAAGTTACTATATTTTATTCAATTTGTGGCGATAAAAATTCAAAATTTCAAGTTATCTTAAATTTTGCAGTTATGCAGAAAAAAATACAATTTCACAAATATTTTAGAATTTTCTTAAGAAGCACACAGAGAACAGTCAAGAAGCAGTTGATTGAATCACATTATAAATATAACAGTCAAACAAAATTAAATGTAATTAATTTCTGCATTAATCTTTTTTCAATGTGAGGAATTCAGTAATTTAATCCACAATTCAATTAGTACAATTAAGTACAATGGAATACAATTGATAGTATTTTTTTTTGTTCGACTATCATTAATTTTGGTTCATAGCTATGCAACAAATATATAATTTTAAGGTATTCATTTCATTCGTTATACTAGGTGCAAATAAGCAATATTTAAAAGATAAAGTAATGAAGTACTACATAGTTAATTTACTATATTTTATTCAATTTGTGGCGATAAAAATTTAAAATTTCAAGTTACCTTCAATTTTGCAGTTATGCAGAAAAAAAATACAATTTCACAAATATTTTAGAATTTTCTGAAGAAACACACAGAGAACAATCAACAAGCAGTTGATTGAATCACATTATAAATGTAAGTTACAGAAACATGGTTTGTACCAAATTTCATAGTCCTGGCTGAAATTTCAAGATCCATGGCTAAGCCAAATTTGATTTTAGTTATAGTTTGATTAATTTTTAATAGAACATTATATTAGGTCAGGAATCAGCTTGTGCATTGTAAAATTTAACATTAGTAACTGCTTTTGAAAAGGCATGACTTTTTCTAACACTTAAATTTTTTTTACATATTAAAAAAGAAGAAAAAAAGTAAAGTCCTGGAAACTGGAATTAACCACATTTTATAAAATTGAAACAAACAGAAATTAATGTTGTGCTCATGAAAATCATATTTAAAGACATATTATAGCTGTACTTTTTTTTAGATTGAAAAAAAAGTTTCTTCTAGGTAAGCATTCAATTACACACTGACAAAATTTAACACAATAAAACAATTATTGCACACATGGGAGAGCAGTTTCTTCACAGACATACTAGATAAAATTGTTCCTTTTATGTAAAAGAGTAATAAATGGGAAAAATCAATATCCACTATGGTTTTTATTAAAAAAGAGCAACAGCCAGGAAGAACAACCCATTTTATATACATCAAAATTTAATTTCCAGGGAACAGGTATTGGGCTTGAAGCTTGCAATTTGTCTGGGAAGAGGAATATAAATTTTTAAAATGCTTTCCAGCTTAGATACAAATATTTTGTAGTGTTATTACCAAGTTTCTGGTGATTGATACAATTCTCATTCTTTAGCACGAAGAATGATTAATTAAACGTATTTCCTAAAATTCTTCTGTGCTCTTCCACTACGGATATCTAAACTGAGAAGAGATCAAATGTTTGATAGTTAAAATCTATATTTCGTTTGTGTGTGCGAACTGTATATAACTCGTCCATTTTACAACACAAGCGAAAGCGGTTAAAGCTACAGAAATTCTCAAATCATTATACTAATCACTAATACCATAATGTCTACTGTAAATTTCCAAATCATTATACATAACGGTAAACATGAAATTTTTTTAAAGTGCTCGTAACTTAAGATTAATCTAATTAACAAAAGATAATTGGCTTATTTATAACGTATTTTACGTAACTGCTAAATAAATATAATTTGGAATATTCAAAAATACAAGAAAGAGTTAATTACTAACTTCAAAACAGTAGAAACTAGTCGAAACCTTAATCAAAACAAAAACACCACCAGAGAAACCACCTAGCAAGCGTTAGCTAACAGGCGACCGGATATTTCGCTCTTTTTGGGCATTTGAATACGGAATCGGCTAAAGAGCTAACTAGCTAACTAGCTAAAGAGCTAAAACGTTACATTGAATTCGGGGGGTAAGCTTCTATCCTGCTAACTTATTTCTAACTTAAAACTCCTCTTACTCCATAAATACATGTATATTCCCCAACCCATAGCAACTTTCCAGTAATTTTAGTACAAATATTCTCCTATTTACACAATACAGCAGCATGTTATTGTGGCGCATTCGGTAAGAGCGTTCATTTACTATACTACACGAAGCGGGTTCGAATACGAATCGCAAAGATTTTGCTAAACCTGTATTTTCAGCTTTTTTATGGAGGCTTTTTTGTTTCAGCTTTTATTTTATTATTTTTTAAATTATTATTATTATTATTTTTATTTATTATTTTTTTAAATTATTTTTATTTTATTTTATTATTTTTAAAAATTATTATTTTTATTTTATTTTATTTTTCATATTATTAATGTGTATAACATTTCGTATACTTTTTTTTCTATGTTATTTATACTGTGTAATTTTTTTAATGGATTTTGGTAGGTTTATTATAAATTTATGTATTTCATGTTTTACTTTTCAGGAATTTTTGCTCCAATGATAAAGGCTAAATCTTTTCCATGTTATTTATACTGTATTTAGTTTTTAAATTGATTTTGGTTAACAAACATTCGACAATTTGACATTTTTACTTTTCAGCTTTACTTTCCTAAAGACAATTTGACATTTTTCCTTTTCAGCTTTTACTGGTTTATTATAAATGTATATATTTTATGCTTTACTTTTCAGGGTTTTTTTGCTCCAATGATGAAACGCTAAATCTAGCTGAATTCTGAAGAAATAATTGTAAATTTATGGTTTTTTATGTTGGGTTTTCTTTTTATTCATGTGTATAACATTTCACATGCTTTTTATTCTATGATATTTATACTGTGTTTAGTTTTTAAATTGATTTTGGTTAACAAACATTCTTAAAATCCCGGGCAACACCGGATAAATTATCACCTGTGTAGGTTGATAATTTATAAATTTTAAAACTGTTACCACATGTATATTTACAGATCCACAAGAACTTTCCAATATTTTTAATTAATAAATAACCAACAACTCTCGATTCACAAGCGTACAATAGATGGCGCCACTATTTTAATTTTTTTTGTGTCTATTTCGTTGTTATGTGACGATAAATTTATTTAAAGTACCAAATAAAGAAATCACATGATCAGCGTTTAATAAATTAAATTGTAAAAATTAATCTTTAAAAATTCACCAAAAATTAGAAAATGGAGGTAAAGATGCGAAAAGAATTTCATTTTAAAGGAATTTTTATGATCTTTTTCGTGATATAAATTTTACAACCCTCAAATTATTATTTTAAATGCAAACTTGAAAAAAGTTACAAAAACAGATTAAAAATTTAATTTAAAAAAATCTAAGAAGAATTTTTCAAAAATCTTTCTTAGTGCACCCTTACACTATTAGAAGAATCGCCATGCAAAATTTCAGCCCTTTAGGTCCAGCGGTTTGGTCTGTGCGTTGTATGTCAGTCAGTCAGTGAATGAATGAATGAATGAATGAGTCAGATACGGAACTGTTTTATATATATAGATTTTTATTACTATCTCTATATCGTAACGTTAACTTCATGCGCACACATTATTTTTAACTGGCATTCAATTGGCTGTTAAAACTTTATATTTACATCCTATTTAAAAGAAGTAGGGTGTAAATTGTAGGGTGGAAAGTTGGTAAAATTAAAATTTTGTGCAATGTATTTTAATTTCTCGATTAAAAGTAGTTTTTTTCTAAAAATCAATTTATTTCGCTTGAAAAGCTAAATATTTTATGCACGCGGTTTATATTATTATTACTATCTTTATATCGTAACGTTAACTTCATGCGCGAGCATTATTTTCTTATGCTTTTTTAATTATTATCCTCTTTATAATAGCTTTATTTTCATATGGTTTTAAGCAAATATCGTTTTTATTCATATTATGTTGGTTTTTTATTAATTAAAAATTAAGGGTAATTAATTTCGATTCCGGAAGTTCTTATCTTTATTTTCATATGCTTTTTCATTTACGAATTATTCAAATGTTGGTTAAAAAACTTTTGCGTAATTTATATATTTGTGTGTGTTTAATTATTGAAATTAATAAATTTATATTTCTGGAGAGGATGTTTCAGATTTTAGTGGTACTATGATGAAAGGCTGAATATACCAAAATTCTGAGGAGTTTATTATGGAGAGAAAAGGAATTTAATATGTAGAGGATGTTTATAGGAGTTAAATGTGGAGTGGAGTTGAATGGTTTGCAGCCCTCAATCAAACACTTCATTTTTTTAAGAGGCAACGCTGCAGTCATATCATTGTTCTATTGGAAATTTCTGCTGAACCTGTAATTGCAGCTTTTTTTTACCCCAATGATGAAAGGCTAATTCTAGCTGAATTCTGATGAGTTTATTATAAATTTATATATTTATAGATTTCACAAGGTTTTTTTTCTATGTTATTTATACTGTGCTTAGTTTTAAATTAATTTTGGTTAACAAACATTAGAGAATTTGACATTTTTACTTTTCAGATTTTAGTATTAAAATGATGAAAGGCTGAAATTCTGAGACGTGTATAACATTTCACATATATTTTTTATGTTATTTATACTGTGTTAATTTTTAAATTGATTTTGGTTAACAACAAACATTCTTAAAATCCCGGGCATCGTCGGGTACTTCAGCTAGTAGTAAATAATAATACAATACAAAAGAAAGTCGTAGTAATAGTAATACGGTAGCCAGATAATCGTAATACGATAGTCTAATACGTAAGACTGTTCTATTAATAGTAATACGATACCTTGATAATCGTAATACAAAAGTATATTAGGTGCTAATTCTGCGCTGGGAAATGTTCTAGGAATTTTGTCTTTGATGATACTGCATACCACTCTTCAATTACGACGATCAGGTTAAATGAATATACTTTATTTACAAATTAAGATTAGTTTACAGTTTTTACATTAAAGATTACTAAGAAATTACTCACCAACGAGAGTTCCATTATTACCGTATTGCTAGGTTCTTATGCGTAATGCATTCTGGTTCAAACATTTGAAACGGGGGGTGATTCGCGGTACGGCGCTCGTAGCGCTAAGAAAGATGAAATGCAACAATAGGTATAGTATGTATGATGATCGAAATAAAAATAATAGTAATTCGATACCCCGATAAAAATAATATGATAATAATAGTAATTATACGGCATACATACAGTAGTTATACAAACCTATAAAAACAACATTTTAAACGTAATCAATATATATAAAACAGTTCCGTAACTGACTGACTGACAGATAACGCACAGACCAAACCGCTGGACCTAAAGGGCTGAAATTTTCCATAGCCATTGTTCTTATAGTGTAGGGGTGCACTAAGAAAGAGTTTTGAAAAATTCTTAATAGATTTTTTTAAATTAAATTTTTAAGTTGATTTCGTAACTTTTTTTTGCGTTTTTCATTTAAAATAATAATTTGACAGTTAAAAAATTTACATCATGAGAAAGATCAAAAAAATCCCTTTAAAATAAAATCTTTTTCGAATATTTATCTCCATTTTCTGATTTTAGGTGAATTTTTAAAGATTCACTTTTAGAATTTAATTTATTAAATGCTGATCACGTGATTTCTTTTCTTTTTGTGATACTTTAAATTAGTTTTGCGTCACGTGCATAACAACGAAATAAATTGACAGAAAAAATATTTTTTTTCTTGCTAATGCGGCAGACGATTGGACATTATCCAAAAAAAAATTAAAATTCAGTAAAAGTAATGTTCTTCAAACTGTACTATATTAACTGTACTATTAGAAAACTGTACTATATTAACTAGAATAATAATATAGTACAGTTAATTATTAGATTATAAGTTAATTATTAGTTAATTATTAGTCAATTATTAGATTTAATTTGAATATTTTCTTCTACATTATTTTGTCTTTAAAAATATCCGTTATGATTTTTTTTATAATTTTTTTTGGCATTAAATGTATAGATTGATCGTTGTATTTAATTTGAATGTACTCCGTAGCGAAGCACGGGTATTCAGCTAGTTATATATAAGAATGATAAACTTTTAGATACGGTCAATTTGGCTTACCAGTTCATTTCTCTCTTAAAAATCTTTTTCAATAACTAAACCGTCTCATAGTTATTAATTCCTCTCCAGGATTAATAAACATTCTATTTTACTTTTAAAAAAACCTTATTTTTTTCATCACATTTTCCAAATGCCAATTAATCATAATCCACCTGCAACAACATTTTATTATTTTCCTAAAGTAAGCTTCTACCAATTGATTTTTGATTTACTCGATAGGATTATGACATCTTGGAACAAAAATTACGCGTGCGTTTTTTATTGATATGCCCTGCAGGGCAAGAGCTATCACTTCGGCTTTGAGTTAAAAGCATTTATTTCGGAGTATTGCAGTGTATTTGTTGCAAGTGATTACTTTGCATTTAATAAAGCTAAATTCTTTTGTCGTCGCCCAGTGGCTAAGTGGATAAGGCATCAGCCTGCCACGCCGGGGGTGTGGGTTCGATTCCCGCATAAGACTTGGCTGTCTTCTGGGGAACCGGTCAGTCTTCCGCCTGCAATTGGAACCCCGTCTAGAAAGGGGAGCTGCAACCCATCATCCATCGCCGGTGTCATCGTCTGTCAATAAAATTTTCTGTGATTGTGTCATTTGTCTGTTTCTATGTCTTATATTCATATGTACACCGGACTGGGGTGTAATGTCATCCGCCAGGGACATTAGCCACACAAATTCTTTTATCATCAGGAGATATAAATGATGATATGAATGGATAGTTTTTAAAAGGAAGAGTTGTAGTAATTGTAAAAAATAAATTAAAAAAGCGGAAAAGAAAAAATATAAAGCAAATTAGCAAATTTCTTTTTAATGTCAATCAAAGGAAAAACAAACTAAAACTGTTTTTATATTCCTTTTTTATTCCAATTCAATTTTTACATGCTCATAAGTATAAGCTCATAAGTTTCATAATAATATATTAAACTTATAAACGATGAACGAATAAAGTTTTAAAATATGTTCCGACTAATTTTCGTTTAAAACAGTAATATAAGAAAACAATGAAACAGGCAAAATTTTACTCAAAAATAAATCAAAAGTAAATAATTTTGAGCCAAATATTATTTCTAAATAACTGACAAAAAAATGCTTTACATTCTTCGTTTTTTACTTATCCCCTTACCTGGTCAATTTTTTTACTAGAAATGTTGCCAAAAAAAACATATTTTTTTATTGCCTATAATTAAACACTATACTTAATAGAATAAGAAAACGAAAGAATTATTTTATTAAATTTCACTTTTAATGTTTTTACACTATTTTTATTTAAAATTTTTGGATCACACAAACCCTTAAATGTTTGCTTTTTGCAAGACAATACCCCTTGAATGTTTGCTTTTTGCAAGACAATACTCCTTGAATGTTTGCTTTTTGCAAGACAATACCCCTTGAATGTTTGCTTTTTGCAAGACAATACCCCTTAAATGTTTGCTTTTTGCAAGACAATACCCCTTGAATGTTTGCTTTTTGCAAGTGAAAACCCTTTTAATGTTTGCTTTTTGCAAGAAAACTCTGCATGCAATGAAGAATGTTTAACAGATCTTACAAAAATTTCTTTCACACTTCCTTTAAAAATTTGAAGTTTACACTTTTGCAAATTGTTCAACAGTCTTTTTTTTTGTGTGGTACAATTTGAAGCATGGTGTAATACAGTTGGTTCTCTGTTTAACGACGCTCTACTTAACGACGATCTCTATTTAAAGACGATATTTCCCGGTCCCGGTCCCGCCGACGTAAAAAAATTCTATTTAACGACGATTTTTTCTTAAATGATAAACTTTTTCTTCAACATTTTATTTACAGGATGGTTACTTTCTGTGGGGGAGTTTGGTTTCAATAACAGACCCAGAATTTCCTTTATGTTTGTTGCAATCACAGACGAGTTGCAGTGGAAAAAACCGGGGGAGGGGGGGTGAGGATTACTGTTTCTCGGAAGATCGAACATTCTTCCCTGGTGGATCGAATTTCTTAGTGCGGGTGTGGAATCACTCTATTGTACCTACCATGTTCTCATGTGATTTACGAACTGTCCAAAAGCACCCCTCTCTCACTCCTTCTGGGAAGTACGTGTTCATGTTTAGAGAATTCATGGTTGTGTGTAGGTTCCAGTACGCTCATTCCAGTACGAATACGAGGTGAGCACAGCAAAATGGCATCAAAGCGAAAGCATCTTACGCTACACGAAAAAGTGAAAATTATTGAAAACTGGGAAGAAAGTGTTTGAATAACAAAAGTCCAATTCGCAAGACAATTTCAGTTACCCGAGTCTACTCTCAAAGGCATTTTAGCAAGCAAAGAGAAAATTCTTGAAGCAGCACAAAAATTTGGTTTGAGATCCAAATCCAAACGGCAGAAAATTCAATGTGGTCGATCAGAAGAGTTTGATAAGACAGTCCTGCAATGATTTCATGAAGCAAGAGCATCCAACATTCCAATTTTCGGAGCGATATTTAAAGAAAATGCTATTGTTCTGGCAGAAAAGTTTGGAATGCAAAATTTTCAGGCTTCAGCTAGTCTGTTGGCAAAGTTCAAATAAAAATATGGAAATGCATTTAAAAGCATAACTGGCGAAAGTGGCTCCGTAGATGAAAAAATAGTGGATGAATGGAAAATAGTGCTGAAGGGGATATTAGATGGATATGATGGGAAGAACATATTCAATGCAGATGAGACGGGCCTATTGTACAATATGGTGCCTAATACAACCTTAACGTGTATGGGCGAAAAGTGTTTTGGTGGAAAACACAGTAAGGAACGATTGACTGTTTTACTGTGCACTAATTCGGATGGATCTGAGAATTTTCCACCACTAGTTATAGGCAAATCAAAGCAACCAAGGTGTTTTAAGAATATCACCAGGAAACATTGTGAGTACCGCAATAACAATAAAGCGTGGATGACATCACAAATTTTTATTGACTGGGTTAGAAAATTTGATGCAAAAATGCATCGAGAAAAGAGAAAAGTTTTACTTTTAATCGACCGATGCACTGCACATACTCCAAATATCCCTGGACTTACAAATTTGACTATCCATTTCTTACCAGCTAATTGCACTAGCAAGTTGCAGCCATTAGACCTGGGTATCATTCGCAGTGTGAAAGCATACTACAGAAAGTCTTTAATTAGGAAATTAATAAACAATTCTGCTGACAGTATAAAAATTAGAAAATTTACAATCTTGGAAGCAATGCACATGATAACATCAGCATGGAAAGAAGTTTCTTCATCCACAGTAAAAAACTGCTTTCGCGTTGCTGGAATTCACAAAGAACTTGTAGTGGAACTGCAAAGTACAGATGTAGAAATCAACGAAGATGACATTACCCCTGAAGAATGGAGAAGTCTTGCTGAAGATGAGGATGTTTCAATTCAAGGTTTCTACAATTGTGATAAATATGTTTTAACAACAGATTTCAGAAATTTAGAACAAATTTATGAAGATATTGTAAACGAAAACACAGTGTCAGACGATGAAGGTGAAGTTGAAGACACGGAAAACGAGACACTGCCACAGTCTTACACAGATGCAATTTCTGCTCTAGATGTTCTCCGACGCTATATTACATCGAGAATGGAAGGTGACTCATTTAACATTTTAGAAAATCTGGAAAAGAGAATAACGAAAACAAGGCGAATGAAGCAATCAACACTTTTTGAATTTTTTAAAACGTAATTTATTGCATTGTTTGTACTCTTTTTTTCAATGTAATTTAAAATAACTTTTTGTGAATAAAATAATGATGATAATAAAAATAACATTTTTAAACACACTAATATATTAAGAAATATATTGACAGTCCTAAGCCTGTAAAGTGTGAAGGGAAATGCTATTTTTTCACAAATTCTGTTTAAGGACGATCTCTACTTAAGGACGATTTTTCACGGTCCCTTCAAAGTCGTTAAACAGAGAACCAACTGTACAAAGTCCTACGTCACAATCAGGGCAGAAATAATGATCTGAAGAATAATCCAGATTATTGGAAGACAGTTCCGAATCTGAATCAGAATTCAGTCCATCATCTAACAGAAAAGTATTTTCGTCGTTTATTTCATCCATAATTTTTAAAAAAATGTGGTGGTTTGAATTCATAAGCGTTGCAAGCAGTAGAACAAAAGTTCCACAAAGAAAATATTACGGCGCTTTCGTTTAATGAAGAAAAACCGGGTTAAAAGAATTTAAATGGAATGGGCAAGCCACGATATCTGTTAAAAATATTTGTACTAGGCTTTGTATTAGTTATTTCGTTTGTACGTGTTTTTACAAACTAAAAACACGTCAAACGAAAAGTGGAAAAGAAAGATTATCGATGCCCGTACGCTGTACAGGCAAACCGGTTTGGGAAAGGTGTGAGTGACCCGTACGCTATAGGGGCAAACCGATTAGGGGGTTTTAATACACGACCAATATAAATAAAAATTATACAGTAATTAAGCTATAATAATAGCAGTACGATGGTATAATACATAAGATATTCTTTGTAATAAGTTACAGTAATACGGTAAGATAATACATAAGATAGTTGTAGCAATAGGAATAGTAATACGATACCTAAACAATTGCAATACGATAGTAAAATGCGTAAGACAGTCGTAGTAATGGTAATATAATACTTAGATAATCGTAATACGATAGTCTAATCCAGTGGTCGGCAAACCGCGGCTCGCGAACCACATGTGGCTCTTTGGCCCCTTGAGTGTGGCTCTTCCACAAAATACCACGTGCGGGTGCGCACGTACAGTGTGATTGAAACTTCGTGATGACTGGCTTTCTTATTTCTATTTTTACATACTTAGTTGGTGTTTATGTGTCTTTATCTTTTGGCAAGTGCTCTGAAGCGACTTAATGAGAAAACATTTCCATAAAGATTAAATGTCAACGCGTATCTTCATGTCGTATCTTTGCATCGTGTTTTACAATGTATCACTTCCGAGAGCGTGTCCCCGTAGAAAACACTAGACTAGTCAAAATGGTCTTGTAATATAACTAACCAGAAAGTCGAAGATCTTAAATTAGTTTCAGCTTTATCAATAGCAGTTGACGAGTCTTGTGACATAAATGATACAGCCGCTAGTTTCACTTTTTGTACGATTTATTTCATCTACATGTCCTAAAGAAGAACATTTAGAATTATTGTCACTCAAAGGTCAAACACGTGGAGAGGATATAGAAAATGCTGTAATTGAGTGCATTGAAAAACATCATATTCTACATGATAAAATTGTCTCAATTTGAACAGATGGGGCAAAAAGTATAACTGGCGTAATAAACGGGTTTGTTGCTACTTTAATAGAAATTTATCTAGATGCGCTTTGCGCGCAGACATTTCCAGAAAAAATTTGCAAAGTTATGAAATTCGTGATTAAGATTATCAACTCCAATAAAGGTTAACCCTTAATCATCGCCAATTTAAAGAATTTCTAATTGAAATGGGGAGTGAGTACGCAGATCTTCTGCTGCATAACAAGGTACGTTGGTTTTCTAGAGGAAACGTTTTGAAACGTTTCGCTTTCTTAAAAAACAGAAATTAAAGCATTTATCCTAGAGAAGGGTGTTTACTATCCAGAACTAACGAACGATCAGTGGATCCAGAAATTTTATTTCATGGTAGACGTTACGTCTCATCTAAATCAGCTTAATCGTAAACTATAGGGAAAAGGAAGCACGATTTTTTCGATGTTAGAAGAAGTTATTTCATTCAAAAACAAATTATCTCTTTTTGCTCAAGATTTTGATTGAGAAACTTAGATTCGCTTTCCAAGCCTGTTGAAACATTGCCAAGAAAATAATTCTGATACTGACATTTGCTATTTCAAAACAACACTTTTAAATATTAGGGAAGCTTTTCTCGACAGGTTTCAGGAAATCAGAAACAGCAAAGCGACGTTAGCTTTTGTTAAAAAACCTCTTAAGGCTACTGTAACAGAATTAAATTTTTCTCACTTTAATATTGACATTAGAAACTTTGAAATTCAATTGCTGGATTTAAAAAACAAAGAATTGTGGAGCTGGAAATTTGAACGTCTTTGTGCTGATATAGAAATATTGGAGAAAAACAAATGTGAATTTAGTTTACAGCACAAGTGGTCTGCTTTGAAAGATCTGGAGAAGGAAGATATGATTTTTAACACCTGGAATAGTATTCCTGACTCATATAATCAGCTGAAAAAACTAGTGTTTGCTGCTCTTTTCTTATTTGGGTCTACATATTCATACGAACAATAATTTTCAAGAATGAACCTTATCGAGAGTAAATTGAGAAGTCGTCTTATTGATGAAAACCTGGAATCGTGCCTAAAATAAAAAACAACAACATACAAACTTGACTTACCCAAACTTTCCAAGGAGATGCGAGACCATTTTTCATATTAGTGTTTGTCTGCCATTGTTATGATTTAACTTTATGGATACTTTACAATTTAATTTTATCAATAAATAATATCGGTTTTAAGTATGATATCAAGTTTTATTCAACGTACCTATAGTTTAACTAAGACAGAAAACTTTAAGTACAGTTATTATGTGAAATTAGAACATGTAATAAAATAGATTATCGTATAGTGGAACTTTTTTTAAATTGTTAATTAGAGAAAAACACATTCTGACACATGACTGAGAATAAGTAATGGAAACAAACTCAAATTTAATAGGTAATGTTAACATTTAATTTCTCTTCCTTTTACTTAAAATTATTTTTACCATTAATTACAAATTTGCACAGAACACATCATAATAATTATCAACATACATTAAGCAATTAATTGAACACATAAAAATCCTAGTTACACATATTAATTATTATGTGCTCTCGCCTGATAAATATATCACAAATTATTATTACTGACCACCACCCTCATTGGAGACTGAAGACAATATCTTGTATCTAAAACTCGGTCAAAAAGCAGACCAGAAAACTCATCATGCAAAATGGCGACTCGATGAAGGGCGGACAACCTAGAGGTATCTCTCAGTCGCGGCCTTTTCTTCAACTGCCCAAAAAACCATTAAAAAATTACAGTAGAGTGAACTGGCAGAAATCGTCACGTAACGAAGAAGCGTTATGCCGCCTCCATAAGACTCAACGGAGTCCTTTCTCTCAAGGACTCCGTGGCTGAATGGTTATCGCATCGGACTGCGCAGCTAGAGGTCCCCGGTTCAAATCCCCGCACAACCGCTACGGGAAATTTCAGCTTTAGTCTAATTTCGTTTGTTCTGTTAATTCTTGAAGTTTCTAAAATATTCTTTAGCTTACTATTCACACGGGGTTTATATTATGTCATTATTGCAATTTATAATGGTTAGTCGAGAAACGGAAACAGTAGAAAGTGTAAATAATGCAAACTTAGAAAAGTAAGTTAATAAAACAAGTATTTAATGTTTACATTCATTTAATATACTACATGTGATTCGAGTGTTTACTATTTACATGCATTACAGAAAAATAATAGTGAAATCATATGCTCAGCGTCAAAAAGAGTATCGAAAGAAAAAAAAATCCAAAATTAACTTCAGAGTGCGAAAAATATACCAAAAACCAACGCTCAATGTCAACAATTCCGGCAGAATCAAAAAAAATAAAAAAATACAGCAAAATGAAACATTGAATGTTGCTAGGTATGATATATATATCTTTCGCATGAGAATAAGAAACAATTTTATTTTTTATTTTTCTATTTTATTTTTTTGTTATTGTTTTAATTCACACGGGATTTATATTGGGCCATTATTGCAATTTCATAATGGAAAATCGAGAAACAGAAACTGCAACACACACATGTTATATGTGTGTGTGTTCGTGCGAGTATCGAGATTCGAGCAGAAAGCATTGTCCGCGGTCAGCTGTATAACCTCAATTATAAACATGTAAATATTATTTAAACTTATTTTTTGTTTGTTATTGTTTTAATTCACACAGGATTTATATTGTGTCATTAATTTATTTTTGTTGGTGATTAAATAATAAAATTAATCTGATTAAAAATTATTCTAGGTAACATCTAAATCAAAATAATTAATTTATATATTAAAATTTTTAATTTTAATAAAATAATTAATTTATATAATAAATTTTTTAATTTTAATAAAATAGAGAGAGAGAGAGAGTTGGTTGGTTGAATAAAAGCGCTTTATGGCGTGACGAAAATACACTAATATAATCAATAGAAATCTACATATTAAATCCCATTTAGCGTTGAAAAATAACGTAAGGAACTTTGTTCCTGACGGGGGTCCCCCAACGGCACAATTTTTCAAATTTTTTTTGATGAATTATCCCATCAATTTGAAAGAAAATGATCAAATGCGTAATAAAGAGGTATCAAATGCGTAATCAATCGTGTTGTTGTTGTTGCTTATGCCCCTTGACCGACAGTAGACATCAGATCAAGTCCCGAAGGCTATGGGTGATGAAGGTGCGACTCCTGATTTGAATTAGCACCACAAGGGTCGGAGTCCAACTTGGCTAAATGACCGGTCCAGTAATTTTGAACCGGGTCAAGTGACGAGACCGGAACACTTGACCCCGCACCTCCAGAGGTAAATTTGAGAACATGGAGGGCATTGTAGCCACGCCCTATTTTACGTGCCCCGGCCACCATTAGTGAACACGGCGGTAGATTTGCAACGATGAGCATCGAACCAGGGACGTTCAGATCACTGGCCCGCTGCTCTTGCCAACTGGGCTACCGCGCCCTGTAATCAATCGTTTAGCTCGAGAAAAGGAAGTTCACTTGGATTTAACTTTTTGCTCCCGTCCCGTGCGATAGATGGCTGCACCATTCTACAAAACAAAATTAACTGAAAATGATATTCAATTCTGCTTAAAGATGGCTAAAAGTATTAAAATAATGCAATGTCATCGTGTTCTGAGCTATTCTAAAAGTTTCAAATGTCTAGCTAGTCGGGAAGTAAGTTAAAAATCGATTGCAAGATTTGTACTGGACGAACACACAAACAAACAAACAAACAAACAAACGAACAACAAAGTGACTTAATAAATACATGGTCTATAAATAGACTGTACTTCTACCTCTTATTATTTAACAAAATGAGGGAAGATCCCCGTAATTAAATTGCGTATTTGATTACAGGTGTGATAGAGAAACCTCCGATAAAAAGTGTTGTATGTTAATACCTTTGTGTCTACCTTTTTTAATTATTTCCCTTGAGTGTGTCTACCGCTAGTCTAGCGCTAATAACACCGAAACAAGAGAAAATCTTCAATAAAAATTGTTATATTACAATGTAAAACAAAGAGACAAATTGCGCGGAAGTAACCAGATTTCCAGCTACCTTTTTACGCTAATACAAGTATTGCTAAAACTTTTAATTAAAGAAAACAATTTAGAACGCCAAAACGTAATTAGAAAGCAGTGCGGTTCATAATAAAGATGATTCGATTACATTCTTTTTTTTTCTCGTGCCGAGGAATTTTTGCTAACCTTATTCTTTTACTTCGTTACTCCAATCAATCAATGAAATAAAATTGTTCGTTTTAAAACTGTAACAGCTGAAATCCTTATTATTACATGGCATTTTGTTACTCTCATAGTAGTTCTGCTTGTCTCATGGTTTGAAGAGAGATTTCGAAGGAAGAATTCAAGTGGGAAAAGGGGGAAATAAAACACTAAAAAAAAGGGATTTTTAGGTATATTTTCTAAGTTGTTGTACGAAAATATTTTAACGCTGCCGTGTACTAACCCTAATGGATTCATCTCAATGTTAAGCTATGGAGAAAATCTGTCTATTGTTGACAGCTACATAAATACTGATAATCGAATAAAAATGGTATTTCTGATATCCTGAACTTTATTGCAGCTTGCAACACGATTTTCTTTTACCATGTTTTTATTAACTTGCTTTCTTGTTTGTGTGCGTGTTTGTGCAGTACAAATCTTGCAATCTATTTTTAACTGACTTCCCGACTAGCTAGACATTTGAAATTATTAGAATAGCTCAGAACACGATGACAATGCATTTTTTTAATACTTTTAGCCCTCTTTAAGCAGAATTAAATTAATTTTCAGTTTTTCAATTAATTTTGTTTTGTAGACTGGTGCAGCCATCTATTGGCCGGAACGGGAACGAAAAGTTAAATGCAAGTTAACTTCCAATTAACTTCATTTTCTTTCAAGTTGATGGGATAATTCATCAAAAAACTTTTTAAAAAGTATCTATTAATACATAGAATTGTCAAGTTTATATGATTCAACAGAAAATTAAAAAACATGGTATATAAAAAGTTCTTTTTATCTTGTAATTATTATTAATTGGATCCACTAAAGGAATTGATTACCGTTTACAATACAACTGCACCTGATCTTTTCCCCGAATAATTTTAATTTTAAAATTATATTTGTATTTTTTTAAAAACGAAAAATGGCTCAAGGTGTAAAATTTCTTTCTCTGTTACGTGGTACAATCTATATATATAAAACAGTTCCGTAACTGACTCATTCATTCACTGACTGACTGACTGACTGACATACAACGCACAGACCAAACCGCTGAACCTAAAAGGCTGAAATTTTGCATGGCGATTCTTCTAATAGTGTAGGGGTGCACTAAGAAAGATTTTTCAAAAATTCTTCTTAAATTTTTTTAAATTAAATTTTTACGCTGTTTTTAAACTTTTTTTACGTTTGCATTTAAAATAATACATTGAGGGTTATAAAATTTACATCACGAGAAAGATCATAAAAATTCCTTCAAAATGAAATTTTTTTCGAATTTTTACCTCCATTTCCTGATTTTTGGTGAATTTTTAAAGATTAAATTTTAGAATTTAATTTATTAAATGCCGATCACGTGATTTCTCTTTCTGGTACTTTAAATAAATTTATCGTCACGTGCATAACAACTAAATAAACAAAAAAAATTTTTTCCTTGCAATTTTTTTTCCTTGCTAATGCGGCAGACGATTGGACATTATCCAAAAAAATATTAAAATACAGTAAAAGAAATGTTCTACAAACTGTACTATATTCTTTAGTATTCTTTATATTAGATTTAATTTGAATATTTTCTTTTACATTATTTTATCTATAAAATTATCCTCTACGATTTTCTTATAAATATATATATATATATATATATATATATATATATATATATATATATATATATATATATATATATATATATTTTACATCAATTGTATACATTGATCGTCGTATTTATCATATAATATATATATATATATATATATATATATATATATATATATATATATATATATATATATATATATATATTTGGCATGAATTGCGTACATTGACCGTTGTATTTAATTTGAATGTACTCCGTAGCGAAGTACGGGTTTTCAGCTAGTCTATCTATCTATACTTATATATAAAGAGAGAGCGATTTTGTACGTGGAGGGTAATCTCCAGAACCACTGCACCTATTTGAAAAATTCTTTCACTGTTTGAAAGGTACATTCTTCCAGATGGACATAGGCTATATATTATGTATATCTGATCAGTAGAAGTAAAGTTAGGGGCTTAATCTTAAAAATCTCCATTGTTTCCGCTTCTGTCCTCTACCGCTTTTCGTGCCGAAGTCTTCAGCGATCCTTCTCGTGGTGCTATAGCAGTGGGCTTCTTCTATATCTATACTTATATATAAAGAGAGAGCGATTTTGTACGTGGAGGGTAATCTCCAGAACCACTGCACCTATTTGAAAAATTCTTTCACTGTTTGAAAGGTACATTATTCCAGATGGACATAGGCTATATATTATGTATATCTGATCAGTAGAAATATAGTTAGGGCCTTAATACTAACAATTTCCATTGTTACCACTACTGTCCTCTACCACATTTTGTGACGAAGACTCGAATGAACCTTAGCGTGGTACTATCGCGGTGGGCTTCTGTTCTGACGTTAGCGGCTCGAAACTAGACGTTCTCCGGCACGCCTTTTTCTTTTAAAAAATTAACTTTAATTATTAAGTAACTTAATATTAATTTGAATATTATTTTAGGTGCTTAAAATAATTAAAAAAACATTCTTTACTTAAAATCCTTTTTTATTTTTGTATTTTTATTTCATCTCTTACTCTAATTTTGAGATAGCAATGTGTATATATACTTCTATAATCTATACTTATATATAAAGAGAGAGTGATTTTGTACGTGGAGGGTAATCTCCAGAACCACTGCACCTATTTGAAAAATTCTTTCACTGTTTGAAAGGTACATTATTCCAGATGGACATAGGCTATATATTATGTATATCTGATCAGTAGAAATAGAGTTAGGGCCTTAATACTAACAATTTCAATTGTTACCGCTACTGTCCTCTACCACATTTTGTGACGAAGACTCGAATGAACCTTAGCGTGGTACTATCGCGGTGGGCTTCTGTTCTGACGTTAGCGGCTCGAAACTAGACGTTCTCCGGCACGCCTTTTTCTTTTAAAAAATTAACTTTAATTATTAAGTAACTTAATATTAATTTGAATATTATTTTAGGTGCTTAAAATAATTAAAAAAACATTCTTTACTTAAAATCCTTTTTTATTTTTGTATTTTTATTTCATCTCTTACTCTAATTTTGAGATAGCAATGTGTATCTATACTTCTATAATCTATACTTATATATAAAGAGAGAGTGATTTTGTACGTGGAGGGTAATCTCCAGAACCACTGCACCTATTTGAAAAATTCTTTCACTGTTTGAAAGGTACATTATTCCAGATGGACATAGGCTATATATTATGTATATCTGATCAGTAGAAATAAAGTTAGGGGGTTAATCCTAACGATCTCTATTGTTACCGCTACTGTCCTCTACCGCTTTTTGTGCCGAAGCTTTCAACGATCCTTAGCGTGGTGCTATCGCGGTGGGCTTCTGTTCTGACGTTAGCGGTTCGAAACTAGACGTCCTCCGGCACGCATTTTTCTTTTCAAAAATTAACTTTAAATATTAACTAACGTAATATTAACTTGAATATTATTTTAAGAATATTATTTAAAAAAAACATTGAATATTTAAAAAAAAAACATTTTTTACTTAAAATCCTTTTTTTATTTTTGTATTTTTATTTCATCTCTTAACCGCTTTCTATTAATTTGAATACTATTTTAGGTGCTTAAAATAATTAAAAAAAAACATTCTTTACTTAAAATCTTTTTTTCATTTTTGAATAAAACTACGGTCTCAAGCACACCTCTTTCTTTAAAAAAAATTACTTTTTCTATTAATTTGAATACTATTTTAGGTGCTTAAAATAATTAAAAAAACATTCTTTACTTAAAACCCTTTTTTATTTTTGAATAAAACTACGGTCTCAAGCACACCTCTTTCTTTTAAAAAAATAACTTTAATTAATAACTAACGTAATATTAATTTGAATACTATTTTAGGTGCTTAAAATAATTAAAAAACATTCTTTATTTAAAATCCTTTTTTAATTTTTGAATAAAACTATGGTCTCAAGCACACCTCTTTCTTTTAAAAAAATATCTTTAATTAATAACTAACGTAATATTAATTTGAATATTATTTTAGGTGCTTAAAATAATTAAAAAAACATTCTTTACTTTAAATCCTTTTTTATTTTTGTATTTTTATTTCATCTCTTATTCTAATTTTGTGATACCAATGTGTATCTATACTTCTATAATCTATACTCTATACTAATATATAAACAGAGAGCGGATTTTGTATGTGGAGGATAATCTCCGGAACCACTGCACCTATTTGAAAAATTCTTTCACTATTTGAAAGGTACATTATTCCAGATGGACATAGGCTATATATCTATACTAATATATAAAGAGAGAGAGCGGATTTTGTATGTGGAGGGTAATCTCTGGAACCACTGCACCTATTTGAAAAATTCTTTCACTATTTGAAAGGTACATTATTCCAGATGAACATAGGCTATATATTATTTATATCTGATCAGTACAAAGAAAGTTATGTTGGGCTAAATGTTGAGCTGATGCTTCACCTTTACAACTTTTCCTTTGTCAACCATAGCAACACATGAAACTACATTTTCATTTATTATCAGTAAAACATTTAATATTTTAAAGATCCAAGTGGAAGAGGTATTGATAAATACAAAAAGGATTTTTGAAATTGGCTACGTTTAAGGGTTTATTGAAGAAAATTTCATTTGGAACTACGCTTTTTATTGGTCTAAAAAGCGTTTAAAAAATTTGTTTAAAAAGTTTTACAATTTATTGGCTATCAACTGGAAATTTATTGGTTTAATATTACAGAAATTTATTTAACTTTATGTTTTTGAATTTATGTACAATTTTATGCACAATTTGCGTAAATCGAACTTGAATTATTGAACTTTATTAAAAAATTAGGGTATTTCATTGAAACTGTGAAATTTATTGATTATTTCGAATAGGACTATTTTTTTCCTTTATAAGTGAAAAAGTATTGTTTCAAATGAGCTGAAATTTTGTATAGATATAGTTGATAGTTCAGATTAAAACATAGGCATATTATTTTTTGAAAATCGGGCCCCGGAGTATTTTTAATTAATGTTTTAAAAATTTCGCCCCTAAAAGTTGCTTATTTCGACAGCTTTCGTGGCTGTCCTCGCTGATAGCGAGACTATGGGGTCGAGTCGTACCAAAATCGGCACGCGGGTGGTACGATTCAGTGCCTGACGTAGCCGGATTTTTTAATTTTTAATTTAAAAAAAAGTTATTAAATTTTTTGTGCCATTTATGGTACTTTTTTCGTGTTTTTTTGTGTGTGGACTCTGTAGGGGATAGGCTATGGGGCCGAATCGTATCAAAATCGACATGCGGGTGGCCCCCGGAAGCAATTCAGTGCCTGACGTTACAGTTTCCAATAAAACTTTCTTTTGCCATCACCATCAACAAATCCCAAGGTCAAACATACAAATATATTGGACTTGACTTACGGAAAGATTGCTTTACTCATGGACAATTATATGTTGGTCTCTCTAGGTCAGGAAATGCGGAGAATCAGTTTATTTTAAAACATCAGAAAAACGAAACAAAAAATGTAGTATACCATGAGGTTTTAAAATAAATTAAATCTACCTAATATCTACTTAAGATAGATAATTGTTCAACCCGGACAAAGTCGGGACGGGCCGCTAGTATATATATAAAACAGTTCTGTAACTGACTCACTCACTTACTGACTGACATACAAAGCACAGACCAAACCGCTGAACCTAAAGGGCTGAAATTTTGCATGGCGATTCTTCTTATAGTGTAGGGGTGCACTAAGAGAGATTTTTGAAAAATTCTTCTTAGATTTTTTTTAAATTAAATTTTTAAGTTGTTTTAGTAACTTTTTTTAAGTTTACATTTAAAATAATAACTTGAGGGTTATAAAATTTATATCACAAGAAAGATCATAAAAAATTCCTTTAAAATGAAATCTTTTTCGAATCTTTACCTCTATTTTCTAATTTTTGGTGAATTTTGAATGATTAATTTTTAGAATTTAATTTATTAAATGCTGATCACGTGATTTCTTTTTCTGGCACTTTAAATAAATTTATCGTCAAGTGCATATCAACTAAATAGACAAAAATATTTTTTTTTCTTACGAATGCGGCAGACGATTGGACATTATTTTGTCTATAAAATTATCCCTTACGATTTTTTTATAAATATATATATTTTTTTCTACATCAATTGTATATATTGATCGTCGTATTTATTATAAATATATATATATATTTATTTATTTTTGGCATTAATTGCATACATTGACCATTGTATTTAATTTGAATGTACTCCGTAGCGAAGTGCGGGTTTTCAGCTAGCCTACATATATATATATATAAAACACTTCGGTAACTGACTGACTGACTGACTGACTGACATACAACGCACAGACCAAACCGCTGGACCTAAAGGGCTGAAATTTTGCATGGCGATTCTTCTTATGTTGTAGCGGTGCACTAAGAAAGATTTTTAAAAATTTCTTCTTAGATTTTTTAAATTAAATTTTTAAGCTGTTTTAGTAACTTTTTTAAAGTTTGCATTTAAAATAATAATTTGAGGGTTATAAAATTGATTTCACGAGAAAGATCATAAAAATTCCTTTAAAATGAAATCTTTTTCGAACCTTTACCCCCCTTTTCTGATTTTTGGTGAATTTTTAAAGATTCATTTTTTGAATTTAATTTCTTAAATGCTGATCACATGATTTCTTTTTCTGGTACTTTAAATAAATTTATCGTCACGTGCATAACAACTAAATAGACAAAAAAATATTTTTTTTCTTGCTAATGCGGCAGACGATTGGACATTATTTTGTCTATAAACATATCCCTTACGATTTCTTTATAAATATACAGTGGCTCCCAAAAGTGTTCGTACACTTACGAATTTCAATGAAATAGGGGTCTATCCATTAATTAAAATGAATATTTCAGAATGGGTATTTAATAATAAGATCTATAATCTATTCTTAACAAAAGTATATGAAATATTTTGAAAACATAGTAAAACTTTATTTTTAAGAAACCAGTAATCAAAAAGTAACAAAAACTTTATCTCACAAAATTCATCGTACACTGAAATATTTTCGGATAAATTCATAATTAAAATTACCGTCTGGCGCTTTATTTTTATTTTTGAATTGTGGTGGCATTTAAAATATCGTGTGGCTTTAATTTTTGTTTGCCTACTCCGTAATATTCTATATATTATTTAAAAATGGCTCGTAGTCGTAAAGAAACAACAAACAGCATTCGAAAATTGATTATTTTTCATCATAGTAGTGGTAAATCAGTTTGGAATATTGCTAAATTTCTTAATTTATCCCATTTTACTGTGCAGTATGGGAAAAAACGCTTTAAAGAAGAAAATTGGATCGAAAACAAGGTAAGAAAAGGCCGTCCGGCAAAGTTAACAAAACGTGATCAGAGATTTATAATTAGAAAATTTGTGAAAAATTCACGCTTAAGTGCTGTAAAATTTTCTGCAGAATTCAATGACACATTTTCTACTTCAATTTCCTCTGAAATTTTTTCGCGAGTTCTCAGAACAGCTGGATTACATCGACGTTCTGCCCATAGAAAAATTTTTGGGAGTGAGAAAAACAGAAAGTTTAGGCTTCCCTTCGCACTATGATAAATAAGCCCCAAACCTATTGGAATAATGTCTTATTTGCCGATGAACATTTTTGGTGCTGATGGGCGTATAATTGTATGGAGAAGAAAAAAATGAGGAACTTTATCCCAAGAACTTAGTAGGAACAGTTAAGCATGCTGGTGGAGGTATCCTTGTGTGAGGATGCATGTCAGCATCAGGAAATTTGATACTAGGAAATTTGATATTTATTGATGGCATAATGAATCATGCTGTTTTTATAAATATTTTAAGAGACAATTTAAAATTATCAGCTTAAAATTTGGGTATTGGAAACAACTTTGTTTTTTATCAAGATAACGATCCTAAGCACACGGCTCTCACATCTGGTGTCTCTATAATTGTCCACAAGTTTTGAAAACACCACCTCAAGCGCCAGATTTAAATCCAATAGAACATATTTGGAAAGAACTGGAGGTTCGAGTACGAAAACACGACATTCACACGAAAAGCGAACTAAAAACAATTATGATGGAAGAATGGATGAACATTCATGCACAAATTACAAAAGAACTAGTGCAATCTATTCCCAGACGTTTAAAACCTGATGTGGATGTTAAAGGATTTTCTACTAAATATTAATTTAACGAAAAATTAGAATATTTACTAATATGTAGAGATTTTTTACAAGTGTACGATGACTTTTGTGAGATAAAATTTTTGTTACTTTTTGATTATTGGTTTCTTAAAAATAAAGTTTTACTATGTTTAAAAAACATTTCATGTAGTTTTGTTAAAAATAGATTATAGATCTTATTATTAAATACCCATTCTGAAATATTCATTTTAATCAATGGATAGAGCCCTATTTCATTGAAAATCGTAAGTGTACGAACACTTTTGGGAGCCACTGTATATATTTTTTCTACATCAGTTGTATACATTGATCGTCGCAATTATTATAAATATATGTATTTTTTTTTTTTGCATTAATTGCATACATTGACCGTTGTATTTAATTTAAATGTACTCTGTAGCGAAGTGCGGGTTTTCAGCTAGTCTATCTTCTATATTAATAAAGTAACAGAAGGGTTTGTCGAGATCACGTGACCGTAATGCGACCGGGCGGACCCATCCTCGAAAAAAAAATGGCCGACAAATACAGAAATCGGTGTATATTTTTTTCTCATGAAAGTACATAAATGTTACATATTTGGAAAGAGCTTCGAAAACTGATAATTTTTTCTGCTTATACTTATTCTGTTAATTCAATAGTTTTAGAGATATTTGGATTCTAATGAAGCGTCATCGCTCTGAGAAATTAAATCATATATATCCAGTATGTGCAGTGGTGCAGCCATCTGTCGGCAGCGACGGGAATGAAAATTGACTTGAATGTAACACATTTGTAGCCCTTTTTTTTCTTTTGTGGAGCCCGAAGTACATAAATATGTTACACGGATGGCTTGAGCGTAGCCAGGTGAAGCCCGGCTAGTATATATATAAAACAGTTCCGTAACTCACTCACTGACTCACTCACTGACATACAATGCACAGACCAAACCGCTGGACCTAAAGGACTGAAGTTTTGCCTGGCGATTCTTCTTATAGTGTAGGGGTGCACTAAGAAAGAATTTTGAAAGTTCTGGTTAGATTTTTTTAAATTAAATTTTTAAGTTGTTTTTGTAACATTCTTCAAAGTTTGCATTTAAAATAATAATCTGAGGGTTATAAAATTTATATCACAAGAAAGATCATAAAAATTCCTTTAAGATGAAATCTTTTTCTAATCTTTGCGTCCATTTTTTGATTTCTGGTGAATTTTTAAAGATTAATTTTTATAACTTAATTTATTAAATGCTAATCACGTGGTTTCTTTTCTTTTTGTGATACTTTAAATTATTTTTGCATCACTAGCACAACAACGAAATAAATTGACAATTTTTTTTTCCATTTTAAGCGGCAGACGATTGGATATTATCAAAAAAGAAATATTAAAATACAGTAAAAGAAATGTCCCTCAAACTGTACTATATTCTTTAGTATGTTATAGTAGATTTAATTTCAGTATTTTCTTCTACATTATTTTGTCTATAAAAATATCCATTACGTTTTTTTATAATTTTTTTTTTGTATTAATTGCATACATTGACCGTTGTATCTAATTTTAATGTGCTCCGTAGCGAAGCACGGGTATTCAGCTAGTCTATATATAAAACAATTCCGTAACTGACTAACTGACATATAACGCACAGACCAAACAGCTAGACCTTAAAGGGCGGAAATATTGCATGGTGATTCTTCTTATAGTGTAGGGGTGCACTAAGAAAGATTTTTGAAATATTCTTCTTAGATTTTTTTAAATTAAATATTTCATTTGTTTTTGTAACATTCTTTACAGTTTGCATTTAAAATAACATATTCAGGGTTACAAAATTTATATCACGAGAAAGATCATAAAAATTCCTTTCAGATGAAATCTTTTTCGAATATTTACCTCCCTTTTCTGATTTTTGGTGAATTTTTAAAGATTAATTTTTAGAATTTAATTTATTAAATGCTGATCACGTGGTTTCTTTTCTTGTTGTGATACTTTAAACCAATTTTGCGTCACGTGCATAGCAACGAAATAAATTGTCAAAGACTATTTATTTTCTTGCTAATGCGGTAGACGATTGGACATTATCCAAATTAATATTAAAATACAGTAAAAGAAATGTTCTTCAAACTGTACTATATTAACTGTACTATATTCTTTAGTATGTTCTATTAGATTTAATATGAATATTTTCTTCTACATTATTTTGTCTATAAAATATCCGTTACGACTTTTTTATAAGTATATTTGTTTGGCGTTAATTGCATACATTGACCGTTGTATTTAATTTGAATGTACTCTGTAGCGAAGCACGGGTATTCAGCTAGTAAACGATAGTAAGCAATCATTTAAAAAAATAAAAAATTAAATTACATTAAATAATCAGAAAATTGATTTGGAAATGAATGGCGAAATGGATTATATCTCATGCCAGTTGTATGAAATAATTTTAATTTAACTTCAAGTAATTTTAAAAAATTGAGTGTGTACTATCTTGGTTATATTTTTTTAATCTGGGGTAATTCTCTGTACTAGGTTTTTTTCAATCCTAATCTGGGGTTTATTTATTTTGCATGTTGCGCATATGTATATATATATATATATATATATATATATATATATATATATATATATATATATATATATATAGATATATATATATAGATATAGATAGATAGATAGATAGACAAATAGATAGATAGATAGATATATGACACGGATCGTGTTTCGCTCGTGTGTTTAAATATTACTGAAGCAGTCAACATCTTCTTTAATCACTTGGTCGAGTGGCAGGGAATGGATAACAGGACAGACAATCTTCTTAAATCTTCTTTATTACGTTCCGTAATCAACAAATGTCCAGGTTAATCCTTTTCGCGTAGCCATTTTGTCAATTCCTAAGCACGCCTGCCGCGAGCTCCCGCTCTCAACGAAATTCGCATCCAATCTGCAGCCAAAAACTTAATTTCTCCGAGCTCCTGCTGTACGGCGCATGTGCAGACCTCAACCTTGGTCATCTGTACCCTCAAAATTGCCCATCGAGCATTTTTAACTTCGCGCCAAAATCTTTTCACTTCTAAAAATAAATCCTCTCGCCTAGAATTATTCGCTTTCAGCTCAAAGTCGCTTTTAAAAGATAATTTTCTCTACAGCAAAATACGCTCGCTTTGTCAATGATTGTTAGATTCTTATTATTTTAAGCCCCGCTTTTACTGCTCAACTATATTTTGACAGTTCAGTTATGTTTTGACAACTATATATATATATATATATATGTGTGTGTGTGTGTGTGTGTGTGTGTGTGTGATTATTATATATATCTGGGTTTATTATATTTTCTCTCTGTGAACCCTGAATGCCTTACATCAGATCACAAATGTCTACTTTACTTCAGAAATTTTCCCGCCATCGGCCCTTGAAAAAGAATTCCGCAGTAAAAATTACTAGAAAATGAACATAAATATTAAATCGTGGTCTATTTTCTTTCACAGTAGCTCTTCACTTTATATGTATAATCCAAACTCTCTTAAATAAATATTTCTTTTATGGGCTGAAAGCTCTTAATTTCGGTTCAGGAAATGTTTCAATAACAGCAAATCCTTGTTTATTCGCGAACCTGTTGCGGTGCAATCTCATCTCCTTGGAGTTGATTTCTCATTAATCTTTCAGTAATTCATCAGAAAAATGCGCTTACTGTATAAAAAAAAGTCTATGCATCGCACCAAAGGAAAAGAAGAATGAATCAATTCATTATGTGAAACACTTGCAACTAAGAGAAGCTTTCTTCTGGGCTGCTACTAATAATTGATGGGATATATATATATATATGTGTGTGTGTGTGTGTGTGTGTGTGTGTGTGTGCGTGTGGGTGTGTGGGTGTGGGTGTGGGTGTGTATAAATACAAGAAAATGTTCATTTGCAGACATAATAAATGCTGTCTGTCCTCACGCCATTTTAAAATAATAAACAGAACCTTTATATTCTTCCACACTTTTATACAGACCTTGTAGATGCGATTTAAAAACCTCGTTATGTGCTTAAATAGAAAAAAAATTAAATATTGTCAATTAGTCAAATTTTAAAGTTTAGCTTAAGTGAGTTTTTGCGAGAATCCTAAAATGTCTTTTATTTGTACGAGATATTTTCAATTCAAGATTCGTAAACTTTTTTTTTGAAAAAGGGTTTTAAGTGATGAACAAAAAAATGTATTCACTACTTACAAAAATATACAACCTTTGTCCAGAAAGTTCTGTGAATGACGTCACGGTGCTCACGGTCGTAAGAGTTTGCAACCGGCGCATACCGTGCCGGACAGGTGAAGACTAGTCTGAACCAGCTCCTGAGCGGCGGCGCTGCGAGTTAGCTTATCGTGTGGAAACAGTTCATTGTAGAGTGAAGGTGTTGTGCGCTCGGTCGAAATACAAAATGGATCACCGATCGAATATGCTGTTCTGTTTCAAACTTGGAAAATCAGCGAAAGAGACTCATGAAATGCTACTAAAAGTTTACGAAGAACGTGCTGTCACATTGAAGTGCATGTATGAGTTGTTTAAACGTTTTCGAGAAGGGCGGAACAGCATTAAAAACTCCCCCCAGAGTGGTCGTCCTGCAACTGCACACACCCCGGACAACATACAGAAAGTGAAGGAATTGATGGTCAAGGATAGTCTCGTGACAGTGCGAACGATAGCGGAGGAAGTGGGAATTGGTCGTGAGATAGCCCACCTCATACTGACTCAGGATTTGGGCAAACGCAAGCTTTGCTCCCGACTTGTGCCCCACACTTTGACGCCGGAACAACTGCAAATTCAGCTTGACGCCTGTGGAGACTTCATCGACATGACGGATCGAAACACAAATTTTCTGAAAACCATTGTCACGGGTGACGAGACTTGGACCTGAAGTACGACCCGACGGCAAGCGTATGGAGTGGCAGGGCCTAGGGTCGCCGAAAAGCAAGAAGGTGCGAAGTGAGAAATTCCTCATCAAGACAATGCTCGTAGTGTTCTTCGACTCTGAGGGTCTCATCCATTAAGAATTCCTCCCTGATATCACCACGTTAAATGCCACCACGTTAAATCCACGAAGTACGTGGATATACTGAAACGTCTGCTGCAACGGATCAATCGGGTACGCCCCCAGTACGCCAATCAAGGCAACTGGACCCTGCTTCACGAAAATGCCCGGCCACATACTGCCTTTCTGGTGCAGCAGTTCCTGGCCAACAGGCGAGTTGTGTCCCTGGTTCATCCACCCTACTCCCAAGACTTGTCTCCCCGGGACTTTTCCTTGTTCCCCAAATTGAAATCATCCCTGATAGGCCACAGGTTTTAGGACATTTCGGACATTCAACGTAATGCTACGACCCAGCTGAAGGCCATCCCTAAAGACGACTACGCCAGGAGTTTCCAAGACTTGTACAGCCGTTGCTGGATGTGCATTACCGCCTTACTTCGAAGGACAGTAACAGCTGTTTCATGTAAGACAACAATCCATTGTAACTATAGACACATTCACTGAACTTTCTGGACAAAGGTTGTATATTGCAGGTTGTTATTTTGTTTGTCTACGCAAGAAAATGTACATTAAGTAATTATAAATATTTATTTATTTATATGATAATTTATAAAATAGAATATCAACTCTTTCATTAGGCATTTAGATATTTCTTCATCTAAAATATGTATCCATCAAACTGACAACCATTTAATGTGTAGCGATCGCAAGTCTGCAGCTGAATCCCGCTACAGACGACATTTAAAAATATTTGTATTTCACGTTTTGAAGAAGTGTCCTGGCAACTACGATGACCCGGTACGAGAGTAGTAGAAAAATGAATTCTCCTGTATTCAATGTTTAGTTTTTTGCTTGGTAATTTTTAGTATCATGTTATTCTTTAATTTGTACTTGTCGTATTTTCAATGTTAAACTTATGTAAAAAACATTTTATTTTCATATTTAAATTGTGATAATGTGCTTTGGTTTGGCGACATATAAAAATACTCCTTGAATTCACTGCTAGTCAATGACGACCAAAAACTGGCAACTCCAAGAAATGCATTAGTATTGTTCTACCTTAACCTTTAGCTTACGAGGCCTATTTTTCCTATTCCCTTTTTAGAACGGCCATTAAGGGGATTATATAGTCAAATTAGCGTTAAACGGTAATTTACTATTAGAGATTTTAGTTTTTTTTCAATTCAGGAAGTAGCGTTGTTTTAATGCAGCGGAGAATTCCCAAGACTATGAAGTCATCATGATTAATTGCCTAGCACGTGTTCGGACTCAAGCAATCGTATAATGTTCGAAAGCATGTGATGGCTGACTCCCGCATGTCACAAGAAGATTCTCCCGCGTATTTGCAGAGCGCGAAAAAGAATAAAAAATAAATTAGAGTTGTCAGTTATGTTGTTACAGTTATGTGATGTAAGCACCGTGTCATATATATATATATATATATATATATATATATATATATATATATTCATTCTTGGGCCCTTATTCTTGGGATATATGCTATCCCAGCCCGTAAGGAAAAGGTTAAAATTTTTCATTTGAATATCAAGTTGTATACTATATACTAACAATATCAAATGCTAAAATAGATAACTCGTTTGATTAATATATGGCATTTCTCGTCTAGTTAAAAAATATTATAGGCGAATATAAAAACTGATGGACAATCATTTAGGGATTTTTTTCTTACTCGCCGTTTCTCCGATGCCATGATTACCAATATTTCACCATTCTTCCCACAGGAATGCATCTTTCATCAGCTATCGGTATCAATCATCTTTTCTTTCTTTTCACTGCCGGCTCATCTCTCACCTTCTTATGACCACTTCTCATCTTTTATGGGCAGTATTAGGTATGTGATATATAGGGAACTATCGATGATTACATTGGTCGTGATGGATACCTCTTGCTCTCTATTCAAGGAGAAGTGTTATCAGTTCCTAAGCAGATTATTCGGACGTTTGTATTCATTTTTACCCTGAATTACTTGTTACTGCACTGTTAGAAATGTGATTCAGATAACGTTACATTAAAGTCATTGATTTTCTCTAAGTTTATTTATCTCTTCCAGACTCATAAGACATCGAACTTTAACGGGTGACATTTATAGATAAAATCATTTTTACAGTATATATATGTATGTATGTATATATATATATATATATATATATATATATATATATATATATATATATATATACAAAGATTCAGCTGAAAAAGCATCGCTCTCATAATTCAAGGAGAAGAATTACCATCGTCTTAGTAGGTCGTTCGGTTTGATTGTATGCATTTTCAATGCAATTTATTTGTTTCTGCACTGTTGAAAATGGGAAAAGATAAAGCCCCGTTTTGTCCATGCAAATTAACATTTATCTTGTCTAAGTATTGCAGCCAGCGCTGGATACTTTGAACAGCTCATTAGGGTTCAGTTTTTGAGAAAAATGCTTTCATTAATGCAGCTGTTTCTCAGTTTTACTATCTTCATGTTGTCTAATTTTTTTTCTTTAGGTCAAGAGTTACTTTTTATGGGGTTGGTTAAAGCCCTTATCAAACCACTTCTCCCATACTCTTCAGAGACAAGTAAATTTACAGTGAAATATCATACAAACTTCTTTCAGAATGGTTCTGAGGAGAATTTTTCATGCAATCAGGAAAAATGAAATCTGCGAATGGATGTACTTAGCTCATCCAGAAAGTAAGTACCATTTGGGTATTAAAAAAGATTAGCAATTTGTTTTCATTTGTATTTTATTACATAAAAATCTACACACCTTAAACTACTTTTCGACGTATTCACCATGGGAATTAAGGCATGTGTCATATCTTGACACTAATTGAAACATACCCGCTTCGTAGAATTCGGTCGCCTGCGACCTGAACCAGTTCTGAACGTTTACCTTGATCTCATTATGACTTGCAAAGTGCTGACCGGCAAGAAATTTCTTGAGATGAGAAAACAAATGGAAGTCGGGTGGAGTTAGGTCCGGACTATAAGGAAGGTGACAGAACTGTTCCCATCGAAATGAATCAACCAGCGTCGTCGTTACGCGTACGGTATGCGGTCGCACGTTATCATGCACGAACACAATACCAGAAGTCAGTAGTCCAAGCCTTTTGTTCTGTATCGCGCGCCGTGACTTCTTTAATGTCTCACAGTAAGCTGTTGTGCTTCGTTCCATCCAGTACACTAACAAAATTCCTTGCCAGTCCCAAAAGACGGTGCACATGATTTTTCTTGGTGAGACGATAAATTTCACAAGGTCAAACATTTCTCGCATTCAAAAACTTGATAACAGCTCTTATTTTACTGCTGGCGGGCCGATCGATTGTTTTAAACATGATTACCAACAAACAATTACTTCAAACGTTAACGTAATCAAACAAAATGGCTAGGCTAATTCGTTCTAGAGTTGAAGTATGTAACTATGCATGCGCGACCTTCGTGCTGTCAGATGCGCGGGAGATATGCGCAAACAGTACTTACTTTCTGGACGAGCTAAGTATTAGTTTGAGCTGTGGAGGCATTTGAAAGGCGATGACATAATAAAATCTATTAAAATAAGCAAAATTAAAGTGGCAGGACATTAACAGCCAGGGCCCAACTTAGCCTAATTGGGGCCCGGGGCAAAAACTTCTTTGGGGGCCCCCCCCTGCTTCACTACTTCAGTAATGAAGAACTTAATACTTATTACTAAACTTTCTATTCGATTTGGGGGCCCGGGGCAACTGCCCCGTATGCCCCTGCCTTAGTCAGGCTCTGTTAACAGCAAATAGACTCGAACCAAACTACACTGCTCAAAACAATTAGGGGAGCACATGGTTTTAACGAAATTACGCAAATACTTACACCGATAAGTAACATAAAATAAATCATCCATAATTTAAAGCCTAGCAGGAAACAGAAGAAGAAAACTTCATATGCAAATCAAAGTTCATGACGTCAAAAACCAGAAAAAGAACATAAGGGCGGAAATCGGGATGTTGCAGAAACGTCTGTTTGACTGCCTTAACTGTGAAATTCGATTGCTCAGTTATTCTTTTTCAGAAAAGGTGACTTGAAAATGTCTCAACAACGTGATTTACCGGTATCCATGGCATGGCGTATTATAGGCAGACTTGAATCCGGGCAAGCACAACGTAGTGTCGCGGACGCTGTTGGAGTCGTCAGAAGTGTCGTTGCAAGGCTGTGGAATCGATTCCAAGAAACATGGAATGTTAGACGTCGACCAGGGCAAGGTCGGCCACGCGCCACTACAACAACTGATGACCGGTATATACAGTTAACAACTCGTAGAAACAGAACAGACAATGCTACTCAGTTGCAAAGACAGTTGATCTTGGCAACAGGACGAAGGGTGTCTAGCCAAACAGTAAGTAATAGGCTTCATCAGGAAGGTCTCTATGCACGTAGGCCAATGGTCTGCATTCCGTTGACCTCACGCCACAGTGCGGCCCGAAGAAAATGGGCTGCTGAACATCGAGATTGGGAGCAACATGATTGAATCCAAGTGTTGTTTACAGACGAGTCCCGATTCAGTCTTTAGTGTGACACCCGACGTGTTTTGGTATGGGGGGAAAGGGGCACTCGAAATAACCCGACATTCGTTCGTGAAAGGTCACAATACAGACGAGCTGGTTTTATGGTATGGGGTGGAATCAGCATAGGTGGACGTGCGGACCTGCATATCATTCGAAATGGTACTTTGACAGCCCGAAGGTATGCAGACGAGATACTGAGACCTCATGTCATACCTTAAGCTATGTCCACACTTTTGCGCTTTCGGGTTCGATTTCGGTTTCAACATGTAGCACGGAGAGAGAAATGTGAAGCATGCTCAGAGCGATGCTTCACCACCTGCAAATTCCAGGACAGCGCATGCGCCGCGATAGAGCATACGACATCGCAATTGTATCCAACCCAAGTGGATTTTCATGCTGAATTCTATGCGATTTTCTATTATACAAGGCAGTTTTCAAGCCAGCGTTCAGAATGTCACAGTCTTCGGAAGAAATTTTAAATTTTATTGATGATTACAGAAATTTACCGGCATTGTGGGATGTCAACAACTCCGCATACACAAATAAATTTATTAATGCATTTAATACATTTAAAATAATTATTTAATAATAATTAATGTGTATTGTTTTAAAATAAAAACTAAATGTATTTTTAAACAAAGCAAATTGAAAAAAAATTTGAAAACTTGTACTATATCATTGAAATTTCTTTTTGAAATACAGGGAGAAGATTTTCAAAAATATGCACCAGCTAATTTGTTATTATAAAAATACTGAATAAAAAATTCCCCATAGCTTACCATAGAAATTAAAAACTCACTTTGAAAAAAAAAATAGATGTTTTAGTATTATGAAAGCAGGTTACAACCTGAATTCGCGTTTTGCGTGAGGTAATTTTTCCCCCTCATGTCATGCATTGCTTGCATCCAAATGCGTATGATTCTGCATGTATCATTTTCATTTGAAGCTAAATATTATCGACACATTTCAAATGTAGGCATTTTTTAGTCCGTCATGGTTTTCTCGTCGTGTTCTTCATTTAACCCCATGTTAAAGAAAAATGAACGATTTTCATTAATAACAAAATACACTTCTTAACTTCTTACATATGTTGAAATTTTTTTATTATATATGAAAATTCAAAAGTAATTCTTCATGGCCCGCTTTGCTCAGAAAAGAAGTAAATGTCTCGGTTTAATTCTTTACTTTATATTAAAGAGGTTACTTACTCTTACTCTCTCTCTCTCTCTCTCTCTCTCTCCCTCTATAGTATGATTAGCTAACGATTTTTCTTGAATATTCTGTATACTTCAAAAGTAATATAAATATTCCTTTTATTCAGAAATAAATTAATATACCAGTGTAATTTTACACTATACATTTAAGAGATAAAATCTTAATAACGAGCAATATTCTACCGTTTTCTATTCTTAGTATTTGTTTGGTTTTATTACTTCATAAACAAAGCTATAAATTGTAGTTCTATTTCTAATAACTTGGCATATAAAAACAGGTCTTTTTCTATATTCCGTATCACCAGTTATTAATTTCTCTATCAAACTACATTGATGTAGAACCTATGTGTATAGAAAAAACATCTCTAATCGAATTATGAGGTATTACATAAAGAATATTGTTTAAATTTATTTTTTAGTCTTCTCATTTAGATCATTTTCCCCTGCACGTGCACAGACACACACACACCAACAGATTATATATTATATATATATATATATATATATATATATATATCTATATATATATATATATATATATAGATATATATATACAAGTCGGACCTCTATTTAACGAACCTCTATTTTGCGAACTTTTCCTTGGAACCAAGAACATTTGCGAATTTCTTCGTAAATAACCTCCAAATAGCGAAGTGCATTCTCTATTTAACGAACTTTTTCTTGAGATCCCAATGGTTTTTCTCCCATATTTCTCAAAATATTTCTGAACCTTTCAAACTGTATTCTTTCTTTTAACACATTAACTTACTTTTAACACATTCCGACGCGGATTACAGTTTGAAGAAAATACGCCTGAAGGGGTTTTTGGTGCATTTCTAAGATGAGTGAAGTATTATGAGAGAAAGCGCTTTTTCAAACAAAAAACTCAGACAAAATTAACAGACTTTATCAGTAATTAAATTTAAGGACGCATGTGGTAATGTATGCATAAATTACTTGTTTTTATTGAATGCGATAATTTCATTAAAATTCATTAATTTTAATATAATTTTTTTAATTGAAATACAGTGTATTCCCGGAAAATGTTTTGTTTTATTCTTGTTTTCCTTTCACATTTCTGTTTGATGGATAAGATATATAAAACAAATAGACTTAATTTACAAAATAAAGGTGCGATCAATTACTTTTATTAATAGTATTTAGTGTTTATGAATTTAAAATCTGTTTTGTGTAGTTTAAACGTATGTTAAAAGGTAAATCTCTATTTAACGAATAGTCCATATAACGAACTTTTTGGGGGGAAATTTAGCGACTTCGTTAAATAGAGGTCCGACCTGTATATATATATGAATGATAAATATGCAAGTAGAGGGATTATACATATTTATATACAGAGCACCGAACAAAAATTGTAATCTATACTTGTTGCACATTTCTTGTTGCTTTACGCAAAAATAGTGATCACCTTATAAACTCTGCGAAATCACAAGAAACGAAGCAGCAGTAACCGTCCGACTCTTCCAGCTCGTGAGGCATGAACTGTCGAACAAGTGTGGACAACAAATCGAATGCGTCTAGAGGCATGCCGGGAAGCATGGGCTAAAAGCAACTCGAAAGGGAAGACGAACCTCAAGTCGGAAGCAAAATCGAACCCGAAGAGCAAAAGTGTGGACATAGCTTACGCTGCAGCCTTTGGAGATTCCTTTGTTTTCCAGCATGATAATGCCAGACCGCATACAGCTCGTCTTGTGGAGAACATGCTTGAAGCTGAAACAAAACAGCGTATGGAATGGCCAGGGTGCTCTCCTGACCTGAATCCAATCGAGCATGTTTGGGACATGCTCGGACGACGCATTTCTGCGAGACCAAGGCCTCCTTTTACTCTCCGAGACTTGGAGATTGCACTTCTTGAGGAGTGGAACAGTATGTCCCCAAAGTCTTATTCGATAACACATCGCATCCATGGAAAAACAGGTGTGTAGCAGTCTTAGCTGTTCGAGGAGAACAACACGCCATATTAAAAATCTTGCATCATTTCTACAACATACTTTTTTTTATCGGTTACATGTAACAAAATTGTTGTCCTAAATCATCTTTTCATGTTTTTTCCCTATTTTCAAAGAATTAAAGCTTAATTGCAAATTTTTTTACTTCTTTTTTTCTGTATTGCGCATTGATACGTGTGTACTATCCATTTAATGCTAATACGTGGCTGTCTCGCACGGTTTTCATGAACTTCTTGCTTGCTCCCCTAATTTTTTTTGAGCGTGTAGAATAAAATTCTTTATGCTTGTTTCTGAGGGAACATACCATAAGAAGTCTGAAAACAGGACGGCAGTAGCGATAATGATTTTCAGATCATCGACGTACACCGGTGATGAGCTATTTCCTCTAAGAGAGGCAGTCTAGGAAAGGTTTTTAAGAAGACCAAGGCCCACTAGGGGCGGGCTGTATCACTACTTAGGATGTTGGCTTTAGGCCTTTAAAAGCGCTTTTTCTAGAGGTAGGACTTTTGCTCTTTCTGCAGCATTCTGTAGAGAGGCAAAACGTGAATCTACAGCATGAAGTATGAAATTCTTGCTCTTTACTGTGATAAACTGAGTGCTATTAGAATTGTTAAACAGTTGGCAGTATCCGTTGTCACATGCGTCTTTGCGACATTTTCCATTATCTTTGAATTTCTCAAGCAGGATCTATGGGTACCTTAGTTTGTAGGTAAAATGGGTAGCTCAATCTTGTGGCAATTGCTTCAGGTCATTTTGTGATCCTTTATCTGTAAATCGGACTCCAATACCCACCATGCAGAAAGAGACCTTTTCTGAAGATCTACCACATGAACGTTTTTTGTAACTTTCCGTGTCTTGGGAAGTGAAAATTTAGTGCCATTCACCTCTCTTCCATCATTTCCTCAATCCGCATAATACGGATTAGCGGACACATCGTTATACAAACTCAAATCCATTGGAGCCTAACTTGATATCAATGGGAATTTCTAAGAAAAAAAAAGTTTTTTTTTTGTCTTTTTTTCTCTGGTAAGAAACAGGGATTTCCTTTTACCTATCAAGTGTCATCAAGAAGGTGTCCCTCAAGCTCACTGTAACCGATTTATTGCCTAAACTGTTGTTTTTATATGAGGCGGTGAAAATCAAAGTGGTGTAAGTCAGTAAGTCAAGTGGTGTAAGTCAAAAGCGCTTTACTGCAAAAACTACAAAAAATGCCACTATAAATTGAACAAATTATAATTCATAATAATTATTATATTATTGCAAATCATAATTATTTTCAATTCTACTATAAATTGAACATGGAGATTAAATTTTTGCCCTCAAATAAAAAAAGTTGAAAATGTGACTTACACCATTTTGCCTCTCACCGCCTCATATAGATAGTGAAACAACATCACACCTTAAGGAGAACTGCCGGGGTATCATCAGCTAGTTATTTTATCACAATAGGTCACTGTTAGGCGAGTCTGCTACTCAAGACTACTGAACAATATTCCATAAGGTCACTGTAATTGATTTACCGACTATTTCATTGTCGTAATAAGAAAAACGAAACATCTTGTAGATGACAGCATGAGTATTTTTAACAACTCATTGTATTGTAATGGGTTGTTAAACCGAGAATGCTCTGAGGCTAGTCTACCACTCAAGACTGCTGATGAATCATAAGCTGCACTGTAACTGATTTGCTGCTTTTTCGTTGTTGTTATATAGATAATGAAACAGTACATAGGCGAACAATCCGGGAGTTATCAGCCATTCGTTATATAGCAAAGGGTCTCTATTCTGAGGTTCCTATTAGTGAGTCTAATACCCCTCCAAGTCAGCTAATTAATGTTCCATATTGTCTAGTGACTAATTTGGGACCTATTTTGTATTCGTACATATCATCTCTGAAACAGCATCACACCTATGGGAGAGCTGCCTGGGCTTTAGCAATTGTTGTCATATCACAATCGGTCGCTAAACTAGTTCGCTACTACACGAGTGTTCTTTATTCAGATTTGAAAATGAAATGCAAATAGAACGAAACCGAAATCTTGAAGGCACATAAACAGTTATAGAATCTGGAGAACAATCAGCATATTTTAGTATATAACTTGAGCGTTTTCTGCTATTAAAATTAAACAGATATGTATTCAGCTTCAAAATGTAAAATAGGAAAATTACCTTTTCGACTTCCCTTAGCATATCGGATATGAACCAATAGTGCAACTCTTGTAAATGAATAAAAGAACGAATGAATACAAAGAACTCTGTTAAACCAATATTCTCTTGATCGATTTGTTTCTTAAGGTTCTTTATTGACGTTATTTCTAAAAGAGTCGTGAAGCGTTTCCTGCAAGTTTGTTTGCAAATAAAAAGAGTTTAGTGAAAAAAATACAGTTTGATTTTGAAAATCTTTTGAGGTATGGTTCAGATAAAAATTAGTTCTTTTCGATATGTTCCTTTCTGCTGTTATTTTAAATAAGCAAACAGTACGGTATAGCAGGTTCACTGAATTTTGGTTTTCCTAGCCTTCCAATATTTCTAGGGAAAAAGAAAACATCCAATGATGAATTGAGTCCGTTTTACAAACAGGGGATGGCGTGCAAAAAGGTTGATAAGCGACCTCTTGTGGTCGGGTCGAAAGTTTTTCAAAGAGAAAAATACTTACAGAAGGAATTATTGTCCCGTGAGACTAGTTTAAGGCTGCTGTGTACTAACCCTATTGGGATTTACTCACCTCAATGTTAACCTATGGAGAAAATGTGTCTACTATTTACAGCTACATAAATGCTGATAATCCAATAAAACTGCTATTTTCGGATGGGCCTGAACTTTTCTACACCTTGCAACACGATTCATTTTATAAATTTCGTCCACCAAAGGAATTTATGAGCGTTAAATCACACTAGACCAATCTTTCCCCGAATAATTTAATTTTAAATGTTATTTGCAGTTTAAAAAAAGCGAAATCTGTCCTAAGGGGTAAAATTTCTTTCTCTATTACGGAGTGCAATTAAAAAACATCGTTCAATCCAGTCGACAATCCTTGGACTCATTTTCTCCATAGGTTAACATGAGGTGAGCGAATCCGTAGGGTTAGTACACAGTAGCCTTATGGTTCCTGCCCCCATATGAAAGTCACCAACTTAATCGAAAGCACAAAGAAACGTCCTATTAGTATCAATGACCTGCTTTTATGAAAACTAATGTATGTCTCTGAAATTTTCAAGATCATTGGGAGGGGAATTTTTTAATTTAGAGTCTCTCCCCATCTTCAAATAATCCGAAAAAAAATTTTTATACCTGCAGGAAAAACTATGATGCTTAAATAGATTACGAAAAAGGACAATCACAACTGAAATATCTCAGACAACTGCAGCGAATGACAGCGCTCGGTAATCGAAATTTAAAGTAGCCAAAGAAGGAAGTTTCAAGAGCGATGCTTTGTAACAGGCGATGGAACATCGAAATGCATGACCCATGTTTGGGGCGAGATTGGGGAAAACAAGTTGGACGCTCATGAATAGCACTTCGATATTAGAAGTTCTGGGTTAGTTGATGACCAAAGCGTTGTCGTCATAGCTCAGGAAAAGAATCCTAAGTACCCGAGCTGAAGAATCAAGGCATTTCGGTTGCTTACTGCTGCCGTTTTAGACGAAGAGAAAGTTCATGTATCCTGTAAAAATTTTTTAACGTGAAACAATTTTTTGTGGAAGTTTTCCAGTAAAATCTGGGGCGCATTTTCCTCGTGACGGGAAGGAAATGAGTAGGGACAATTCGTCACGCAGTTCATGAAAGAACTAGCTGAATACTCGTGCTTTGCTACGGAGTATATCCAAGTTAAATACAACGGTCAATGTATGCAATTAATGCCAAATATATATATATATATATATATAATATATTATTATATATATATATATATGTAACATGGGAGAAAAGACCGGCAGGTTGTTGCTCAGAAGACGTCTAATCCTCCCATGCTAAGGTGAAACACTTTAGTTAGACGTGGAAATAAAAGACATCATGGCCGAAATGAAGACGACACCAGCAGCTACGGGAACTTCATGTTTATTAAATCGCTGGCGCTTCTGCCGGGGTTTTTCGTAGCAGGCAAAATATTACAGAGTGCGTCTAAATTTAGACATCAGATAGTTTTATAAAAGTTCATCCCATCACGTGACACAGAGGTGTGACTTACTTTTGATAGGATAAAAGTTATTTGTTGATGCTCTAGTCTGATCTAATTTTTATGGACGCCGCGTCGCGTCTAATTTCGTTAAAAAGTCCGCCATGGCCTTTAATGATATTGCCTGGGGTGACCAAAAATTGTAACAATGGGATTTCCACATAATTTTACTGGACGACACTACTAAAATTTAGCCTATTTTTTGGGATTTAACACGAATGCCCAAGGGAAAAATTAAGTACTTAATAAGATTAAAAGAGGGTATGTAATTTTGAATAGTAAAGTGAGGAATTAATAGTTTTTAAATGTTAAGAGTGTTGAATTAAGACATTTACAAGTTTTTTTAATATTATATATTATATAATAGATCTATATATATAGTATACTATATATATCCTATATATATCATGAAAAAATTCGTAACGATATTTTATAGACGAAATAATGTAGAAGAAAATATTCATATTAAATCTAATAGAACATACTAAAGAATATAGTACAGTTAATAAGTACAGTTTGAGGAACATTCTTTACTGTATTTTAATAATTTTTTTGATAATTTCCAATCGTCTGCGCAATTAGAAAGAAAAAAAATTTTTGTAAATATTTTTCGTTGATATGCACGTGACGAAAAATTAGTTTAAACTATCACAAAAAGAAAAGAAACCACGTGATCAACATATAATAATTAAATTCTAAAAATTAATCTTTAAAAACTCACCAAAAATCAGAAAATGGGTGTAAAAGATTCGACAAAAAATTTCATTTTAAAGGAATTTTTATGATCTTCTCGTGATATAAATTTTATAACAACCCTCGGAGTATTATTTTAAATGCAAACTTTAAAAAAAGTTACTAAAACAGCTTAAAAATTTAACTTAAAAAAATCTAAGAAGAATTTTTCAAAAATCTCTCTTAGTGCACCCCTACACCATAAGGAGAATCGTCGTACAAAATGTCAGCCCTTTAGGTCCAGCGGTTTGGTCTGTGCATTATATGTCAGTCAGTCAGTTACGGAACTGTTTTATATAGTATATAGATGTGTTGCAGCTGGGGTATACGAAAAGAAGGATCTTTTGTTGTTTTCCACTCCTAGCGACCTCATGAAATTTTTGAAAAAAATAATTTACTGAAACTAGGTAGAAGTATGGCTGTCGTTGGAGAATAAGGGAATGTATGTTCAGTCCGAAGTACTATCGTTTGACAAAGCGCATTGATCGTCACAGTTTATGATTTGCTGGATGGCAATTTGAAAGATGTTTCTTTCTGACTCATTTGCTAATGTATACACTCATAGATACCCATGGCATCTGAAATGTTTGAAGAATACGGGAAAAATAGTACGGGTTTATTCCGATGATTTTAAGTGGATATTTTAATATGGATTTAAAAAAGAAGGCAAGTAAAACGTTTATAGACTTCATAGAATATAGATCAGAATCACGGCTTAGAACCAAACCGTCTCTCGTGATGGTTTGTCTATCGATATAGTTTTCGTTCCATATATTGAGAAGATGGATTCGATTAACGACGTCAATCATTTCAGTAATCGTAAACCTATTTTAAACATTACTGAAAATGAGTCTGAAGGAACGTTTAAATAAATAAAAAACACCTTTTAATTGTGGTACAAATACATTAGAAACTCGGTTATCCGGATTAATCGGGGATGAGAATTACCCGGTTAATGAAAAATCCGCATAAAAGAATTTAGAAAAATACCTTCTCTTTTAAAATCAATTTGTAAGTTTAATTTCATAAACATTATTTTTTATGAATATATCTAACTAGCAAATACGTACGTGCACGCGTTTGATGTGATCTTTATAAAAATAAAAATGGAAATTTTATTTTATCAGATACTAGCTAAAAACCCGTGCCTCAATACGGAATACATTAGTACCATCAATTGTCACTTGGTTAATTTAAATTTAATTAACTTCAGCAGTAAAGTGTCTCAAAGGCGTTCACCCTGTAATTTAACGACAGTGATCTGACATTAAAGACGGGGTTTAAATTTTTTTAATGTCGTACGTCCCTTTTAACTTAATTAAAGGTTAATTTTTTTAATGAGCGCCTAGACCTTAGAGAAATCACCGTGAAACATTTCAGTTTCCTAAGCTTTATGATTCCAGACATACAGTGATCATTCAGTTGGTATTTTATTTTGGGTGTTTAAGCCCCTTTTAACCCCTAAAACCTTGAATTTTTTTAAAAAGATGTCTTAATGAGCACCAAGAGCCTACGAAGAACCACCATGAAAAATTTCAGCTTCCTAGAACTTATGGTTCCAGAGATACGGTGATCAGTCAGTTAGTTTTATTTCGAGAGCTTAAGCTCCTTTTAACCCCCTTAAAGTTTGAATTTTTAAAAAAATTTCTTAATAAGTACCTAGAGCATAAGAGGAAAATTTTGCCTTGAAAATTTTCAGCTTCCTAGGCTTTATGGTTCCAGAAATACAGTGATCAGTCAGTCAGTGTTTTATTTTGGGGGCTTGAGCCCCTTTTAGCGTCCTTAAATATTGAATATATTTTAAATTTCTTAATGAGAACCTAGAGCCTACGAGGAATCATCATGAAAAATTTCAGCTAGGACTTGTGGTTACAGAGATACAGTGATCAGTCAGTGAGCGTTTTATTTTAGGGGCTTAAGGCCCTTCTAGCTCCCTTAAAGGTTGAACATTTTTTTTTAAGATTTCTTATTGAGTACCTAGAGCCTACGAGGAACTACCATGAAAAATTTCAGCTAGGACTTGTGGTTTCAGAGATACAGTGATCAAGTCAATCAGTGAGTCAGTGGTATTTGGCTTTTATATACCGGGTGATCCAAAAGTCAGGACGAACTTTGAAAATGAATAATTCGAAAACGAATAAAGAAAAAAAGATGCGGTTTGCACCAAACGGATGGAAAAGAAGCCGGGTTTTGTGTGGCAACGAAAAAAAATTAGTTCTGTTGGCGACCAACAGATGGCGCTGTCGGATTTCTGATATATGATTATGCTAAGCAACAAACGATATAAAAAGGAGTAACTGCAGCAGGTAATGGTAGCCGAAGCTTATATGCATCGAAATGCTGTCCATAGTTGAGAAAGCCCTCTTAGTTAAACTGTATTATAAGAATTCGGAAAGTGCCATTGCGGCATTGCCAGCATATCGCTACATGAAGTGTATGCGAGATAGCAAAGGACCAATGACGTCTTCTGCATGGAACAAAATGATGAAGAAATTTGAAGCTACAGGTTCTTTGGCGTCACGTCCAAGAAGTGGACGCCCCTCAGCAGGCTCTGCTGTTGCCACGACAGTGGAGCAGACGGTGCAATCCATGTCGGTGGTTTCTGCACATGGGGAGTGCAGTGCTCGAGAAGTTTCGAGACAGACAGGAGTGTTGTACGTAAGTGTCTGGAGAGCACTGTGAATAACCCTGAAATGGTATACCTACAAGTTGCAACATAACCAAGAACTGAAACCTCTTGACTTCGACTCTTGCCAAGATTTTGTGAATTTGATATTCAATAAGATGGAAGAGCAGCACGACTGGCTTCACACTGTACTTTGGACAGACGAAGCGCATTTCACACTCTCTGGCGCTGTTAAGACCCACAATTGTCGAGTGTGGACCACAGAAAATCCACATGCATTTGTTGAGGTACCCTTGCAGTAAATCAGCAGTAAAGCCACAACAGCCTAAAGTGACAGTCTGGTGTGGCTTTAATGCTGATTTCATAATTGGTCCATTTTTTTCGAGGAAGTCACAAAGACGGGTTTCAAAACAGTTTCTGTCACTGGTCAGCGATATGCAGCACTGTTGCAGAACAACATTATTCCTGAACTACAAGCGCGACAGGCACTCCAAACAGTCACCTTTATGCAAGATGGAGCACCACCTCATATTGCTCTGCATGTGCAACGCCTGCTACGCTCAACATTTGGGGAGGATCGCATTATCAGTCGATGTTTTAATCACGCATGGCCTCCAAGATCTCCCGATCTGACACCCTGTGATCTTGGCTGTGGGGATTCTTGAAGTCAAAAGTGTACCACGACCAACCGGCATCACTAGCAGCACTGAAAGATGCCATCCACCAAAATGTGTCTGCCATAACGCAAGAAATGCTACTCAATGCTGTGAACGGTGTGGTGACTCGTCTCACAGCGGTACTTCTGAATGATGGACAGCACATTGAACATTTACTGTAACTAAGCTGACTTGTAACTTGTAAACATTTTTTCATTTGTAAATCATCTTTTGGTAAATAAAACTATAGCGCCATCTGTTGGTCGCCAACAGAACTATTTTTTTTCTTTGCCACACAAAACCCGGCTTCTTTTCCATCCGTTTGGTGCAAACCGCTTCTTTTTATCTTTATTCGTTTTCGAATTATTCATTTTTAAAGTTCGTCCTGACTTTTGGATCACCCGGTATATAGATTTTATTTCTGTAGTGCTATCCGATAAATCAAATATCCAGATAACAGATTTACCCAAGAAAAAAAAAGATTTTGAGGAGAAGGCCTCCGCAAAAACATGTTCATGCTTACCAATTCTATCTGTAAGACATAAGTGACCTGCAATTGTTTCTTAAATAGTCTCATTTGCAGAAACAGCTATATCAGAAAGTTTCCATAGAGAGGGTAACCCCCCTCATAAGAGAACGTAGTTAAAAGTTACATGCCAATTCACTATCTGAAATTCAAATAATAAATGAGTAATCACAAAAAAAAGTTAATACAATTGGACATATTTCAGTTTAAAAAAATTCATTGAATTATGTATTCGTCTACATTAATTCAACAATATTACTGTAAACGAAAGAATAACTGGATTCGTAAAGGAGCCGCTTAAATCGATTTTTGCGTAAATTTTGTAAGAAATCACCAAACTGCGGTGCGTGTATTTTGGAGAGATTCGAACAAGATACTGGTGAGTCAGCCTGGATATATTTAAGCACTCCAGCACGGGAAGCGGAAAATAATAAACCCTAAACTTTTCACTCCTTTGTTGCTCAAAAATAGCCTGTGCTATAGCTAGCTAGAGCAGCGGCTTAACAGGCAAATTTTTCTCAGAAGAGGTTATAGCTTGGCGTTCTTGGAATTTGCCATTTTTAACCCTCTTTTAAATATTTTGAATTCGCATTTCCTATCACAGGGATTTACTTAGTAATCGCTACAAGTGATCATGTGCGGTTTTTTCTTTCAATATTTCTTTCAATAACGCGAATATTATCTGTATATGTAAAATAGTTCCGTAACTGACTGACTGACTGACTGTCATAAAACGCACAGACCAAATCGCTGGACCTAAAGAGCTGAAATTTTACAAGGCTAGTTCTTATAGTGTAGGGGTGCACTAAAAAACATTTTTGAAAAATTCTTTTTAGATTTTTTGAAATTTTTAAGCTGTTTTTGTAACATATTTTAAAGTTTGCATTTAAAATAATAATCTGAGACGTATAAAAGTTATATCACGAGAAAGATTATAAAAATTCCTTTAAAATGTAATCTTTTTTGAATCTTTATCTCTATTTTCTGTTTTTTGGGATTTTTTAAAGATCATTGTTAAAATTTAATTTATTAAATGCTGATCACGTGGTTTCTTTTCTTTTTGTGATACTTTAAACTAATTTTGCGTCACGTGCATATCAGCGAAATAGACAAAAACAATTTCTCGCTAATGCGGCAGATGATTGGGCATTATCCAAAAAAATATTAAAATACAGTAAAACAAATGTTTCTCAAACTGTACTATTTTAACTGTACTATGTTCTTTAGTATGTTCCATTAAATTTAATTTGAATATTTCTTCTACATTATTTTATCTATAAAAATCCGTTACGATTTTTTTATAAATTATTTGGTTTTTTATTTACATCATTGCATACATTGATCGTTGTATTTTTATAAATATATATATATATTGGCATTAATTGCATACCTTGACCGTTGTATTTAATTTGAATGTACTCCGTAGCGAATCACAGGTATTCAGCTAGTATTTTATATATCGTCACCTGATTGCAAGAACTAGGTAACTCGATTCTTCAAGTTCTTGGAGATCTCAATGGCCACTTCTTCAGTGAGAAAATACTCGTTGTTCTGTTTGTCTAATTATTACACGCGCAAACAGATGGCATAGGTTAGCTGCAAAGTGAGTTGTCTAGTTATTGGCACTCATTCTTATGTAGTTAGCTATAAATAGCCAGATATCTCAAAAAACATCTTTTTTGGAGTTACCTAGTTCTTGCACTCAGGTAACGATGTGTCGTTCGATTCAATTCACGCTGTTGTGAAAAGAACTGAAGCGAAGTCCTCACGCGAGCTAGGCCTCGTAACCAGGAATGTATTCTGAATGTATTCTATTTTATGTCAGTTAGTTTTTTCATGTTTGTAATGCAATAAATAGTTTTGTGCTGTGTGAAATACCGGGTGGCCATAATTAAACTGACAGTGCTCACAGTGTTCTGTAGCGCGATCTATTTGCGAGAATGACGCCACATTTTGTAGGAAGATTAAACAAGACGGGGGACGAAGGATTCCGCGAAAAAATAAATTAGTTCCAAAAGTCACCGCTAGGGAATATTTGGCGCTGTAATAGAAAATAGAGTGTTAACAAATGCAAATTAATACGGAATAAAATTACCTTTTATTATGCACATTTTCTTATTTAGTTCAAGTCCAATATGGCAACACTTTTAAAAAAGCGTAAAATCTACATAAACACCGATAAAGTCTCGTGATCTGCAATATCACGTACGCTGAGCAGAAGAAGAGTTCTTTATTCAAATTTCACGTTACATCCATTGGCACAGTGCCAGCTGCTTGGGTTTTAAAAGGCAATGTGTTACGTTTCGAATCAATCGGATTGAAAGTTTATGTGCAATGTCTCCACGGCCAAGCATCATCCACGGCCAAGCATCATCCACCTCCATTCTGGCAAGAAAGGTGAGAGCAAAAGTCAATCGCTTATCATGGTCGGGGTACAGTAACTCCTGTACACGGCTGATCTTGTACGGATAGAAGTTGATAATCTTTCGTAAGATTTTCCATACCGTACTGTAAGGCATATCCATATTCCGAGCTAATCCATGAGCGCTAGAGGTGGCAGCAATATTGTCTGGTCCTCTGTCGACAATCGCCGTGGCAACTGTTTCGATTGTATCCTGTGGTACAGGTTTTCGTCCTCTGCCTGACTGAACCTTCAGAGAACCTGTTTTCTCAAACGTCGCAACCATTCCTTTTAGCCCATTAACTGACACAAGAGCGTTACCTTTACGCATTTTTTGTGCGTTTTAAAAGAACGAAGAGCGGCTGACGCGTTGCACTGGTTGAGGTAAAAGAATTTGACCAGTAACGCACGCTCGACTAAAGAAGGAGACATTGCACATAAACTTTCAACCCGATTGATTCGAAACGTAACACATTGCCTTTTAAAACCCAAGCAGCTGGCACTGTGCCAATGGATGTAACGTGAAATTTGAATAAAGAACTTCTTCTTCTGCTCAGCGTACGTGATATTGCAGATCACGAGACTTTATCGGTGTTTATGTAGATTTTACGCTTTTTTAAAAGTGTTGCCATATTGCACTTGAACTAAATAAGAAAATGTGCATAATAAAAGGTAATTTTATTCCGTATTAATTTGCATTTGTTAACACTCTATTTTCTATTACACAGCGCCAAATATTCCCCTAGCGGTGACTTTTGGAACTAATTTATTTTTTCGCGGAATCCTTCGTCCCCCGTCTTGTTTAATCTTCCTACAAAATGTGGCGTCATTCTCGCAAATAGATCGCGCTACAGAACACTGTGAGCACTGTCAGTTTAATTATGGCCACCCGGTATACTGATATCTTGAGTCCATGAGTAATTCAGTTATAAATTTCATAACTGAGCTTATGGGTTAAACAAGCCACTCACTGTTTACTTTGATGAGATTTAGTTTAGTTTTAATAAATCTGCAGAACGATCTAAGCAATGGGTCATCTGTGAAACACACGCTAAATGGAATCCAGGGCATTTTTTAATGTGCATCACATAACCTCCACTATTTTAAAGTTTGTGAAGTTCTTTATATTATGTTTGGCAACAATTGAAATCTTTTCCCATTTTCACCCTCCTATGTACAGACCAGAAGACTCTTTGCTTCACTTTTTGTGTAGAATTTCCTGAACTTTTGATGTTACACAACGAACTTTTTCTACTTCTGAACATTTCCAGCTCTTCGTTGCTATATTTATGAAATATCTGAGTTTGAAGGCGTTGGCCTAGGCAACTCAGTTAAAACACTTGTCCTATGGCCCTATGGTTAAAATCTTTTGGCGTAAAATTTGCATTTTTTTTTAATGTTGAGACTTTAGTATAAGAGCATAAGGATCATAAAGGTTTTTAACGCTATGGAATAAGTTAAAAATCGGTGAAATATTTTAATATACAAAAATATTTTATATTTGATATAGAGATATATTTGATATATCCCTAGAACCCCGTTATAACGAGCTTCAAGGGACCAAAGGTTTTGTTAGCTATATCCGGTGGTTCGCTGTATCCAAACCGTTAAGAAAAATGTTAGAGTTCACAAAATGTATAACTCATTAGTTGCTATGTGTATTCAATAATGATGAATTAAAAAATGATAAAATCTATTAAAAATGATCATTAATGAATTAAATCGACTAAAATCCATTACATTAAACTGATACAATACTAATTAAATTAACTAAAATGAAGACAAATGGAAATAAATTCATTTTACCTTCAATTGTTGCTCACTGTTTTGATACAGAAATAATCGGTAATCTGCTCACGTGATGCCGATTTCAAAAATATTTTATGAATTACATCAAATGATTCCAACATTCTTTCTTCCACTGTTTGAGTAAACAAACACTTATTAATTACACGCATCGCTGCTGTAGCATCTCAAATAGTGGGGATTTCGTCATTTATGTGCTCCTCTTCATCAGCATGAGATGCAGAATCTTCAATTTCAGAATGATTCATTTTAATGTCTTCCACAATAATTTCATCAGTCGGATTTTCACATATAAGGACTTCATCATCACATGTTTCGAACAATTACATGTCACAATCTGAGAATGATGAAATTTTGTGCTTTTCTATCCACATCGCGATAGATAAATCTTCATCATCTTTTTCTTCAACATTCTTTACTTCTTCAACATTCGTTGTATCTTCAACATTCTTAAAAAGTTTTTTTAAAAAATCAGTAGTAGACTGAAAAAAAGGTTCGTTATAGCCGATTCTTAAGATTTGGGAGGTTCGCTATAAAAGGATAAATTAGCATCAAATACAATAGGAAAATGGCGGGACCAAAATTTTCGTTCATTATATCCGTGAGTTCGTTATATACCGGGTTCGCTGTAACGGGGTTCGACTGTATATATGTTTAATACTTTATATACAAAATGTTTAATATTTTATGTTTAATATTTTATATGTTTAATGTTAATATTTTATATGTTTATTTTATATATTTAATATTCTATATACAATAAAAATGAAGTGAGATGAAAGCTTATTTTACCAAAAAATTATATATAAACATATCTGGTTGGCGCTTACGGTGAGTTGTTGGCGAGTCCACGCTCGCCAACATTTTAATCTTATTTTGTTTTGTAATCAGATTATGTCAAGTTTCGTTTGGATATTCACGGGCTTTGCACGTGGGGAATTTATTTCTCAATTGTAAGAAAATTAATATCACTTTGATGGTTTTGTTAAATTCAGTCTACTGCTCGTTCATTTCTGTTGCACGAACAAAATCAGAAAATTGTTAAAAATCGTATTTTTCGTTCTGAACACTTATTTCAAAAGACAAAATATGCGTTTCTAAACATTATTTTTACAAATTTCTTTGTAAATTTCTCTAAATTCCCATAATGAAAAAAATAACAAGATAACAGCGACACAAATTTATTTTAAATTTTTAGTCGTAAACAGCTTACAAACATAACAAACAGGATTACAACGAAGTGCAGCCAAAGTCTTCATATTTGAGACAACATATTGGCACAATAAAAGCCTACAATTCGCACAAAGCAGATGAACATCACCATAGTAATGGATAAATGAAAAACTAATGGTTTGGGATGCTTATAACAGGCTTTGGAACAGCCGCTAGAGGTCGATATATCGGCAAAGTTTTTTATGACTACACTGTAGTTTTGAATACAAATATTGAAATTTAATATATTCTACTTGCATCTCAAACATTATAAGTGCTAGCGTTTAATTTTATCACAATCTTTTTAGAATATTTTAAACTCTTTCATACGCCAACTGGAGAGATTTCTCGCGAAATTGAAGAACCGGTAGTGAGGGAAGAAGCAAACTTCCACGACTATGTTGTAAACATACTCCCGACACAATGACATCAACATGTAGCGTGACATTATTGTCTGTGTATTATGAATGGTGAACCGAAAGCGAGTGATATAGACTTCGCATCTTCATGGTATGAGTGGAGAAATAATTTGGCAACTTGGCGACAAGATTTAGCCAAAATCATAAGTATAAGATTTTGTCGGTTACCCAAGAAAAAAATGTCAAATTACATAAACAAAATGAAGACACTAAGGCCGTCCGCACACGGAGCGACTTAAAGGAAACGAAACTCAACTGGTTAGCGACTAAAATTGCTTACCGGTTGCAAACTCGTTAGTGATGCGGCTCCGCACACAGGCCGACTCAAAAGTGATTCAAATCAATAGTTTGCGACCTGTCATGGAAGGAAGAACATCATTATTCGGGGCATTATTTTTAGTTAAATTATTATCAGAAATTAATTTATTTTAACAAGTAGTCACAATAGATTGTCTTTGATCAATCGTTTAAAAATGGACTGTATATATGGGCGCACATATTCCATACAACAAAAAAGTTAGAATTTCATTTCATCGCTAGGCAGAAGTCACGTGATTCGTGTACGTCATTTGGCAGCTTGCCAAAAGAGCGGCTGTAACATAGATTGTGTAATAACACGCACAACGCAAGAGAAACTGGCGACTGAAGTTGCTAGCGACTCGACACGTTGAGTTGCCTGCGACTGATTACAAACGCGTTGCTGACGGGTTTGTAACCAGTTGCGCCGTGTGCGTGGCTCCATTCAATTATATAGGTTACGACTCATCATGGACTGGTTTGGGATTGGAGTCGGTTATCAGTTTCTTTTGAGTTGTTCCGTGTGCGGACGGCCTAACAGTCGAATAAGTTAACAGAAATCTGCAATTAGCGCTACTCGCAGCATAAATGCAAGATTCTGTAGCGATACCAGAATTCAAAACTAGCAAAGCATAAAAAATCAAAGACAAAAAGCCCAAAAGAATCATATTTAACAAGGCAATCGACCGGTCTCTTCATCAGGTGTCCTAACCATGTAGGTCCCCGCGGGGGCATCTTTCCGAGAGGATGTGCCAAGAAACATCCCAAGGCCACGAGATTCCCACATTGAAAACAGAAAGTCAAAAGCATTAGATCAATTGAAATCACAACACAGCATTAAAAGCACAAAAAAAAAACATAAACCAGAAATTTACAAGTAAACTTACTATACCCCCGATTAATTGAAAAGAGACGGTAGAGATGAAGAACCAGCTATTTATCCTGAAAAAATATTAGTACCGCTGTAAAACTGAAGATTCTTTAGTTCCTTAGTTTTACTGCTGTACTATGGGGATATTGGGGCCTTGAGATGTGTTTTGGCTTGACCTACATCCTATCAGAAAGATTCTCCTGAGGTGACAGACTCGATTAGGCCACCTGATGAAGAGACCAGTTGATTGTCTCGTTATTTTTCGTTATTTTTGGTTTTAGTTTTTGATTGTTTATACTTTGCAAGTTTTCAATTCTCTTTTGGTCGGTTAGAATCGTTTAGAAGCATAGGCGTAGCATGTTTCTAACTTTCTTTTTTTTTGGGGGGGGGGGGGGGGGCACGAATCGAATTCAGTCAGGGCCCTCCTCAGCGCATTGACTACAGGACGGTCCTTAAAATATGAAATATGATTTTTTGAAATTAAATAACAGTAGAATTGATGTTTGAGTAGTATTCAAAAGTTATACAATGAGAAAATAAATATATAAATAAAATGAGAAAAAAGTATAGCATCGAATTTTTTTAGAATCATATTATTGTTAAAAACTATGTTAAGGGTAAAGACACAATCGGAATCTTTAGTTTCGCAGTTTGAAAAGGCGGAAAAAACCCAACTTTCTTAAAAGTTTTCTACTGAACTTCTATTAACATTTGTAACTTCTATTAACATTGTAACTGAACTTCTATTAACATTTTAATTTATATCAAGTTAAGTTGTGCCCCCTCCCCCCTGACGCTACGCCTTATGTTTAGAAGCAGTGTTTTCTTGAAAAGTGTAGAAAGTTATGCGACTCAATGACCCAAACCTATTAATAGGGGTTACTTGGCATAGTTTTTCACAAATACGACCGTAATTTCTACCCGATATTACGCATCGTCCTGAAATGAAGGGTTGAGACCAAAACTCGGTGAAAAGGCGAATCTATAAAAACATATTTATTCACTTCATAGACGGACCACATACTACACAGAAAGAAGCGAGATTTAAAACTCACATAAAATATGTACATTAAACACCTACATAAAACATAGATAAAACATTCTAGCGACTATTGCCGACAGGCTAAAAGGAAATAAAAACCATGTGCAATCCCCATCTTCATGGGACAATAGGAAAAATGTGATGAAATGCGTTTCACAGGCCACGCCTTCTAACGATGCAACTGATCCTTAAATTCCACTTGACACGTGCGAAAGGCGGAGCTTGACTGACATCATCTGGCTCCGTCAAGGGAGAAAAATTTACATGTGGCGGAAAAATCTGCAAATGCTGTGGTCTACCGCACAATCCTAATTTTGACATAGTTAGATCATATCTGATTTTTAAGTAAAAATATATTAGTCTCTCGAAGTTACTGTTTTATATTATTCTTTTCGTAGCTCTATTGATTTTAATTGCAAGGCTTAATTCATTAAAAACATCTTTCAATAATAACTTCAACTAAGCATTCATGTTTGAGGAATCAATATACACGCCCGACAATATATTATTATCTATTACTTATTCTCTGTAAAATCTACAACTTCAAAAAAAAAAAAAACTTTCAAATCAGTCTTTAAAGAAAATTTCCACCCTTATTCAATAAATTTTTGAATAGTTTTTCAACAGTAATCATTTGCTTTTTGCTTCGCAGGAAAAAATATTATGACTTATTTATTCTTCAAATATTAGATTTGCAACAAAATGTCAAGTGCTCTCTTTAAAATACAGTTTCTCGAGAAATATCTAGGAAATTTAATTCTTCGACTGCATAGTATATTTAATGTATATTTAATGCTTCAACTTCTTCTCTAAAAGATACTTTCAAGAATCTGAAAATGATTCAAACTCTAAACTTTATTTTGGGGAAACAAATGCAGCTATTTGTCTTCTTAAATATATTCTCCTCTTAAACTATTTTTACGGGTTCAGTTTCAGTCAATATCTAAAGCTGAAGAAATCTAAACATACAAATAAGGAAAATAATAGTTTATAAGCATTAACTCGAGCGAAATATAGCTGCTAGAAAGTAGAGATAAGACCAGTGATTTGTCAGCGCAGCTCCTTTATTGCTGCAGAAAATCGCATTTTATGCTCATAAGCCATTTAGCCATTTTTATCTTGCCATTAGAATTGCATTTTGTTCTTTAAGGGCCTTTTCACATAGAATCCGTCAGCGTCAGCGCAAAAATTTTTAACCAATCATATGCAAATCATTGATTCATTTAACCAATCAGCGCGAACGGAATCTTTAACGCTGACGCTGACGTATTCTATGTGAACACGCCCTACGGCCTGTTCACGTTGCATTCGGACCGTTACTGCGTTGACTTATAGATTGTTTACACCATGGGTATCTAAACTATGACCGTTTGAGGACATTGCAAAAAAAAAATTGCTGGGCCACACATACAATATTTTTTCAACAAATTGAAATAAAAATTAACTCTATGTAGTTTTATTAAAATAAATTAACTTCTTTTTATTATAATTTTTTTTAATTGGAATTAGATATGTATAGGTACATATTTATTTTAAATTTGTAAAAGTTTCGTTTCATTTAGTTTGGATTTCATAAAGATGGAAAAAATTCAAATTAATGAGATGGAATAATTTGCTTTTGTTGAACAAGCAAATCGATATCGGGTTCAATAGACGAGGTTGCAATTCTTAATGCATTTTCAAGATGTTTGTCAGTGACCTTTGCCCTATTTTTGTTTTTTGTATGCTTCATTCTTGAAAATAATTGTTCACAAATATAGGTACTGCCAAAAGCTGAAGACATTAATATAACATGATTGTGAAAATTAGGATATTTATAGAGGGGTAGGTAATCTTTATAAAAAACCAGTACAGAAACATTCCCAAATTTTTCTTTCAGTTGAATGTCCTTTGCAGTTCAATGCATTCCATTTGAAGATTTGAAGATAATTTATTTATTTATAGAGAAAATGGAGTAGAAAATATGTTGAAATACTCTTCATTTTTTCGAAAATCTTGAAATCTACTTTCAAACTCTTGAATTAAATCAAAAATTAATGCAGCATATTTTGCATATTTTGTGCAACTCATAGGTTTATGTGCAGCCAAAGTACTGAAATGTATCAAATCTTTTACTTTTATTTGATTGTGCCAAAATTTCAACTTTCTTTCAAACGCTGTTATTGTTTGGAACATATTAATAAATTGTTTTTTCCTTGAAGTCTCAAATTTAAATTATTCAAATGTTCTGTTAATTCTACTAAAAAAGCTAAATCTAAAACCCAATCTTCGTCTTCAAATTCAGTCACAGGTTTCCCGTTTGTTTCCATAAATATTTTTATTTCAGTTCTTAAATCGTAAAATCTTTTGAGCATTTTCCCCTTACTGAGCCATTTTACTTCTGTATAATAAATAACATCTGCAAATTCAGTGCCCATTACCTTAAGAAACTCTTGAAATTGTCTATGATTAAGTCCCTTTGCTCTTATAAAGTTAATGGTTTTTATAACAACGCTTAATACACTTTCCATTTTTAAAATTTTTCCACATAAATTGCCCTGATGTACAATACAATGATATGCCATCAAGATCGTATTGCCGGCTGTGACGGCTGCATTATTAACCATTTTAACGAGTCCCCCATTTTTACCAACCATGGCAGGGGCTCCATCGGTTATAATAGCTGATAAATTTTTCATAGATAAGGAAAACCTTTTCATCGTCGTTTTTAATGCATCGAATAAATCTACAGACTTGGTTGTGTCTATTGACGATACCAAAGCAACCATTTCTTCCGTGATATTATAATGTTCATCGATTACTCTTATAAAAATTGCCAATTGTGCCGTATCAGAAGCGTCATTGCTTTCGTCCATGGCTAACGAATAAAATTTAAAATTAGTACAATTGCTTTTAAAAGACTTTTCAACTGAATTCCCCAACTCCTCCATTCTTGTGGCTAAGTTTGGTGGGATAAATTGATTTTAGAAAAATCCAACTTTTCAGGGCAAATTATGTTTGCTACACTTTCCATACATTCTTTTATAAATTCGCCATCAATAAAAGGTTTTGATTTTTTCGCTATTAAGTTTGCTACGACATAACTTGCTTTTACAATGCTATTATTTTGAGTAGCTGTCTTTTTTAAAAAAATTGACCAGACGATAGCCCTTTTAGTTCTGTGATTTTATCTTTACAGCAAATGCCGAGATATACATCGTATTTTGTGGCATGCTCTTGACTATAATTTCGTTTCAAATTGTAGTCTTTGAAAACTGGCACGAAGTCCCTACAAATTAAGCAAAGTGCTTTACAATTCTCCTCAATAAAAAAGTATTTCTCCGTCCAGTTTTCATTAAAAACTCGTTTTTCATCTTCAATTTTTCTTTTTTTCAGGTTCTGCTTGATTTTTTAATGACAATGAAACTGAGACACGAGGCACCTACCGGTACAGTAGCGTAACAGAATTCGCAGTAGAAGAGATTCGATTCAATCTCAAGTAGAGAGATCCTGAACTGTCAACTCTGAAACTCTTTCAGAAATGATTACTGATCGTGGACAGGTCAGGGATCCCTTTTATAGACTCGGAGAGCATGGAGAATTTTCTGGTACACCCCGAGCTGAAGCAGACGCATGATTGGGGCAAGTCTACTGTGCGTGACGTAGGAACTGGGCACGTGGCCATGCGCCAAGATCACGCGCAGAACGGGATTCAGCGAGAGGAAAGCCAACGGGTCGGATCGATTTGGCAAACTTTAGCGAACGTTCGATGGCCCCTTTTTCTGTGAAGGGCTCCCTTGGCCAAAAGGATTAGGAAATTTAAATACAATGCAATATACTGCATACAAATATTGTAATTCTTCAAAAAATTCGCCGTCGAGTGGATACACGCATAATTCGAAACGTAAATTCTCATGTCATACAGAGATGTTTTTATTTAAATTTTTATTTCAAAATAAATGTCAACGAATCGATTATATATGAAAAATATTGCAAACATTTATTTTTTTAATAAAAATGTGCAAATTTAAATACTTTCCTAATTTACGCTTGGGCTGCATTTTAAAGGCTTTTGGGCCGCACTTTAGACAAACATGGTTTACACGATCTGTATTTGGTTTGACGCATCACGTATTCAATGAATTGAGCTCTGTGACTGGTTAATATTTTAACGCTGACGCTACGTATCGCAATGGATTCAGGGTGAACAACCTGTTCACATAAAATCCGTCAGAGACAACGTTTCTCGTATTGACATAGTATTTTAAACCAATCACAGGCCTTAACAATTGCGTTGCTAATCGTTTTGGTGTTTGTAATTGGTTAAATATATTTCAATACAAGTAACGCTGACGCTTGCGGATTCTATGTGAATAGGCCTTTATTGGCAAATCATTTCAAAATATTACTTTTTTATTTAATAATTTATTTTTTAAATGTGTAATCTATATATATTTAAAACAGTTCCGTAACTGACTCACTGACTGACTGACTGACTGACCTACAACGCACAGACCAAACCGCTGGACCTAAAGGGCTGACATTTTGCATGGCGATTCTTTTTATAGTGTAGGGGTACACTAAGTGAGATATTTGAAAAATTCTTCTTAGATTTTTTAAAATTAAATTTTTAAGCTGTTTTTGTAACTTTTTTTAATTTTGCATTTAAAATAATACTCTGAGGGTTATAAAATTTATATCACAAGAAAGATCATAAAAATTCCTTTAAAATGAAATCTTTTTCAAATCTTTACCTTCATTTTCTAATTTTTGGTGCATTTTTAAAGATAAATTTTAAGAATTCAATTTATTAAATGCTGATCACGTGATTTCTTTTTCTGGTACTTTAAATAAATTTATCGTCACGTGCATAAAATCTAAATACACACAAAAAAAAACTTTTCTTGATAATGCGGCAGACGATTGGACATTAAATATTAAAATACAGTAAAGGAAATGTTCTACAAACTGTATATATACACTGCTGGCCACTGTAAATGCAACACCCTGAAGGAAACATGTAAATAACATGAAATTTACAACATGCATTAGCGGAGGTGAGATATGCTTAGATTAGAATTTCAGCGCAGACGCACATCACGCGCGCCTGTGGCGCCACTTCAAAGCGCTATTTAAGGCTTGGAGATTTTGACGATTTCAAGTTCGGCAATTGTGTTTTTCTTGTGGTTTTTTCAAAAAAACGATCAATTATGCCTCGTCGAAAACAGCGATCATCTTTTGATCAAGTATCCGAGTTCGACAGAGGAAGGATAGTGGCCTACCGAGATTGTGGATTATCTTTCAGGGAAATCGGTAGTCGTGTTGGACGAAACCAAACAACTGGAATGCGGATATGTGATCGTTGGATGCAGGAGGGTACGACGGACCGGCGTGTTCGATCGCATCCACCTCAGCGAACCACTTCACGCGATGTCAGGCAAATTGTGCGCATGGCAGTGACGGATCGCTCAGTCACATCACGAACCATAGCACAGCACATGCAGTCTGTAACGCATCATCCAGTGTCTGCGCGTACCATTCGACGCCGTTTACAGCAGAGTGGTCTGTCCGCAAGACGTCCATTGCTTTGTCTACCCTTGACGCAGAACCACAGACATCTCCGTCGCCAATGGTGCGATGACAGAAGGATGTAGACGGCAGAATGGAATGAAATTGTCTTTACTGACGAGTCACGCTTCTGTCTGCAACACCACGATGGTCGCATTCGAGTCTGGAGACACCGTGAAGAGAGGATGCTGAACAGCTGCGTTATGCACCGCCACACTGGTCCTGCACCGGGTATTATGGTATGGGGCGGTATTGGATATCACTCTCGCACACCTTTAGTACGCATTGCTGGTACTTTAAACAGCCAGCGCTACATCTCCGAGGTGTTGGAGCCAGTTGTCCTTCCTTACCTTCAGGGCTTGCCCACAGCCATATTTCAACAGGATAATGCGCGACCACGCGTGGCACGCATTGTCCAACGGTTCTTCGTCAATCGCCAGATTGAATTGCTTCCCTGGCCGCCTCGCTCTCCGGATCTTTCGCCGATAGAAAACATGTGGTCCATGGTTGCTCTACGATTGACCCAGATTTCATCCCCAGCTGCCGCAGCAGATCAACTTTGGCAACGTGTGGAAGCTGCTTGGTCTGCTGTACCCTAAGAACTCATCCAAAGTCTCTTTGAATCAATGCCGAGGCGTGTGGCAGCGGTGATCTCCAACAATGGCGGCTACTCTGGCTACTGATTTTGGCAGGAACCACACTTCACAGAAGTCTATAAATTTAATAATTTGATACTTGGTCAACATATTATCTACAAAATAAATTTTGTTGTGATATCTCTTGTCTTTCTTGGTGTTGCAATTTGGGTGGCCAGCAATGTATTAACTGTACTAGATTCTTTAGTATTCTTTATATTAGAATTAATTTGAATATTTTCTTCTACATTATTTGTCTATAAAAATATCCCTTACGATTTTTTTATAAATATATATACATTGGAATCTCGATCGATCGTTCTCCGAATCATCGTTTTCCCGTATGTGTCGTTTATTTAACGAAGTCCCGTTGATCATATTGCTTTGTTATGTTCCCTCATCTATCGTTTTCCCGCATTTATCGTTCAATTCAGTTGGTCCCTTGAAAAACGATAGATCGAGATTCCACTGTATACATAGATATATATATATATGTATATTTTTACATCAATTGGATACATTGATCGTCGTATTTAATATTATATATATATATATACAATGGAATCGCGATCTATCGTTTTTCAAGGGACCGACTGAACTGAACGATGAATGCGGGAAAACGATAGATCCGGGAACATAACAAAGCAGTATGATCGTCGGGACTGGGTGAAATAAACGACATATACGGGAAAACGATGATTCGGAAAACGATCGATCGATATTCCACTGTATATATATATATATATATATATTTATTTATTTGGCATTAATTGCATGCATTGACCGTTGTATTTACTTTGAATCCACTCCGTAGCGAAGGTCGGGTTTTCAGCTAGTTAAGTAAATAAATATCTAAGTTTAATTATGTAATTAAATAACGGTATTATACTTTAAATAGGTAATTAAATATGGAATAAACTTCAAATATAAACTTTTAAGGTGTACTCGATAGATCAAATAGATCAAACACAAGGCCGCGTCTAAAGCTTTTCGGGCCCTAGAAATACAAACGAAAGCCGGGTCCCTCAAATAAATTTGAGGGTTATGTCTTTAAAAGAATCCCAAATTTGAAGTTTTATTAATTTACTAGCTGAAGTACCCGACGATGGCCGGGATTTTAAGAATGTTTGTTGTTAACCAAAATCAATTTAAAAATTAACACAGTATAAATAACATAAAAAATATATGTGAAATGTTATACACGTCTCAGAATTTCAGCCTTTCATCATTTTAATACTAAAATCTGAAAAGTAAAAATGTCAAATTCTCTAATGTTTGTTAACCAAAATTAATTTAAAACTAAGCACAGTATAAATAACATAGAAAAAATACCTTGTGAAATCTATAAATATATAAATTTATAATAAACTCCTCAGAATTCAGCTAGAATTAGCCTTTCATCATTGGGGTAAAAAAAGCTGCAATTACAGGTTCAGCAGAAATTTCCAATAGAACAATGATATGACTGCAGCGTTGCCTCTTAAAAAAATGAAGTGTTTGATTGAGGGCTGCAAACCATTCAACTCCTCTCCACATTTAACTCCTATAAACATCCTCTACATATTAAATTCCTTTTCTCTCCATAATAAACTCCTCAGAATTTTGGTATATTCAGCCTTTCATCATAGTACCACTAAAATCTGAAACATCCTCTCCAGAAATAAATTTATTAATTTCAATAATTAAACACACACAAATATAAATTACGCAAAAGTTTTTTAACCAACATTTGAATAATTCGTAAATGAAAAAGCATATGAAAAAAAGATAAGAACTTCCGGAATCGAAATTAATTACCCTTAATTTTTAATTAATAAAAAACCAACATAATATGAATAAAAACGATAGTTGCTTAAAACCATATGAAAATAAAGCTATTATAAAGATGATAATAATAAAAAAAGCATAAGAAAATAATGCTCGCGCATGAAGTTAACGTTACGATATAAAGATAGTAATAATAATAAACCGCGTGCATAAAATTTAGCTTTTCAAGCGAAATAAATTGATTTTTAGAAAAAAACTACTTTTAATCGAGAAATTAAAATACATTGCACAAAATTTAATTTTACCAACTTTCCACCCTACAATTTACACCCTACTTCTTTTAAATAGGATGTAAATAAAAGTTTTAACAGCCAATTGAATGCCAGTTAAAAATAATGTGTGCGCATGAAGTTAACGTTACGATATAGAGATAGTAATAAAAATCTATATATATAAAACAGTTCCGTATCTGACTCATTCATTCATTCATTCATTCACTGACTGACTGACATACAACGCACAGACCAAACCGCTGGACCTAAAGGGCTGAAATTTTGCATGGCGATTCTTCTAATAGTGTAAGGGTGCACTAAGAAAGATTTTTGAAAAATTCTTCTTAGATTTTTTAAATTAAATTTTTAATCTGTTTTTGTAACTTTTTTCAAGTTTGCATTTAAAATAATAATTTGAGGGTTATAAAATTTATATCACAAGAAAGATCATAAAAATTCCTTTAAAATGAAATCTTTTTCAAATCTTTACCTTCATTTTCTAATTTTTGGTGCATTTTTAAAGATAAATTTTAAGAATTCAATTTATTAAATGCTGATCACGTGATTTCTTTTTCTGGTACTTTAAATAAATTTATCGTCACATGCATAAAATCTAAATACACACAAAAAAAAACTTTTCTTGATAATGCGGCAGACGATTGGACATTAAATATTAAAATACAGTAAAGGAAATGTTCTACAAACTGTATATATACACTGCTGGCCACTGTAAATGCAACACCCTGAAGGAAACATGCAAATAACATGAAATTTACAACATGCATTAGCGGAGGTGAGATATGCAAATGATTAGAATTTCAGCGCAGACGCACATCACGCGCGCCTGTGGCGCCACTTCAAAGCGCTATTTAAGGCTTGGAGATTTCGACGATTTCAAGTTCGGCAATTGTGTTTTCTTGTGGTTTTTTCAAAAAAACGATCAATTATGCCTCGTCGAAAACAGCGATCATCTTTTGATCAAGTATCCGAGTTCGACAGAGGAAGGATAGTGGCCTACCGAGATTGTGGATTATCTTTCAGGGAAATCGGTAGTCGTGTTGGACGAAACCAAACAACTGGAATGCGGATATGTGATCGTTGGATGCAGGAGGGTACGACGGACCGGCGTGTTCGATCGCATCCACCTCAGCGAACCACTTCACGCGATGTCAGGCAAATTGTGCGCATGGCAGTGACGGATCGCTCAGTCACATCACGAACCATAGCACAGCACATGCAGTCTGGTAACGCATCATCCAGTGTCCTGCGCGTACCATTTCCGACGCCGTTACAGCAGAGTGGTCTTCAGCAAGACGTCCATGCTTTGTCTACCCTTGAACGCAGAACCACAGACATCTCCGTCGCCAATGGTGCGATGACAGAAGGATGTAGACGGCAGAATGGAATGAAAATTGTCTTTACTGACGAGTCACGCTTCTGTCTGCAACACCACGATGGTCGCATTCGAGTCTGGAGAACACCGTGAAGAGAGGATGCTGAACAGCTGCGTTATGCACCGCCACACTGGTCCCTGCACCGGGTATTAGGGTAATGGGCGGTATTGGATATCACTCTCGCACACCTTTAGTACGCATTGCTGGTACTTTAAACAGCCAGCGCTACATCTCCGAGGTGTTGGAGCCAGTTGTCCTTCCTTACCCTTCAGGGCTTGCCCACAGCCATATTTCAACAGGATAATGCGCGACCACGCGTGGCACGCATTGTCCAACGGTTCTTCGTCAATCGCCAGATTGAATTGCTTCCCTGGCCGCCTCGCTCTCCGGATCTTTCGCCGCTAGAAAACATGTGGTCCATGTTTGCTCTACGATTGACCCAGATTTCATCCCCAGCTGCCGCAGCAGATCAACTTTGGCAACGTGTGGAAGCTGCTTGGTCTGCTGTACCCTAAGAACTCATCCAAAGTCTCTTTGAATCAATGCCGAGGCGTGTGGCAGCGGTGATCTCCAACAATGGCGGCTACTCTGGCTACTGATTTTGGCAGGAACCACACTTCACAGAAGTCTATAAATTTAATAATTTGATACTTGGTCAACATATTATCTACAAAATAAATTTTGTTGTGATATCTCTTGTCTTTCTTGGTGTTGCAATTTGGGTGGCCAGCAATGTATTAACTGTACTAGATTCTTTAGTATTCTTTATATTAGAATTAATTTGAATATTTTCTTCTACATTATTTGTCTATAAAAATATCCCTTACGATTTTTTATAAATATATATACATTGGAATCTCGATCGATCGTTCTCCGAATCATCGTTTTCCCGTATGTGTCGTTTATTTAACGAAGTCCCGTGATCATATTGCTTTGTTATGTTCCCTCATCTATCGTTTTCCCCCCCCGCATTTATCGTTCAATTCAGTTGGTCCCTTGAAAAACGATAGATCGAGATTCCAACTGTATACATAGATATATATATATATGTATATTTTTACATCAATTGGATACATTGATCGTCGTATTTAATATTATATATATATATATACAATGGAATCGCGATCTATCGTTTTTCAAGGGACCGTACTGAACTGAACGATGAATGCGGGAAAACGATAGATCCGGGAACATAACAAAGCAGTATGATCGTCGGGACTGGGTGAAATAAACGACATATACGGGAAAACGATGATTCGGAAAACGATCGATCGATATTCCACTGTATATATATATATATATATATTTATTTATTTGGCATTAATTGCATGCATTGACCGTTGTATTTACTTTGAATCCACTCCGTAGCGAAGGTCGGGTTTTCAGCTAGTTAAGTAAATAAATATCTAAGTTTAATTATGTAATTAAATAACGGTATATATACTTTAAAATAGGTAATTAAATATGGAATAAACTTCAAATATAAACTTTTAAGGTGTACTCGATAGATCAAATAGATCAAACACAAGGCCGCGTCTAAAGCTTTTCGGGCCCTAGAAATACAAACGAAAGCCGGGTCCCTCAAATAAATTTGAGGGTTATGTCTTTTAAAAGAATCCCAAATTTTGAAGTTTTATTAATTTACTAGCTGAAGTACCCGACGATGGCCGGGATTTTAAGAATGTTTGTTGTTAACCAAAATCAATTTAAAAATTAACACAGTATAAATAACATAAAAAATATATGTGAAATGTTATACACGTCTCAGAATTTCAGCCTTCATCATTTTAATACTAAAATCTGAAAAGTAAAAATGTCAAATTCTCTAATGTTTGTTAACCAAAATTAATTTAAAACTAAGCACAGTATAAATAACATAGAAAAAATACCTTGTGAAATCTATAAATATATAAATTTATAATAAAACTCCTCAGAATTCAGCTAGAATTAGCCTTTCATCATTGGGTAAAAAAAGCTGCCAATTACAGGTTCAGCAGAAATTTCCATAGAACAATGATATGCCTGCAGCGTTGCCTCTTAAAAAAATGAAGTGTTTGATTGAGGGCTGCAAACCATTCAACTCCTCTCCACATTTAACTCCTATAAACATCCTCTACATATTAAATTCCTTTTCTCTCCATAATAAACTCCTCAGAATTTTGGTATATTCAGCCTTTCATCATAGTACCACTAAAATCTGAAACATCCTCTCCAGAAATATAAATTTATTAATTTCAATAATTAAACACACACAAATATATAAATTACGCAAAAGTTTTTTAACCAACATTTGAATAATTCGTAAATGAAAAAGCATATGAAAATAAAGATAAGAACTTCCGGAATCGAAATTAATTACCCTTAATTTTTAATTAATAAAAAACCAACATAATATGAATAAAAACGATAGTTGCTTAAAACCATATGAAAATAAAGCTATTATAAAGATGATAATAATAAAAAAAGCATAAGAAAATAATGCTCGCGCATGAAGTTAACGTTACGATATAAAGATAGTAATAATAATATAAACCGCGTGCATAAAATATTTAGCTTTTCAAGCGAAATAAATTGATTTTTAGAAAAAAACTACTTTTAATCGAGAAATTAAAATACATTGCACAAAATTTAATTTTACCAACTTTCCACCCTACAATTTACACCCTACTTCTTTTAAATAGGATGTAAATATAAAGTTTTAACAGCCAATTGAATGCCAGTTAAAAATAACGTGTGCGCATGAAGTTAACGTTACGATATAGAGATAGTAATAAAAATCTATATATATAAAACAGTTCCGTATCTGACTCATTCATTCATTCATTCATTCACTGACTGACTGACATACAACGCACAGACCAAACCGCTGGACCTAAAGGGCTGAAATTTTGCATGGCGATTCTTCTAATAGTGTAAGGGTGCACTAAGAAATATTTTTGAAAAATTCTTCTTAGATTTTTTTAAATTAAATTTTTAATCTGTTTTTGTAACTTTTTTCAAGTTTGCATTTAAAATAATAATTTGAGGGTTGTAAAATTTATATCACGAAAAAGATCATAAAATTCCTTTAAAATGAAATTCTTTCGCATCTTTACCTCCATTTTCTAATTTTTGGTGAATTTTTAAAGATTAATTTTTACAATTTAATTTATTAAACGCTGATCATGTGATTTCTTTATCTGGTACTTTAAATAAATTTATCGTCACATAACAACGAAATAGACACAAAAAAAATTAAAAGTGGCGCCATCTACTGTACGCTTGTGAATCGAGAGTTGTTGGTTATTTATTAATTAAAAATATTGGAAAGTTCTTGTGGATCTGTAAATATACATGTGGTAACAGTTTTAAAATTTATAAATTATCAACCTACACAGGTGATAATTTATCCGGCGTTGCCCAGGATTTTAAGAATGTTTGTTAACCAAAATCAATTTAAAAACTAAACACAGTATAAATATCATAGAATAAAAAGCATGTGAAATGTTATACACATGAATAAAAAGAAAACCCAACATAAAAAACCATAAATTTACAATAATTTCTTCAGAATTCAGCTAGATTTAGCGTTTCATCATTGGAGCAAAAAAAACCTGAAAAGTAAAGCATAAAATATATACATTTATAATAAACCACTAAAAGCTGAAAAGGAAAAATGTTAAATTGTCTTTAGGAAAGTAAAGCTGAAAAGTAAAAATGTCAAATTGTCGAATGTTTGTTAACCAAAATCAATTTAAAAACTAAATACAGTATAAATAACATAGAAAAGATTTAGCCTTTATCATTGGAGCAAAAATTCCTAAAAAGTAAAACATAAAATACATAAATTTATAATAAACCTACCAAAATCCATTAAAAAAATAAACACAGTATAAATAACATAGAAAAAAAAGTATACGAAATGTTATACACATTAATAATATGAAAAATAAAATAAAATAAAAATAATAATTTTTAAAAATAATAAAATAAAATAAAATAATTTTAAAAAATAATAAATAAAAATAATAATAATAATAATTAAAAAATAATAAAATAAAAGCTGAAAATACAGGTTTAGCAAAATCTGTGCGATCCGTATTCGAACCCGCTTCGTGTAGTGTAGTAAATGAACGCTCTTACCGAATGCGCCACAATAACATGCTGGTATATTGTGTAAATAGGAGAATATTTGTACTAAAATTACTGGAAAGTTGCTATGGGTTGGTGAATATACATGTATTTATGGAGTAAGAGCAGTTTTAAGTTAGAAATAAGTTAGCAGGATAGAAGCTTAGTCTTTAACTCTTCAATAGACACAAAGACATAAGCGAGGGGGGTTGCAGTAGCGATTAAAAATGATCTTTTGACACTTAGCGTGTTTGATTCGAATTTTCCATAGCGTGTGATAGTGTCAATATGCCGTTGGATCCGATTTATTTTAGAGTATAAAATCTGACTTGAAAGATTATTATTTTCATTTATTATTCTGGCTTAATATGTAACTTGAAACTTTTTGATTTTATTTATTTTTATCTTTTCGCTCGCTGTTCGCTTCAGCTAACCCTAACGTGGACGCCATATTCAGAGGGGTGATTCCACAAAGTGTAACTTCTTACATTTAGTTTCAAAATTTTTGGTTTTTTATTAATTAAAAATCAACGGTAATTAATTTCGATTTTTGAAGTTCTTCAGACCCTCGGCTGTTTTTAAAGACGCCTGTATGTAAAATTTCACGATCGTTGCTCCTAAACTGTGGATTTCTATACAATTACAGAGATACAAACATTCATTTTTATATATTAGAATATTAATGAAATAACAAAAAAAGTATGTAAATTGGAAACAAATCAATATAAAATTATTTTAAGAAATTTAAAATTTTTCTTTTCTAATTTTAACATATGTAAAGTTATTCATAGTAGCCTCATAACAAATAGATTTTAGAATATCATTTCCTATGTACAGTATTGTCGTTGCGTTTAGCTCTTGTTCCGAAAGATCACTGCGTCAAAGAATTTTTGCCAGTGTCAGAGCGGAAAAGTGGACTCTTTCCTTTGGTAATGTTCATTGGTAATGTGAAAAATAATCTTAGAACTATTCCAACGTTAGGATATATAGGTATAAATTCGTTTTCGATCATAAAATTCAGTTATATAAACCATGACGTTGTTTGCTAATGAGGAGCACTTATCATTGAAGACATTCGCACATAATCCATGAAAATCGTTAATTGTTTTCCATGGCGACACCAGATAGGTGAACCAACACCACTCCCTGATACCACTTCGATTTTGACCAAGCACCCCAGGACAGAAATCTGGAGGAATCGTACCTTCTCCAACCCTCTATGACCTCATAGAAGGACTTTCCGGTCTACGGATTTAACGTGCCCCTATGAAACCTAGATATGATGGTATTTAATGGCATTCGTCGCTCGAACCGAGCACCCCTAGTCGTAAGCCTTACACACTACCGCTAGGCTACCTCGAACCATTATACAAACCATAAATACATATAACATTCTATTTATGTTTTTGCAACCTTTAACTTCTTAAATTAATGTTAAATGATTGACTGATGCAAGCATCATTAACCCTCATCAATATAAATAAAAGAAAAACTTTGTCGGTCGGGGAACAATTCCGGGTAGAACGTTTCCGGTATGGCATCCATTATGAAATTCGGCTATGTATGAAAATGTCGAAATCGATGTATCTTTTTTTAATTAAAGTACATAAATGTAAAATATTTGGAAAGAGGTGTAAAAACTGATAATATTTTCTGCTTACACTTATTCTGTTACTTTAATAGTTTTAGAGATATTTCAATTCTAAATGCCTACTCCACTGATACAAAACGTAACCGCCATGTTTTAAAAGTTAAAATCGATGTATTTTTTTTAAGAAAGTACATATATTTTTCATATTTAGAAAGAGCTTTAAAAGCTGATAATTTTTTCTGCGTACACTTATTCTGTTACTTTAATAGTTTTAGAGATATTTCAATTCTAAATGCATACTCCACCGATACAAAACGTAACCGCCATGTTTTAAAAGTTAAAATCGATGTATTTTTTTTAAGAAAGTACATATATTTTTCATATTTAGAAAGAGCTTTAAAAGCTGATAATTTTTTCTGCGTACACTTATTCTGTTACTTTAATAGTTTTAGAGATATTTCTATTCTAAATGCATACTCCACCGAACAAAACGTAACCGCCATGTTTTACGATGCACAGCGTGATTCTCACTAAAAAATGAATCACTGAAAAGAAGTGTTTCATCGTGTGTCTAATTTTTAATTATTTTTCTATTTTTTATTCTTTTAATTCAAACTTTTTAATCATAAATAGATCATTTGAAGATGTACTGATTTTAGGGGGATTTTTTGGCAATTAAAAATGAAAAAAATTTAAATTCAAGTGAACTGTGATTCGATAGCTGAGCAAAGCCCGGCTAGTTTTAAATAATTAATATTTAAGTGGACCGTGGACCTTTATTTGAGCAATTCTTTTTTATTGTAACATTGATTGTGTTATTGTAATAAATAAATATATATATATATATATATATATATATATATATATATATATATATATATATATATATATATATATAAATGTAACAAGAAAACGCGTCTTCCTAAATTGCTTTACTTTAAAGCATATTCTTTTGTTAATAAAGCACGACCCCTTTTCCGAAAATTGCAACCTAAAAGTAAAGTAAGTATAATTTATATTAGCCCTGCAGATCATTAAGCAGGCATGTGAAGTATCTGAACTCAATAACATCCCCAGATAGGAGTGTTCGAAGTTTATGAGATTCCGAATGTCAGTATAGTGTCAAAATTCCTGAAGAGCCCTCGAATCACTCTAGATTTATGCTTTTTTAACGTCAAAAACCCCACTTTGCAAGAACTTTATGGCCACTTATCCTACGCCCAGGTTCTAACAAGCGCGGGATCTAGCAGTAAAGTCCCCGATAAACTTAAGTGGACACGTGAACTCCACGAATCTAAAGTCGCCCAATTAAAAATTAAGTAGTTTAGGCCCTCTGGCGTCAATATCGCAAAACACCCATTTAATATTGCATGAACAGAAGGCTTTTCTCTCTCTTCGTTTCTAACTCTGGTTGCTGTCGGACCTGCTGTCCGCTCCTGTATGTAATCCGCGTCCCGTCCTGGCATGGACGCCGGACAAGTCATGTGGCCACTGCATCTAATGCCTTCTGATAAATAAAGCACGCCTTGGAATTTGTGCATTTCATCAATGGCTCTATGTTTGTTTCTCCTAAATTTTGTAAGTGCTTCCCTGGATCAACACTACGCCCGACTGCATCTCTCCAATTTGTGCGCAGCGATTTACTGTATGATCAACACCCTCGTGCCGACTGCATCTCTCCAAGTTGTGCGCATCAATTCAACTTGCGCTAAATTTTCCAAATGTGATTATTATCACATATATATATATATATATACGAGGGTAGGCTGAAAAGTAATGCACACATGCTTATAGAGCGCGAACAAAAAGAAATAGCGAGATCGGGCAAAAAGACCATTAAAGTACAATTCTTAAGCTTCAAAATCATATATTTATTTTTCAACATAGTCACCGTTAAGGCTACACATTTCTCCTAACGTGTAACAAGTTTTCTCATTCCGTCACTGAAAAATTCTTCCGACTTTTCTCGAATCCACGACTTGACAGCTGCCTTCACCACATCGTCCGAGGTGTAATGATTACCCTTTAGGTGTCTCTTGAGTAGAGGAAAAAAATAAAAATTGCAAGACGCAAGATCGGGGGAATAAGGAGGGTGTGGAATCGGTTCAAACTTCCGGTTTCGCAGAGCCTCTCCAGTCCGACGCTGTTCTCGCCTGTGAGACTGCGTGGTACCCATCGAGCACAGATTTTACGGTATCCCAATCGTTCTATAATGAAGCAGACACATTCCTTGGATACTCCATTATAGTTTGCGATACGCTTTTGAGTGATTCGCCGGTCATTTTTAATCAAATCGTCAACGAGTTTGCGATGTTAATCGTCTGTGGCAGTGATCGGACGTCCGTTGCGTGTTTCATCAACAATTATGGCTTTTCCAGGCTCGAAACCACAAATTTTATTACCCATCGATTTACAGTACCCCTATCAACAGCATCGTCACCTTAAACAGCCTTTAAACGACGATGAATCTCAGTAGGACTCACTTTTTCAGCTGTTAAAACTTCGATAACAGCGCGCTGTATAACTCGCCGTTGACATAGCACTAGAACACGTCTCCATACTACCGCTTTTCAAAATACTCAGGATGAACACAACGATTTCAAACCTGCGCATGCGTATTGAGTAGAGATGGAACTTCCAAATGCCACTTGGCGCTGTTTTGAAGGTCATTTCGTTCGCGCTCTACAAGCATGTGTGCATTACTTTTCATCCTACCTACGTATATACTAGCGGACCCGACAGACGTTGTGCTGTTCAAACGTTGTAAATCCAAAAATCATAAAAATATTTTAATAAACTATAAATTGTTTGGACCATTTTGATGAAAAAATATGCAAAAAAAATTATTTTTAAAAAACCTTACACCACCACGCATACAGTTACCACAACTCGGCCTATCTTAAAATTAGCAAGAATGTGGACGAAATTTCATTAAAATGGCTATTAGTATGACTAATCAATGAGCTGTTCAATACTTCATAAGTTGCATAGAATCAAATGAGAATTGACAGTTTAAATTTGTAGGTTAAATTAATTGTTATTCAATGCACGTGTATACAGCATTAAAATTCATGAAAATGAAAAAAAAATTCTGAAACGTGATTGCAGCGCTGCCTACCGGATCCAATTATTGAATGCACGTGTATACATTCATTAAAATTCATGAAAATAAAAAATTTCTGAAACGCGATTGCAGCGCTGTCTACCGGATCCAATTGTGTACCTAAACTAACCAAAGATGAACAGCAACACAAAAATAAGTAAATTAATTAAAAAAGCATTTTCTATCGGATCAAATTGTGAATCTAAACCATCCTCCAATCAACTTAATCGCACACACAAAATTTCTTTAAAATCAGTCCAGCCGTTTAGGAGGAGTTCAGTGACATACACACGGACAGAATAAATAAATAAATATATATATATATATATATATATATATATATATATATATATATATATATATATTTATATATATGTATATGTGTGTGTGTGTGTGTGTGTGTGTGTGTGTGTATACTTCTGTAGGATAATAGTACCAAAATAGTTTTTTTTTCAAATAAAAAAAACATTTATGAAGCTTCATACTTTAAATCTGTTTTTCTCAAAACAGATATTTCAAGGTTTTTTACATGTTTTAAATGATCCATGCGACTTAATTTTTGTTCAAAATTCATGAAATTGATAAGGAAGAATCCAGATACTGTTTACAAAGAAAATGGGTATGCATTTTACAATTCTACTTCATTAAGATAATTAAATTTGATTTATAATCAATTAAGAGGCAAAATTTTGATGAAAATCGGAATGGAATTCAGAAAAATAAATCCCTCAAAAATAAACTATTCAAGGGATCAAGGGGACTGTAGACTTTCAAAATTGTGAAATTTGTCCAAAAATTCGATTTTTTTATTTTATTGAATTGTGAAACTACGGACGAGTACTAATGTGTTGCAAAAAAAATTTTTAATTTCTGTGATTACTTTCCTAGTTATAGGCATTTGTATTTAATTTAGATATTATGTGGTTAGTAATAGCAATAGCTTTAAATGTGTTTTTCTCAAAATAAAAATTTTCATATCATACAAATATTTAAATTGCTCCAGGCGCATTTCTAATTATCGTATTGCTTTGAAATTTAAGTTTTATATACTTAACTGTATATCAAATAAATCTTATTGAAAAAAATTATGCTTTGTAGCTCCGAATTTCTAAATATTCTAGTTGAAAAGATGATTTATAGGTATTTTTCGTAATAAAAAGGGTGTTTTTCCCTATTATTATTTTTTTTCTCTTTATATTTTTAATGAATGCTTAAAATAAGTAATATGTTTCATTGTCAGTTCTATAAGGTATCCTGTAAATAAAAATTACCATATTATATGCAAAAGAAATGCGCATGGAACATTTTTAATTTTGTCAACTTTTGATATAATTAATAATTCATAATTCATAAATTATTAATATTTCATCTTTAAATTTTAACCACTTTTACATATCTATGGTACTAATCACATATTCAAATTTCAAGCAAATCCATTTAAAACAAAAAAAGTTAGGTTTGAGGGTCCACTGTCCCCTTATATAATTGATACTCAAATTTGTTTGTGACACAGTTTGTGACTAAAATGGAAAATCGAGGAAATATCTCAGAAATTTAGTCGCAAGGAGCACATTTTAAGATTTTGTTTATAAATTTAAAAAATTTTTAAAAAATCTTAAAATTAAAATAAGATTGTAAATTTCTTTTAAGGTACTCTATATACTTATAGTGAAATGTATATATGTACAAAATTTCATATCTTTATGCTAAAAAGAAAAAAAAATTTACGTCCACCGTTCCTTTAAATAAATTTATCCTTTTCTGTAGTCGATTTATCCTTTTTTAAAATTTCAATTTAGCCATACACTCTTTTAATTAAAATGTTGACATCACCGAGAAAAGTTACGACAAGTCATCCACAAATATATTTATATATGAGTATGTTAAATATAAAAATAATTTTTCTCTTCCTTTCTATTTCATCAGTCATGTTTTAATCGTTTTCTGACTTTAAATTAGCGTGTTTAAGTTGTGTTTCAACTAACCAAGAGGCAATGGACATCAGCCAGAAAAGAGTAATTTTCGTTTTTTCTGAGCAGTCAAAATACCATGTAATTATAAATACATTTTTATCACTAAGGTGCTATTGCTAGCACTTTGTCAGGTTTCTGCTTTTTTTCCTTTTTTTAAGTTCACCAAAAATTCCAACGAAGCAATCAATATAGCCATGCCTTGGCGACTTTTAACAGGGGAAGAAAGAATGGTGACTTTAATCAATAACACCTTAATGAGTATTAAAATTATCAAGATTTATTTTTATAGTTTATATTTTATGATAGCTGAATACCCGTACTTCGCTACGGATTACATTCAAATTAAATACAACGGCCAATGTATGCAATTAATGTAAAAATAATATAAATATATATATGTGTGTGTGTGTGTGTAAGTAAGTAAGTAATAAATCCGGGGTAATTCGGGAAAGTTCCAGTTTAATCCGTAGTCTTGGAATCGGGATAGGCGATGGTCCCTCAAGTAGGGAGATTCAAAATTACTGAGAAGAGTAGTCGTGACTGTTTCTCAGCAAAACGAGTGGCTGGCATATTGATGCAGGCACGCTGGAGAGTAAGGACACTTCACTTCCAGAAGGACTGAGTACTCAGCTTCACTTCTAAAGGCTTTTATTATGAGGTAGTTTCTTGCTGGACATCCGTACATCAAACATTTCTACAGATCACTTCTTTCGAGAAAAATCCCGGCAGCACAACGCTGAGAATATATGGAAGGGGAGTTAAACTCACGTCATGTTGGGTTTTAATACGAACACACAAAGCTGAAAAAAGACACCGAGGAACGCTGACGTTAGCGAAGGGGTACAGGCGTGCTAAAGTAATTGGCTGATAGGTGACACCTGACCTTAACACGTCATATGAAGTGATGGTTTTCGAATGTTCCACGACATTCGACCTTATATAACTGTTGACCGCAAGTGGCTTTTTGAGGGAGAATCTAATGGATTAATTTCGAAAACTAAAGTCAAATTCAGAAATGAGGGACGATGTTCTATTGCGGTAAGATAAAGTTAATGAAGGGAAACGTTATTGATTCAATTATATATATATATATATATATATATATGTATGTATGTATGTATATATATATATATATATATATAGATATATATATATATATATATATATATATATATATATATATATATTTATATCTATATATATATATGTATATATATATATATGTATATATATATATATATATAAATATATATATATATATATATATATATATATATATATATATATATATATATATATATATATATATATATATATATATATATATATATATACACTGCTCAAAACAATTAAGGGAGCACATGGTTTTAACGAAATTACGCAAATACTTACACCGATAAGTAACATAAAATAAATCATCCATAATTTAAAGCCTAGCAGGAAACAGAAGAAGAAAACTTCATATGCAAATCAAAGTTCATGACGTCAAAAACCACAAAAAGAACATAAGGGCGGAAATCGGGATGTTGCAGAAACGTCTGTTTCACTGCCTTAAATTGTGAAATTCGATTGCTCAGTTATTCTTTTTGAGAAAAGGTGACTTGAAAATGTCTCAACAACGTGATTTACCGGAATTCATGTCATGGCGTATTATAGTCAGACTTGAATCCGGGCAAACACAACGTAGTGTCGCGGACGCTGTTGGAGTCGCCAGAAGTGTCGTTGCAAGGCCGTGGAATCGATTCCAATAAACAGGGAATGTTAGACGTCGACCAGGGCAAGGTCGGATACGCGCCACTACAGCAACTGATGACCGGTTTATACTGTTAACAGCTCGTCGAAACAGAACAGACAATGCTACTCAGCTGCAAAGACAGTTGCTCTTGGCAACAGGACGAAGGGTGTCCAGCCAAACAGTACGCAATAGGCTTCATCAGGGAGGATTCTATGCACGTAGGCCAATGGTCTGCATTCCGTTGACCTCACTCCATCGTGCGGCCTGAAGATGGGCTGCTGAACATCGAGATTGGGAGCAACATGATTGGAGACAAGTGCTGTTTACAGACGAGTCCCGATTCAGTCTGGAGTGTGACCCCCGACGTGTTTTGGTAGGGAGGGAAAGGGGCACTCGAAATAACCTCACATTCGTTCGTGAAAGGTCACAATACAGACAAGCTGGTTTTATGGTATGGGGTGGAATCAGCATAGGTGGACGTACGGACTTGCATATCATTCGGAATGGTACTTTGACGGCCCGAAGGTATGCAGACGAGATACTGAGACCTCATGTCATACCTAACGCTGCGGCCATTGGAGATTCCTTTGTTTTCCAGCATGATAATGCCAGAACGCATACAGCTTGTCTTGTGGAGAACATGCTTGAAGCTGAAACAATACAGCGTATGAAATGGACAGCGTGCTCTCCTGACCTGAATCCAATCGAGCATATTTGGGATATGCTCGGACGACGCATTGCTGCGAGACCAATGCCTCCTTTTACTCTCGGAGACTTGGAGATTGCACTTCTTGAGGAGTGGAACAGTATTCCCCAAAGTCTTATGAATAACATCATCGCATCCATGGAAAACAGGTGTGCAGCAGTCTTAGCTGTTTGAGAAGACCACACGCCATATTAAAAATCTTGCATCATTTCTAAACAATACTTTTTTATCGTTTACATGTAACCAAATTGTTGCCCTAAATCATCTTTTCATGTTTTTTCCATATTTTCAAAGAATTAAAGCTTAAATTACAAATTTTTTAAGTCCATTTTCTGTATTGCGCATTGATACGCGTGTACTATCCATTTTATGCCAATACGTGGCTGTCTCGCACACAGTTTTCTTAACTTCTTTGCTTGCTCCCCTAATTTTTATATATATATATATATATATATATATATATATATATATAATCGTAGCGGATATTTTTATATTCAAAATAATGTAGAATAAAATATTCAAATTAAATACAACGGTCAATGTATGCAATTAATTCATATGTTTAAAATCCATAAAACATACTAATTTGAATTAAATTCTTAAAAAACTTCCATCTCAATGAGTCTAGTGGTTAAATTTTATCTTTTACCGTATTTCAATATTTTTGTTGTCAATTTTTTTAGTTATTATGCACGTGAAGCAAAATTAATTTAAAGTATCACAAAAAGAAAAGAAATCACGTGATCGGCACTTAAATAATTAAATTCTAAAAATTAATCTTTAAAAATTCACCAAAAATCAGAAAATGAAGGTAAAGATTCGAATAAGATTTCATTTCAAGGGAGTTTTTATGATCTGTCTCGTGATATAAATTTTATAACCCTCAGATAAATGCAAACTTTAAAAATAGTTACAAAAACAGCTTAAAAAGTTAATTTTAAAAAATCTAAGAAGAATTTTTCATAAATCTTTTTTAGTGCACCCCTACACCATATGAAGAATCGCCATGCAAAATTTTGTTGTTATCACTTTTGTTGTTTCAATTATGTTGTTATTTCTTTTTCTTTATCTATTTCGTTTTGGACCCCACATTAATTTGAGCGCATTCCTTTTTCCTGTCTAATTGTTAGTTTGCATCCTACCACTCACTTGTATATCTCGAGGCTAATCTTGCAGACACAGCATACCCTTCCTATACAATGAGTTGAATTGAGTTGAAAGCGCTACTGCCCACTTTTGCTACACGTGGGCTAACTAGACAGGGACCTAAAATTTAAAGCCGATTCCGAAAGGCCACGAACATCCATGCCAGAAGTGGGACTCGAATCCACAGGCTCTCAGATCGAATGCCAGTTTCCTTGCCACTTCAAAGCAATGCATCTGACTGGGCCCAACATAACAACTAAAGCCTTTCTGGATTGAATACATGCCAGTCAAAGACCTGCCACCACAATTAAGACTAAACAATCCTAGGGGTTACATCTGGTTCTCTCGTACCTTTTCCCACTCTCTCTGTTCTCGTAGAAGGACCTTTCCAGTCTACAGATCCAAAATGCCCATATTTGGCCTGGCCATTGCCAAATCCTATACAATGATAAAATCCTAATCCTGTTAGCCAACCTCACCAGAGACAAAACACGCTATTGATAGGGTCTGCCAAATTTTCCTTAACCCTCTAAGTGTTTGAGACGTACTCTTCCGTCACATAGTTTCAACTCGGAACGTGTTTGGAACGGATTATTTCATGATTAATTTGGTGATCAGAAGTGTCCCATATTGTACAACTTGGATGTTTTTCAATACCAAACTGGAGGATGTAATAATTCGACAGAAACGCTCTTTCCAGCTAAAAGAAAAAGACCGAAAAAAAAGAGTGCGGAACGTCCTGTCAGTGTTCAAATACAGCTTAAAAACAATCCAATCTTTCTCCATGTTCTTTGATTTTGAAGAGATTTGACCGCGAACATTCGTTGGGTATCCAAAAGCTTACTGCTTACCCGCAAATGGGGCAGTTGCATGCAGCATGCTACAATTCAACTCTGGCAAAATAAAGAACAAAATGTTGCTGTTAAATGCAGAGATTACTAGCACAATGAATCCGAAGCGTTACGTAGCGTCCGCGTTAAAATTTTTAACCAGTCAGAGCTCACTTCCTTGACCACGTGACATATCAAACCAATCACAGGTCATGTCACCAATCTCGGAGCCAACGTAGTAACGTAACGCAACGCCCCGGATGCAATGTGAACAGGCCTTAAGACTACTAGAGTAAATCTCCACGCATAATACGCACGAAATCAGTCTTCTGCCCTTCGTACCCTTCGGTGACGTTTCATAAAACTGCCTTATGAGAAAAGTCACGATAAAACAAGGTAAAATATTTCTTCCCTTCCGAATAAAGAAAATCTAAAATGATTCCTCGACAGTCTCGATGGCAGACAGTAGCCTTATTTTAAAAGAAGGGCGATCTTTTAGTTAAAATAAAAGAATCTCATGTATAAAACATCATAATGAATATTACATGAAATCTGAAATGCTGATCCTCAACTGTCTGTGGGAATGGAGATATTTTTCGTAAAATCTGCTCTTTGAGAACAAGATAACTCTGAAACAAGGCAGATTGGAATTTAAAAAGGATTTTAAATGCATGAAAAATTGGACTTTCAGTCATTTTTGAAACAAGGTGATATTGGGCTGAAAAAAAACTGAAATATGTTAAAATAAATGTTTTAATGCAGGGGTTCCCAAACTTATTTGGCCTATTGCCCCCTTTTTCGAAAAAAAATTCCTCAACGCCCTCATGGAAATTTTCGTTTTTAAGCGAACACACAGAGATGCAGTGACAAATTTCCGTTCTTTTATGTATCTATATCTATACCTATGTCCTTCAACGTAGTAAAGAAAGATGTTATATATATATACACACACGCGTACACACACACACACACACACACACACACATATATATATATTGATTGTTTGGATATATTACTTCATTTTTTAATTTGCATAATAATGTCTTGTTTCTATGGTTTGTAACTTTTTTCTTTTTGTTTCTTGGCAATGGCTAAGTTGTTCTAGCTATCTAGCTTATGTTCAAGTTTGTCTTCATAGTGCAAAAGCGGAGGAGGGAAAGCCAAATTGTACTGCAGGCAACTGTCAAATAAATACGTAATTTACTGGATGTAAATTTTTTTGTGTGTGTCGTAAATGTCTGAAGCCCGCGTCGACTATATATATATATATATATATATATATATATATATATATATATATATACACTGCTCAAAAAAATTAGGGGACCAAGCAAAGAAGTTAAGAAAACCGTGCGAGACCGCCACGTATTAGCACAAAATGGATAGTACACGCGTATCAATGCACAATACAGAAAAAAGACGTAAAAAATTTGTAATTGAGCTTTAATTCTTTGAAAATATGGAAAAAACATGAAAAGGTGATTTAGTGCAACAATTTGGTTACATGTAAACTATAAAAGAAGTATTGTATAGAAATGATGCAAGATTTTTAATATGGCGTGTGGTTTCCTCGAACAGCTAAGACTGCTTGCTGCACACCTGTTTTCCATGGATGCGATGATGTTATCGATAAGACTTTGGGGAATACTGTTCCACTCGTCAGGAAGTGCAATCTCCAAGTCTCGGAGAGTAAAAGGAGGCCTTGGTCTCGCAGTAATGTGTCATCCGAGCATGTCCCAAACATGCTCGAATGGATTCAGGTCAGGAGAGCACGCTGGCCATTCCATACGCTGTATTGTTTCAGCTTCAAGCATGTTCTCCACCAGACGAGCTATATGCGGTCTGGCATTATCATGCTGGAAAACAAAGGAATATCCAATGGGTGCAGCGTTAGGTATGACATGAGGTCCCAGTATCTCGTCTGCATACCTTCGGGCCGTCAAAGTACCATTCCGAATGATATGCAGGTCCGTACATCCACCTATGCTGATTCCACCCCATACCATAAAACCAGCGTGTCTGTATTGTGACCTTTCACGAACGAATGTGAGGATATTTTGAGCGCCCCTTTCCCTCCATACCAAAACCCGTCGGGTGTCACACTCCAGACTGAATCGGGACTCGTCTGTAAACAGCACTTGGCTCCAATCATGTTGCTCCCAATCTCGATGTTCAGCAGCCCATCTTCTTCGGGCCGCACGGTGGCGTGAGGTCAACGGAATGCAGACCATTGGCCTACGTGCATAGAGTCCTCCCTGATGAAGCCTATTACGTACTGCTTGGCTGGACACCCTTCGTCCTGTTGCCAAGAGCAACTGTGTTGCAGCTGAGTAGCATTGTCTGTTCTGTTTCGACGAGCTGTTAACAGTATATACCGGTCATCAGTTGCTGTAGTGGCGCGTGGCCGACCTTGCCCTGGTCAACGTCAGACATTCCCTGTTTCTTGGAATCGATTCCACAGCCTTGCAACGACACTTCTGGCGACTCCAACAGCGTCCGCGACACAACGTTGTGTTTACCCGGATTCAAGTCTGCCTATAATACGTCATGCCATGGATTCCGGTAAATCAAGTTGTTGAGACATTTTCAAGTCACCTTTTCTCAAAAAGAATAACTGAGCAATCGAATTTCACAGTTAAGGCAGTGAAACAGACGTTTCTGCAACATCCCGATTTCCGCCCTTATGTTCTTTTTCTGGTTTTTGACGTCATGAACTTTGAATTGCATATGAAGTTTTCTTCTTCTGTTTCCTGCTAGGCTTTAAATTATGGATGATTTATTTTATGTTACTTATCGGTGTAAGAATTTGCGTAATTTTGTCAAAACCATGTGCTACCCTAATTGTTTTGAGCAGTGTATATATATTAGTCCAGTCAATGAATGCATTGTAGAATGCATGGAATATGCGAGAATTTTTGAATTCAGGACTTTGTTAGGAGTAGTTAGTAGTTAAACATACTAAAAGTCCCCGCCCCTGGGGGGTGAGCTAAAGGGAGGAGGGGTGGAAAGGTCCTATTTTTTTGTTTTTCACTGATATCTCGGAAACGATACACTGTAGAAAAAAATGTTAACTATAAAAATGAAAGCTAATTAAATTACCTATAAAATTGTTAATATACATATATGTCAAATTTCCAAAAGTTTTCGAGATATACGTCATTGAAAATCGATAATTTTCGAAAAAATCATTTTTATCTCACCCTTTTTGTCAAACATTTGCTTCTAGTGTCTCCCACGATCGTTTCTCAGAAAAAATGTCCAAGACGAAGTTGTAGAACATTAAATTTCCAATTTGATATACACTTTTGCCACTTTATCTTCAACCAATGAAAAGTTATAGTATTTCTAATATGTACGCTCAATTTCGATGTTCCTCTAGAAATGAGCATGTTGAGAGCCTGTTGCGTTTAAACTGCTGTAACTTGCTATCATGATGAATAACAACAATTTAGCAATGGAAATAAGGTAATTTCAATCGAAACACAACACATTTTTTATAATTATAGCTTTTATTATATTATTACGAATCATAAAATGAAAGTATTTACATGGACTGATAGTAATTTACATGGATAGATAGTCAAATGAAAAAACTGTCGATGTCGTCGTCGTCATCTTCTTCCTGAATTAATATTGCGACTCCGTTGTTGCAATTGCCCTTGCAATTCGGGAATGTGACAGAGCAGTTTAACGATGCTTTTCTACAACCACACCGACCACTGTCACATCCCTTCGTGCATCGGCAAAAAATCATCGTCAAGATTTCGTCAGGGGCAGCATCCAACTCTGAGAGTTTCGGAACTAGTTGGTCATTCGTCCTCTCCCAACCCCAATTCAACGCCCCACCATTAGGTTCCTCCCCTAACCACAGGTGTACTTGGTGGTACGCCCGGAATGCACAGCTCCTTCAGTTGGTGGTGTGGTAGTTTTACTTTGGGTGGGTCGTGATTGGGTATAGTGGTAGGCAATGATACCATTACTCTGAATTCTAAACAATACATTACTTTATTAACACAATACAAATATTAGTACACATTCAATTATATTATTATTAATTATGAACCTAAAGAAATACTCATTATATCAAGGTATTATTTGACTGCACTATTTCATTTATTTAAATTAATTTCATTTCAGTACGCAATATATATATTATTCCTTAACTTCCGCCTATAATATAAGACTCGGGTATTTAACGACGTTTGGCAATAGTTAATAAAAGGTTACCTCCATTTTTGCAGACTGCAGAAGGGGAATTTGGCTGGCATATTCATGTGCATCTATTGGGATATCTTTCTTCAGGATTCACTTTCGTTGGTAAACACGGTTGTCGGACTGGCTCCCTGTCGTGGGAATAGGCAGACTTTAATGGCCGGATCGGTTCTCCATCTTTTGCTTGTGGGGGTCAGGCACTCTGTCTTGGTTCCGGGTCTCAACTACTATCATCTCATCGGTAGCTCGCAGGGGTCAGGCGATCTATCTCGGCTCCGATGCTCCTCTATGCTCCTCTCATCGCTAGCTTGCGGAGGTCAGGCAATCTTTCTCTGCTCCACTATTCGTCTAATCTCCTCTCATCGTTGGGTTGCCGGCTTACAGCGATGCGCTAAGTCGGGGCGCAATCTCCCATATATTCTCTTTTGCCTTCTCGCTTACGAGGCTACAACTCTCTATTTGGGTGCTAAGTCTGAGAGTCAAAATCAATATATCATTATTTTATATTCCCACTCTCTCTATTTTTTATTATCTTCTCAACGCCCCGTATTTTACATTTTCATTCGTCTCTCATGTTCAACCTTTTTTTTTACTTCCACTTTGATTCGTTAACTTTTTCATCCCCTAATCATTTCATTAACCAATTAGAGTGAGGGGCGTTTTATATTCGAACAATCCCGCCTTCGACTCATTCCTGTTTTTCTAGGAATCGTGTTTTCCCAGAACATCTCCTATGTGTGGGGTCCTCTTCTCTTTGTCCACAATTCCCTTTTCATCTCGATGTCTCCTCTATCTATAACCCTCGCTGTTTCGACTCTTAATTGTTGCTTTTCAATTTCTTCTTCTTCATCCGGTCCTTTGTCTGATCAAGTGCCATTTCAATTTTCTCATTGCACCGCCGACTGACCGCTTTAATTGGGTTGTCTGCCCTTTTTGAACTCCTAACATATCGTATCCCCACGACATTCTTCTCGTATCGTCTGGCGTCATTTTACTATTCCATTTTCCGTCCCGTTTGATAATTGGTTTTTCTGCACCTTTTCTATTTTCTTTTTTTTTATATGTCGTACCCCACGACAAGTGGGAGAGTTGAGAGATCAGGCTTCATGTTTGCAGCTGCTTTGATAAATGATTTTTAGCGGAACTCGTTAAGGGATTTTTCTGTGGCTGGAGCACCATACCATGAGAGAGTACTCATGATCCCAGTTATCTCAATGGAATCAGGGGAAGAAGAACCGCTGGCAAATACCTCAGCTGCACATTGTATGATTTTGGACTTCTGGTACATTTTGACAAAACCATACGCTGCGGATGTTGTGTCACAGCCTGTGAATGCATGTAAGAATAACAAATGGACATTGTCCTTCATTTTCAACTCCTGCTACAGCTGTTGTGAGGAATATACACTCGTTTTGACCTTTCCACTTCCAGGTTTTACCAGCAGAATGTCACGATCAGTGGGGTTTTTGGCTACCAAGAGAACAGCGAAGTCGACGTCCACTCCAATAACAGCAACCGAGGAATATTGCGATTTGTTGATAGCTGTCTTCACAATATCAACGTCAGCATCACCTGAAGCTTGGAGCGTATTTATCTCATTTTTCTGCAGCTGCATCATCAGCAGGTTTATCAGCTGACTTCTATTATGAAAGTTGGAAAGGAAATCCTCTTGTCTGACTTTAATTTCACTTTCCAAATTGACATTGATGTTCACACATCTCCTGAGTCGATATCGTCGACTCTATTCAGTTGCTTTTGTGCTCTCTGATGTGTAAGTGTACCCATCAAAAACCACTGTACAACCTCTCCCATGATAATGGATCTTCAAAAATCTAACATTGCCATCACAAATGGTTGATACAATGGTTTCTTTTTGCCAAACAACTTTGAGGACTAGGAATCCCCCATCAACAACAAATTCAAAGGTAGTTAAATCAGAATCCTTATCAATTTGCTTAAACAGTGTGTATAGTGCTGACTTTCTGCACTTCCTCATTCCACTTTCGTTGAAGAATGCCAGGGGGTAGGGAGCCAGTTCATATTGCATACAATTCTTCAAATCAAGGAGCCTAGTAACTTCATTGTCGTTAAATAATTATTTTAATTAATTTTCAAGAAATATATTTTTGATAATATTAAATTTAATTTTTTTTATTAATTGTTTTTAAATAATAATTTTGTTTCATTGAATTTCAAGAATTGTATTTTTAAAAGTAATTTAAATGTATTAATTTTATATTTAAATGTTGTAAAAACGAAATAGCGAAAATAATTGTCAAGAAAATAACTGGAAATAAAAGGGTGGAAGGGTCTGTAACGGGCGGCTTGTGCCTTCAAAGAAGAAGAACTTAATAGAAGATGGGTGGAACATTCTAGCCTGTCGGCAATTACCTTATTTACATTGCTAAAGTGTTCTTATTCATCATGATAGCAAGTTACAGCAGTTAAAACGCACGCAAAAGGCTCTAACAAACTCATTTCTAAAGGAACATTGAAATTGAGCGTACATGTTAGAAATTCTATAACTTTTGATTGGTTCAAGATAAAGTGCAAAAATGTATATCAAATTGAAGGAAATTTAATGCTCTACAACTTCGTCTTGGACAATTTTTCTGAGAAACGAACATGGGAGGCACTAGAAGCAAATGTTTGACAAAAAGAGTGAGGTAAAAATGATCTTTTCGAAAATTATCGATTTTCAATGACGTATATCACGAATACTGTTGGGAATTTGACATATATGTATATGACAATTTTATAGAAAATTTAATTAGCTTTCATTTTTATATTTAACATTTTTTTCTACAGTCCACCGTTTCCGAGATATAAGTGAAAAACCAAAAAATGGGACCTTTCCACCCCCTCCCCCCTTTAGCTCATCCCCCAGGGGCGGGGACTTTTAGTATGTTTACCTACTAACTACTCCTAACAAAGTCCTGAATTAAAAAATTCTCGCATATTCTATGCATTCTACACCCCTCTTTTGAGCACTCATTGACTGGAATATATATATATATATATATATATATATATATATATATATATATATATATAAGGCTAAATTATGGGGGGGGGGCGATCGCGAGCTTAAAACGGGATTTTGATTAGAAAATATAGGAATTATCAATTAAAGTCTGGGAGTTTTCAAATATTCGGAGTAAATGCATTGCAGTGAAATTAGAGTTAAAGGTTCGATGTGATTCAATTCCGAAGATCCACATGGGATAATTTTTAAAGTAGACGTATAGCCTTGAGCTTGGCGCTCAGAAAGAATGTTCATCGTCAGCATAGAACATTCGATATGACATCACGCATAAGTAATGAGCGTCATAGTGCGTCAGTTGAGGCATGCGTAGTCAATTAAAAGCTTAAGAATAAAGGGGGTTAATTTTAGACTCATGGAAAGTTAGGCAACGGTAAAGACGTGCCGCTCGGAAGTACGCGTTTTGGTAAGGGATGGGAATCGTTTTAATTTAGTTATGGAGCTCAGCACCTGAAGTTGATTGAATAAATATGTTCGGAAAATCAATTGGACTGTTTTCTGGCTATTGTGTCAATATCTTAACTGATGGAGTTTAATAAGTTATGAGTGCCCTCGCCACCGGACCACCGACTGCCCAGTGAAAAATGATTCAGTTCGGATTAATGTGTTAATAAAATGGGCGTGAAGAACATATCCGAAACACACACACACACACACACATATATATATATATATATATATATATATATATATATATATATATATATAATACCACCTGATAAACCTTGAAATTGGATAATACAAGTCATAAATAGTGGTTAAGAATATATTATACCATTCTTCAGGGAAAAATCATGAAAGTTCCTGTAGAGATGCTGTGGTTCATATCGGTACCATTATCTATCCGCTTATACAGATCACAGTGCTTGGATGATTTATAGTCGGAGGGGATTGTACAGGACAAGATAAGATATTTGACTTCTTTTTCATGCTCTTCAAACCAATACTTGATAGATTTAGCTGTATGTATACGTAGATTATCATACTGTAGAACGCCATCTCCTGCAAGAAACAATGTTTGTACCATAAGATTAACTAGTGAGCTAAAATTTCGACATAGTCCTTCCCATTCAATCTCTCTTTTAGGGTTCCAATAGGGCCTGAAGAAAACCATGAGATGCCATCCCAAACCCTGATAGATATACCTCAATGACTAACAGTTGAGATAAGACAGCCAGAATCTTACGCTTGTGTAGGTGTTCATACGCACGTCCTGTTGCGAGGAACAATGTAAATAATAATTCGTCGGACCAAATACCGTTTTTCGACATATTTCTCGACCAGGATTTTCGCACGTTGCACCATTGTGGACGATGTTTTGTATTGACATCTATTACAAGTGGCTTGGTAATAACTACTCTTCCGAAAATGCTTTGTTTGTGAAGTTCCCTTCTATCTATAATGGTTGATACCGGAACATGCAGATGCCGATTGAGCTCATCGGTCATTTTGGTTGCAGTTGTTTCCTTTCTTCGTGTCACAATCCGCTTCAATACCTCGCCCGTCTCTTTCTCTCAGCTCTCCGTTTCGTCCCTTATTCTGTTTGGCAAAGGATGTTTTTTCCGCGCACTCTGTATGCTATCATGACTTTCGATACCATAGCTCGAAAAACACCCATTAGCCTGGGGGTTGCAGTAACAGATATCCAATTTAACCACCTGTATATATACATATATACATCTATATAAATATATATATATATATATGTGTGTGTGTGTGTGTGTGTGTGTGTGTAAGTGTAAGTAAATAAGACACATTGATGCTCATAAAATTATTTCTTAATTCAACCATAGAAATATTCGCATGACACACGGAAAATGGAGATAACGAAGGGTAACATTAAAGTAAAAATTATGAATAGTATTAAAATTAATCCTAATGAGAAGGGTGAACTGGGAGCACTGTTATCAATTTATTAATGTTCGGTTCGGTTTTTGTCAGCTGCATTTATAAATCACTGCGATTAGCTATTTGAAGTCGGTTTCTAATTTTAGTAAGCAGAATTATCACCACCCTGAACCCATGTTCTACTCAAGATAAAGGAAATGCAATTAAAAACTTTTGTACTATAGCCTTTAATCGAGGACAAATTTTCGGTTTCTGTTTTTGCAGCCAGAACTGTTGGCAGCTGGATTTGAATTTATATTTACCGCCTCCCTGTATAGTACCCTTCCCCCAGAGGGGCAGTCTCGTCTACTTTCGGATACCCTGTGTTAGTGGCATTAAACAAAACGCGTTGAATTTACGAAATGCGATGACCTAAATCATAAACAGCTTTCACAAGTGAAAACGCAACTGTCAGCAAAAGATATGAACTCCAATTCTAGGCAACGTGATTTGTCGTGAAATAAACGATATTAAAAATTGCAATGTATGGTAATTTCCATAAAACGTGTACTGGATTCGTATTTTTCTCTCTAGTTACATTTTTTTTTCCTCGTCGTATGTTCGCACCTATGCTGGTACGTTCTCTCTGTCGCGACTTTCATTGTTGTCGGGACGAGCCTCGGAACGTACTCGAAGGAAGTTAAATTTCGCAGAAAAGAAAAAAATTCCAGCTGAATCATGGCTGCAGCTGAACTCGCCAAGAAATGACTTCGCGTTGTTCGCAGTATCAACCATACTTATCAGCTGCATATTTAAGACTTTGTAGAGCAAAATGCATCTCAACTTTTCTTTATATATACAGTGGCGCACCCAGGATTTTTTCTTGGGGGGGGGGCCCGAGATGAATGGATAAAAATATTTATAATGCATGGGGGGGGGGGGGGGCCGAGATGAACGAATACAAATATTTATAATGCAAAATCAATATTTCTACTTCTTTGGGGGGGGCCAGGGCCCCCTGGGCCCCCCCCTGGGTGCGCCACTGTATATATATATATATATATATATATATATATACAGTGATTTCCGCTTATAAGAATTACGTTTGTTATTACTGTTTTTGATTCTTATAAGCGGTTGATTCTTATAGCCGAAATTTAGGTTTTTGGACAGGCATACACACCTATATATACATATACTAGCTGAAAACCCGCGCTTCGCTACGGAGTACATTCAAATTAAATACAACGGTAAATGTATGCAATTAATGCCAAAAAAAATAAATATATATATTTATAATAAATGAGACGATCAATATATACAATTGATGTAAAAAAATATTTATATATATATATTTATATAAAAATCATAAGGAATATTTATTTTTTTTTGGATAATATCCAATCGTCTGCTGCATTAGAAAGAAAAAATGGGTTTTTTTTGTCTATTTAGTTGTTACGCACGTGACAATAATTTTATTGAAAGTACCAGAAAAAGAAATCACGTGATCAGCATTTAATAAATTAAATTCTAAAAATTAATCTTTAAAAATTCACCCAAAATCAGGAAATGGAGGTAAAAATTCGAAAAAAATTTCATTTTGAAGGAATTTTTATGATCTTTCTCGTGATATAAATTTTATAATCCTCAATGTATTATTTTAAATGCAAACGTTAAAAAAGTTTAAAAAGCAGCTTAAAAATTTAATTTTAAAAAATCTAAGAAGAATTTTTTAAAAATCTTTCTTAGTGCACCCCTACACTATTAGAAGAATCGCCATGCAAAATTTCAGCCCTTTAGGTCCAGCGGTTTGGTCTGTGCGTTGTATGTCAGTCAGTCAGTCAGTGAATGAATGAGTCAGTTACGGAACTGTTTTATATATATAGATTAGATAATTTACCATAAAATACTCTTTAATTTACTTTAATTATCTTTTATTAAAATTACTTTTTATAATTTTAAAAATACAACTTCATTTCTAGACCAATAAGTAGATACACATGATTATAGTAAGAGAAGAAAAAAATCCAATATTTGTTACAACATACCAGCTTAACAGTTTTAACATTTCAACAACAGGAAGGGAGCAAGAAAAAGTTTTCTATGGTAGTTTGACGTAATGAAGTTTTCAGGAGGCTGCTTCAATACTCTTTCAATACTAATAGTCGCAGACGAAGATTCACCTTCTAGCTTACGTTTCACGGTTTGATAACGTGCTGAATCTACTAATGTCACGTTTGCCTAAGTGATAGTGGACACTTCGCCGAACATTTATGTGTTTCAGGGTCCAGGAAGCCGCAACCGGAATGTGGGAGGTGGGGAAAAAAGGGCCCCTATTTTTGTTTGTCAGTGCAGAAAAGTGAAATCGGATCCGGACGGGTAATGATGCCCCTGGGTCAAGCTAATAGGACAGTGTTGTGCTAAATTGTTTGAGGGGAAACTATTATGTTATGTCTAACAAAGAAAGGAATGAATTTTAAGACTATATGCCATCCCATCTTATCAATTTTTCTTAAAATAAAAAAAAAGAAAGAACTTCGTGCCTTTTTAGGGTTTAAGTGGCTTTTTTAGAAAAACGAAAGTAAAGCGAAGAGTGTGAACTGAGTCTTATAACCGTTGGATTGATACTTTAAAGCAAAAATTTTAACATGGAAATAATGCATTTGATTTTGTTTTCGCGATATTGATTCTTATAAACGGTTGATTCTTATAACCACTGATCACTATAAGCGGTGGTTACTGCATATATATATATATATATATATATATATATATATATATATATATATATATATATATATATATATATATATATATATATATGTATGTATATATATATATTCGCTCGCTCATATATATATATACAGGGTGTCCCAAAACGACCGCATAAACTCTGCACAGCTAGATTCCTCGTTGGGAGTACATAAAAACTGTCCAAAAAAGCGTTCCTGATCGATAGAAGCGATCAATAGTTTACGAGAAAAATACGAAAAACAAAGTATGACGTCACTGCCGGTGCAAGAAAAAAACACTTTATTGGACATATCAACAACAATATTTGCATATCTTTCCAGACGATAATGTTTAAAACGTTCGCCGCGCATATCGCGCCATGGAATGACGTTAAGCCGCCGTTGAACTGGTATTTAAAAGGCTGCATCTTGCAGCTACCGGTAGTCTTCGTATGGTGGCCACGTACTCCGTGACTACTGCGACATGTACTTGATGTACGGCCGATGTAATGGAAATGCCTTACGAACTGCTAGGGAGCATGCCCGTCGATATCCGTCCCGCCGTCCTCCCGATGTCAACGTCATCCGTAGGCTGGACGACAGACTGCGAAATACGGGAAGCCTCTTGCCAACAGCCAATCTTCACGATACTGGAATACCGCGGAGCGGCCTGACGGTAGCACAGGCGGATGCAATACTGCAGCGGGTAGAAGAGACGCCCTAGGTAAGCACACGCGCATTAGCCCGTGAGATGACTTCGAGTAAAAGTACTGTGCACAGGCTTTTACGGTCTGAGAGGCTACACCCATTTCGGTACACAACCGTGCAAGGTCTGAAACCAGATGACTTTCAGAAACGCGTGGCCTTCTGTGAATGGCTGTTGCAGCAACAGAACACATATAATGGTTTCATTGCATATATCCTGTGGACTGATGAATCACGTTTCACGTGATGGGGTATTCAACCATCACAACAGCCATACGTGGTCCCAGGTCAATCCGCATGCAATCCGGCAGCAGAAACATCAGGACCGTTGGTCTCTTAACGTGTGGGCCGGCGTACTCGGGGATCGCCCCTAGCACCCATAGGGGGCAGGGGGCACATGTAAAAATATTCGAAAACTTCTGATATTAGTTTCGAATCCATAGTTTTCGGGGTCGCTGAGCTTAATAGTGACACGTCCGATGACGTTTGAGTGCAAGTTCAGCCCCCATCAGCATAGGGGGGAAGGGGGAGGGGAATAAGGAGTGAATATAAAATGACCAAAATACCGAGAGTAGTGTCGAAGCCATAGTGTTCGGTGTCGCTGAGACGAATAGAGACATTTCCGATGCCGTTTAAGTGCAAGTTCAGCCTCCCCATTAGCATTGGGGAGTAGGCGAGGGGGGAAAGAAAGGGTAATTAAAAATGTTCAAAATGACCGAGAGTAGTGTCGAATCCATAGTTTTTGGGGTCGCTGAGATTAATAGTGATACTTCCGATGTCGTTTGAGTGCAAGATCAGCCCCCATCAGCATTGGGGGGGAGGGGGAGGAGGAAGAAGGGGTGCATATAAAATGCCCAAAATACCGAGAGTAGTGTCGAAACCATACATTTCTGGGTCGCTGAGAAGAATAGTGACATTTCCGATGCCGTTTAAGTGCCAGTTTAGGCCCCATCAGCATGGGGGAGGGGAGAAGGGGGAATATAAAATGTCCATAATGACCGAGAGTAGTATCGAATCCATAATTTTCGATGTCGCTGAGATGAATAGGGACACTTCCGATGCCATTTAAGTGAGAGTGCAGCCGCCCCATCAGCGTTGTTGGGTGAGGTGGGGGTAAGAAAGTGTGAATATAAATTGTTGAAAAGGAGCGAGAATAGTGTCGAATCCATAGTTGTCGGGTTCGCTGCGACGAATAGGGATACTCCCGATACCGTTTAAATGCAAATTCAGCCTCCCAACACCATTGGGGGGGAGAAGGGGTAGAAATAAAATGTCCAAAATTACCGAGAGTAGTGTCGAATCCAGTTTTTGTGTCGCTGAGATGAATAGGGCCCTCCCGATGCCGTTTAAGTGCAAGTATAGCCTCCCATCATCATTGGTGGGGTGGGGGGTGGGAGAAGGGGTAAAACAAAGTCCAAACTGACCGAGATTAGTGTCGAATCCATAGTTTTCGGAGTCACTGAGAGGAATATACGAAACTAAAAATGCTGTTTATAATCAAGATTTAAGTTAAATTAATAATAGAGTGAAATTGTAATTTTACTTTATCATTTGTATAATTACTTTTAAATACCTGAAAATTAAATTACTTAGATTTTACACTATAGCTAGAATTTATTCCTTTTCCTGTGTAATAAAAAATTGGTATTAATAAATACCCGGGCAACGCCGGGAAAATAGCTAGTATATATATATATATATAAATATATATATATATATATATATATATATGATCCTTTGAATGTCCATTATTTGCATATAAATCAGGCAGCCATATGTGTTCAAAAAAACTTTTTTCCTATCAGTCTTCCTCGGTTTCAAATTTCCTTTTTTTTATTTTTACTCGCATTTTGTGAGAAATCTGCAGTGTGCGGTCGTAAAAATATTGGAATAAAATAATGTCTACTTTTTGCAAAAAATATATTCATAGTGAAACATATCGGTTGACAAATGATACTTTATCTGACACGAGAAATATTTTGCACAGATTTCAATTCCTTTTGCATCTCTCTGCATGGCTTTTTTTTACATTTTTGCTATGCCATGTCAAGTGCATTTATTCAAAGGACGTCTGTTTATACCACGGTACACGACATTTTCCTGAGAAAAAATACCTTCGCGTGTTTTGTAACATACCATTGTCATTTATCTTCTGGTTCACTACCCTGAGCTCATTTTTGATGTAAAATTCAAAGTTTTATTCTAATTTATGGATGTAGAAATCTGAGGAAAAGGAAAATGTATGAATGTTTCACAGAAGTTCACACTTTCATGTCTTCCTTAAATATTTTCCAGTGTCAAATCTGCTGAAAGTGTACTTTAAAACAAAGGCATATGTTGATTATACTCGCATTCACTCACAAATAAATATATATATATATATATATATATATATATATATATATATATATATATATATATATATATATATATATATATATATATATATATATATAAATATATATATATATATATATGTGTGTGTGTGTGTCTCTGTGTGTGTGTAATATCTTAAATATTATGCCCTCAATTCTAGCATTTGAATTTCATCTCTTAAATCTAATCCCCAGTAATATTAGTTTATCGGTTTAAAATCCTTAGCCACAGAACTACCCATGAATCGCATGCCTTTGCATTTCTACATGTGTATATCTCCGAATTCAGGAGTGAGTTAGCATCGCGAACCTCAAAATCTGCTGACCCTACAAATACTAATAGTCACATAGTCACATGACTACCTCGCCCTCGCGTTTAATATTGAAAGGTGATATTATTCGGAGCCGTTCTTCTAAAACGAATGGATGTACTTTGGTTGCTCTAATAAACGATTCGTGCCGACTGCTTCCAAATTTAATTTTATTCCTTTCAGGCTGAGTCTAGCTCCAACCATGTAAATATGAACTAGTTTTCCTTTTCAGGTTATAATTTGAGGACATGATGTAAGAAGTATATTACTTATATGTATATACACTGAAGTGCCACTGAATTAGGGATAGCAAAGCCTATGCAAATTGTGTAGCGCTGCGCATCATGTATGCGCAAGTGAGGGCGCTGTGGTAACTGCATATATAGCGCGTACTGTGGTTGTTCTGAATTAGTTGTTGTAATTGCCAGTATGAGTAAACTGCCTGATTTAGACGCCTTCGATCGCGGACAAATCGTAGGTGCAGTCGTAGCCATGGATCCTGCATGCCTGGCTGGAATTGTACAAGGGCATGGTGGCTCAATCATGGTCTGGGGTGTTTTTTCGTGGCACAGTTTGGGATCTTTGGTGTGTGTACCAACCTCCCTCAATGCAATTCGGTACGTAGAGTTGCTGGGTGATCACCTCCATCCGTTTATGCTGTTCTGTTATCCGCACGGTAATGGAGTTTTCCAGCAAGACAACTGTACCTCTCACAAGTCCCGGTTGGCTACTGGCTGGTTGGATGAGCATTCCTCTGACTTCTCTGTGATGAATTGGCCACCTAGAAGCGCAGACTTAAATCCTGTTGAGCATCTTTGGGATGTTTTGGAACAAGGCGTGAAAGGCCATCACACAGCACCAAACAACCTTACTGAATTATGGACAGATTTAGCCAATATTTGGCAAGCCATTCCCGTGGAACGTTTCCAGAAACTTGTTGAATCTATGCCTCGTAGTGTGGCAGCCATTATCAAGGCCAGAGGAGGCCCAACTCGTTACTAGGTAGGTATCCCTAATTCAGTGGCACTTCAGTGTATATATATATATATATATATATATATATATATATATATATATATATATATATATATATATATATATATATATATATATAACATAAAAACCCCTATATTCAATTCAAATTCTAAATTGCCTTGGGCGTTGTAGCAATTGAATTATTTTCGCTTCTGATTCCAAGACCAAAGCTTGCGCAGCGTCCCCTCAAAAAATATAATTTCTAGACGCAATAGAAAAGCTCAAACTTCAGAGCATTACATTCGGAAGTCCATCACGAATCATATCAGACCGGGGTTCAGCCTTTACATCCGCCGATTTTGCTGAATGTTGCTCACAAGGAAACATCGACCATTCTGTCATTACTACGGGTATAACAAGAGGCAACTGCTAAGTAGAACGTATACAAGGAGTCTTAATACCTGTACTAGCTAAACTCTCCATTGACGACCCAGCAAAATGGTTCAAATTTGTGCCCGACGTCCAAAGAATATTAAATAGTACCACTTCGGCAACCACAAACTTTACCCCATTTGAATTAATGATTCGAATCAAAAGGGGAAAATAAAGAAGATCTACGCATTAAACAGATACTTTACGACGAGAATTTAAACATAATCGTGCAAGAGAAACATAAACACCGCGACATACCAAAACGAAATATTCTTGAACACCAAAAGTGTTCTCAAACCCACTACAACAAGCCCCGAAAGAAACCAAAACATTACAAGAAAGGCGACATCGTAGCTATTCAAAAAACACAATTTTCTACAGGCTTCAAATTGCATCCCAAATTTTACGGCCCCTACGAAGTTACTACAGTCAAGGCAAACGACTGTTATGATGTGAAGCAGCTAGGTCAACATGCCGGACCCAATACGATAGCGACAGCAGCTGACCACATGAAGCCTTAGCCTCACATCTCACCACCTTTCCCCACCTGATTTCGACAATGATCCCCGACAGACTTAATGTTGACGACATGGACTGAAATTGGACTTTACTTCTGAAGACGATTTCCACTGTAGAGTATTGCATTTCAACCTCTCCGTTAACAAAAGAAATTCTTCTATCTCGGCCTGAGAGTCATCAAAAGAATCCCGACAACTCAGGTGGCAAAATGCTGACGGCAATTTTCCCTTTGTTCATCCGATAGACTTGTTCCACAGAACGTTAGGAGAACTCGGTCATTTTTCTTGATTTAGTCATCGCCGCCGGGTGACACCGGTTGACGTCAGTTATAAATGACAGGAGACTCCAGGTGCTTTTCATTCATGAACTATCAGTTGTTAAGCAGCATCCTGGAGGCGTCGCGTGCCTAAACAAAAGGACTCGTGCCCTTCGCATTTTACCGAAGCGGCCCTTTGAGACTCTTTGAAGTGGCTTTGAGGACAAACTAAAAAGGCGGCTGCTTTAGACCCGGGGAAAATATTTCATTATCGCCCCAGGAAACCCATTTCCGTTGCTCACTTGTTCTAGATCGTTCGACCTTTCCGGAGAGTGATGCAATATCCGGTGGAGGCTCTCCTATAAAAGAGAATGGACCCCTTAGTCGTGGCTTGCGTCTTTTTTGTTCCTGACAAGTAGCGGATCCAGTTTAAGAGCAGCCGGGTTTGCCGCCCTTAGAGGTTCAAGAGTCCCTTGTGACTGTTTGCAGCGACGATTTAGTTCCTGCAGGAGTAAACATACTCCGCTAATTTGTCGGAGACCAGTCTTCGTGGAAGTAGCCTTTGCTACCCTATTTTCCAGTGAGGAGTCCTTTCTCCTTAATTTAATATTTTCATCGCTACCGGGTGCGTGCAGTGGTCACCGCCGTTGATATTATTGGGGAGCCCCTTTCCCATCAGGACGAAGTGCCGTTTCTTCATCATTGAAGCAGAGCCAGTTCTGCTAGCCTAGAGGACTTCTGTGTTCTTACTCCGCCCCACGCCGATTAAATCGAGTGTGATTTCCTAAGTTTACGAAGTTCATCTTACATCTGTGCAGTGTACATATCTCATCATCATCAAATTGCTCAATAAATTGCATTTGTTTTGTTTATGTAATGAGTGATGTATACCTGGTGTGTTAGTTCATCTACTGGTTGAAACTACGAACCTCAGTTCGCTACACCACTTTGACTGTCTTATGAGATAACTGGCTGTTTGACGCTGCGACTATTGACGAACATTTTTTTTTCCTCAGCATTTTTATTTCCCTTCTGTTTTCTCTCTGTTTTCTTTTTATTTTCAGCTTTTGACGATTGTTTTGTTTATACCCAGTCTTGAGGGTCCAAGACCGTCAGGATAGTCGAGTGTGAAGGAGGAGAACAGCTCGACTCCTCTGTTTACATCCCGTTGCGCCTGCGCACGCAGCACAGTCAAGAGACGATTTTGCTTCCGTTGCGGGAGTTCCGTTTGCTTGAGTTGCGGGAAGAGACTACCAACGTTCAGTCGTATTTTGACATGTCCAGTCCTTAATGTTCTTTTATTGTAAATGTCCCGTGAAATTTCCGTCCCATCCTAAATAAATTCCCTGTCTCTTAATGTTCCTGAGTAGTTATTGGTGTTCCTTGTCAATCTCCCTCGCAACAAACATATATATATATATATATATATATATATATATATATATATATATATATATATATATATATATATATATATATATATATATATATATATATATATATATATATATATATACATACACATATATATGAGGCGGTGAAAGGCAAAGTGGTGTAAGTCTAATTTTCAACTTTTTTTATTTGAGGGCAAAAATGTAATCTCCGTGTTCAATTTATAGTGGAATTGCAAACAATTATTATTTGCAATGTTATAATAATTATTATTAATTATAATTTGTTCAATTTATAGTGGAATGTTTTGTAGTTTTTGCAGTAAAACGCTTTTGACTTACACCACTTGACTTACTGACTTACACCACTTTGCCTTTCCCCGCCTCATATATGCATGTATGTATACATATATATATATATATATATATATATATATATATATATATATATATATATATGTGTGTGTGTGTGTGTGTGTGTGTGTGTATGTTTATATTATTAGCTCTTTCGTACAGAACTAATTTCTTATCGTTGGAGAGTGAGAGATAATAAACAAAAGATTTTATTTGAAAATACTTAGCGGCTCACCGTATACCTGTGGTGTCATTCATTTCACGTTTCTCTTTTTCTACCGTTGTCTACAGTACAGCATCGACGTCCCCCATCTTTGTACCTGGTCTATGCTTTACCTCCATATCAAATTCCTGAATCAGATCATACCATCGAGCTATCTGGGGATTCGTCGTTTTCTTTGAATTCATGTAAATTAATGCTTGGCAGTCAGTATCAACTGTAAACTTAATTCCAAAAAGATGCGGTCTTAATCTGTCAAGTGTCCATACAATGGCCATTAATTCTAGCTTACTTGGGTGGAAATTCTTTTCTACATCAGTTGTCATACGTAATACACCAAATGCCATTTTTCATCGTCTCCACGTTGAAGTAGCATTCCGCTTAATCCATCTGAACTCGCATCTGTGTGTACTTCCGTCTCTCATGTGGGGTTATAGTGAGCTAAAACTGGTTGATTACTAAGAATTTCTTTCAAATCTTTAAAAGCATTCTTCTGTTCTTCTTTCCACTCAAAATCTTTATTTTTCTTAGTTAATCTACTCAATGGTTCGGCCTTCTCCGCGTACTTAGAAACAAAATGCCTAAAAAAACCAGTAAGTTCTAGAAATCTCTTTACTTCATAAATATTCTTAGGTTCAACGTATTCTTCAATAGCTTTTATTTTCCTTAGACCTGGCTTAAACCATCGGCATTTATAACAAAACACAAGAATTGTACTTCCTCTTCACTAAATTCGCACTTAGCAAGTTTAAGAGTAAGTTTCGCTAATCGTAGACGTTCCAAAACTAATACTAATCTTTCAAGCATGTCCTTCCAAGAGAAAGCAGGAATTAGGATATCATCTAAGTAACAAACAGCTTTAGTAAAAAATAACGGTCCTAGTACTTGATACATTAATCTTTGAAACTCTGAGGGAGCATTAACCATTCCAAAAATCATTCTCACGAATTGTCCGGTTTCGTCAGGTGTAATAAAGGCTTTTTTTTCTTCGCTTCCTCCGACAATGGAATTTGCAAGTAACCGTGAGCTAAATCCAAGGTGGTAAATGATTTAGCACCGCTCAAACTTTCCAATAAATCATCTATTTTTGGCAGGGGGAATTTATCCTTTACCGTTTGATTATTAAGGCGACGAAAATCAATAACTAATCAGTGTTCACCTATTTTCTTTTTCACTAACAAAACTGGACTTGCGTATGGTGATCGTGTTTCCGAAACAATCTTGTTATCTTTCCATTCTTTTACTATCTGCTTGATAATATTACGCCCAAAAGCATTCGTTTTATATGGTCGGGAACATATTGGTTTACTACCTTCTATCTCTTTAATATCCATGAAAGTCAAATCTGTGCAGCCTAATTCATTTAAATTAAATGCAAAGCAGTCCCTATATTCATTCAACAAACGAACTATATCTTGCTTTTGGTCTTCAAGTAACGTCTCATCGAATTTAATTGGCTCTAAAGTTATAGGTTCTCGTTCTACTGTTTAGTACTGATGTCTAGCGGTTCTAATGATTGTGCTTCATTAACAAAACTTATATTATCCATATACGGCTTTAAACTCACATCGTCCACTAATTCCGCTTTATCAACATTTTGATTTATATTTAACCCCTTAACCGGTTTGCACGTAGGCTGTACGGGCATCGATATTCTCTCTTTTCGTTTGCACGTGCTTTTAGTTTGTATAAATAAGTGCAAACGAAATAACTAATACATAGCCTAGTACAAATATTTTCAACAGATATCGTAGCTTGTCCATTTCATTTAAATTCTTTTTACCCGGTTTTCCTTTATTAAACGGAAGCGCTGGAAGTTTTGCTTTGTGTAATTTTTGTTCTACTGCTTGCAACGCTTGTGAATTCAAACCAATACATTTTTTTTTTAAATTATAGATGAAATAAACGATGAAAATACTTTCCTGTTAGATGATGGACTGAATTCTGATTCAAATTCGGAATTGTCTTCTAATAATCTGGATTATTCTTCAGAGCATTATTTCTGCCCTGATTGTGACGTAGGACTTTGTATTACACCATGCTTCAAATTGTACCACACAAAAAAAGACTTTTGAACAATTTGCAAAAGTGTAAAGTTCAAATTTTAAAGTAAGTATGAAAGAAATTTTTGTAAGATCTGTTAAACATTCTTTATTGCATGCAGAATTTTCTTGCAAAAAGCGAACATTAAAGAGGTTTTGGTCTTGCAAAAAGCAAACATTTAAGTGTTTTTGTGTTCCAAAAATTTAAAATAAAAATAATGTAAAAGCATTAAAAGTGAAATTTAATAAAAAATTATTTCGTTTTCTTATTCTATTAAGTATGGTGTTTAATTATAGGCACCAAAAAATATGCCTTTTTGGGCAACATTTCTAGTAAAAAGAATTGACCAGTTAAGGGGTTAATATAATATCCCTATCCCTGGTGTTGATAACTGGTACAACTGTTTCCCCTTCCTTGACTTCTAATAATGAGTCTAAATTTTCACCTTCTCCCCTAATCACAATTAAACCATCATTTAAATCTCCAGTCTTCGCTTTGACAAAATTTATACTATTATTCACAATTTGTACTGTTTCGGTTACTTTTAATTTCACCGTTGGGTTTTCCTCAATAAATTCTAAATTAACAAATGGATAATCTTTCGCATATCCGATATGTAGGTTTTCTCCAACCCTAGCATATGCTATGTACGGTAAATCGAGGAATGTTCGTCCAACTAATAAATAAACTGGTTGTGTGCTGTCTGACATGATCAAAACAGTAACGTCTTTAGCCATAACATTGTCTATCTCGAAATCCATAACTGCTACACTTTGACTTTGCGAAACAGGGTAAATTTGGTTTCAAAACGAATAAAGATATTTTTTACACGGAGTAATGTTTAATCCCAACTTTTTAGCAACTGACACTTTCATTAAACAACTACTACTTCCTGTGTCTAAAAAAACGCTGATGCTTTGTTTGTTTATCATTGCTCGGCGTAGATATTTGTCTGGCGCCACCGTTTCACTATTCCCAAAAACATTCAGTTTTTCGCTCCGCGTCTCGTTCGTTTTTATGCAAAACTTTCTCACGTGACCGCGCTCTCCGCAGCCCTTGCATGGTAGAATGCAGTTTTTGCTAACATGGTCGTATTCGTCGCAAGTAAAACATTTCGGTTGTCCTCTGTCATTACGTATCGAAGAACTAAATACTTTATGAGTTGCAATTTCTTTTTCATTGGCCTTACTTCTGTTGACGTTCGCGTTTTTGTTCTCAAACTTGGTGGAATCGAACCTATGTGAATTACGATTACTTATCCTATAATTTGAATGCGGGTAATATTAAAAATGATCACAATAGTTAGTGTGCTTCGTATTTCTGCTTTCGCTATTAGTTTTAATTCCCGATCGAACGTTTTCATATTCGTCTAGTCTCTCGGCTAGATCATTCGTTTTAACAAACTTAGGCCAAGAATTAATGAAATGTTCACGCATTGTATTTGGGACGCGCTTTTTTAATTGATCTGTAATCATAAGTTCTTTTAGGGACTCCAGGTCATTTATACTTAATCCATATAAATAATAATGGTTTCCATATAAATAATCCTGGTATAATAATTTATACCAGGTCATTTATACTTAATTGAATATCTGTTATACTCTAAAAAATGGCTTATTTAGGCAGACATAAAAAGTGTGATTTAACTCTGTTAGCTTTTGAGTTGGGCAAGACTGTCCCTGCCGCTAGTACAATAGTTATTTGAAGGAAATTATAACCAAAAGTAAAAATTATGATGAACCGTTTGTTCAAGAAGTATTAGCAGGATTAGCCATTCATTAAAATAGGTGCGTAATTCAAAAACAAAATCTGTCCACGTGCCCTTTACATCTTTAACAAGGCTGACAAATTTTTGTCTAAAGCTTTCGGGGCTTAGTTTATATCTCTTTAACAATACATTTTTAACAAACATATATTCATTACTTTCCTGTTCTGATTCTCTCGCAAATTGCTGAGTAATTTCAAGAGGCAAGAGCGCTAATCAGTGTGTGACGTAGTCACTCTCCATAAGTCCTATTCGTTTAGCATGCCTTTCAAATAGTACCAAAAATGAAGCTACATCTCCGTCTTTTAAGTCAAATTTCTGCATTAAATTCCTCAAATCGATAGAGCTCTTGTTTACTTCTGGTACAGGAACATTACTTTCCCCCTGTGAAATTATCTTATTCTGACTTTCAATTTTCAATTTTTCTAATTCAAAAGCTCGTTCTCGTTCAATTTTATGTAATGCCTTTTCGTCTATCTTATTCTGACTTTCAATTTTCAATTTTTCTAATTGCAAAGCTCGTCCAAATTCCATTTTGTGTGATTCCTGTTTGTCTCTTTCGTCAACTAATCCTGCTAATACTTCTTGAACAAACGGTTCATCATAATTTTTACTTTTGGTTATAATTTCCTTCAAATAACTATTGTACTAGCGGCAGGGACAGTCTCGCCCAACTCAAAAGCTAACAGAGTTAAATCACACTTTTTATGTCTGCCTAAATAAGCCATTTTTTAGAGTATAACAGATATTCAAGCTTAAAACGTCACCTTCAATCTCAATACAAGTAAAACAGTTTCAATTTCTAAAACAAAACATTTACCTTGTCCGTTTACGTTGTCAGGAAGTTCTTTAATCCCACTTCTTAAATATTAGCTCTTTCGTTCAGAAGTAATTTCTTATCGTTGGAGAGTGAGAGATAATAAACTTTTACTTTAACAAACAATAACAAAAGATTTTATTTGAATATACTTAGCGACTCGCCGTATACATGCGATGCCATTCATTTCACGTTTCAAACGGCCTCTCTACCGTTGTCTACAGTACCGTATTGCGCATGCCCTTACATTATTGCTGAGGTCTGACATGCTGCCATCTATTGACCCTGACGACATAGAATATTTGATTACTATATATATATATATATATATATATATATATATATATATATATATATATATATATATATATATATATATTTATTTATTTATTTATTTATTTATTTATTTATATATATTTATTTATATATATATATATATATATATATATATATATATATATATATATATATATATATATATATATATATATATATATATATATATATACATATATATATATTATATATAAACATTCATGGTGCAGAACATATTGAATTTATATGATATTTCGGAATCTAGTGTTTAATGGCTATGTTGAGATAAAAGAACAAAATAATTCTTCAAAAAAAAACATAAAAACCAAGATCAGGAATTAATTTTAGCCACGTGTTCATCTGTAGCAACTAATATTCCATTTCCAATAAGAACAGCAGAATAATTTTTTTTCTTTGTTTGTCCCTTGAGAATTAAGTATTTAAACAACCTCCTAAATATTTCACTCTTTTCCTGTAATGCATTGTGCTCCGAAATGGCTAAAAAACAATGAATAAAAAATATGAAACATCTGGAAAAGAAAGGAAAACAAAATTATTGAAATTAGTCAAACTCGCGCAGGGAAGCTGTTTGCTTTGGGTTTTCTTTCTTTTGTCGCAGTTATTGATGTTACTTTCAAAATGAATTGCCTTCAAAAAATTTCAAAAATGACTTCGCTCTTCTCGGGTTTATGATACAAAAAACAAAAAAAAGCTGATCTCCACAAAAACTATTCTCTCAAATAATTAAAACGGCAGAAAGGTTCTTTTTGTCTTGGTATTTTATTTTTTACAATAGCCGATAACAAAAAAAAATGTTTTACAAATACTTTTCTCCAAACGTTTGAATACATTTGATTGCGTAAAAAGGTTGAAAGAAGTTCAACAAACAATTCTTTCTGTGGGAATGTTTAATCTTTGGTTGCTCGAAAGAATTTACAAAAACTTAGATTCTGAGTGCATCTTTTTTATCCTTTTCTGAGTATTCCATCTTTTTCTCTTTTGAAAAGTATATTGTTTCTCTTTCTTTTTCGTCGGACAGTTTCTTTATTCTGCTCAAAGAAGATGTATGCCTATTCATGTGCTACATATTGAAGCCCGATCGATGTAAATTTTGTTTGCACTAGATGTTATGACTCAAACAAATCAACCCCTCGAGACGCAGATATTAAACGCAAACTTACGAACTGATTTCAAAACCCACGCTGCTATTTCTCGAATTCTCCTCCAAACAGTTTAATCAAATCAAGCCTACGCAGAACATTACCGCTTTTACAAATCACAGAATATTTTATTTCACGCATCATAAATTAATCAGATTGAGCGAGGCATGATGCACTTTGAAATGTAAATAAAATTGCGATTTCTCAAAGTTTATTCAGTTAGAAACTCTGGGGGAATTGCATTGACATCAAGAATTTGTGTCTATTGCTATTACTTCCGGCAGTTTTGACATTGATCGCATCCGAAAAAATTTCCAACCAATCACAGGCCTCCAAACTATCAGCCACGGAACTGTTAAGGTCTGATATTGGTTAAAAATATTTCTCAACGTTTATTTGTTTAGAAACTCTGAGGGAAAGTCATTGATATTGTTGTGAAGGATTCGCAATTGGAATATTTTAACTCCTTCCAACAGTATCGCCATTTTTTCCGTCAACACATTAATGGTCGTAAAACGGCCTTATTGGAAGGGGCCGGTCCTGCACCTGTTCCGAAGGGGTAGGACAATCATCTTCTAGGAATCAACGCACCCCAAAATTCCTTAGGAAGAGATGAAGCAAATTCCATGAAAATACAAGGGCCCTCCAATTTTCGTGGAAATAAAAATACCCCGTGAGTCAACCGTGGGGATGTCGTATCATCCTGCCCATGAATAAAATGCACGCAATAAATTTACGGGGAAGACCAGCCTGGGGAGGTGCCAATACGAAAAGGGGAAAAATGAACCCCGAGTTTTTTGGAGAAAATCGACGACGAGAACTGAGACAGAAGGACGCAGATTCGATGTTTGTGAGCTGTGGCAAAAACTTCTGACTGCTGCGAAATGACCAGGAGAGTAATGATGCGCCCCCGATAAAGCCCCGTCGAGCCCCGCGTCAACTTCCAGCGAAGTGCCTGCTGCCTCCGCCTCTAGATGGGCCACATCATTACATGAGCTATGTGTTGCTGCCTCCTCATCGGTCCCCAGGTTGGCCATTTATCCCCCCTTTAAATAATGCTAGACAAGGGACTGGTATTTTATCAACTTTGGTAAACTGATTTTATTTCGCTCGATCCGTAATGGTTCTCCCGCAGGAAGCGGATGCAACGTGGCTTTTTTTTTACATATAATACTTATAGAAAGAATTCAATTATAATATGTAAACTAATCTCTGTATATTATTTGTAAATAAATGTCCTTATTTCATTTATAAAAACGTATCGTGCCCATTGGGGTTCATCTCCCAATTTTGCACACAACGCAATGGGGTATCTTTGGTACCCCTCATAATAGACATCAAGAATTTCTGTCTATTGCCATAACATCTGTCGGCTAAAGCCTTACTCGCATCGAAAAATTTTCAACAAATCACAGACCTCCAGATGATCCGCCATCGAACTGATAAGGTCTGAGATCGGTTTAAAATATTTCTCAACATTTATTCAGTTAGAAACTCTGAGTGTAAGTCACTGACATCAAGAATTTCTATCTATTGCCATAATATCTGTAAGCTCAAGCCTTACTGGCATCGAAAAGTTTTCAACAAATCACAGACCTCCGAACGACCAGCCATCGAACTATTAAGGTCTAAGATTGGTTAAAAATATTTATCAACATTTATTCGGTTAGAAACTCTGACGACAAGTTATTGACATCAAGAATTTCTGTCAATTATCATAACATCTGTGAGCTAAAGCCTTACTCGCATCGAAAAATTTTCAGTCAATCACAGACCTCCAAACGATTAGACATGGAATTGTTAAGATTTGAGAATGGTTAAAAATATTTCGATGACGCTGATGGACACAAAAGGAAAAGACCTTTTCTTCTATCTCAAAGGTAGCTGAACCCTTTGTAGATCTGGAGATATCGATCCTAACAGAATAAAGTTCAAAGGCTCCCCCATGCGATAAATGGGTGATTTCTTTCGAGACTTGGACGCCATGGTACCTACGGTAGAGGACATACGGTAGATTAGTGACATGGCTCGCAAGTGTAGGGGACAGACTATCGGCATAAAATAAAGTTGAAGGTGAATTCGTTTTCTACTAGGCCGGGGTTCGATTTCAGTTGCAAAACACACGAATAAAAGCAAAGTGAGATTATGGCATCGTTTTTCAGCTTTACTTATATACATATATATATATATATATATATATATATATATATATATATATATATATATATATATATATATATATATATATATATATATATATATATATATATATATATATATATGGGAATTGTATTATCTCAGGGTTCCGGCTATGAGCTATATGTCGCCGTGTACGTTGTGCGACGGCAGCGCTTCCAGGATTCCTAGAGATGAACTGGGAGAAAAGTATTTGAGGGGAGACAGAGATTGGGTCTCGACCTGGTAAGAGGTGCCGAAAGCAGCAGACGGTCTGCGACAGAGAGACAGTCTCGACGGGGGCATTACGTTGGCTCCTGATAAGCAGCAGACGGCGGCTTAGTCAACCCTATCGCGGCAGACGGCCGGATACTTTAACCCATTCTGATTGTGAAGGCCTGGTGCGGCCTTACGTGTAATCTTATATGCAACCTACTTCTACTACTGTAAATAATTCTTCTAAGTGTCAATATATAGTGTTTGTGTTTTAAGCAGTGACTCTGTCTTTAATTGAGTACTGTCTTACTCTGAGTATAAGAGAATCTAGTTCCGCCGTGCAGTAAGCGGAAAGGGTTCTCTCAGACTGAGAAAAACTACCCCTAGACACCGACCGCAGTTTCTACAAAAAGTGGGGACTCGCCCGAGATCGAGTTCCTACATATATATATATATATATGCAGTTTTTTCCCGTTATTGCATTCCAACAATAGAGATGTTTTACTACAGATAAAGAAGAATATTTTTACAATACTAGGAAGTACTTTTTTTATATATCTTTCACGGTTTTATAATATCTGATATTACATAAAAATGTCAGATTTCACCAAAAAATTTACGTAACTTCAGCAAAGGATTTATCGTATTCACATTCAGAAACCGAATTATTTTCCGAAATTGCGTGTTTCGTCCAAAATTTGCCGCAACCAATCAAATGAATGTTGTTTTGTCCTGTAATATTAGACAGAACAGGTTTTCAGTGCTGTATTTCATAAAGCTGGATCGTTATGGGGGGGGGGGGGGGGACACACCAGATGATTTTCTTCCGAGAGGTGAAGGAATAAGAAGTAATCAGGCTTGGAATTGAATTCAAGAGCAATTGAGTGAATAACTTTGATATATGTGATGTTCTGGAATCACACAAAGGGAAATGTTCAAGAAATGGATTTTATGCAGCGTGGAAATAAAAGAATGGACACAACATTTGTATTCGGATACCCACAACATTTGTAACAATGACCCGAGGAATATTATATTTTGAAGTGTGAGAAATTAGACAAAAACATCTTTAGCAAGCAAGATGTGTAATTTCTGCATGCTTAGAGTGCAACAGTTGGTTGAAGGCAAATATCTACACCCTTTATATGGTGTCACGTAATGCATACCTGATATATATATATATATATATATATATATATATATATATATATATATATATATATATATATATATATATATATATACGAGGGTCATTCTAAAAGTAAAGAACGTTTTGATCTGACGAGCCACGTAATTCTCCCACCATCCCCGCTGCCGTGAAATTTACTTACCAAATCATTCCTGCCAGTTTGACGCTAACAGTGAGCAGCTGCGGTCATTTACTGTTTATTTTTGCGATTTTAAAATGTGTGACAAAATTAAGGATCCCACCAAATGTGAGGTTCGTAGCGTAATACGCTTCCTGAATGCAAAAACACGTTCGCCCTATTGAAACTTACAGACAGATAATTGAAGTTTATGGAAAATGTTATGAATGAAGCTTCAGTTCGAAAATGGTACATCATTTTTAAATGCCGCAACCTACTGCCAGACCTTCACCGACTACGCCGGACCATTCAAAACAAACGGCGTGGATTCTTGTCCAGCGGCATTGTGCTTCTTCGCTCGTCCGCATGCTGCTCCGTTGACGAAGGAATTTGCTTCAGCAATTTAACTGGGAAGTTTCTGAACATCCCACCTTATAGCCCGAACTTGGCCCCCAGTGATTACTTTCTTTTTTACCAAATTGAAGGATTTTTTGGGCGGAAACCACTATGGAAATGATGACGAACTGAAAGAGGAAGTTAGTGACTGGTTCAAAAACTTGGCGGCAAGTGAGTATGCAGAAGGCATAGGAAAGCTGGTACAGCGCTTTGACAAATGGTTCAATTTGAACGGCAACTACGTAGAAAAATAGGTAAGATATCAAAATGTGTTGAACAATAAGTTTTCTTTCATTATCTTGAATAAAAATGATTATAGAAACAAACGTTCTTTACTTTTAGAATGACCCTCGTATATATATATATATATATATATATATATATATATATATATATATATATATAAATATATATATATATATATATATATATATATATATATATATATATATATATATATACTAATATATATATATATATATATATATATATATATATATATATATATATATATATATATATATATATATATATATATATATACTACTGGCCAAAAGTATTGCAAGTTTGAGAAATCTAACATTTTTTCAAGAATAAGCCCAGAAAAATAATATTTTTTCAATGCAACTGATATTTTTTAATGTTAGTATGTTAAATTAGTTTAAAGATAAGATATAATTAAGTTATTGAACAAAAATAATTATTTAATTTTATTATAAATAGCATACAAAAAATGTACAGGTTATGAGAAATCGGCAACCATTTTAGCTCCCCGGAATAAAATTAAATAAATAACCAATTTCAAGTTCTACTGAGCAGAAAAGATAATAAATTAGTGCAATTGAACCGAAAAGCATTTAATATGTATTTGGCCCGCCTCTGGCTTTGATCACAACAGCAACTCTTTTAGGCATGGAATTCACAAGGTTTTGCAATATTTCTTTCGGTATTTCATGGTGCCAAATGTTATTGTTTCCTGAATCTCTCGTTTTCTTCTGGGATGATTTTGAGATATTTTCCTCCCATTTATACTCCTTAAATTCTCAACAGAATTTAAATCTGGCGAGTTTCCTGACCATGGGAGAACATTAATACCATGTTTTGCAAATTCAGCCTTAACCTAAATAAGGAATGTTTCGATTTAGAGATTAGAATTGAACTCTAATGAAATTTCATTTCATTTCAAAGTTTTTCTTGCCTTTTTTGATGGATTACAAGGTGCTAGCTCTTGCTGAAATACCCATTTCTGCCTTGGGAACATGTCAAGAGCAGTAGGAAGCAATCGATCCTTCAGCACACTAATATACTGATCACTCTTCATACTTCCCTGTACAAAATGGAGACGTCCATTTGACTTATATGACATGCAGCCCCACACCATTTGGCTTTCTGGGTGTTCTGCTGTACGAACCAGGCAGTCTGGATTCATGCAAAACCTAGTGTTGCAAAACCTTGTGGATTCCATGCCTAAAAGAGTGGCTGTTGTTATCAAAGCCAGAGGCGGCCCAACAACATATTAAATGCTTTTCGGTTCGATTGTACTTATTTATTATCTTTTCTGCTCAGAAGAACTTGAAATTGTTTATTTATTTCATTTTATTCCTGGGAACCAAAATGGGTGCCGATTTCTGATAAGCTGTACATTTTTTGTATGCTATTTATAATACACTGCTGGCCACCCAAATTGCAACACCAAGAAAGACAAGAGATATCACAACAAAATTTATTTTGTAGATAACATGTTGACCAAGTATCAAATGATTAAATTTATAGACTTCTGTGAAGTGTGGTTCCTGCCAAAATCAGCAGCCAGAGTAGCCGCCATTGTTGGAGATCACCGCTGCCACACGCCTCGGCATTGATTCAAAGAGACTTTGGATGAGTTCTTGGGGTACAGCAGACCAAGCAACTTCCACACGTTGCCAAAGTTGATCTGCTGTGGCAGATGGGGATGGAATCTGGGTCAATCGTAGAGCAACCATGGACCACATGTTTTCTATCGGCGAAAGATCCGGAGAGCGAGGCGGCCAGGGAAGCAATTCAATCTGGCGATTGACGAAGAAACGTTGGACAATGCGTGCCACGTGTGGTCGCGCATTATCCTGTTGAAATATGGCTGTGGGCAAGCCCTGGAGGTAAGGAAGGACAACTGGCTCCAACACCTCGGAGATGTAGCGCTGGCTGTTTAAAGTACCGGCAATGCGTACTAGAGGTGTGCGAGAGTGATATCCAATACCGCCCCATACCATAATACCCGGTGCAGGACCAGTGTGGCGGTGCATAACGCAGCTGTTCAGCATCCTCTCTTCACGGTGTCTCCAGACTCGAATGCGACCATCGTGGTGTTGCAGACAGAAGCGTGACTCGTCAGTAAAGACAATTTCATTCCATTCTGCCGTCCACATCCTTCTGTCATCGCACCATTGGCGGCGGAGACGTCTGTGGTTCTGCGTCAAGGGTAGACAAAGCAATGGACGTCTTGCGGACAGACCACTCTGCTGTAAACGGCGTCGAATGGTACGCGTAGACACTGGATGATGCGTTACAGACTGCATGTGCTGTGCTATGGTTCGTGATGTGACTGAGCGATCCGTCACTGCCATGCGCACAATTTGCCTGTCATCACGTGAAGTGGTGCGCTGAGGTGGATGCGATCGAACACGCCGGTCCGTCATACCCTCATGCATCCAACGATCACATATCCGCATTACAGTTGTTTGGTTTCGTCCAACACGACTACCGATTTCCCTGAAAGATAATCCACAATCTCGGTAGGCCACTATCCTTCCTCTGTCGAACTCGGAATTAAATCTAATAGGACATACTAAAGAATATAGTACAGTTAACACAGTACAGTTTGAGGAACATATCTTTTACTGTATTTTAATATTTTTTGGATAATGTCCAATCGTCTACCGCATTAGCAAGAAAAAAAATATTTTTTGTCTATTTCTTTGTTATGAACGTGACAATAAATTTATTTAAAGTACCAGAAAAAGAAATCACGTGATCAGCCTTTAATAAATTAAATTCTAAAAATTAATCCTTCAAAATTCACCAAAAACCAGAAAATGGAGGTAAAGATTTGAAAAGGATTTCATTTTAAAGGAATTTTTATGATCTTTCTCGTGATATAAATTTTATAACCCTCAAATTATTATTTTAAATGCAAACTTAAAAAAAGTTACAAAAACAGCTTAAAAATTTAATTTTAAAAAATCTAAGAAGAATTTTTCAAAAATCTTTCTTAGTGTACCCCTACACTGTAAGAAGAATCGCCATGCAAAATTTCAGCCCTTTAGGTCCAGCGGTTTGGTCTGTGCGTTGTATGTCAGTCAGTCAGTCAGTCAGTTACGGAACTGTTTTATATATATAGATTGGGTAGCTGGATACACTCATATTTTAAATACTTTCGTATAAATGACATTTCGTTGAAATGAGAATCCACTTATATCGGGGGAAATTTCATGTAGAAATCTGCAGTAAAATTCTGCCTCAGGTCTTCACATCACCTTTCCCCAATTCATCCAGTTATTTTTGCATCACGTTAGAACTATATTACTCTCGTTCCTTGAAACAGCACTGCATATGTTCAAAACTCATGTGTGTCTCAACGACAGACGAACCCGTGAGAGAATGCCGCCGCCGAGCCGCACTCCTCGAGAGAATTATCCGATTCACTCTTTCAAAAGCAGCGGTCGAGCGAGAAACCCTGTTGCCACACATCAGTAGCAAAAGCTTTTTGGAACAAGTTGTTGGAATAAAGAAGAGTCACGCGCCGAGATGATGCGCATTCATCGCAATTTGATATTTGCGCAAAAAGGAGTCAAACTGTGTAATTGCTTTCACATTTACAAAGCTGACAGTGGAAACAGTTGAAGAGATAAGATCTTATCCCTATGGAACACATGTCAATGTCTTACCTAGACTTAAGTTCTCACCACCTGTGGCTTACACTCTTCTCCATCATCTTGGTGATTTCTCACGCAGCTTCTTCGGCGAAACGTTTAGGCTCGCTTCAGCGACAGTTGATGATGTCGTTGTCTTTTCAATATTGTTGATCGGCCCACGCACTCCAGGGAATTGCTTCGATTCGCTTAGCTACCTGCAGTCGCTTTACTTATCCACAGTTGAACTTATTTTCTACACTGTCTGGGTTTCCTTCCGAGTCTGATTTAGCAACGCTTAGCGACTTTGTTCTCCACGGCGTCCTGAAGAAAGCTGTATGAGGCTTTGTGGAAGTTTTGCTGAGAATTGCGGTATTCATGGGAACTTTAAGTAAAATAAACATAGTTTCACTGCTGGACATCTATATATAGCATCCAAACAAAGTAAAACCAAGCAAACAAAAATAGACATACAGTCCCTTTTATACAGTAGGGTACATTTAGTACAGTACTGTACAGTAACAGTAAAAGTATACTCTACGAATTGTACGTATACAGTACAGTATAAGTACAGTAACAATACAAGTATACACTATGAGTTGTACGTATACAGTACGGTATAAGTACAGTACATATATACCATGCAATAAGCTACAGTAAAGTACTATATTGTACAGTACGTATAGTTGTGCAGTAGTAGTATACATGCAGTTCTATAAGCAGAAAGCTAAATCAGACAATACTTTTGATAGTTGGGGAATTTACTTCTCTGCCCGTGAAATGGCATACATTATTTCATTTAATGGCTACTCCTTTAGACGCATTAGTCACATTAATTTTTTAAAAGTGTTTTTTTTTCTGAAAATTTCCCCCAAAACATCGTTAGGGATGAAAATGCGTCACGCAATTCAAGGAAGAATGTGTCACAGCTCGCCGAGTGGTGTTCTGTGAAAAGGGAAATTATTTGTCGTTTTCCACGCCCCACATCCTCGGGAAGTTTGATAACAATGATTTATTGAAACTGGATAGAAATAAGGCTATAAGAGATGATAGGGGTGATATTTCTGCGGTCGAAAGCGCCATCAGTGCAACGAAGACATGAATGTTTACAGTTTTATGTTTCCCGAATGGCAGTAAGAAAGATATCGGATGTTTCTTTCTGACTCATTTGCTTAGCCATACACAAAAGAAGAGTTTGAAGAATGACGTGATAAAATCATTTGGGTGTATTCAGATAATTTTGAGCTGAGATTTTAATTTGGATTTAAAAATAAAAAAAGAAAATGGAGATTTTTATGAGAAAGTCACTGTAAGAACATGATCCATGCAAGCCGACTCTAGCTGTAAGATGAAAGTGGCTTACCATTTCTTTTCTCATTTACTTACTTTTTTGATATTTTCCTTTGAATATTCAGACCTCGTAAAGGAGTAAAGTACCGTATTTTTCAGACCATAAGGTTCCTTTTTTGCATAAAAAATACCAACTTAAAATTGGGGTACGTCTTGTGGTCCGAAGGTAACATTAAAATTAAATGAATATATATATATATATATATATATATATATATATATATATATATATATATATATATATATATATATATATATATACACTCATGGACAAAAAAATTAGCGCACCAAGAAATAATTGCGGGATCGTAACGAAACTTGCAATGAAGGTACATGTCGGGGAGATATGCAAATGATTAGAAATGCAGCGTGATTGCGCATTACGTATAGCCGGTAGAGGGCGTTGAACATCGTACTCTGTGGAGTATAAAACAGGTAACCAAAGCTTGTTCGACTGTGCTGAATCATTTACAAAGGAAGAGCTGAGATAGACATGCCATTACGCCGTGTTAGAAGACAATATAAGCAGTTGTCGCAGTTTGAGAGGGGGAGAATCGTCGGGATGATGGAAGCTGGGTGGTCAGCTAGGCGAGTAGCTCGTCAATTAGGCCGCTCTGATTGTGTTGTGAGGAGGTGTTGGGACCAGTGGACCCGAGAGATGTCATGTACACGAAGACCAGGCTCAGGACGCCCTCGACAGACCAGTCGTCGAGAAGACCGCCACATCGTAAGAAAACACGCGTACAGCCAACTGATTCATCGGCCGCCATCCAGGCACAGGTAGAACCTTCACTAGGGGCCTCTGTGTCTTCTCGAACCATATGAAGGCGCCTGGCTGAAGGACAGTTGGTATCGCGGCGCCCATTACGTGTGCTGCCTTTGACGCCCACCCATCGACGCCTCAGTTTGGAGTTTTGCCACGCACGAGGAAAATGGACTGCAGCGGAATGGAACCAGGTCGTCTTTAGCGACGAATCCAGATTCAATCTCGGCAGTGATGACAATCGTGTTCGTGTGTGGAGAGCCCGTGGTGAACGCTTCAATCCTGCCTTTGCTGTACAGCGACACATCGCTCCCACAGCTGGTGTGATGGTATGAGGTGCCATTGCCTACAATACACGGTCACCCCTAGTATTGTTCCGTGGCACCATGACAGCCCAGCGGTATGTTCATGAAATACTGCAACCACATGTGTTGCCACTGATGCAACGGCTCCCAGGAGCCATTTTTCAACAAGACAATGCTCGGCCTCATACGGCAAGGGTGTCACAAGACTGTCTCCGCACTGTTACTACCCTGCCTTGGCCTGCCCGATCCCCAGATTTGTCTCCAATCGAGCATATCTGGGATCATTTGGGACGACGAGTTGGGCATCCCACGAGTTTGAACGAACTAGAGGCAAGGTTACAGCAAATATGGAACGAAATGTCTCAAGACATCATACAGAACTTGTATAACTCAATGCCCGATCGTATCGCATCGTGCATTCGCGCTAGAGGGGGTCCAACAGAGTATTAACTCCTCCGTTCTTTTGCCTTTTTCTCCGAAGTAAATTATCCTTTTTCTTTGATTTTCTTATCATTTACTTATATCAAAGTAGTCATTACGTATGTAAAATTTCGTTTCATTTTGACGACTCCTTCTTGGTGCGCTAATTTTTTTGTCCATGAGTGTATATATATATATATAACATACAAAACCCAAAAACCTTAACCAATTTCTAAATTTGTTTAAATTCCCTTGGGCGTAAAGTTAATTTCGTTTTCGTTTTAAGAACAAAGGAATTGTAAGTTTCCTAAAAACTAAAGTAGGCAATCAATTTATCGTCCCTTAAAATCCCCAATCTCTCGCACGAAACTTACGTAAGAAAACAAATGGCTTCTGTCCCAGATTCCTGGGTTTAACCAATAATTGCAGAACTAATAGGTCATGTAACGAGAGCTCGTAAAGTCTACAAAAACTCAAAGAGCGGATTTTGGAGTGATTTTGTTGCTTGATAAACACGCTGTAATCTTTCTAGCAGAATGTCAATAAAATAGTATTTGCCGATGTGAAAGCGGTTTATTTTTGGCCACTCGAAACGACTACACCGCTGTGGCATGCTTAAAGATGGCTAAAAGTATCAAAAGAATGCATTGTCATCGTGTTTTGATCTATTCTAAAAGTTTCAAATATCTAGCTAGTCGGGAAGTTAGTTAAAAACAGATTGCAAGATTTGGATTGGACAAACACACAAACAAACAAGAAACCGAGTTAATAAAAACATGTAAAAAAAGGGTAAAGGTACTGATACTGATAGGTATCAAACACATGTAAATCGCAGAAAACCAATATTAAACTATCCCCCTTTCTCAACTCCAAATATTGTATTTGTCATTTAAAATCATTACGATTGGCCACCGATGACAAAAATAAAATGAAATCTAACTTATTTATAATTCTATTCAGTTTATTCCTGTTATTTCTTGGCGATTGTAGTTGTTTTGTTTTTGGTTAAAAGTTCTTGTATTATTATAAGAATATTTATTAGACGAGGGTAAATTTTCTTCGACCTTCTTAGCTAAAACTGCGGCTGTTGATCTAGACTTAGAATATTCATTTCTCTTAACATTTAACTGATGTTTATTTTGATATTTTTGATTCACTTTATTTCGATAACGTTCATTTACATTAGTATTGTTTGGGTTTGCGAATATCATAGCCGTTTCTCTTATTTCCAATTCCTAAAGTATGTATTCGATTAAATTTGAAATATCAAACAATTCGTTTGATTTACGGTTCCTATTATAGTTCAAATTCAATTAATGGGGTAATTTCTGCAATATTACCGGGCACAGTAAATTACCGTATGTACCAGTTACTACATTTAAAGACTGCAACGAATGAATTCGCACGTCAATTGCGTCGTACATTTTTCAAAGACCTGCTACATTCGAGCAAGATTTTACAGGGTCAATCAATAGAAGTTTATACATGTGAGACGATATAAACACATCTATTCTTCTGATTCATTCTTTCAACAACTGAGAGAAAATCCTGAAATGGCGTTCAAAGCAACACCCTCTAAATAAGTTTTCAAATATGTAAACTTTTCAATTTTGCTTAGCACGTAATTATTGTTCTACCTATTGTAACAATTGTATTATCGGCTACTTCATACGAATTCCAGAAATTAAGCCAAAGGCTGCAATCCCCAAAAAACTTTGTTATACCTAGCTTAGGCAGTTCCACGACATTTCTCGTTTTGGTTCTGAAAACGGCACTGTTTTCCAAATTGATCTCAGATTGATACTCAGGTTGGTTTACCTAAACTACACTTCCTGGTCTGCCATATAAAAGATTATTAAAAAGGATTATTAATTTTTCTCTTTTTGTCTATAGAATAAAATATTGAAAATTTTAAAAAAAGGAGGCTGAAAGCTTTTGTCCCCGTAAGGCTGCTGTATACTTACCCTATTGGATTCGCTCACCTCAATGTTAATCGATGGAGAAAATGTGTCCAAGGATTGCCGACTTGGATTGAAATATTTTTTTTTTGTTTGGATTTGGGTGGTTTTTTTTTTAGGGGGGGGTTAAATTGTACTCCGTAATAGAGAAAAAAAATTGCACCTCAGGGCATTTTTTTAATGCAAATAATATTTTAAAGTGTAAATTATTCGGGGGGGGGGGGAATCTGGTATGGGATATTTAAAAGGCTCCTCAATTCCTTAGGTGGACGAAATTTATAAAATGAATCCTGTCGCAAGGTGCAGAGAAGTTCAGGCTATCCGAAAGTACTATTTTTATTGGATTATCGTCATTTATGTAACTCTAAATAGTAGACACATTTTCTCCATAGGTTAAAATTGAGGAGAGCGAATCCAATAGGGTTAGTACACAGCAGCCTTAAAGACGATGAGTCGAGAGATTCTTTTCAAACTGAGGCATTTAAAAAGAGTAAAAAAAATTATCTTCCATGCACTCGGCCGAGAATGAAAATAAAATTCAACGAATAAATGAGAAAGACATATAACTGATTGTTTTCTGCATTACTGATGACAGTCTGAAAGAAACAATATTGGCAATCCATTCTGAAATGTATTTCATGTGAAACAAAATATACTTTATTAGTTATGAGGCGAGTGCATGGTAGCTAACTTTCTCTAATACTGCTAGATTTCCAGCGTCAAAATACTCCGTACGAGTTTACAGATCATATTGCCTATATGCGATTCAATACTTTCTGTGACAAACCTATAGTCTTCAACTTTCATCTGTTCCAATATCAGCCATCTGCAATTTCTTCCATGCTCACGCGTTATTATTACTTTTCCTGTTTCCACATACCTCAGTTTTGCTGAGCATCAGAGATATATCGCTGTTTCTTCTTTGAAGATTCATCTTCATCATACCTCTTTTATTCCTTTATGTCTTTGGACACGGAGTTTTATCAACGGAAAAATTCCTTTCATATATTTGCGCACTTTATCTATCTATCTATACATAAATATATATATATAGATAGATAGATAGATAGTGTATATATATATATATATATATATATATATATATATATATATATATATATATATATATATATATATATATATATATATATATGTATATATATATATATGTATGTATATATATATATATATATATATATGTATGTATGTATGTAAGTATGTATGTACGTATATATATATATATATATATATATATATATATATATATATATATATATATATATATATTTATATATATACATTTATATATATATGTATATATATACAGGGTAGAAAGAACGTGCTGATTTGGAACGTCAATAACAAAAATACAAAGCAAGATAGAGGAAGAAATCTTTTATACCTGAGAAGTAGAGAAGTACACAGTATGCCATTGTCATCCATTAATATTTAAAGATTGCATCAGTTAAATGGCGACCGTCATTTTCGATACTGTTTTGAAGTCTCTTTCGGAGATTTTGCATTGATCTGCGGACCATGTCCCACGAAATCGCTGTGATTTCTTGCGTCATTGCTGCCTTGCGCGCTTGCAAATTTGTTGGTCGATGTTGGTACACTTTTGATTTGAGATAGCCACACAGGAATAAATTTGCAAGCACTCAAGGCAGCAATTACGTAAGAAATCACGGCGATTCCGCGGGACATGGTCCGCAGATCCATGCAAAATTTCCGAAAGAGACTTCAAAACTGCATCAGAAATGACGGTCACCATTTAACTGATGTAATCTTTAAAACTTAAGGGATAACAATGGCATACTGTGTACTTCTCAGGTATAAAGAATTTCTCTCCCTATCTTGCTTTGTATTTTTGCTATTGACGTTCCAAATCAGAACGGTCTTTCTGCCGCACCCTATATATATAGATATATGTGTGTGTGTGTGTGTGTGTGTAAGTAATGATAACTACAGGCCGGTGAACTCGTATTGTTCCGTAATCCGGGGTTTAGTCGTGGCGGAGTTGCTGGGGAGGACTCACAGACAGGTAATCCAGTCGAGGAACACAGGCATCCGAAATGTTGAAGGAATAGTCTCTTTATTTTGGAATACTTCGATGGTTTCATTGCACTTCATTATATGCATAGTTTTTAATTACTACAGGACTATCATGCTTAAAAAGCCGTCCTGAGGCTGCCGGAACAGCACAGAATAAGACAAAAGAACGTAGAGCTAAAAGTTGTGCATGTTTCCCATTCAGTGACAAACACCCAAAAGCTCAAAGGACGCTGATCTCTCGCTCGAAGTACGGGTGTGCTAAACTCTTAATTGGCCAGTTCAAGACATCTGACCTCACACGTCATTTGAGGTGGTATTGCATCAGACGTCTGGAAAATTTGATGTTATATATAAGATTTTCTATCTACACGTGGATAAGGCGATAATGGACCTTCAGATGGACAAAAATGTGTTCCCAAAACGATTTTTTTTCTTTCAGAAGATGATTCTTCTACTCCTCAGCTTTAAATTTTAAAAAAAGTATGTTGATCCGATCATTATTAATCGACCTCTAAGTATTTTTTCAAACGGCTGTTACAATGGATCTGTTATCAAATTAAAACTTTAAATGCTATTTTCTCAAAACAAGTGCTCATGTCGTTTCGGTAAGTTCAAAATGTTCCATGCATCATAATTTTTCTTGAATTTTCATAAAATTTCATAAAATGATTATTTATATATGTTATAATAAAACTTACTAATAAATTCATTATACTATTTTAAAACAACTTAAAATTTTTACAATCAAAAAAATTTTTTGATAAAATTTTTCATAAAATGACCTATTTTTATCGATTTCTTTTCTCGTTTTTATAAATATGACGGTAAATCAAATATTGCTAGTAACTTTTATTATAACTATATAAAGCTAGCTTAAGAAAGAAAATTAGATATCTGAGACAAAAATTGATGCGCATGGAGCATTTTTAAATAGATTAATTAACAAACTGATTTTAATTAATATCTTAATTAATTACATTCTGATATTTTTTTTAATTTAGAATTTTCATCTCTAAACAACACTATATAAGTATACAAAATTTCATAGCAATTGGTTGATAAATTTAAAAAAAGTTTTTCATGGTCCATTGTCACCTTAAGGGGAAATATAATTGATTACTTTAAATATCTCTAGATCAAACTTTGGATTAAGGGACGTTACTTTATTGAGATAAAATGAAAGAATTTCGAATAGGCGTTTTATTTAATGAAAGTGAAAGGTTATTGTTTCATATATATATGTGTGTGTGTGTGTAGACTTTCCTGTCTACGTGGCGGCGTCTAGGGGGTGTCTAAGAACAACACACTTGAGTCATAAATACGCTACACTTTGTAAAACTCAACAACTATTAATTTATTAATGTAGACAGCAATTATGATATTCCGGAGAGTCTACTTTACTGTCTCCGGTACAATATAACAATAATCACGGGATAGCTTCGCTCCCCTTCAACAGAACAAAAGATCGGGCAGCTTTCTCGCTCCCGTCAAATACACCACAACGCAGGCCTTGACTCGCCCCGTTGGAATTATAATCTCTCTCGAGACTCGCACGGAGTCCAAAACACAACCTCCCTCAACGAGGTCTGTCCCTCTCTCTCCGAGTGCGCAGTAGGGTGGAACGAAAAAACTTTTTTTTAAATTTCAATATGCTCTAGTTTTCAAAAGTTGCCTTTTAACAAAATAAAGATGGAAATTAAATATTAGCGTAATTGGTGCATGTTTTCAGTTAGCGCAAGAAGGGCAAACTTTTGGTTTTTATTAAATTTTTGACAAATTTCGCAATTATTTTGAAATTGAATACACTTGTAGTACAAAAAAGTAGCAAAATATGTAATTTAAACATTCTTTTTAGTCAGGAGACCTGCTAAACTGATTATATATTACGTTTTACTTCATAAAAATAGTACACATAAAGGCACTTAAGGACGAGGCACTTAAAAGACACTCGGACATCACGGTGGAACGAAATTTTTTTTTTCGGAATTTCAATATGCTCTAGTTTTCAAAAGTTGTCTTTTAAAATTAAAATTAAGAATATAAAATCTTTTTGCTCTACTAAAATATTTTTAAGTGCCGCAAAGGGCTTCAGAATGGATATTTGTATGAAAAAGTGATTATATTTGTATTTTTTGTTAATTTCTTTTATAGTATATTAAAATAATGTATATTTCCTGTAAATAAAATATTCAAAATATGATATTTTGACAGAAAACTCGCATATTCTAAGTATTTCTAATTTTTAGATGCCATAACAGAACAACTGATTTTGTGGAATTTCGCGATTTTCATCATATTAATTTTACAGTAGCATATTCTTATAATACACATTGGAATGAAAGAAAAACAATTTTTAATTGACCGAGCTTAGTTAAAATAAACAAATCACACTTATTTAGAAAAATATTAATGTAATGTCTATAAAGACAAAACGTTACTTTGAAAAAAATATTCATGCTTTTCAAAAGTCCATAGTAATCACACATGGTTTCCATTACTTATTTCACTGAATTGTTTTATTGTTTCAAATTTTGGCATTATCTTTTGAGAATGTATTTTTGTTTTTATCAATGCATCTCTTGCAGAAGTACCACGAACGGACAAGGATGACCCGGTAACTAATTTAACAATCCTTTCTACTACTTGTGTGTGACATGGAATATTGTTGAAGTCAATAATTTGTTTCTCGTGATCAGATTCTTTTGCTTCCTTTATAAACTGTTTTAGTTTGTCATCAGAAACATACCTCGTCATAGGAGGTTCTGTTACTTTAATATTATTCCATTCCATTCAATCATATCAATATAATCTTTGGCATCAATGTTTATACGTGGAACTAAATTCTTTCTAATGCCTCCTTCATTTTCATCCTTTGCTTTTAGAATCCGGCGTAATCCAAGCTCTCTTATTTGACTGCGATCGTATAATATCATACAAAGGAGGAGATTTTCAGAAGCGGCAAAGTATGCATTTCTTTGAATGACAGGGTCAATTACATTTTTAAGTGTCTGATTGAGGTAACGTGAATAGCTTACAAGTTTCCACAAGTGCTTCGATCCAAGGATACAAGATGGTTTCAGCTTTATGTTAAACCAAATTGGTGCATAAACTTTCAAAATGTAATCAGTATTCGAAGATTTTTTGCAGGAAATTCTGTTCCCACATACAAGCGAAGTATTCGGTTTGCTAATGTAAGCCATCCTGAATGACAAAATTTTCCTGGTTTTCTCATGGGCAAATCAGAAGAGCACTTTCCAACAGAGATGGCATTATGCATTTCTAACAAATATTTTGTGTCCACACTTAAATCATCCTTAATTTCTAGTAATGGAATGTTATTTTCAATAGGTTAAAATTCAATCACTGGAAGTTCATAGCAGTTTTCTAGTTGTTTACCTATTTCTCCTCCAAATTCATTTCGACCTTTAGTTTTTCCATCTAGGAAACAAAATTGGTGACGTAGGGACAGTTCATTTAAATTATTGATTTCAACAACATTCCATGTCACACACAAGTAGTAGAAATGATTGTTAAATTAGATACCGGGTTAACCTTGTCCGTTCGTGGTACTTCTGCAAGAGATGCATTGATAAAAACAAAAATACATTCTCAAAAGATAATGCCAAAATTTGAAACAATAAAACAATTCAGTGAAATAAGTAATGGAAACCATGTGTGATTACTATGGACTTTTGAAAAGCATGAATATTTTTTTCAAAGTAACGTTTTGCCTTTATAGACATTACATTAATATTTTTCTAAATAAGTGTGATTTGTTTATTTTAACTAAGCTCGGTCAATTAAAAATTGTTTTTCTTTCATTCTAATGTGTATTATAAGAATATGCTACTGTAAAATTAATATGATGAAAATCGCGAAATTCCACAAAATCAGTTGTTCTGTTATGGCATCTAAAAATTAGAAATACTTAGAATATGCGAGTTTTCTGTGCCTCGTCCTTAAGTGCCTTTATGTGTACTATTTTTATTAAGTAAAACGTAATATATAATCAGTTTAGCAGGTCTCCTGACTAAAAAGAATGTTTAAATTACATATTTTGCTACTTTTTTGTACTACAAGTGTATTCAATTTCAAAATAATTGCGAAATTTGTCAAAAATTTAATAAAAACCAAAAGTTTGCCCTTCTTGCGCTAACTGAAAACATGCACCAATTACGCTAATATTTAATTTCCATCTTTATTTTGTTAAAAGGCAACTTTTGAAAACTAGAGCATATTGAAATTCAAAAAAAAGTTTTTTCATTCCACCCTAGTGCGCAGGGCATTTTTTCACCACGCTTCGAATTGCCTCCAAGCCGGGGTCATTCAACCCTCGACTGTCCCCTCAAGAACGTCGTAGGAAAAAAAAGGGCTTGGTGCGTCTCTGACTTGCATAGCAACAGAGAATATTACTAGGGCATAAAAAGTGATTTCGCATAAATCCTACATATATATATATATATATATATATATATATATATATATATATATATATAAAAGAGCTCGTCTGTTTGTTTGTTTGTCCGCTATAGAATCTTAGACTGTTTCACCGACCGGGACCAAATTCGGCACAGTTAATGTTTAGGACCCGAGAAAGTCAACGCAGCAAAAACAAAATTTGAGGCTCAATTAGTTTTTTAATTAATTTTTTATTACTTTTTGTGCCCCTAAGAGGTGCGCGTACCATTTAAATGGGGATACTGTCCCTTCACCACAACACTTTATTCACCAAGAAGATTATTTCTGCCCGCCAAAAGCTGGGCGCTGCGTTTTGCTTCGTTATCAGTCAAATTCCGATGCGCGGGGAGAAGAGAGTTGGTACAATAATGCTTTCAGCTTGGCTACTCCTCGCCTCCACAGATACACACAACTTTCCCGGCTTTGCTTTGTGTCCTTTGTTATTTGCAGTTTTTCTCATCGCTCCTTCATTATATGGCATAATTTCTACGGACTCTCAATCCATTCAGAGCAACACAAGCCGTGCGTCCCTTGCGAAGGGCGATGTGGAAAAAACTGCGTTTTTAAGGGAAAAATAAATAATAAAGGCAAACGTAAATTATAAAACTTATTTCAAATTAAACAGTAGATCAAACAAATCTAATTAAATCTAATTAAACAGTATCTAACAAATATAATTAAGCAGTAAACTTATTCAATCCAAACGTGCGAATCACGCAACACTGTGTTATTAATTCTCAATAAAATCAGACGTACAATCAGACGAAGGTCCGCAGGCTCAAAGTTTCTTTCTTTCTTATTGTTTGTATATCATTTCAGTAGAAACGCGCTAAGCGCATTCTGTCTAGCCCAGGGGTTTCCAAAGTGTGCGCCGCGGCACCCTGGGGTTCCACGCAGAGAGATCAGGGGTGCCCGCGAAGCGCCCATGATTTCCCATCTAATCTATTGCTAAGGACTATTCCGATATAACTTGACGAAAGACTTGACTACTCTTTCGTCAAGTTATATCGGAGAACTGGACACAAAGGGGGGAAATAACTCCCCTCCTCGAGTCCGCTATTGCATGCATATCTTTGGCAATGTATTAATTCGTGGCAATGTATTATCTCGAGCGTTTGAACTTCGACAAGAAATTTACGATTTCCTGAAAGAAAATGATCCTGTGAACGCTAACAATTTCGTGGATCCAGACTTTCTTCTGAAATTGGCATACTTGTGAGACATATTTGAAAAACTAAATGCATTGAATGTTTCCCTTCAGGGTCGTAGCATGCATATATTGAAGCTTGAAGAGAAGATTCCAGAATTCGAGAAAAAACTACAGACGTGGAAAAGAAAAATGAATGGAGTCAAAGATTGTTTTCCTGTATTACAGCAGTACATGGTCTGCAGTGGAGAAAATGTTTCACATAACATGCTGACAGTTTTCACAGAGCACCTATCACAACTAACTGACTGGCTCGCAAAGTACTTCACAGAAGACCAAACCGAGAAGTTTGCGTGGATCCAAGATCCATTCCATGTTGAAGCTCCAAAAGAATTCACTTCACAAGAGGAAGAAAATCTAATTGAGCTATCGAGTGACAAAAGCCTGAAAGCGAAATTTGATTGTTTGGATTTGGCGGAGTGTGGGATATCTATCAAAAATGTGTATCCTATTCTAAAGAGCAAGAGTTATAAGGGTTCTCATTCCCTTTGCAACATCATATCTGTGCGAAGCTGGGTTTTCAGCATTTGTTATAAAGAGCAAATATTGTTCGAAAATTAATGTCGAAAAAGAAATGAGAGCAGCTGTATCAATCTTTATTCCGCGATTCGAACAATTGTGCAGTGAGCAGCAGGCTCACCCGTCACACTAAAACGAAACACACATACACCAAGAGCATTTGGAAGGTAATTTTATTATTAATTTTATTAATATGTTTTCCTATTAATTACAATTAAAGTATTTGCGTGTTTTTTAAACACAAGTTTATTAATTTATTAATGTTCTTACCACTTACTTCTATAATTTCTTCTTCACAGTCGTATAAATATGAAATATATATATTACACTATCTATGTATATGTATATATATATACATATATATATATATATATATATATATATATATATATATATATATATATATATATATATATATATATATATATATATATATATATATATATATATATATATATATATACACTGAAGTGCCACTGAATTAGGGATAGCAAAGCCTATGCAAATTGTGTAGCGCTGCGCATCATGTATGCGCAAGTGAGAGCGCTGTGGTAACTGCATATATAGCGCGTACTGTGGTTGTTCTGAATTAGTTGTTGGAATTGCCAGTATGGGTAAACTGCCTGATTTAGACGCCTTCGATCGCGGACAAATCGTAGGTGCGCGACGCATGGGCCATTCAATTTCCGAAATCGTCAGACAGCTAGGATTTTTAAGGTCGACAGTGTCAAAAGTATACCAAGAATACATGGATGGTGGAAAAAAACTAGCGATCGGGCAAACTGCAAAGGACAATTAGCCTTGACAGTGCGTGGTGAGAGACGGCTCAGGCGTATTATACGTAGCCAGCGAAGCCAAACATTAGCTCAAATTACCACCCAGTTTAATGACGGTGCCAGTCGTACAGTCAGTAAACGGACTGTGCAACGCTCGCTTCGCCGTATGGGTTTCGAGAGCCGTCGACCTACGAGAGTACCATTGCTCTATACTCGCCATCGGGCTGCACGTCTTGCCTGGGCAAGAGAGCACAGAGACTGGAGTGTAGAGGACTGGAAACGAGTAGCATGGAGTGATGAGTCTCGATTCCGACTACTTAACGCCGACGGGAGGCTGAGAATATGGCGTCAGGCTCATGAAGCCATGGATCCTGCATGCCTGGATGAAACTGTACAAGGGCATGGTGGCTCAATCATGGTCTGGGGTGTTTTTTCGTGGCACAGTTTGGGATCTTTGGTGCGTGTACCAACCTCCCTCAATGCAATTCGGTACGTAAAGTTGCTGGGTGATCACCTCCATCCGTTTATGCTGTTCTGTTATCCGCACGGTAATGGAGTTTTCCAGCAAGACAACTGTACCTCTCACAAGTCCCGGTTGGCTACTGGCTGGTTGGATGAGCATTCCTCTGACTTCTCTGTCATGAATTGGCCACCTAGAAGCCCAGACTTAAATCCTATTGAGCATCTTTGGGATGTTTTGGAACAAAGCTTGAAAGGCCATCACACAGCACCAAAGAACCTTACTGAATTATGGACAACTTTAGCCAATATTTGGCAAGCCATTCCCGTGGAACGTTTCCAGAAACTTGTTGAATTTATGCCTCGTAGTGTGGCAGCCGTTAGCAAGACCAGAGGAGGCCCAACTCGTTACTAGGTAGGTATCCCTAATTCAGTGGCACACTTCAGTGTATATGTGTGTGTGTGTGTGTAATGCTCTGTACATCACGTAGTGGAGGAGATGATACACCCAAAATTTGCGGGCGCGATTCAACACTTTTGTAGTTGAGGCAGAGGGGCAAGAAGAGACTTGAGGAACACTATGTCAGGCATATTATAATCCCCACATAGGGGAGTAAAAATCCACAGAGAGGAGATTCATTGAAGGGACGCACAGAACAGAGATGTGACGCATATTATTTTATTCCGGATTATTCTGCAGACAAATACTATTCAGCCAAACACAGTACCTTTACAACTGGACACACTATAGCAACTCCACCGGTCCCTGCCGGGACGCATTCAGAAGGCATATTTTACATTGTTATATCGCACAGCAGCGGAGCAGCGCGATAACAGAACAATGTTAATAAGAGAAGCGAGGAAGGAGAGATAGGACGACACCAGGACAAGACACGGACAGACAGTAAAGAGCACTCTAAAAAATTTTGCAGAAGGTTATAAAGTGTAGGGGTGCTGACCGCGTGGAAATCTTTTAATTGGCTAGAATTGGGCATCTGACTTGATTACATAAGGGTCGCATGATGTTCCGAAAAGCGCACCGTGGCGAAAACATCACGTGGTGCTGATTCATGTTTGAAAATATCTTTAACGCGCGTGCACTAAGAGGTAATATGGATGGTTAGCTAGTCAATACCTAGGTCGCAATTAGAAAAAACGGACTGTACTTTATTGAGAGGAAACAAGGATAATTTTAAATACGCATTAGATATATGATGGTGAGCCGTTATTATCACACACACACACACACACACACACACATATATATATAATATACCATAGATAGATATTATATGACGACGGTTCTGGGAAAAAATTCTAATTCTTTTTTTAATGGTGCCACAACTTGGATAAGTTTGGGAACTCCTGGTCTAGCCAAATGAACATGAAGAGCGGGGGGTGCAGCCCAGTATTCTTTTGATGGAATGCATGAAATATTTTATATCTATATATCTAACCGAGCAACGCCGGACAATAATGCTATTATATATATATATATATATATATATATATATATATATATATATATATATATATATATATATATATATATATATATATATATATATATATATATATATATATATATATATATATATATATTGTAGAGTATTGCATTTCAACCTCTCCGTTAACAAAAGAAATTCTTCTATCTCGGCCTGAGACCCATCAAAAGATTTCCGACTTGGGTGGCAATATGCTGACGGCAATTTTCCTTTTGTTCATCCGATAGACTTGTTCCACAGGACCTTAGGGGACGTGGTCATTTTTCTTGATTTAGTCATCGCCACCGGGTGACGCCGCTGATATTAATTATAAATGACAGGAGACCCCCAGGTGCTTTCATTCATGAACTATCAATTGTTAAGAAGCATCCTGGAGGCGTCGCGTGCCTAAACAAAAGGACTCGTGCCTTTCGCATTTTACCGAAGCGGCCCTTTGAGACTCTTTGAAGTGGCTTGGAGGACAAACTAAAAAGGCGGCCGCTTTAGACCCGGGGAAAATATTTCATTATCGCCCCAGGAAACCCATTTCCGTTGCTCACTTGTTCTAGATCGTTCGACTTTCTGGAGAGTGATGCAATATCCGGTGGAGGTCTTCTATAAAAAGAGAATGGACCCCTCAGTCGTGGCTTGCGTCTTTTTAGTTCCTGACACGTAGCGGATCCAGTTCTAAGAGCAGCCGGGTTTGCCGCCCTTACCGGTTCAGAGTCCCTTGTGACTGTTTGCAGCGACGATCTAGTTCCTGCAGGAGTAAACATACTCCACTAATTTGTCGGAGACCAGTCTTCGTGGAAGGAGCCTTTGCTACCTTATTTTCCAGTGAGGAGTCCTTTCTCCTTAATTTAATATTTTCATCGCTACCGGGTGTGTGCAGTGGTCACCGCCGTTGATATTATTGGGGAGCCCTTTCCCGTCAGGAGAAGTGCCGTTTTTTTCATCATTGAAGCAGAGCCAGTTCTGCTAGCTTAGCGGACTTCTGTGTTCTTACTCCGCCCCACGCCGATTAAATCGAGTGTGATCACTTAAGTTACGAAGTTCATCTTACATCTGTGCAGTGTACATATCTCATCATCATCAATTTTATTAATAAATTGCATTTGTTTTGTTTATGAAATGAGTGATGTATACCTGGTGTGTTTAAATCATCTTCTGGTTGACACTACGAACCTCAGTTCGCTACAATATATATATAACATACACAACCAAAAATCTTTTCTAATTTTCAAATTCTTTTCAATTTCTTTTAAAATTACTAGTGCGTAAGCAAACTAATTTCTTTTTCGTTTTATTGTGAGTGACCTAAAAACGGTAGTAGGCAATTTATATACCGTCCCTTTACCCCAGTCTCGTGGGCTCCTAAAAACTCATAATAACACCTAGCATTCTTATGCCCAGACAACTGGGTCAGCCAATAAATGCAAGTTGCATGGGTCATTTGACAGGACCTCATGGATCTTATTTAAGCTTGGACACGGTTGGAAGAGAGGGATTTTGTGTGACTTTGTGGTCTAGTGAAAACGCTGTAACTGCTAAAATGTAAAATAAATCATTCCTTATAATACTGAGTTTTTACTCGACAGTGACAGCCCGGTACCAGGGCTATTCACCTATGTGCCTAGCGCCCAAGCGCCCCAGGTGTACTTCACGGACAGCTATGACTATAATGACATGACCGTACCTCGCATCAAGATCCCCATCCACGGCATGTTACTTACACATATCTATATATCTAACCGGGCATATCACACACACACGCACATATATATATATATATATATATATATATATATATATATATATATGTGTGTGTGTGTGTGTGTGTGTGTGTGTGTGTGCATATTTTAAATAAAGAAATATATATATTTTATTAATAAAGGAGAGTGTTTGCGTGTGTGTGTGTGTGTGTGCGACTCCCAGGCGAATCTGTGATACTTACAGACGTCAAATTTGGCACACGGGTAGTGCAGACTATGGGAAGGTGCACCTCGAAGCCCGAATTTTAAATTTTATTCTAGAAAATTTTTTATTTTATGTTTTGTGCGATATTTTATGTTTTTTTAACTTCAGATTACGATATCTCGGCAAAAAATGATCGTAGAATTTTGATCTTTTTACAATCTAAGACTACAGACATTTCTCCTTCAAACAAGACCTCATTTGTTTAAAAATAATTTAAAACAGACTAATATTTTTATCAAAATATTGAAACCACTTTTAAGAGAAATTTATGCATTTTTGAGGATCTACGGTCGATGCTCTTGGAGTTTTTATCTTACAAAGAAAATATTTACATCATCTGGAAGATGAAAGCTTTCTCATTCATATCAACCTCATTTCAAGTATCTATCTTAAAATTTCGATTTTTTAATTGAATTTTAAAAAACGATACTCGAACACAAATTTCATGCTTGGTTCTTCAAACGCGGAAATGAATGACGAAATATTCTCTTTTCGAGTTTGGTTCTTCAAATGCGTAAATGATTGAGTCATAACAAGGCGTGACTCATTCACGGCGTGATTCTTTCACAGCGTGATTCTCACTAAAAAATGAATCACTGAAAAGATGTGTCATTCTGTGTCTAATTTTGTATTCTTTTTAATTCAAACTTTTTAATCATAAATAGATCATTTTTTTTATTTCGAGTTACAAACTGACTTTTTAAAATTCGGCCATGTTTTTTTCGATATAATTTTTTTTCCATTAAATGTTACATATTTGGAAAGAGCCTTAAAAAATTTTAATTCAAATTTTTTAATCATAATTAGATCATTTCAAGATGTACTGATTTTTGGGGGGATATTTTGCAAGTTAAAATTGAAAAGAAATTTTAATTCAAGTAACTGTCATTCGAATATGAATCGATTCGATTTAGGTAAATTTTTCGCACGATTTTCGAAAATTCTTTGTTGGATCGATACATTTAGTTTCGGTAAGTTGGAATTTTTATTTGAAACTCTTATTTTTAATATAATTGCAAACTATTCAATAAGAAATATAAAATACGATTTCAACAATCATATTAACAAAGTAATAAGTATTTTCATTATTGAAACATACTATTTAATAAGAAATCTATATTAATAAAAGCGAATGTTTGCGTGTGTGTTTACTTACGTGTGTTATAATCCATTACTTCAGAACAGAGGTAAAGATAAGACTGAGAAACCCAACACCAATCATTTTAAAAATTACATCAAACAAACACTTGAAAACAATTATATTAAAAAATAATCGTTTTGGATCATATTATTGTTAAAAACTATGTGAAGACTAAAGACATAATCAGAATCTTCAAATTCACAGTTTGAAAAAGCGTAAAAACCCAACTTTCTTAAAAGTACACACAAGGAAATGTTTTATTTACTTTTGCCGATGTTCACTTTTTCTGTATTCTGTCAATTTTTGTTTAATTTAGTTACTTTTTCGCATATTCTTTCTTTTTATGCTTCTGTCTAAAACTCTGGAATATTTTTTTATTATCATTCTAATACTTTTAAACTTAACAATGTTTACCAGGGGTTAACCTAATTTACCAGGGGTTACCTAATTTACAGTTAAAACAACTGTTAATTAGGTTTGTGTTTAGCTTTGATTATGTTTGTGTTTAGCTTTGAGAAAAAATAATTTTGTAAAGGTATTTTTGGTCTTTTATGCTAAAATAGCACTTAAAAATAATAAAAAAAGAAACAAAAACTTATCTGTAAATAGCATACTATTTTATAAATTGGTCAATTTGAAGTAATTTTTAATGAAATTTAGCTAAACACTCTGCACAAAAATCCTTCAAAATGATGTACAATCTAAGAGGAAATTTTAAAATGCAAATTTAACACACGCAATTTTATGTTCCAATATTAAAATTCTCCCCGTTTCGTCATTCCTTTCCTTATAAAAACAGCCCCAAATAAAAAAAATATTTATTGTATACCAATTATTGTTCAATTTTTGTTTATTTTGTATTTGCTAAGCAAATTGTGTTATTATTGGATATTTTTGAAAGCCAGTGAAATATAATTATGTTTTTTACTTTTCCATTTTACATTTAGTTAATTTTTTAATTGTTCAGAAATTAATTTTTAAAACAGAATTGTTTCAATATGAACATTTTCCCCTATTAGTCATTCCTTTCCTTATAAAAACAACCGCAAATAAAAAACTATTTATTATGCACCAATTATTGTTCTTTTTTTGTTTATTTTGTATTTGCTAAGCAAATTGTGTTATTATTGGATATTTTTGAAGGCCAGTGAAATATAATTATGTTTTATTTACTTTTCTATTTTGCATACTACTGAACTTTTGAATACTACTGAAATATCAATTCTACTGTTATTCAATTTAAAAAAATCATAATATTTCATATTTTAAGGACTTTCCGGCAGTCAATGCGCTGAGGAGGGCCATAACTGAATTCAATTCGTGCATTGTTTTAATGTGTTTATTTTATCAATAATTTTTTTGCATAAATAAGGAAAAATAGTTATGTGAAACGATACGAAGTTTAACAAAGAAATTTGTATTAGAAGAGAGTTAGGAAAACATGAAAAAATATAATGTAGGCTAAGGGAGTTGTTCAGCCGAACACAACCCCACTTATTGGTAGTGGCCCCGCAACACTATTCATTGAATGTATGGTAAAAATAGTATCACAAGAATATGAGAGTATAAAAATCACATAACAAATGCAAAACTTATAAAATATATCATAAAATCAATAGTGTTATAAAATTGAGTCTCACTATAAGATGGAATAGGAATATACAAACAACCAGCTTCATAACAGTCAAAAAATAAAGTCCGATACTGATCAAATCAAACACATGTTAATTGCACAATACCACATATAAAGTCGTAAGTTGGAATTTTATTTGAAACTTTTATTTTTAATATAATTGCATACTATTTAATAAGAAATATAAAATATGATTTCAACAATTATATTAACGAAGTAATAAGTATTTTCATTATTGAAACATACTATTTAATAAGAAATCTATATTAATAAAAGCAAATGTTTGACTGTGTGTTTACTTACGTGTGTTATAATCATTGCTAAATTCACATGTTATTATTATATTGCTTGAGAAATGAAAGAAATTTTGAGTTTGAATGTCGTATTTATATTATTTGTTTGATTTCTACAGTTTTAAATGATGTTAATTAATTTCTTATGTTTACAGTAAGTAATTTATGTTTTCGTATCGTTTCACATAACTATTTTTCCTTACGTTAATAGAAGTTCAGTTAAAATCAAAAAATTGTAGACAACTTTTAAGAAAGTTGAGTTTTTACGCTTTTTCAAACTGTGAAACTGAAGATTCCAATTATGTCTTTAGTCTTTGCATAGTTTTTAACAATAATATGATCCATAACAAAAAGTCGATGCTATTATTTTTTTTTTCTCATTTTATTTATATTATATTTATTTTTCTCATCGTATAACTTTTGAATACTACTGAAATATCAATTCTACTGTTATTCAATTTAAAAAAAATCATAATATTTGATATTTTAAGGACCGTCCGGCAGTCAATGCACTGAGGAGGGCCATGACTGAATTCAATACGTGCATTGTTTTAATGTGTTTATTTTATCAATAATTTTTTGTTTTGGTAACTCACTGTTTTTTTTCTTTACAGATTCAACTACCATTGCCGTTGATTGGTTCTATTATCATTTTCTGTATTTTTGAATTTAATCTCAGTTTCATTTCAGGATCTTTCATTTTATGCTTAATGTTTTACTAATTTTTTGTCCTTAGCATTTTTATTGGAATATGCCACAGCCTCCGAGAAAAAAAAAATGTCTTCGGACACAAAAGCGACAGAACAGAGAACGAAATCGAAGTAGGAGAGAAGATGAATCTACTCCAGAAAGAGAAGCAAGACAGGAAGCAAACAGACAACGAGAGCAAAGAAGAAGAGAAATCGAATGTACTCCTGAAAGAGAAACAAGACAGGAAGCAAACAGACAACGAGAGCAAAGAAGAAGAGAAATCGAATGTACTCCTGAAAGACAAGCAAGACAGGAAGCAAACAGACAACGAGAGCAAAGAAGAAGAGAAATCGAATGTACTCCTGAAAGAGAAACAAGACAGGAAGCAAACAGACAACGAGAGCAAAGAAGAAGAGAAATCGAATGTACTCCTGAAAGACAAGCAAGACAGGAAGCAAACAGACAACGAGAGCAAAGAAGAAGAGAAATCGAATGTACTCCTGAAAGAGAAACAAGACAGGAAGCAAACAGACAACGAGAGCAAAGAAGAAGAGAAATCGAATGTACTCCTGAAAGAGAAACAAGACAGGAAGCAAACAGACAACGAGAGCAAAGAAGAAGAGAAATGGAATGTACTCCTGAAAGACAAGCAAGACAGGAAGCAAACAGACAACAATATCAAAGAAGAAGAGAAATGGAATGTACTCCGGAGAGACAAGCAAGACTACAGCAGGTTAGAACTACAATAAGTGCTGCTCGAAGGCGCATGTACACTAATTTTGAAAATGCAGCTTTTCACTACGACCCATCGGCAGATTACGTATCTGATCCTTCGTGTAACATTGGATCCATGTCTGAAACTTGCCAACATTGTGGAGCAAAGAAGTGGAAAGGTGAAGCCACAGGTATGTGCTGCAGCGGAGGAAAGGTTCAACTGCCACAGTTGATGGATCCACCTGAGCCCCTATGTTCTTTACTCAGCGGCACTTCTCAAGAAGCTAAACATTTCCTTTCTAATATTAGAAGCTACAATTCCTGTTTCCAGATGACCTTTTTGGCACAACGAAAGAAATTAGAGAGCCCGGGTACATGCCTACATTTAAGGTACAGGGTCAAGTTTATCACCGCATCGGCAGTCTGCAGCCTCTACCGAGGGAAGAGCCTAAATTTTTGCAAATTTACTTTGTCGGAGATACTACACAACAAGCAGAGCATCGCTGTAAAAACAAGCCACAAACCAGACGAGACATAGTACTACAGTTGCAAGGTATGCTGCATGATCACAACTGTTACATCCAGAGCTTTAAGTCGGCTATGGATAAGATTAGCCGGGAATTCAAATTGGTGATCGTAGCGGACAGAACCCCACACGGTGAACATGAGAGGCGGTTCAACGCCCCCGAAACAGAAGAAGTCGCTTTGATCATGGTGGGTGAACAACATGGGACAAGAGACATAGTTTTAGAAGAAAGAAGTGGCACCCTCAAAAAAATTCCCGAGACGCACAGGTCCTACGACGCGCTACAGTATCCACTCATCTTTTGGCAGGGGGAGGATGGATATCATTTTGAACTGCGACTAAAAGATCCAACTACAGGAATGCCCCAAACTAAGAAGATTTCAGCTATGCAATTCTATGCTTACAGGATGATGATACGTTCTTCAAATTTCAACACATTACTGAGAAGCAAAGACCTGTTCCACCAATTTATCGTTGATATGTATGCCAAGATTGAATCGGAAAGACTATTGTACATACGAATAAATCAGAGGACTCTCAGAGTTGAACAGTATGCTCATTTGAGGGATGCGGTCATGAATGATGGAAATATCTCCGACATAGGCCAGTTGATCATCTTGCCTTCCAGCTTTACAGGGGGTCCAAGGTACATGCACGAGCGTACTCAAGATGCCATGACCTACGTGAGAAACTACGGCAGACCAGACCTCTTCATCACTTTCACCTGCAATCCAAACTGGACAGAGATACAGGAAGAACTATTTGTTGGACAAAAACCACAGGATCGTCATGATTTGTTAGCAAGAGTATTTCATCAGAAACAAAAAATGCTTATGAGTCTCATCACAAAGGCAAAGATTTTTGAGAAGTTCAGTGTCATATGTACACGATAGAGTGGCAGAAGCGAGGACTTCCTCATGCTCACATTCTGATTTGGCTCAAGGACTCTGTACACGTTCACCGCGTGGATGACTTTATCAGTGCAGAAATCCCTAATGAACAAGAAGACCCGGGACTTTTTTCAATTGTAACTAAGATGATGGTACACGGCCCCTGCGGATCCATAAATCCAACCTCTCCATGCATGAAAGATGGAATTTGCACTAAACGATACCCGCGCCAATTTTTGAAAGAGACGCAAACAGGACGAAACGGATATCCACTTTATCGGCGCAGATCACCACAATACGGGGTATTTAAGGCTGACATCGTTTATAAAGGATCGCAAGTGTCTATAGACAATACTTGGATTGTCCCGTATTGCCCTCTACTAACAAAAATTTTCAATGCTCATATCAACGTAGAGTATTGCAATTCTGTTAAGTCTATAAAGTATGTCTGTAAGTATATTAACAAAGGATCTGACATGGCTGTTTTTCAAGTGAACAGTGAAGAGAATGACTTAAATGAAATTGTCCAGTATCAAATGGGAAGATATATCAGCAGCAATGAAGCAGTATGGCGAATACTCAACTTTCCTATACATGAGCGCCACCCCACAGTGATTCATCTGAGCGTCCACCTTGAGAATGGACAGAGAGTCTACTTCACACCAGAAAACGCTGCTGAACGTGCCCAAACACCTCAGGAAACGACACTCACGTCTTTCTTCAGACTTTGCACCCAAGATGAGTTTGCACGCACCCTGTTGTACAACCAAGTTCCCAATTACTACACTTGGAACAATAGAAACAAGACATGGAACCGTCGAAAACAAGGACACGTTGTACCTGAGCAAAGAGGACTAAGGTCAAGTGATGCACTGGGTCGGGTGTACACCGTCCATCCGAACAATTCAGAGTGCTTTCACCTGCGCCTCCTGCTGCATGAAGTACCAGGCCCAAAATCATTTGAAGATTTGAAAACATTTCAGGGACGACTCTGTGAAACTTACAAAAAGGCCTGCCAGCTTAGAGGCCTTTTGGAGAACGATGACCACTGGAACAATGCACTCGAAGAAGCGGCTGCATCTCGATCACCAAAGGTTTTACGGAATCTGTTTGCTGTAATGCTACATACATGCTCCATGTCATCTCCCGAACAGTTATGGATGAATCATAAGGAGAACCTGTCCGAAGACATGCTGCACCAAGCACGCATGCAGCAGCAGAATATGGATCTGGACTACAGTGACGACATCTTCAACAGAGTGCTAATAGACATTGAGGACAAGATTATATTGATGGGTGGATTGGACCTAAAAAGCTTTGGACTTCCACAACCCAATCGAAAGCTTGATTCAGTCCTGCCGAGTGAAGAACGTATGGAGCGAAATTATGATACGAATGTACTCGCAACATACATAGAGGAAAATGAGCCGAAAATGGTCCCAGATCAAAAGGAAGCATTTGACAAGATCACAACAGCAGTTTTCAATGGTCACGATGGCATATTCTTTTTGGATACTCCGGGCGGTACAGGGAAAACTTTTCTAATCAATCTTCTTTTGGCTAAAGTGCGACACAGAAACGAGATTGCCCTGGCTGTTGCTTCTTCTGGCATTGCTGCAACACTATTGGCAGGAGGGAGGACAGCTCACTCAGCTTTCAAGTTACCCTTAAATCTGGCAAACACAGAGACTCCTACGTGTAACATTTCAAAAAATTCAGGAAAGGCAAGGGTTCTGAAGCATTGCAAGTTAATTGTCTGGGATGAATGCACCATGTCCCACAAAGCCGCATTCGAAGCACTCGATGTCACACTGAAGGACATCAGAGGTAACAATTGCAGAATGGGAGGCGTAACTATGGTGTTGGCTGGCGACTTTCGACAGACACTTTCGGTTATTCCACGTGGAACCAGGGCAGATGAAATACAGGCCTGCTTAAAATCGTCTTACTTGTGGAATGACATCGAAAGACTTGGTCTTTCAACAAACATGCGACTTCATGTCAATGGTGATCCCTCAGCCGAGCAATTTGCAGATAACCTTCTTCAACTTGGAAATGGAGCCATTACTGCTGATAATACAGGATGTATAGCCATGGGAACGATTGGAATGATTGTGACAACTCAACAACAGCTGAAAGAGGCGGTGTTTCCAAATGTGGCCCAGCACTTCACTGATCACACATGGCTGTGCGAAAGAGCAATCCTTGCCCCAAGAAACGAAGATGTCAACGTCATCAATAAGCAGCTTTTACAAGAATTGCCAGGTAAAGCTCAAGTTTACAAATCGATTGACACCACCTGTGATACAGAAGAAGCGGTACACTACACCACAGAATTTTTAAATACGTTGGAGCCATCTGGAGTACCCTCTCACATATTAGAGCTGAATATTGGTGCACCAATTATGCTGCTGAGAAATCTGCATCCACCTTCACTCTGCAATGGAACAAGACTTGCTGTAAAGAATCTGATGCCGAATGTGATTGAAGCCACCATTATGACAGGACACTCTGCTGGCGAAGTCGTATTTATTCCCAGGATACCAATCATCCCTTCCGATATACCATTTCAATTTAAAAGACTTCAGTTCCCTGTCCGTTTAAGTTTCGCCATGAGCATTAACAAGGCACAAGGGCAATCGCTAAAAGTAGTTGGACTCGATCTTCTCAAACCCTGTTTCTCCCATGGTCAACTTTATGTGGGTTGTTCTAGAGTTGGAAAAGCCGAAAATCTCTACATCCTAGCTCCAAATGGAAGAGCAAAAAATATAGTATATCCTGAGGCTCTCTAAACTTATATTTCAAGAAAGAAAAGTGAATGAAGACTCAAGTGAATTTCATCAACGCTATACAGACTTTAATATAGCATTCAAAGCCAACAACATGAATGGACAAGCCACAGATCAAGAAGCGTTAATTTAATTTATATCAGCCTTTTGAAAGACACAAATAAGAGGAGCAATGCCGTTTATTTATTTTATGATATTTATACTGTTATTATTTCTATGTTATTTATACTGTGTTTAGTTTTTAAATTGATTTTTGTTAACAAACATTAGACAATTTGACATTTTTACTTTTTAACATTTAATAGTAGAAGAATGATGAAAGGCTGAATCTACTAAAATTCTGAGATGTGTATAACATTTCACATGGTTTTTTTTAAATGTTATTTATACTGTGTTTACTTTTTTAATTGATTTTGGTGAACAAGCATTCGACAATTTCAATCTTATTTATACTGTGTTGTGTTTTTAAATTGATTTCGGTTAACAAGCATTCGACAATTTCAATCTTATTTATACTGTGTTGAGTTTTATATTGATTTTGGTTAACAAGCATTCGACAATTTCAATCTTATTTATACTGTGTTGAGTTTTTAAATTGATTTTGTTTAACAAACATTCGACATAGTGACATTTTTACTTTTCAGCTTTACTTTACAAAATTCTTTACTTTCCTAAAGACAATTTGACATTTTTCCTTTTCGACTTTTAGTGGTTTATTATAAATTCAAATTAATGGAGATAATGTTAATGTTTTTTGCAGGGAGTAATTTTTTGTTGACATGAAAAATGATTCAGATATTATAAAAATTGATTGCTTTTTACATTATTTTCAACTCATAAATGGTTTAAATGTAGATATATAAAAGCTTTCAACTTTTGTTAGTGTATTTAGGGCTGTAGTGTATAATAATGTTTAATTTCTTTTTGTATAATTACATTTTTTTCCCACTGTGAATATTTTTTTCTGTTCAAATTAATGGAGATAATGTTAATGTTTTTTTTGCAGGGACTAATTTTTTTTAATTTAAAAAATGATTGATATTATAAAATTGATTGCTTTTTACATTATTTACAACTCATAAATGATTAAGGAAAAATATCCCTACTGGGGAATCCTCGCCTTGCAAATATTACGAAAGGAGGATAAGGCGCCTTTGCTGTACGCCTAGCGTGGTGAGGAAAACAGCAACACTATTAAAATGCCAGTTATTGGCCACGTTTGCAGTTTTGTCATCTTTGGCTATACTGTGTTTCCTTTACTTTAATTTTGCCCTTTTCATTTTAATCTCAGTTTTAAGGCAAACTTTTTCAGTCATTTATTTTGTTTTTGTATTTCTATAATTTCAAAACATGCTTTTCATTTCATTTTCTGTAATTTTGCACTCTTGATTTTAATCTCAGTTTTATTTCAGAGTCTTTCATTTATAGTTCTGATTTAAGTTGTGTTTAGTTTTTATTTATACTGTATTTCCTTTTCTGTAATTTTGCCCTTTTGATTTTAATCTCAGTTTTCAGGTAAACTTCAGGTAAAAATATTAAGATATAGTTAAAGAAATGTTCCTCAAACTGTGCTATATTAACTGTACTATATTTTTTTGTATGTTCTATTATATTTAATTTCAATATTTTCTTCTACATTATTTTGCTTATTAAAATATCTGTTACGATTTTTTATAAATATATATATATTTTTGGTATTAATTGTATACATTAACCGTTGTATGTATGCAATTTTAATGTACTCCGTAGCGAAGCACGGGTATTCAGCTAGTCTTATTAATAAAAGAGAGTGTTTGCGTGTGTGTGTGTGTGTGCGACCCCCAGGCGAATCTGTGATACTTACAGACGTCAGATTTGGCACACAGGTAGTGCAGACTATGGGAAGGTGCACCTTGAAGCCCGAATTTTAAATTTTATTCTAGAAAATTTTTTATTTTATGTTTTGTGGGATATTTTATGTTTTTTTAACTTCAGATTGCGATATCTCGGCAAAAAATGATCGTAGAATTTTTATCTTTTTACAATCTAAGACTACAGACATTTCTCCTTCAAACAAGACCTCATTTGTTTAAAAATAATTTAAAACAGACTAATATTTTCATCAAAATATTAAAACAACTTTTTCGATTTTTTTACGCCCTTTTACGCATCTACGGTCGATGCTCTTCGTGTTTTTATCTTACAAAAAAAATATTTACATCATCTGGAAGATGAAACCTTTCTCATTCCTATAAACCTCATTTTAAGTCTCTATCTTAAAATTTCGATTTTTAATTGAATTTTAAAGAACGATACTCCAACGCAAATTTTCTGCGTGGTTCTTCAAACGCAGAGTTTGGTTGAAGAACCTCTTTTTCCCCCATAGGCGAGGGGGAGGGGGGGAGAATTTTTCTTCTGGCTGTTACTGTGAGCAGGAAGTGGAATACGTAGCCAGAAAATTTAGATACCTTGCGTCGTTGTTTTTTAGTGTTTCCATTCTCTGACAATGATTGCTGAAGGGAGCGGGTCCCTAAACCGACCGGCTAGAAGGGCGAAGCCCATGTCATGGGTTATGTCATAGTATAAATAACATAGAAAATGTCAATTTTTTCTATGTTATTTATACTTTAATCAATTTTTAAATTGATTTTGGTTAACAAACATTCTTAAAATCCCGGGCAACGCCATCTGTAATTAGGAATACCTCCAGCTTTTCCTTTCTTACAGAACAAAACTCATTTCGGAAGTTTCATTGAAGGTAAAACGAGTAATTTCTGTTGTGGCATCTAAAAAGGTATTTTAAGTAAACAATTAAACTTTGAAGCGTATTCCCATCTTTAACATTACAGTAATAAGCATTACATCTTATTAATAAAAGCGAATGTTTGCGCGCGTGTGTGTGTGTGTGGGCGGAACCAGGCGAATCTGTGAAACTTACAGCCGTGAAATTTGGCACACGGGTAGTGCAGACTATGGGAAAGTGCACCTCGAAGCCCGAATTTTAAATTTTATTCTAGAAAATTTTTTATTTTATGTTTTGTGGGATATTTTATGTTTTTTTTAACTTCAGATTACGATATCTCGGCAAAAAAGGATCGTAGAATTTTGATCTTTTTACAATCTAAGACTACAGACATTTCTCCTTCAAACAAGACCTCATTTGTTTAAAAATAATTTAAAACAGACTAATATTTTCATCAAAATATTAAATCCACTTTTCCGATAAATTTATGCACTTTTTAGCATCTACGGTCGATGCTCTTCGTGTTTTTATCTTACAAAGAAAATATTTACATCATCTGGAAGATGAAAGCTTTCTCATTCATATAAACCTCATTTCAAGTCTCTATTTGGAAATTTCGATTTTTAATTGAATTTTAAAGAACGATATTTCAACACAAATTTTATGTGGTTCTTTCAACGGGGTACTCTAGGCGTTGGAATCAATCATTCATAAGAAATGCGCATGCGCACAAGGAAACGTTTTATTTACTTTTGCCGGTGTTCACTTTTTCTGTATTCTGTCAATTTTTTTTAATTTAGTTACTTTTTTGCATATTCTTTCTTTTCATGCTTCTGTCTGAAACTCTGGAATATTTTTTTATTATCGTTCTAATACTTCGAAACTTAACAATGTTTACCACGGGTGTTTTAAAACAACTGTTAATTATGTTTGTGTTTAGCTTTTAGAAAAAATTATTTTGTAAAGGTTTTTTTGGTCTTTTATGCTAAAATAGCACTTACAAATCACAAAAAGAAACAAAAACTTACCTGTAAATAGCACACCTTTTTTATAAATTGATCAATTTGAAGTAATTTTTAATGAAATTTAGCTAAAACACCTATCATTCTGCACAAAATCCTAAAGCTAATATTTTAAACTAATTTTAGCTTTTGATTGTGGAAATTTTTGATGTTAAAACATGTTAACAATGTATTAAATATGCATTATTTTGTACGTCAAATATAGTTGCACATTAATTTTATAGAAATTTGTGGTATGACTTTCTTAAGTAGCATGATTTATTTTTTCTCGATGATATCTTTTTCTTAATTGTCATATTTTGAGAACATAACTTTTTTAAATTAAAAAAACACAAATAACAGTTTAGGTTAACAAGAATTATTGTCAAGAATTATATTTCACATGATTGGACAAGCCACAGGTCAAGAAGTGTTGAAATTAATGGAGGTAAGGTTAATTTTTTTTACATGCAGTAATTTTTTCATGTCCTAATTCATAAATTAGAATCGATAGCTGATTTATACCTCATTTATATTTTTAGAATTTAACTTCTTACTTCTGTTTTAACTTTACCATCATGTTTTCTTTTGCTATTATTGAAGTGTGTAAAAAATTTTTCATTGCTTACTACGATTTAAAAAAATTTTTTGTATTATTGGCCTGTACTTTTTTATTCATACTGTGTTATTCATACTGTTATTTTTTCTACGTTATTTATACTGTATGTAGTTTTTAAATTGATTTGGTATTGTTTACTTTTCAGCTTTTCCCGAATGATTTTCCGAATCTTTACCCCGGAAAGAGAAGCGAGACTGGAAGAAATCAGACAACAACAGCAAGGAATAGTTGGACAAAAACCACAGGATCGTCATGATTTGTTAGCAAGAGTGTTTCATCAAAAACAAAAATCACTTATGAGTCTCATCACAAAGGCAAAGATTTTTGGAGAAGTTAGGTGTCATATGTACACCATAATTGCAGTTTTGGCTGATTTAAACTCTGTATTCTTACATTTTGATGTCCCTGTAGCAGTAGTGGATTACATGGTTAACTGGAGTTACTCATTTTGTTCCATTTTAAAGGAATTAGGCTGTGGTTCATATGGGAATGGCGTTAAGAAACATACGGCATATGAGGCAGATATTACGGGTCAAATAATAGCCAAAGATGACACCACTTCAGTCAGTTGTCACAGAACAACTGTCTCTGTCCACATGTTTCAGAAGCCTCCTCTACACGATTTCTTCATTCGGGAATGGCGTTTAGAAACATACGGCATATGAGGCAGATATTACGGATCAAATAATAGCCAAAGAAAGCAAGTGTCTATAGACAATGCGTGGATTGTCCCGTATTGCCCTCTACTAACCACAATTTTCAATGCCCATATAAATGTAGAGTACTGTAATTCAGTTTTATAGTGTGGCGTGTGAGTGGAACACTGGTGTGTGGTTTTCAAATGATTTTAGCTTTTACTGGAAATTAGCTGAACATTAGCTTCCAAAACAGTAATCGTTTGGAAAGTTTTGAATTTAATTTATTAAATGCTGATCACGAGATTTCATTTCTTTTTGTGATACTTTAAATTAATTTTGCGTCACGTGCATAACAACGAAATTAATTGACAAAGAAAATATTAAAATACAGTAAAAGATAAAATTTAACCACTAGACAAATTGAGATGGAAATTTTTAAAAATTTTGTTCAAATTAGCATGTTTTATGAATATTAAATCAAATCTATATATAAAACTGTAATTTCCTCACAAAATATGCTTCGCCATGACGATAAATAAGTCCCAAGGCCAAACTTTAAAATATGCTGGCGTACATTTACGAGAAAATTGTTTCTCGCACGGTCAGTTTTACGTAGCTTGCTCACGCGTAAGTTCGCAGACGAGCCTGGTAATATTAGTTCCGCCCAATGAAGAAACAAAATATATTGTTTATAAGAAAATCCTCTAAAAAGCAATTTCACTACTTTTTCATTGTAATTATCCTAAAATGTACCCCGTAGCGAAGCACGGGTATTCAGCTAGTATATATATATATATATATATATATATATCTATATCTATAAAGGAAGAAGTCCTGACTTATATATACATACACGTATCAACGCCCAGCAAAAACTATTGGAGATACAGATATCAAATTTTAGGAGCTTATTACTTTTGTGCTGAAGGCGTCATTTAAGAAGCGATTTTTCAAAATTCGCCCCCCAAGGGGGGGAGGGGGGCAAAACGTGTTTTTTACATATTCCTTCATATCTCAAAGAAGGATATTGATATCCATAACATTCTTGCTTTAAAATGTAAGTAACATGAATACCTAAAAACCAATTTCAGGATTTTTCAAAATTAGGCCCCCAAGGGGGGGAGGGGGAAAAAACGTGTTTTTACGTGTTTTATCACATTTTCCTTCATATCTTGAAGAAGAAAACAGATATCCATAAGATTCTTGCTTTAAAATGTAAGGAACATAAATACCTAAAAACCAATTTCAGGATTTTTCAAAATTCGCCCCCCAAGGGGGGGAGGGGGGCAAAACGTGTTTTTACATATGCCTTTATATCTCAAAGAAGAAAATCGATATCCATAAGATTCTTGCTTTAAAATGTAAGAAACATGAATACCTAAAAACCAATTTCAGAATTTTTCAAAATTCGCCCCCCAAGGGGGGGGAGGGGGGCAAAACGTGTTTTTTACATATGCCTTTATATCTCAAAGAAGAAAATCGATATCCATAAGATTCTTGCTTTAAAATGTAAGAAACATGAATACCTAAAAACCAATTTCAGGATTTTTCAAAATTCGTCTCTCAAAGGGGAGAGGGGGGCTAAACGTGTTCTTACGTGTTTTATCTATATATATGAAGAAATCAACACCCAGCAAAAACTATTGGAGATACAGATATCAAATTTTAAGAGCTTATTACTTTTGGGCTGAAGGCGTCATTTAAGAAGCGATTTTTCAAAATTCGCCCCCCAAGGTTGGAAGGGGGGCAAAACGTGTTTTTTACATATTCCTTTATATCTCAAAGAAGAAAATCGATATCCATAAGATTCTTGCTTTAAAATGTAAGAAACGTGAATACCTAAAAACCAATTTCAGAATTTTTCAAAATTCGCCCCCCAAGGGGGGGGAGGGGGGCTTAACGTGTTTTTCACGTATTCCTTCATATATCAAAGAAGGAAACAGATATCCATAAGATTCTTGCTTTAAAATGTAAGGAATACGAATACCTAAAAACCAATTTAAGGATATTTCAAAATTCGGCCCCCAAGGGGGTTAGGGGGGGCTAAACGTGTTTTTACGCGTTTTTTACATATTCCGTCATATCTCAAAGAAGGAAACAGATATCCATAAGATTCTTGATTTAAAATGTAAGAAACACGATCAAATGTAACAAACACGATCAATGTCACGATTTTTCGACATTCGCTTTAGATTTTGAAAAAATTGCTAGAAACAATCCAATAATTTATATTTCCTATATATCACCATTTTGAACACCAAATTGGTGGTAGGAGAAAAGAGAGAGATCAACCTTAATTAAATGAAGTGTGGAAAGGTGTGTGTGTGTGTGAATTGTATATATTTCGGTTGTTAGTACGTATACATCTAGAGTTCAGGTTAATTCCATTCATTTTTATTATCCTGGGCAACACCAGGTAATTCTTTATTTATGAAACCGGCGATTTTCATAAGGGTTTAAGGGGAAGCCCTCAAACTCCTCGAACGTCCAGGATCCAATTAGTCCAGGATGTCAATTAGGAAAGCGAATTTCTAACCTGCATATTTAATTATAACTAGTTGGTTCCCGTCAAAACATAACGGCTAGATAGTAAATAAATGTACTAATACACAAATTATACTCAACACATCTTTGCCAAATGTTGAAAATCATAATAATGCGCAGAAACAAATTAATATGTTTAAGCGGCCTCATGCTTAGTGAGTATCTAAAGCCAGATTTAAAAATGTCACTGAGCATGCACAGAAAGCAAATTTTTTAATTGTAAATTATCGCTAATTAAACAGCGCGAAATAAATAATTTCCACCAGGTTTAATCTTATATTTCACAAAATAATTATTATAAAAATAAAAATGGCAGAGAGATATCTAGATAGACTCGTCGGTTTATCATTAAAACGTGTTTATCATTAAAAGTCACTGAGCATGCGCAAAACATCGAGTTTCTAAAGCCAGATTTAAACATGCCATTTGACAGATCTACAGATTACAATCTTTCGTTTAAGACCAAAATGAAGTTCATTGATGCAATAGTTTTCTTTCACGGACTGCCAAAATGTCAGCTTAGCAACTTTAATATATAGATATCCTGTTTGATTACAATATGCATGTGGGAAAAAACTACACCCACCTGCCCCTTCGAGACATTTGGTGATAAAGGGGGTGATTCAGGAGAACAAATCAAAAAGTTCAGCAAAAAGTGTTGAAAATTATTTAATGTTACGATTAGAAGAAATTTTTAAAAATCTACATTAAAATGATTACAATTTGATCTAAGCTACAAATAGTAGTTATCCAAACACTTAACTTTCTTTGGTGGTGTTGAAGAGTAGCTTGAATAAGTTGTAGAATGAGTTGAATGTTGAGGATATACTTAAACTCCATGGTGTAAAACTGAAAAGAGGAAGTGAAATGATGTTCAAAATAGTGTTTGTTTACTTTTTGAATGCCGAAATTTGAATGTTCTAGCTTTAAACCACAGAGAACGCATGTCTGAAATGAATAATTTTGTCTTAAATAAACTACTTGCGACTTTAGATATTTGAAACACAAAATTAAATTTTCTTTATTTATATTATTTGCAAAATGGGGAAACGAAAATTAGGTAATGATGGAGTACCTTGGATTGAAAACTGCAATCCTCAAACAGTTGTAAGAAAATATATTGCATTTTAGCATGTGTATGAAAAAATTTCAATGTAATATGCTGATTTCATAGCATTTATGTGTCGTTTTTATGTTCTTAAAGGTGCTGAATTCTTAACGATGCATTACCGCAAAATTTGAAACCTTGCAAAGTTTTTATCAAATTTTACCCATGCCGTTGCAATTACCGCTATAAATTTTAAATAAAGTCAACTGGTTTTATAATTCCCAACAAAAAAACTTGTTAGTGTTTTTTATTACCTTGAACACGTGTGAAACTCTTCAAGATAGTACTTGCAGCAAATACATTAACTTGAATATACTAATGACAATATGTTGACATTCTCAATGCAGTAACGCCAGGATAATATAATCATAGTGTTTAATTGGAACTAGCTGTTACCCATCAATATATTATATATATATATATATATATATCACAATCTGTCTTAACATTAATTGTTAAAGAAACTGTTGTTGTTAGTCTGTAATATTTCATAGCATTTGCATATATCTAATGACATGAAATATGTTAATGTATTTCTAAAGAAATAATAGTGTCAAAATTCATCATTCAAAAAGTTTAGTTTATGATTATTTTCAGTACACATTTATATACATATGTTCTCATGATTAACTATGTAGTAGCAATATGCCAGAAATAAATAAAAACATCATTTGAATTTCAGTTAAATAATGTTCTTGAATATCAAAAATTTAGAATATTTATAGGGTTAGTAAGGATCAGAATCTGAAGGAATGTTTCAGTTAGGTTATGGATTGGGTATTATGTTATTTTCTTGTTGAAATTAATATGTCTCCTGATATACCTTAGTAGAAGCCTTCTTGATATACCTTAGTAGTAAGCAAGCACAGTGGACCTAAATTTATTAATAACATAGTGATTTTGTGTTTTTAACTTTTTGGTTTTGTCATTCTTCATTATTTCTTTGTATTGTTCTAAAAAGCTGTTGAGCTTCATTTTCTTAAGATTTAAAAAAAAAAAAATAATAATTAAATCTATGCCACTATGGATCATTAAATGTTATTTAACTATAATGTTTACATAGAATAGTATTATATGTATACAGAAATAATTACTTTCAATTTAAGTTTGTTAATTGAAATCATTTTTCATCTGATGTGTATTGGAAAACTTGTTTTAGTTTAAAATATTCCATGAAAACAAAACTATGAATGTGTTATAAATGTATAGAAATTTCATTTCTGGTTGTAGAATTTTTATTTTTTTTCCCCTTTATTCTATAGTGTTTATTTATACTTTGATTAGAACTGTTTAGTCACACTGAAACAATGAAAGCAAACAATTAAAGAACAAAAAGTTTTATATTTTATAAATGGCAGAGTATATTACATGCCTAAGAGTTTATAACAACTTCTTAAAAGTCATGTATTTACAGGTTTATATGACTGATCTACTTTTTATAATGTTCTGAAATTAATTTCTGAGTGATAAATAAATTATTTTAGAGAATATTAGTTTTTAGTTTTTTAATCTTGAGTTATTGCTTATTTTTAAATCTGTTTGCCAGTATTAGATCCATTATTGGATGATTTTAAATTATGTCCTTGGAAATTTTATTTATATTTTTATATGTGAGATATTCATTAACTAGTTTCATTTTCTGTGGTTACACATTTTCATAATTTCAATAGTCCCTTAAAATCCTAAGCAATTTAGTAAAGTTATTATGATTTTGCAGGATGACTTAGCTGTTCAGAAAAAAAAAGTGTGTGAAGTCGAAGAATGGCTACGGAATTGTTTCAAGCAGCAAAAGGTATTATATTTTTCATATAAGTATTAGCAATATTATATCCTCATTGTTATAGAAATGCCCTAAAAGTATGCATGTTGTGATAGGGAAAGTTTCTCCTCTAAATCAAATTAAAAATATCGGTCTTCATTACCTTAATCATAACTTATTTTTTATACTGTCGATAATATTTTTCTGTTAATTTGCATGCATAGCTTACCTATGAATTCTTAAAATTAATTTATGGAGTAATTTGTAGCTTGCATTTTTGAATATTTTCAGTTTATTTTATTTTTTCAGAGTACGTTGCCCGTTTTTGATGCTAGGATGAACACTTATTTTACTACATTTCTTTATAGTCTTTATAACTATATTTCTTTATAGTTAAAGTATAGTGCATTTCTTTATAGATAATTTCTTTATTTAGTTCAATTATAGTTTAAAATCACTTATTAACATTTTAAAGTTTCAGGTTTTCTGCATTATAGCTGACTATATTAATTGTATGGGTGCAGCGGTCCAGTTGGCAAGAGCAGCGGGCCAGTGATCTGAACGTCCCTGGTTCGATGCTCGCCGCTGACAAATCCACCACCATGTATGCTAATGGCAGCTGGTGAAGGTAAAATCTGTCGTGGCTGCAATGTCCTCCAAGTTCTCAAAATTTACCTCTGGAGGTGCGGGGTCAAGTGTACCGGTCTCATCACTTAACTCGGTTCAAAATTACGGGACCGGTCCATTAACCAAGTCAGATTCCGACCCTTGTGGGGCTAACTTATAACCGGAGCCATATCACTCAGCCCAGTAGCCTATAATGGCCTTGATCTGATGTTGCTGTTGGTCAAGGGGCATAAGCAACAGCAACAACATATTAATGTATGATTATATTAATTTCCCTGTAATGTTTTTTGCAGAAAGCTCCTATTCTGTTGCTAACCGGCCCCCCTGGTGCTGGCAAAACTGCTACTGTTGTTTTGTTATGCAGGAATTTGAGAGCTGAACTAATCTGTTGGTCTAATGCTGAATCAGAATATTCTCGAAATGAAAATGGTATAATTCTTTTATTTTCATTGCTGTGAATTTCATAAAGTTGAAAATCTCTTTATCATGAGATTCAAGAGGTTATTGATTAACTATTCTGCATTTTGTTACTGTCTATATTTACAGAAAGTACTTTTTGAAAATTTGCCAAGATATTGCTTCTATTATTTCTTTATATCTATACATAATTATATAACTTCAATTACTTTTTCAAAAGAAACATTTAAATGTCTATATTTGTGTATAAGATTTCCTTTTAAATTTTGCCATTTATTTAATTATCTTTTCAAATGTTGTAATAATTAACATAAGCTTGATGATTTTTTGGGGGAGGGGGGCGGGATGTAAGAAATATGAGCTAGGGATATGTAATTTTTGTATTTACGAAATAGATGCAAATTAATGCAAAATTTGCCAATATAAACAAATAAATGCAAATTTTTTTACTGCTTTTCATCGAAAACCTGGTGGTAAACAGCTTTTTAAGCAAAATTAGGTATTAATAGTAATAATTTATTAACATAATTGCTTATCAAAGACCATCCACAGTCTTTAACTGAGAGATCTCACTCTTGAAATTTGCTTATTACTTATTGCTAAAGACTTAAGAGAATGTGGAGACTACTACAGTGTTAGCTTTTAACCCTTCAGCAGGCACGCCTGTGTTTAAAGTGCAACATTTTCGTAATTTTTAATGGTTTGTTTTTACATGTTACGTTTGAATGTTCTAAGCAGTTTCTATTTATAGCTATACCCATTCTAATGCAGGTCTGATTTTCTGACCCTTGTATTCCTTTCCATTCATTGGTAGTCGGGATTTAACCATGGTAAACCAGTGATTATACTGGATTACAATACGACAAAAGCAGGAGTTGATGTAGTCTATCAAATGTGCAGCTATTGCACGGTAACCTGCATATCATGAAGATGGACAATCTCATTGTTTTTCAGGTTTTTGGACATAATAGGAATCAATTCATAAGTTGTCCTTAGATCCAATAAACTGGACAGTATTGAAATAAGGCAATTGTATCTGTATTCTTAGGCCTTTAATTATACATATATCTCAATATTATGATCATTTTATAATCTTGTCATAAAAAGCAGAATTATTATTTTCAATTTGAAAAAAAAAGTTTATAACAAAAGGAATAATCAAGGCTGAAAGAGACGTTGCACTTTGTGCCACACGCACCTGCTGGTGTTCCAAAAATTGGCATGCACGCTGAAGGGTTAACTGAGAATTTTACCCCCAAGCACAATCTAGTTTCTAGGTCCACTTGTCTAAATACTATTAATAAACATAATTTATTACATCAGATATTTTCTCATGGTCATAAAGGAAATTTTATTGGACATTCAACAAACAGCAAATTATCCTTGGTATTTGTGCTTGACTTAAGTAAAATGTATTTCTTTTTGAAAGGCCCCAAGGGCACACTTCTTCCACCTGTTCGGTGATCCACCACTGTGGATATGTAACTAAAATTTGTTGATAGTGGGTGTGTACACATAAGTGCAAGCAAAATGTATTTTATAACTTTCAATTTGACATTTACATTTAAGTAACTATCGCTTGTCTCTGTTTAAAAAAAAAAAATACTACAATGTTCATACATATAATTTATTACCTTGCTTTTTTATTTTTATTTATTTCTTTATTTTTTTAAGTTGATTTCTCAAGTTTCAATTATGAAAGAAAATGGATCAAGAGAGAAAATCAAGTCTCTCAGTTTAGTAGTTTCCTCTTAAGATGTAACAAATACTCCTTATTTTCTGATGATAAAAAAGTCATCCTTGTCGAGGTAATATTTGTTTTATAATTCAGTGATTATGTGTATTCTAAAAAGTTGAAACTGAAATCCAACAAAGAAAGCTTCCTTAAAAAATATAATTATATTTCTATGTTACAGTAGTACCAACTTTGCCATTAAAAAATGGATTGTTTCTATTAATTGTGTTGCCTATTGCTTGGTTTTCCCTCTACTAGTCTTATTATATTTTAAAACTAGGGTTTGGGGCAACCTATTAGTTATCTTGTCAGGAATCAATACTAAGAGAGCTCAGAGTATTGTACCAAATTATTCAAATTATAATTGTGTTTTCATAATTTTAATTGTGATTTCATGTTTATAATTGTGTTGCCTATAGCATGGCCTTCCCTCTACTAGTCTTATTATATTTTAAAACTAGGGCATGGGGCAATCTATTAGTTTCTTGTCAGGAATCGGTACTAAGAGACCTCAGAGTATTATGCCAAATTATTCAAATTATAATTGTGTTTTCATGTTTATAACTGTGTTGCCTATAGCATCTTACATCTACTAGTCTCATTATATTTTAAAACTAGGGCATGGGGCAAACTATTAGTTATCTTGTCAGGAATTGGTACTAAGAGAGCTTAGAGTATTGTGCCAAATCATTCAAATTATAATTGTGTTTTCATAATTGTAATTGTGATTTCATGTTTATAATTGTGTTGACAATAGTATGGCCTTCCCTCTACTAGTCTTATTATATTTTGAAACTAGGGCATGGGGCAACCTATTAGTTAGCATATAAGGAGTCAGTACTGAAAGAGGTCAGATCGAATCCCAACAAGGTGCCACTGAATGCCCATGTGTCTACGTCGGGTATTGGCATGTTAAATCTCAAGGCTGGGAAGTCCCGCCATATGATTTGTAGAGGTAGGAGGAAAGTACAAGCCTCTCCAATGTTGCTCCTGGGTGTGGTTAGTCTAAATTGTTGTGGCACCAAGGGGCGTATGTTGGCTCACATGATGCTCCTAGATAAAAAGAAGTTAACAAATCTTTGTGGTTTATCTGCAAATGTCTTCAATGACAAGTGTTCCACATTGGAAATGAACATGTTTTGAAACAACTTTATATATATATATATATATATATATATATATATATATATATATATACATATATATATGACAGGACTCGGACATAGACAGCTGTAGAATAATCCTAAAAAAGGTCCCCTGTGGAAACAAGATTTATAAAATTGAAGACAATTAAAGAATCAGGGATCACAAAACTCCATGTTGATGTTGTGGCATTTATTTAAATACTAGCCAGGCTTCACCCGTCTAGCTGGTCGGTTTAGGGATCCGCTCCCTTCAGCAATCATTGTCAGAGAATGGAAATACTAAAAAACAACAAATAAAGGTATTTAAATTTTGTGGATATGCATCCCATGTCCTGCAAACAGTACTAAGCAGAAGAAAAATTCTTCTGCCCCCTCCCCCCTCCAGAGTCAGCATTGCCCAAGATTTTAAGAATGTTTGTTAACCCAAATCAATTTAAAAAATAAACACAGTATAAATTACATAGTAAAAAAAGGCATGTGAAATGTTATAAACATGAATAAAAAGAAAACCCAATATAAAAATATATAAATTTATAATAAACTCCTCAGAATTCAGCTAGATTTTTGCCTTTCATCATTGGAGCAGAAAAAGCTGAAAAGCAAAACATTGAATGTATTCATTTATAATAAACCAGTATAAAAAATGGGTGAAATCATTTTCTCACACCATCAACCTATAAGTAATAAAAGATAGTAATAATTTATAAACAAATAAATAAAATAATGTAAAGATATGTATTATAAATATAATATAAATTTCAAACGATTCTTGAAGTCAGGTAACTTTCAAGCACTGTTTCAGAATTTTTACCTTTGTTGCCACTTTAGAGTAAAAAAAAATATTCAAGAATTCAGTATGAAAATAATGCTCGTGCATGAAGTACAGTCAAACCTCGATATCTCAAACTTGAAGGAAGAGAGAAAAAAATTCGAAATACCGAAAATTTGAATTATCGAAAATCGCATGTTGTCAGTAATAAACTAGAGAAAAAAAGCTGTTTTGCATACTTTTTAAAAAAGTAATCATTTCTTCCTCCTTTTCTTCTGATAATGCACACAAAGCTTTCGTCTGATCGATGATGTCATTGTCCTCCCACTGACCACACATTATTTCTTCATCATCTACAATGTCAAAGTCATTGAATTCCATGTTATCAAAGTCCATGGGTCTGTTTAATCGGTTCCAATCATTTTCGGCACAGTTTTCAGCAGGGTGGTCAATGTTAATTATAGGAGTACTTTCGTGGTTTTTTATGAATCCAGCCTTTTTAAAGCTATTCAATATTGTAGAGAAAGACACAATGTTCCAAGCTTTGTCTGCCATTCCCATACCTTATAAAATATTTACACAAGATGGTGAAACCCCTTCTTCTGTTTCGGACAACATTTTTTAACCATTTGATGACGGTACTTCACTTTGAAACTTTGTATGATGCCCAGATGAGAGAAGTTGGGATTTCATAGTGCTATCTTCCTTGTTTATAATCCTTCATTTTAAAGTTTATGCAGGGTTTTACCGCTGTAAGTTTTGAATACCTTGTCTATTTTTTAGAAATTTCTATGTTTGCATATTATTTTTTTGTTTTTAGAAAAAAATTTCTTCTCCATTTATGGAAAAAATTCAAGTTATCGAGGGTTGAGCCAAAAAAATTCGTCAAAACAAGGTTTTTTTAACATTAAGTGCATAGGAAATTTGAAGGGAATTTTTTTATCTTCGAGATATCGAAAAATTCGCGAAATCGAGGTTCGAGTTAGCGAGGTTTGACTGTATTTATTTTGATAAAGATATATTTCCCTTTTGAGAAAAAATCATTTACTGAATAAATGAACTTCTAAAATGAAAATGGCAATGAAGATTGTTTGCGTACAATCCTGAATTTGAGTTTTGGTATGATTAATAACTTTACTAATTATTGACCAATTTTAATTATTTTAGGATTTTTGTGACCACCTGAGGGTAGGTAAGAAGAATTTTGAATTTGATTTTACTTTCTTTTTAATTTTTTGGACCTCTATTCTCTGTTACGGCTAATTTTTGTGAGTGAATCACAAATCACAAAACTGTGCTTAAAGTTTAGACTCATTCTTTTTAGTTAAGATATACTAATTTTTATGCTTTTAAAAGTACATCATGAATTATAAAAGTAAGAACAATATAAATTACAGTATACTAAGCATTCTGAAGTACAAACACAATATGTAATATACCAAATTACCAAATTTCAGAAAGTAAACAATCGCAAGTTATCGAGACACATAGGGGTGATTCCCGGAAATGTAACAGCTTCCATTTACTGTTGTTACCCTTCAAAATTGTTGGTGTTTTATTAATTAAAAATTATTATAATTATTTTAAAGCTTCCAAACTTATCTAAGAATTATCCTAAGGCTTCAAAACATAAGTATATGAAGTTTCAACCAGATTCGTCAAGAAATGTAGATTTGTATACGATATATACCTATATACATACATAGACACTTTGCTTTATTTATATAGATTAATTAACCAGTCCAGTCTGCCAATTCGACTGATCCCCTCCAGCAGGCAAAATGCATGTTGTATCTCTCTCAGAAATCCAAGTTGTGTATTTACTTATTAAACACCACAAACGGCGAGCCTGTGCAAAAAACCTATTGGGACAGTAGGCAATTAATTATTGATGACTTCAAGAGCGTGTGTTGAATGAGTCAGACCATGTGATCTCCACTGCAAACTAACTGAAAGCGCGTACAAATAATAAATCTTGGGGCAGCTGCCCTTGAACCCCTACTCTTCGAAAACAACAACACTTCCCAAACATGGAGTTCAGTATAGTCATGTTAGGGAATCATTCTTTTTTTTAAACCCCAAATGTCTGAAAATTGCTTGAAGTTCTCAAATGATTTTAATTATGTTAATTGGGCTTTCTCTTGATTTTATATATATATATATATATATATATATATATATATATATATATATATATATATATATACTTTACATATTAGTATATGTAGTGTAGTGTAATTTTTATGTGCCTTTTTTGACAGATATTGATTTCATATTTTCTTACCTACAGGAATTTCCTAATGCCTTTCTGAGAGATCCTACTTTATTTCATGATATTGTAAGGTAAAAGTGTTTTTGTTTTAAGTTAAAGCAAGTTTATTTCTCATTGCACCTCTCTTGTTTTATAAATTTATAAAGTGTCAAACATAAGCTTGTAAAACTTGCAATAAAATTTTCATAGTTTATAGGTTAGTAACTGAGTTTGAATTTTAAACTTATCTGGTTTGTTCGTTTTTTGCCTATGTTATTAATATTTTAAACTTGTATCTTTTGTTGCAGCATATTAATGTAAATGTATACAGTAATAAATGCTACTTGTTTGTAATTAAACACTGTATGATGTATATAATAATCAGTTATTAACATGCAAAAGAAAATAATGAATTTTTATTTATTATTCATCAGAAAACTCTCCAAACTACGCATAAGATTTAATGAAAATTTCTCTTAAATGATCTTGTTTCTTTTGCTTCAAAGATGAACAATTGTTAGGGAACAAACTTCAAATTTTGTTTTGCAGTTCACTTGAATATAAAGCACTGGGGCTTTTAATTTTCAAATTGTACTTATAGTAAGAATTCTAAAATAGATTGATTACTTTTACTATATCTGCAGCTTTGATAATAATGAAAGTTTAATGCCATTTTTTAATGGTTTAAATTTTTTTGGCAGACCTGCAATGAGTTATTTTTTTAAAGTGTTTAAAAGATACCATATACAGTGTTTTATTTCGTACATAAATCCTGTAATATATTGCTAAATATAAGTAATCTCATAATGCAATCTTTTAAGTATAAAATGTAGAATCTTGCTGAATTTAAGTTTCCGTTTTTTAATTTTAGATATGATTTAAAAGGTAATATTAGTTATTACCTTTTAAAGCATTTAATTTGCTATTTTTTTTTTAAGTATTTGTAATGATTAATAAACAGAAAAATTGTGTTTTTTACCTATCATTTTTCTTCAAATTTTCCTTTCTAGCCATAATTTAACTGAAATCTAGAAATTAATAAATATTCAATTAAACTTCAAAACTTTTTTAAAAAACAGACCGGCACTTGAATTGCAGAACACAATAAAAAAAAACTCAAGAATCAATAGATTCGGAAAATAAGTCTTATAAGTAAACTAGCTGAATACCTGTGCTTCGCTACAAAGTATATTCAAATTAAATACATTCAAAGAAAATATATATACATATATATATTTATAAAAAAATCGTAACAGATATTTTTATAGACAAAATAATGTAGATGAAAATATTCAAATTAAATCTAATAGAACATACTAAAGAATATAGTACAGTTTGAGGAACATTTCTTTTACTGTATTTTAATACTTTTTTAGGTAATATCCAATCATCTGCCGCATTAGCAAGATTTTTTTTTGTCTATTTCGTTGTTATGCACGTGACGCAAAATTAGTTCAAAGTATCACAAAAAGAAAAGAAACCACGTTATGAGCATTTAATAAATTAAATTCTAAAAATTAATCAAAAATGGAGGAACATATCTTTTATTGTATTATAAAATTTTTTTGAATAATGTCTAATCATCTGCCGCATTAGCAAGAAAAATTTTTTTTGTCTATTTTGTTGTTATGCACGTGACGATAAATTAATTTAAAGTACCAGAAAAAGAAGTCACATGATCAGTATTTAATAAATTAAATTCTAAAATGAATTTTTAAAAATTCACTAAAAATCAGAAAATGGAGGTAAGATTTGAATAAGATTTCATTTTAAAGGAATTTTTATGATCTTTCTCGTGATATAAATTCTATAACCCTCAGATCATTATTTTAAATGCAAACTTAAAAAAAGTTACAAAAACAGCTTAAAAATATAATTTTAAAAAATCTAACAGAAATTTTTCAAAAATCTTTCTTAGTGCACCCCTACACTATAAGAAGAATCACCATGCAAAATTTCAGCCGTTTAGGTCCAGCGGTTTGGTCTGTGTGTTATCAGTCAGTCAGTCAGTTATGGAACTGTTTTATATATATATATAGACTACTAATAACTCTTGTAACTAAACTACAAAAGCAACCTTAAATGAATTCCTATTATAAACTTTTATATCTGTTACTGTTGTTCTAGATTGAAAAAGTATTTAAATTTTTTTTTTTCAACAGTATATTTTTTCTATTTGTGTTTGCACTTTTTTTCTTTTAAATGTCTGAATGTCTTTTCCTGTAGAAAGTATGCCACTAATGGAAGACATCCTCTAGTTTTTATAATTAGTGACGACACAAAAGGAGAAAGTATAGAAAGTCGTCTGTTTCCAAGTGATATAAAGCATGCTATAAGAGCTACAAATATTAAGTAAGTTATTTTCTATTTTTCAATTAAAACCGGAAAGGAAACGTGTAACCAGAACAGCTATATGTTTTATAAAAATTGGTATGGTTGGTTTGATTGGCAGCATCACTGTCATCATTTCCAATGTGAAGCCAAATTGATGAACGGTTAGAATTGAAGCCAATCGCTCATTCTCGTATGCCCCTTGCAGGACAATGTGTGTGGCTCTGGATTTTGCACTTTTATTGGGTACCACAAGAGTTGAAGTCTTACTAATATGAACTTCTGTGGGGCCACTACAATTTAGATCTAGCACTCTAAGGGATGACATGTGGGTTGTTCATACTCTCCTCCCACTCATATAAACCTCATGCAAGGACTTTCCATCATACAGATTTGATGCATCCATGCTTGACATAGACATAAGATCATTCAGTGGCACTTGTCAGGACTCCCTGGGGCCACCACAATTTAGATCTAGCACCCTAAGGGGTGACATCTGGAGTGCTCATACTCTCCTCCCACTCATATAAACCTCATGCAAGGACTTTCCATCATACAGATTTGATGCATCCATGCTTGACATAGACACAAGATCATTCAGTGGCACTTGTGAGGACTCCCTGGGGCCACCACAATTTAGATCTAGCACCCTAAGGGGTGACATCTGGGGTGCTAATACTCTCCTCCCACTCATATAAACCTCATGCAAGGACTTTCCATCATACAGATTTGATGCATCCATGCTTGACATAGACACAAGATCATTCAGTGGCACTTCTCAGGACTCCCTGGGGCCACCACAATTTAGATCTAGCACCCTAAGGGGTGACATCTGGGGTGCTCATACTCTCTTCCCACTCATATAAACCTCATGCAAGGACTTTCCAGCATACAGATTTGATGCATCCATGCTTGACATAGACACAAGTTCATTCAGTGGCACTTGTCAGGACTCAAACTGAGTACCTTCAGTACTGAATCTCATCATGTTAACCACTAGGCTACTTGGGGCCAATTTAAATTTAGTTCTAGACAACTATAACCACCCATGTTTGGCATAAAATTTGTGCTTGCAGACTGTGGTTCCAAAGACTAGCACCATCACTATTTTGCAAATTATTCTTTTTGCATAACTTTTGTCAGTTTAAATATAACTGATGGGCTATAAAATCCGTTTTTAGATTTTATAACCACCTTGGTATTATTACATTATTTTTCATCTAGATCAGTGGTTCCTAACCGGTGGTCTGCGAACCACAAGTGGTCCTTAGGAGTGGTCCAGCACCACATATAAAAAAGTTGCCAAATAAATGGGGATTTTGTAAGCAATGTTCATTGAACTAGATGTGCTGAATATATATGATGACTATCAGGTGTTGAATAAAAATTTCTTAAAATTTTAACATAATTACTTTATTATTAGAATATGATACGTTAGAATGTACGTTAATCCTGTATCCTTTTGCTTGAGGGATATTTTATACCTGTCTGAAACATAGGTATTGTTTGTCAAAAATAGGATTATTTTAGTTTTTCCCTCATATCTCTGTATATAGAATTAAATTTTGTCTATAGATATATAAATTAGGATCTATTCATTGTTTCATGTAACTGAAAATCAAGTATCGTAATATGTAGTAAATACTTAATTTACTGGGGGGAAAAATTGAAGATTTTGCATTGCCCTGATTCTGTATCATTAACCCTTTCGCGACGGCAGTTCCGATCACGCGCTTTCCTCTGAGGCCGGAGGTTTTTCTCGCGAGCGTACCTTCCAGGCCGGTGGACTTTTAAGCGCTAAGCCTAAATTTACGAAAAATTCCAAAATAGTAACATTTACAAACAAATCTATTTATTTAAGCTATATATGGGTTACTTACACATTCTTTTATTATTTTTCCACTAAAAATTTTTTGTTATACAGTTTAAAATATTTTTCGCTGGGACATAATGTTGAAATCCTACTCTCCCTTTCCACAGTAAGAGACTTTCTTCAACTGATATATTCTTATCAGGAATATATCAAGAATATGTCAATAATATATCAAGAACTCTGAAAGTTTTGAATGATTAAATCTAAAAAAGGTTTAATTTTTTCAATCTCTTTGGCATCAGAAGAAGAGAAATGCAAGTATCGAAGAATTTTGATGCGTTGGTCCCGACTCATAACCTTACTGAAAAAAGGTGTTGCAATCCTGGGATTCGTTGAGTAGTAAATCTTAATTTTCGGTTTTTTCACGATACCCATTAAAATTGTTAAAGCAAATTAAACAAACATTTCCTCTTTAGTTACAGGCAAAAATACTTCGAGGATTAACTCTGTTCGCTTTCCGGATTTATGTACCTCTCATACGCATTAATTTGGTTAGTATAATATAATACGCAATAATTTAGTTATTAAATCCATTACAGTTTCATCAAAAAAACATCTGAAATAATCCAATTCATTTGATACAGCATCATGGACTTTTATTTCGCATGCCGCTGTGAATGTTAGTTGATTTAAATCCCTTACGTGAGAAGTCCACAAAGAAGTACCATCCCGCGATATACTCAGAATAGAAATGTCTGAGTATCTTCATCATCACTCTGATTCCGATGTTCCAAATAAACAGATTCACCCGAAGAGATTTCTGTATCACTGTCACTACTTTCATAATCAGACACATTTCTCATCAATTGAGAAATTTCGTCTTCTGTTAAATATTTTCTCCTTTTCTCCATATTAAATCATCAAAGGAAAGAAATCTCACTGCAACAGAATCTGATTCTGACTCAAAACCCATATACCCAATGCTACAATCCCACCGCAAAAGAAAAATAAACAAAGATATCTCGTAAACAAAGACCACGTGCAAAGTTTAAATGCCCTACCCGCTGACAGTCAAACGCAATACATCCATTCCTCCGTTTGTTTACATAAAACGATAGACCGCATGTGATTCATACTACTCTTGTTTTCGAATAGAAGGTCCCAACTACGTGTACTCCAAATTTCATAGACATGCGGTGCCATCTTGTGCCCCAAAAATTAACTAATAAAACGTTCCGAACTACTGACACGTATAGGTGACGTTCGGCCAGAAGCGCGGATAGCTGCTGTCGCGTATACGTGACGTTCGGCCAGAAGCGAGAATAGCTGCTGGCACGTATACGTGACGGTCGCCGCGAAAGGGTTAAAGATACTCCAAAATCAGGCAATGGTCGAATGGCTAGGGTACTGGTATTCGGTACCAGAGTCTGTGGGTTTGAGTCCCACTGTTGACATGGTTGTTTGTGCTGGATGATGGCTGAGTGGCTAGGATGCTGGCTTTCAGTAAAAAAAGTCTGTGGGTTTGAATCCTACTCTTGGCATGGACATTTGTAGCTGTTCAGAATCGGCTTTAAGCAGTAGGTTCCATTCTAATTAGCCTTCATGTAGCAAAAATTGACCATAGCGCTCCAAATCAAATCAAATCAAATCATGGTTGGTTGTAGCCATTTGGAATTGGATTTAAGGTGTAGATCCCGGTCTAATTAGCCCTCATGTAGCAAAAAAAAAGGACCAACCAACCAGACTCCCAAACCAAATTCCTTATTTTTATTATTAATGTTTATAAATTTTTACTGATTTTCTTAAAATTTCAGTAATATTACTTTAAAAAAAACTATTTTTCACTATAAATTTTTCCCATGTAATTTATTTTATTCTGTTTCAGTTTCAACCCTATTACCAATGCAAAACTTCTAAAAGCACTGCATAAAATAAATGATGCTGTTCAGGTAAAATTCTGTTTTCAATATTTTGCTAGATATTTTTACATCATTTAGGGAATTTTAGATAATTTGTATTTTTTTGCTTTAGTTTGAATCTCATTATAAGAAGCTCTCAAAATCTCAGTTAGAAGATATTGCTGCAAGTAGCATGGGTGATATAAGAAATGCTGTGAATTCCCTGCAGTTTCTCAGTGTTTCAAGTGGGTTTTGCTTTGTATGTTTTTGTTTTTTTATTATCTTCATTTATGGAAATGTTTACCAGACCTTGTCTTTCCTCTTAAGGAGAAAGTTGTTTGATTAAAAAAAGGTTTGGCATATGATACTGAATTTGGTTTTAAACTCATGGCATTTTATTAGACTTCTATGAAACTGAAATGCCCAAGGATTATTCTGATTGCTAACCTTTGTTTCAGGCAATAATATCTCCTTTACAGGCATGAAAAAGGGTGTAAAAATGTATCAAAAATTAACAGAATTGTCTTAATTGTTGATTATGCATAATCACTGGATTAATCATTCTTTCCATAACATATGTATCTTTTAATAAAAATCTGAGAAACTTAAATCTCTTATTTGCTCCATAAATGCTTTTAAGGGGGTCCAAGACACATTTCAAATTTTTTTTATTCATAGAGTTAAAATTTTGAATTTTTTTGTGATGGTCAACCATATAACTTGTAAACAAAATCATATAAAACTTCTCATAAACTTTTTAAAAAATTTTTTAATTTAAAATTTTCAAAAAAAGTGAGGTAAATTAAAATTGCTATAACTCGAAATATTATTTGTCGAATTTCAAAATTTTTTAATTTAATTAAACAGAAATATATGTTTTAATTTTGATTCTGTATTTTTTTAAATATTAATTTTTAAAAAAATTAAAAATATTTAGATTAAAAATTTAAAAAAAAATTATATAACTTATTTTTTAAAAATCATATTTTCAAAAGTACCGGGTGGTTATAATTAAACTTCCCCCTATAAATGGCATCCTACAGCGCAAATGAGTGAACGGAATGCAACGAAATTTTATTTATGGGCTATACACGAGATGCGCTCACGGAATTTCAAAAAAAAAAAAATAGTTCCAAAATGTCCACCAGATGGCGCCTTTTGGGAAAAACCTGAAATTTAACACAATAAACGACCAAAATGGAATACAGAAACAATATTAACATTTATTGACTAGTTTCTGATCACCTTGTCATCGAACCACATTAAGTAAAGGTAAGGGAGAAACAAAAACAGTTCAGTTTGCAGAAACAAGAGCAGATTAGGACGAAATTGCACAAGAGGAACACGTTCGTCAGAGCTAACTCCATGCGATTTCTGGTTATGGGGCTATTTAAAAAGTCTGGTGTATCGTGGAGGTGTTGCGACGTTGAATGACTTAAAGACCTCCATAACCCTTTAAGACCCGAAATATTTTTACCTTTATATATTAATTTTTTTTGGCTATTAACTCTATATTGACCCCAATGACACTGAAAAAAATAATTTAAAAAATTTTGCTGGTTCCCTGGAGCGTGGGGGGTTCCCGCACGATCGTGCGGGTTGGGCTTTTTCTGTGAAAACCGCACCTGCACGATCGTGCGGGTTGGGCTTTTCCTGCGAAACCATCACTTGTAAAATTTTACGAGTTATACATTTTCTGATAGAAGAAACATACCTTATTCAACTAAAATTGATACAAATAAGATAATTATTGGTGTATAAGTTTATTGACTGATTATCTACAGTGAAAATCTTTAAAACAGGTTTTTGTTTTTGACAGGCATAAATAGATGTTGCATTTCTCGCAACGTGTTTTCGAAGTGCTTTCACAGTTTTCATATCTGTACTTGCGAGGCCTTGAACTTCTTAACATGCCACTTGTATTGTTTACTTTCTTTTAGCATTTGTCGAAGCTGGTTTGGAGGTAGAATTCTGGGTAATGGGTTCAGGGGACTTTGGTGACGAAGGGTGATCCAAAATTGTCTCTCCCTCAAAAATATTTCCATCTTTTTCTTCATCATGCTCATCTGAACTTGATTCTCCTTCCAGAACATGTGATTTATATGTTTTGTCCGCAGCATCGTCATCATCCGAGAAATCACTCAATTCAGAATCTGATTTATTCATCAATTGAAAAATTTCTTCTTGTGTGAGATATCTTTTCCTTTTTGACATCTGAAAAAGTTTTTTTTGTTCGTTTGTTAAAAGTTAGCATAGTATTCCATGAAAAATAATAAAATGTATTCGAAAATTCTATTATTTTAAAAAAAAAGCTCAAAATACTCAAACCACACCTTGCCAACGCCCAGCGGGAAAGCCAGAATATTATTTTTTTGTATGAAAAAGAAAATTAATTGAAAAGAAAAAAAAAGAAAAAGATATTCGTCTATGATAACCCCCAAGAAAATAATATGGCATTATTTATATAATGCCAAACTATATCGTTTTTATTCTGGCTATCATCAAAAATATTGAAACAGAAAAAAAAACGCACTTTGTTAACACTTACCCTTACAGCAGCAGTGACTCACGTAACGCCCAAGTAGCACGATCGTGCGGGTAACGAAATCTTCAGTCCTCCAAGCATTATAAATATTGCATAATTAATATTTTTTATTACTTTACACTTATTTACACAATAAAATAAAAATTTGTATCTAAGCAATTAGAAATATAATGATAATTACCTTTTTACGACAGATAAAATGGCGAACTGTATCCTCTGTACTTGTAAACAAATCTCGAATTAACTGCTGAAAGTAAAATATGGACTACAAGCGCCATCTGTTGATAGAAAATGATACTTTATACTTTCTGCTAACCAGCACGATCATTCGATTCTGGTTTTTTTACATACGGCTTTTCCAGAAGCAAAAACATAAATGAATGTCTAACCCGCACGATCGTGCGGGCTGGGTCTTAAAGGGATAATGCTTCATATGCGAAGCCTCACAACCGATCAGTTACGATCTGCTGTTGAACATACTGTCCATCAACTTGAAATTTTGCAGGTGAATGAAGGTGGTCACGTGGAGCAGCTTTCCCTACATCATCCTGGACACGATTAACAACTGCTCCTCTTGTGCAATTTCGTCCTAATCTGTTCTTGTTTCTCCCTTACCTTTACTTAATGTGGTTCGATGACAAGGTGATCAGAAACTAGTCAATAAATGTTAATATTGTTTCTGTATTCCATTTTGGTCGTTTATTGTGTTAAATTTCATGTTTTTCCCGAAAAGGCGCCCTCTGGTGGACATTTTGAAACTAAATTTTTTTTTCGAAATTCCGTGAGCGCATCTCGTGTATAGCCCATATACAAAATTTCGTTGCATTCCGTTCACCCGTTTTGCTGTAGGATGCCGTTTATAGGGGAAGTTTAATTATAACCACCCAGTAAATATTTTTTTCAAATTTGCTGAATCAAAATTAAAGTAAAATAATTGAAAAAGACAAGTTCCAAGTTTGAACTATTTATCTTTAACTGTTCTTGACTTATAACAATTTAAAGACAAGAAATGGTAAAAAAATCCATCATGCGGAAAAATGCATTTACAGATTTAAACACAGATTGGCTACTATTGGTATGTTGCAAAACATAAATTTATATCTCCTGTTGTAATTAAGATAAAAAAATTATGATTTAAACATCATTTTAAGCAGAAAAGAACACAAAATTTTTTAATGCAATAAAAAAATTTTCGAAAATTTGAAGAATTTTGTGTCCTGGACCCCCTTAAAATAGAGGATTTTATTTTCTCCTTAAAGATCTATTTTCATCTTGATACCAAAAATAAAAGAACTTACATATGCTCTATGGATATAAATACATATCGATACCTAAACTCCAAAACCTCTCAACTAAAAAATTACAAATTTTAAAGGAGAGTCATAAAACATTTTAACAAAAATGTTTTATGACTCTCTATAACAAATAAGTCACAGCTATAAATAAATAAGTCACAGCTGTTCATTAAAATGCCTTTAGAATGCTCAACACAATTTATTGAGTTTTCTTATGAATCAATGGATGGAAGCAGCTGTGGGTTATCGTATTCCCAGATAAAATGAAAACAGCAAAAAATAGTAGTTGAGAGGTTTTGAAGTTTAGGTATCGATATGTAAATAGTATCAATTCCTGTTTGGTATGTATATATGTAAAACAGTTCCGTAACTGACTGAGTGACTGACATATAACGCACAGACCAAACCGCTGGACCTAAAGGGTTGAAATTTTGTATGCCAATTCTTCTTATAGTGTAAGGGTGCACACTAAGAAAGATTTTTGAAAAATTCTTAGATTTTTTTTAATTAAATTTTTAAGCTGTTTTTGTAAAATTCTTTAAAGTGTTTGCATTTAAAATAATAATCTGAGGGTTATAACATTTATATCACAAAAAAGATCATAAAAATTCCTTTAAAATGAAATCTTTTTTGAATCTTTACCTCCATTTTCTGATTTTTCTTGAATTTTTAAAGATTCATTTTAGAATTTAATTTATTAAATACTGATCATGTGATTTCTTTTTGTGGTACTTTAAATTAATTTATTGTCATGTGCATAACAATGAAATAGACAAAAAAAAATTTTCTTGCTAATGCGGCAGATGATTAGACATTATTAAAAAAAATTTTAAAATACAATAAAAGATATGTTCTTTAATCTGTACTATATTCTTTAGTATGTTCTGTTAGATTTAATTTGAATATTTTCTTCTACATTATTTTGTCTATAAAAATGTCCCTTATGATTTTTTTATAATTTTTTTTTTTTTTTTTACATCAATTGCATACATTGATCGTTGTATTTATTTTAAATATATATATATATATATATATATATATATATATATATATATATATATATATATATATATATATATTGGCATTAATTGCATACATTGACCGTTGTATTTAATTTAAATGTACTCCGTAGCTAAGTGGGTTTTCATCTAGTAGATAGATAAAAACCTGGTCTTGGTATTTTTTCACAATTGTTTTAAAAACCTTAATGTCTATCTCAATTCATGCTTTATTATTTTGTATATCATGTGAGCTTCTTAATATTTATTTCAGGTTTCAAAAAACCAAAACCACTTGCTCCTAAAAAAGGGAGTTCTTCATCAGCAAAAGAAAAATCTCAAGATAACCAAAAAGATAATTCTCTATTTTTGTTCCATGCTTTAGGGAAAATTTTGTACTGTAAACGTAAGTCCATTTGTTTTAAATTTGTTTTTTATTATTTGAGTGTTTGAAAGGCATACTTTTGATGTGTATGCATATCTCCCATAGGAGATCCATCCTCAAAATCAGAAAAAGACAGTCTACCTTCCCATATGAAGCATTTAGAAAGAGATCCTACAATGGCAAATGCAGAGGTAAGAACTTTTAGTAAACTTCAATGGTATTACAGTAGTACCTCAGTACTTATCATTAATTGGTTCCAGAAGGAACAATGAGTACTAAAAACGTCGAGTACCAAATGAACTTTTCCTATAAGAAGTGATATAAAATGAATTTATTTGTTCCTGAAAACCAGAAATTTCACATTTTATTGGGCAGTTTATAAATTGGTGGGGTTGTTTTTTATACAAAATCTTTTAAAGACATAATTTAAGACACAATTTATATATTAATCAAAGACATAATCTAAACTACACAGACATAATTTAAAACAATTTATATATAAAACAGTTCCATAACTGACTGACAGATAACACACAGACCAAACCACTGGACCTAAAGGGCTGAAATTTTGCATGGTGATTCTTCTTATAGTGTAGGGGTGCACTAAGAAAGAGTTTAAAAAAATTCTTAGATTTTTTAAAATTAAATTTTTAAGCTGTTTTTGTAACTTTTTTTAAGTTTTATTTAAAATAATAATTTGAGGGTTATAAAATTTATATCACAAGAAAGATCCTAAAAATTCCTTTAAAATGAAATCTTTTACGAATCTTTACCTCCATTTTCTGATTTTTGGTGAATTTTTAAAGATTAATTTTTAGAATTTATTTTATTAAATACTGATCATGTGATTTCTTTTCTTTCTGTGATACTTTAAACTAATTTTGCATCATGTGCATAACAACAAAATAGACAAAATATTTTTTGTTTCTTACTAATGCAGTAGACGATCGGACATCCAAAAAAATATTAAAATACAGTAACAGATATGTTCCTCAAACTGTACTATATTAACTGCACTATATTCTTTAGTATGTTCTATTAGATTTAATTTGAATATTTTCTTCTACATTATTTTGTCTATAAAAATATTCGTTACAATTTATATATATATATTGGCATTAATTGCATACATTGACCATTGTATTTAATTTGAATATACTCTGTTGCAAAGCACGAGTATTCAGCTAGTTACATATATATATATATACATACACATACACACACACACACGCATGCAGATGATTCCAACTTTCTTTTACTGATTATAGGGTAGGGTAAAATATTAAAACTCAACCTGTTCCAGTGACTGGAAAAATAGTTTTCTCAGTGCTTCTTTCTGATAATTTGCCCTTATTCATGAAAAAGATTTAAGTTGTACAAAATAGTCTAATCTAAAGCTAGGCATAGTTTATAAATATTTATGAACTATTAGTTTTCATAGCCATTTATGAATGCATATGTATTTCTTTAATTGACTTGTAGCATTTGCTCATTTTCTAGGATGTATTCGAAAGGACCTCTTTATCTTCAGAAGCTTTTTCCTTGTTCCTTCAAGAAAATTTTCTTTCATTTGTTAATGATATAAATGTAGCTGCAGACTGTTCTTTTTGGTTCAGTCAAGCAGATTTATTATCATCATTTTGGAATGTAAGTATCATTATTCTGCACATGTCTTTGTATCATTTATGTTTATTAGTGTTTTGCTGCTGGTTTTTTTTTTTTTTATTATTGCATTTGGCACAAGTGATAATTCGGAAACTTGCAACATGATTCTTTTTTCAAATATCAGGATTAGGTTGTTCTGATGCTAATTAATATAAATACAAGATTTCATTGAAATTGTGCCATAATAATCCAATTTATGGTGAAATTATTACTTTAGTATGGGGCTCAATGGCAGAAATTTTGGGGGAATATAACTACAGTTCTTTTGCACTAATATTAAAGTAACTTTCCAGTTTCCATAAAGATCCCCAAACATAATCATATAAAGCAGCAACCAGATCGAAGCAAAACAGCAGGAGTTATGATCAAAGTTTATCAATCAACAGATCTTGGGATTTCCATCACTTTCCTGCAGTTATATATCTATAACTTTGAAGTTTGCCGCATGATTCTTTTCAAACATCATGATTAGGTTGTTCTGATGTTAATTAATATAAATATAAGCTTTCATTGAAATTGTGCCGTAATTTTCCAATTTATGGGGAAATTATTATTTTTGTATGGGGCTCAATGGCAGAAATTTCATGGGGATATAACTACAGTTCTTTTGTACCGATCTTAAATAAACTTACCAATTTCCATAAAGATCCCCAAACATGATCATATAAAGCGGCAACCAGATCGAAGCAAAAGAGCCGGAGTTATTACCAAAGTTCACCAATCGACAGATCTTGGGATTTCCAGCACTTTCCTGCAGTCATAACTACTTTGATACTTGCCGCATGATTCTTTTCAAACATCATGATTAGGTCAATCTGATGGTAATTAATATAAATATAAGCTTTCATTGAAATTGTGCAGAATTTTTTTGATTTATGGTGAAATTTTTTTGTATAGTTTATTCTAAATTCTAATTGAGGAAGATCAAGTTAAGTTATTTTAATTTTGTACTGTTGGATTAGCATTTTGTTCTTACGTTTTGTCACTAGAAAATAAATAGTTGCAAAATTTATTTCATTTCCTGATATAACTGTTTAAATGTTTTATTTTAATTGAATCAACTTTTGATTTGAGTCATTCAGAAGTTATAAGGCTATCAGATTATTTGTCTTTAAATATGCTATACAGTCGAACCTCATTATAACGAACTTCAAGGGACCAAAGGATTTGTTTGACTTATCTGGTGGTTTGCTATATCCAAACTGTTAAGAAAAATGCTAGAGTTCGCAAAATGTATAACTCATTAGTTGCAATGTGTATTTAATAATGATGTATTAAAAAATGATAAAATCTTTTTTTAATGATCATTAATGAATTAAATCAACTAAAATCAATTACATTAAACTGACACAATACTAATTAAATTACATACAGTAGCAAAATGACTGGACCAAAATTTTCTTTCGTTATATCTATGAGTTCGTTATATACCAGGTTCGCTATAACAGAGTTCAGTTGTATATTGTCCATCTATTTTGTGTTTGAATATTAATATTAAAAATATTTTTATAAAAGAAACTTTCAGATTTATGTCATTATAGGACAGTAGACCTGCAATTATTATCTGAGACTTTTAATATTTATATTATCAAGGTAGATTTGAATTTATAATAAGTCATATTTTTATTTATTTTTATCTGTATTTAATTATTTTCACAGGGCCAAGATTCATTAAGTGAGTATGTTGCATCGCTGTCCTCTCGTGGATTGATGTACAATTTGGTACCTTTAGGTGGCGGAAACTCATGGAGACCTTTGCATAAGCCACAGTTTTATGACTGTGCCAAAAAGGTATTTTTAGACAAGAGTTGTTTTATTCTGCTTTAGTGGTATTTTATAAAACGCGAAAGATACAGAGGCTGTTTGCACATTTTTTAGACGATTTTGGTAAGCGGTAATAAAAAATAGTTTGCTGCAAAAGAAATAATTGCAATTGTACTATGTTTTTAAAAGTCAAAATTATCCTCTGCGGCTTGAAAGTTTTGTTTTTATTCAAAATGGCATTTTTAACAAAGCAGTGGTTCGAAGGCTACATTTATGCTCTTTCCGAAGAGAAATATGCATACTTCGTTATCCAAAAACGATGTGAGAGTCATGGTTTTGTGATATCTAAAGCGTCGATAAGTAATATCGTCAACAAGAAAGAAAAAAAACGTCAAATTGGAGCCTCAAGTGGGACAAAAATTCCAAACAAGTATCCAAGGAAAAAACGGACATCTTCGACTATTGCAAAGGTACGTTGTTTAATGTTAAAAGAAAATCCCCCTAGTCAAAGGACAGTTGCAAAATCATTAAAATGCTTGGTGTCCACTGTAAACAAAATGATAAACGTTGATTTAAATCTTAAGAAAGCGAAAAAATGCAATGTGCATCGTCGTCTTCCAAATCATATCGCTGAACACAGGACAAGCTGCAGAATTCTATATGAGAAACACTTATCCAAAGAAAAATGGAAAACGATTGTCACAATAGATGAATCATGGGTGTATATAAATGACTGCAACAAAAAAAGAGCCATTTATTATCATAAAAGGGGAGAAAAAAATTTAAGTACATGGTTCAAAGAATCAAAAGAAAGTTTTTCTAAGGGATTCATGATTGTTGCTGGTTTTTCTTATAATGGCAAGTTAAAAATAAAGAGAGTGGAAAAAAATGTCAATTATTATTTAACAGATTAACTCCAAATACTATCAGGAACGTATTTTATCACCAATTTTTCTGAATGAAATACCATCGCTTTACCCACAGTGCCATTAATCTGTGAGACTCCATCAGGACAAAGCTAGCAGTCACACATCAAAATCCACTGTAAATTTCCTAAAAGAAATGGAACAAAAAACTGGTATCAAGGCCATACCCTTAACTGATATCCCTACTAAATCTCCCGATGTATCACCTATGGATTTTTGTGCTTTCGGATTTTTAAAATCTGCATTATCCAAACGTCGTCCCAAAACCTGTACAGGACTCTGGAAAGCTGTTCAGGAGGAATGGGATAGAATACCTCTTCTGACACTTCAAAAGGCATTATTATCCTGGAAATTGCGGTGTCGAAAGATAGTTCAGAATAAGGGATGTCAAATAGAACATTTAAAACACAAGAATTTTATGTAATTTAGTTTTGTGAATACAATCTACATCGTCTAAAAAATGTGTGAACATCCTCTGTATTATACATGTATTCAGCAGGGCCTTTTTATTGCATGGGCAAATCGGGACTTTGCCCAGGGCTCCCTGATGCTAGGGGGCCCCAAAACTGTCCTCTTTAACAATGTTTCTCAACACTAAAATAGATAGGGTGCCAGATAAGTGAAAGTTTTTAATTTTGCTTTCTACTTTAGGAAAAGTGTAAATTTTTTTTTTTGGAGGGGGGAGGCTAATGTCCCTGGGGGCTGACAATATTACACCCCAGTCCGGTGTACATATGGATACAAGGAAACAGAAACACAATCACAGAAGAATTTTTATTAACAAACGATAGAACCTGCACCCTTGGCATGGCAGGCTGGTGCCTTAACCACTTAGCCACTGGGCGACAAAATGTTAAACTATCATGTTGTATCAGGCATACAGCAGAAAGTGAAAGGCATTTTCAGTTTGATGTGAAACATGTTTATGAATGCTTCATCTTATCAGCCATACACTGTAATAGCAAATATAGGACTTGCATGCAGGGTTGTTTGGTTTAAATTGTTATTTAAATCAAACGATTTTTTTTAATCCTGATTTTTAACAACTTTTCCTCACATGCTTGGTGCATGCTCCTAGTACTTCTAATAGTATAGTTCATGGATAGTTCTTACTTTTATAAATGTTCGTAACGGGGGGTAAATAGCATCTGCCCAGGGGGCCCCCAGTGTTCATAATCGGGCCCTGATATTCAGCTGTCATAGACTTCTATATCAAATTATAAAATGAATAGACTTACAGTGTTATTAAAACACTAGAAATCATTGTTCCATTAGTAGAATAATTATTTATAGTGAGTGATATTTTTTCATCAAAACCTCTATTCATTAAAAAATATTCAAGTTTTGACTAACAATTTCTAAATTTAAAATCAGGAACAATGAATAGAAAAACATTACTCATCCTATTTGAGTGTGTATTTTAATGCTGGGAACTTTCTGGTTTAAAATACAAATTTAGGCTTATCATTTATTTAGAATATGCTGTAAAGTTTTTTTTTTAAAACAGCATTGTTCTGTGTGCAGTCTAATTTATATCTTAGTTTACAAATGTAAAATTACTAATTAACTATATTTTACTCTCTTTTCCTGTCAAAAGAATTAAATTTTTTAAAATGCCATAAAACTTTCTTTCTAGCATTTTCATCTGTATGCTTTTGATTGACTTTTAGCCTTTAAAATGGGTAATTTTCAATAAAATGTTCACTCAAATTAGTTCATCTGAAAACACATGTATTGATTTAGCAGTTATAGTGTACTTAAAATAAGTATTAATTGAGAAGCAATATGTAAATTTTTAATTTTGAAAAACCTCATTTTTTTATTGTATTTATGTTGCTTGTATTTAGTTTCTAGTTAATTATGATTTCAATTCTATAAGAATCTGTAGTTATAGTAAGTTACATGAAAAATTCATAAAACTATGTGCTTGTTTTAACCCTTTCACGGGCGCGAAGCTAAAATGCAACTTTCTGAGATAAAATACATGATAAATGTAATGTTCTCACCCCATGTAAACATTATTTGGCAATGAAAAAATTTGGGGATCTGGGTTTTTTTTTCTAGGGGGTGGCTAGACGTCATATCCACTGCCCACTTAGGACATTTTTTTTTTGCTATTTTCACTTACCTGTTAGTATAAATTTAATAAATCTTATTATAATATTTTTATGAATAAAAAATTTTTAATAACTAAATACAAAATTTATGAATAACATAGTAATAATAATTAATAATAAAATAACTGTACAATACATATTTTTATCTCTCTAATACTTACTAAAAGATATATTCAAATTGTCCATATACAAGTATTCTAAGATCCATAGACGAGTATTCTAGATAGACATTTTACGTTTCAATTATTGAAAAATAAAAATGTTTGATATGGAGTTATTGGGTAAATATTACTGTAAAAATATATGTGTTAACTTATAAATGTCACCTAATTATTTTCTATGAAACTTTTCAAAGCAAGTAGGACCATTTTGTTGAAGGCACAATGGCACGTGGCCCATCAAAAACAGCCCACGGATTACCTCTCGTCTAAAATCTTTCAAAATTTTGAAATCACTGCTTTTTTCAGGATGCATATTGTAAAGAATATATGCATTGACAACTGAGACATCTAAAAAGTGAAAAAAATAATCGGTGCCACCACTTGTAGCTTTTCCTGTCAATCTCATAAAGGCTTTTCAAGTGGTCGAATCTGTCTACAAATCCCATGCTTTTATTATAGTCAATTTCTTCATCATCAATTTCTTCATAATCAGAACTAGAAATAATATGATCCTGTTGAGTTAAGTTCACAACACAGTTTTCATCAGTATCGCTAATTTCAGATGCATTTGAATCCTCATCTGATGGCAATTCTTTGAATACGGCCAGAGCCTCTTCTACAGATAAGCTCTTTCTAGACATCCTACTGGATTTTAATTTATATATAACATTGATAGTATGGTAAAATAAAAGTAAAATAATCTTATAAAATCAATAGCTTCATAAAAAAATCTATCTGAATATATAAATCTACGTAAATAAAAAGTAATCAAATATCATATTCGCCTCAATAAAATGTGAACATTCTCGCTAAACAGAAAAGCTATACTAAAACATTTTCGAGCTGAAATCTCTCTTATCACATGTTGTAAACAGAGATTGTTTATATTATAACCCCCCCCCCCCCTCAAAAGGCCCTCGTGATTTTACGTGCGCTCTCAAAGAGAGAAAGAGGGATGTTTACAAGGTCAATGACAAATGCTCTAAGCGGGCGGTGGCTAAACCGTCTAGCCACATCTAACAGATCCCCCAAAACCTTACTAAAATCAATTACTTTTGCTTGTGAATTGGTTTAAATTATGTAGGGGACATAAAAGTATACATTTGAGTACTTAAAATATTTTTCATTCACCAGAAATTTTATTTAAAGTCATTAAAATTTAATTCGTAGTAATTTCACAGATTTCAGTGGAGTCAGTTCTTCACCAGAGGACATTATTGAAAAAATATGTGAAGTGCTGCCATCTGCATTGATTTTTATGCATTTTACATTGGAATCATATATGTGGCTAGCAATTATAGCCACTGCCCGCTTAGAGAAAAAATTTTCTTTATGTGGCTAGACATCCTAGCCACTGCCTGCGAAAGGGTTTTAATAGAGTAGTTAATTATTTGATTGGAATATCATCAGTTGTAGAAAATAATCTAATGTAACCTTAAAATGACTTAATTTTTAGTTCAAAACCTAACTGTAAAAGCATTTTTAGGTTGTCCTTGATTCCTAGGACATAATCTATATATATAAAACAGTTCCGTAACTGACTGACTGACTGACAGATAACGCACAGACCAAACTGCTGGACCTAAAGGGTCGAAATTTTGCATAGCGATTCTTCTTATAGTGTACTAAGAAAGATTTTGAAAAATTCTTCTTAGATTTTTTTAAATTAAATTTTAAGCTGATTTTGTAACAATTTTTAAAGTTTACATTTAAAATAATAATATGAGGGTTATAAAATTTATATCACGAGAAAGATCATAAAAATTCCTTTAAAATGAAATTTTTTGAATCTGTACATCCATTTTCTGATTTTTGGTGAATTTTTAAAGATTAATTTTTAGAATTTAATTTATTAAATGCTGATCACGTGGTTTCTTTTATTTTTGTGATACTTTGAATTATATTTTCATCACGTGCATAACAACGAAATAAATTAACAAAAGAAATATTAAAATACGGTAAAATTTCACCACTAGACTAATTGAGATGAAAGTTTTTTAAGAATTTAATTCAAATTAGTATGTTTTATGGATATTAAACATAAAATTAATTGCGTGCATTGACCGTTGTATTTAACTTGAATATTCTCTTTTATATTATTTTGTCTATAAAAATATCCGTTTTAGTTTTTTTATTAATTTTTTTTTCTTTTGGCATTAATTGTATACACTGACCATTGTATTTAATTTGAATATACTCCGTAGTAAATCACGGGTATTCAGCTAGTTTTGTATGAAAATGTCTCCATGAAAAGCATCCCCCTTTCTCCCCCATCCTTGTTATTGTGCCATTGGATTAGTAAGTGAAAAATTGAGATCTGAAAGAAGGATATTAAGTTCAGTGCTCTAATGGGTGCTGTGTAGCAATGGCGGCTCCAGGGGAGGGGGAGAAGGGGCAATTGCCCCCCGCCCCCCTGAAAAAAAAAAGCCTGGCATATTTTTCTTTCATAGCCTAAAATTTTATAATCGTAGACCTACTACTAAACGAGTTTAAATTTAAAATGAGAGGATGTTTCTCAATAAAGTCCAAAATATTTTCTTAAAATTCAATGTTAAATAAAACACTACCTATTTGTTTTGGAAGCACATGTCAAAATCAAACTGAAAACATTAATAAATTATTACCAAGAAAGATTTAATTTACATTTAATTGTTGTTTATTTCATATATATATATATATATATATATATATATATATATATATATATATATGTGTGTAGAATCTGGGAGTAAAGATAAGTATCAATGTAATGTCCAGGGGTATAAACTCTAATGTTAATTTACTGACTAATATTTATTGAAGGTTGAGAATGACGGCACAGTACAATATAGACAGAAAATAAACAAGTAAACGCTATAATGTAGTCCTGTACGCGGCCCGCAGCATCTGCATACACCAGCTTCGACTCACTGAATCCCCCAGGTGCATGGCTGTCATCTCTGGCGTTGCATACCATGCCCTCTGTGGATTTCTCATCCGACATATTTATATATAATCATTATTACTTGTGTGAATATATATATATATATATATAACCCTAAGACCTGATGTTGCCCCCCCCCCAGATCTCTGGACTGGAGCCACCCCTGCTTTGTAGAATGATAAACTTTAGGCCAATATGCTTGTCAAAAGCAAAACAAATACATGTTTCTTGATGCAACTCATTGAATAGTTGTTGATTAAAAATATTAAGTTTAAAATTTTTTGTGTGTAGTATTATATGATACTTCATATATAAAAAAAAAAAAATAAAATAAAATATATAAAAAGTGGCAAGCACTTGACATAGGATATCACAAAACAACACAATAACGTTTAGAAACATTTTTCTTCCCAAGATGAGGATTCTAACTGTTGAATTACTTGCCTTCGTCATCAGCAAAAAAAACCTCAGAAGCGAAACTTCTCCTTGCCTACTGGCATTGCAGCACCCGCTAGTGATACTACAATATTTTATACCTTATGAGTGAACTAGAAATTTTTCTTGTGTGTGGATAGCACAGGAGCAAACAAGCCTTAGTTGGGGCTTAAACCTAAACCCTTGAGACTAACCACTATGTGATGTGTGTAGGTCATACAAAAATATAAAATCATCGATTATTATTTTGTTTTTTAAATACATGAAATTTTAGTTATTACTCTCTTTAAAAAATCATAATTTCTTTCAGCAATCTTCTTTGATGATCTCACTAAAAAGAAGTTTCAGAGGTAAGAAATTGCCTTTAGCCCTTCAGTGGGCATGCCCGTATACATAGTGTAACATTTTCGTAATTTTGATTAGTTTGTTTTTATATGTAAGGTTTGAATGTTCTAAGCAGTTTCTATTTATAACTACACCCTTTCTAATGCAGGTCTGATTTTCTGACCCTTGTATTCCTCTCCATTCATTGTTAGTCATGATTTAACCGTGGTAAACCAGCGATTATACTGGATTACAATATGACAGAAGCAAGAGTTGATGTACTCGATCAAGTGTGCAGCTATTATGCGGTATCCCGCATATCACAAAGATGGACAATCTCATTGTTTTTGTACATAATAGGAATCCATTCGCATGTTGTCCTTAGAGCCAATAAACTGGACAGTTTTGAAATAAGGCGATTGTATCTGCATTCTTTGGCCTTTAATTATAAATATATCTCAATATTATCAACATGTTATGTCTTGTCATACAACGCAGAATTATTATTTTCAATTTGAAAAAAAAAAGTTAATTATAAATGGAATAATTAAGGTTGAAAGATACGTTGCACTTTGTGCCATATGCGCCTGCTGGTGTTAAAAAAATTGGTGTGCCTGCTGAAGGATTAAAGATCATGAAAATTAATTATCCTCATTTCTATGCTTTTAATATATTTTGTTCTTTTAATACTTTAAATAGCTATTATGTAGATCTCACATGATTAAATCGATCAGTAATACTTGCTTCAAATAATGTAATGTATGTATAATTTATAATGTATTTCAGTAGTCGTGTTATGCAAAATTAGGTTTTTATTGTTATTATTGTTCAAGATATCAATTAGTGGATAAATTTGTCAGTGATCAGCTGATTTACCAGTTAGTGAAGGTATGATTTTTTCAACCATATTTAGTGCCATGGAATAAAATTAATTTCCAAATTAATTTTTACGTGGCATATGAAAAAAAAATCAATCTGACAAATGAAAAAATAAATTTTATAAATCAAATATTCTCTGGTACTAGTTATATAATGGTTATTCATAATATTTTTAATTAAGTTATTGGTACAGATATTCCTTGACTTATGACCGAGATAGGGACCGAGACATTGGTCATAAGTTGATTTGGTCATAAATCGAGTTTCAAACAAAATAAACTTTTTGTATACATACATACATATATTTTTTACTTTCATACATACATACATAATTTAAAATACAATTTACTTAGAAGACATAAGTTGTTCTTCGTCATCACTACTTATTATGTTAGTACTGTCATTGGTTCAGAATTTGCTACAGAAGATACATTGCAAGTATTTTTAACAAAGTTATCTAAGGTAGTTTGAACAGTTTACATCTTCTTTTCCTTGTATATTGCCTGGTAGCAAGCCAGATATTCCTGAATACGACGATTTAGACTTGTGAATCTTTCTTCATTTGGATCCATTGTTTCTAATTGTTGTTGTCCTTTATTAATATAATGAAAAGCTGAATCCATTTCTTTCTTTTTCTGGTTGTATTTTGGCTTGTTCACTTGTATTTATCTCTTCTACTGCAGCCTACTGTGTCGCAATCTCTTGCAATTCATCATTCGTAAGCTCTTCCAGAGCATGTTCAATAAATTGGTTGATTCCTTTGATGTCGATTTTCAGATTAAGTTTCTCATTAAATTTTAAGCATACTTGGTCCTCATTTTATCGACCCACTCAAGAAATGAAAGGCTGAGTCAACCTTGCCCAGTCGCAGGATCGAACCCTAAACCTGTGGTGTGGCAGCTTGACACTTTTAACCACTACACCACAGGTCGTCATTTTTGTTTATATTCTTTAGTATTAATGGATTGTCAAAGGTTTTGTTGCTTTGAAAATCTTGGGTGTAAGATACAGGAGTAAGGCTTGAAAAACTGCAAAATTATTATTTTCATGCTCACTCAAAAAAAATTTAAATCACAGACAAATGCAATTTACATTTATACTGTAGAGCAGGGGTCGGCAACCTTTATAACTTGGAGGGCATATTTCAGAAAAGCGGGAGTTTGGCGGCACCACTGGGTGAAGAGGTGGAAGGGGGTTGGGTTAATATTTAAACATGAAAATATTAAGGCGACATAAATTTTCAATAGATAAATTCAAATTTTAATTTAAACAAAATAATCTTAAAATTGATAAAGCAATATTTGACATTGCAAAACACATCTGCGGTCAACTCATTGTAATGTGGCACATAAGCTGAACTCCCAATTCTCAGGCATTGGTCCAAGTAAGTGTCAGTGGGACTTGATTTTAAGTATTTCATATTAGAAAACAAAGTTTCACAAGCATAAATTCTTGGTATTAAATTCTTCCAATAAGGAATCAAAATTTTTGACAAACTATTAGGTGGTAACATTTCCATAGCAATAATTTTCTAATTTTAAATTTGGGAAATTTGATAAATTATCTTTCTCAATATGTGATTTCCAGAGCGACAATTTATCTTTTAATGCATTTATCGTACTTTTCATAAAAGCAAGGGGAGAACAGCACTGTCGAGAGATCAGGCTGCTCAGTTTTTTATTTCTACGGTTTTGCAATTTTTTATTTTTTTTCTACAATTATTCATTACAAGTACGAGCATTTGTTGTTCAAATATCTAAAAAAAAATTTAATTTGAATGGCAGGCACCGCATTGCCGACCCCTGCTGTAGAGAATTGGGTGTAACTGCAGGAAATATTGAAATAAATAGGTTGTTTATTATAGGCAGTAGCACTGTAGCCATCTTATGCTGCATAAACTTTTCTTTATAATTTGATCAATTTGTTCCTGTAACTATTTGTATATTTAATCTATTTATAACTTTTTTTCTTTTTTTTGAATATGTTGGCAATAATGTGCAATTTCTTTCTAGATAAATCTGTAAGTTTCAAAGAATTACAGACTGAGCTTCTTCCATTTATGCAGAAAATTAATTTCCCGGGTTTGAGATCTGGTATGTATCTCCTTCTAAATTTGTTTATAATTGAGAAATGTGGTATTACATCAAAAATTTATCTTTTAAATTAAAATAATTATCTTCTTTCAATTTTATTTTTTTCACTAACTAAGAAATTTTGGGTTTTATTAAGAAGAAAAGTTTAAGAGGGGTGTACATTGAGATACATTTTATGAAAATGCTTTTGGATTGTTTCTTACTCATATAGCTTTAGCAGCATTTTTTTTAATAAAACTCAAAGTAATCATCATTCTACACTCTGTAAAACATTTTATATTTACTTTTGAGAGATTATATACAGCAGTGTTCCCCAAAATTATTTTGATTGCAGAACTCTCTGAACATTTTTCAAAGTTCGTGGAACCCTGTACATTTTTTTTTTTTTTATTAATAGACCTGTTCCTCTTCTAAATTTTATGTGATATTAAATTAAATAAATATTGTTTTAATACTTAGAATTTATTGAATTAAACAAAAAATCATTAAAAAATTCTTTATAAGAACAAATAATAGTGATTATAAACACAAAAATAAGTTTAAAAAAACTCTAATGAGAAGAATGCTGCTGCTTCTTCGATTCCATGATCCTCTTAAAATTTGGCATTATGTTCGATAATTGAATTTGTATATCTGGCATGGCGTCAATTCTATTTTTATATTTTGTTTTTTATCGCAGCATAACTTGAAAATCCAGCTTCACACAAATAAGTGGTTGCAAAGGGCAATAGAATACAAATAGCCTGTTTTGCTAAACTTGGATATTCATCTAATACATCTGACTAGAATACTGTTAACAAAACTGTCTTAAATTTCGCTTCCAATTGACTATTTGAACTCATCCTCACAGGTTATGAATATTTAATTAAAATTAGTCCTTTTGGCTTTTCTCTTATATTGAAGGAATTTTTCACCCAAAAATTGCCTTGATTCTTAAAGGCCGGCTTGGTCATCAGACTGTCTCGCAGAACCCATAAATTTTTTGGCGGAACCCCTGGGTTCCGTGGAACATACTTTGGGAAACTGATGTACAGTATTGTTAAAGGTAGCGTCAAATATTTTCTTAATTAAACTTTGGTGTTTAAATTGAGACTCATCAGACAGTTGAATATTTTTCACTTAGACTATATACTTAACAATTTTCTGCAATAGTATTTAATATAAAATTATATGCAGAAATTATTAATATATTCCTCACATGTTCATCCCTGTTTGAACCATGATCATATGCATTTATATGAGAGTTAAGCTCTTGAAAACTTATTTTCAAACTTTAAAACCAAAAATGAATGTATATAATTTTATTGTAGCTTAAATTAGTAATATTTAAATACCATATATTTCATATATATGGGAAATATTTACTTGGTATTAATTTCTTTGTCTTTATTCCAGATCAGGCATCTGTAATTTCAGAACTTGGAGAAATGAAAGTTAAAAGATTTTTTAGGTACACAGTTTTTCTTTCTTTATGCTGCTAAATTATTTTTGGGTATGCATTTAAGCATGACAATTACTTTGTAACTTCTGTTTATTTTCTCTTAGATGACCTGAAATGAATCTCTTAAACAGGTTAAAAGCCAGTTACAGTGGTACCTCGACTTACGAGTTTAATTCGTTCCATGACGGAGCTCGTAACTCAAAATACTCGTATCTCGAATCAGTTTTCCCCATTGAAATGAATGGAAATGCCATTCATTCGTTCCGGGCTCCCCCAAGACACTGCAATTTTTTGTTACATGTTTTTAAATAAGAAAAATGTGCTTATAAACGACGAACATTGTATATAAGCGCAATACAATAGAATGTACTGCAATAAACTTGTTTTATTAAGTGTAATGTACAACTTTTATCTTGGAGATCAGACTTGAAGATGCTGATGGAAGAGGAGGAGGAGAAAGGCTGAACTGAGAAATTAAATCTTATTCATTGATTTTTGACCTTTTCGCCCCGCTTTCCTCACTTTCGCTTTTTATACCAGCTACTCTCTTAAAGTGAATAAGTGAAACACGGAAGCTGGGTGATTGTTGCATCGTTCACTGTGGCTGCAATGTCCAGATTCTTCTTTCTGAGAATCTGAAGAAAGTTTTTTCAGAATACGTAGACAGGGGAGATCTTGCGATCCTAGGACCAAGGTCATTCCATCCCCTAGACCCCATGGGGAGTTCCAGTGTGGGGAAGGGAGTTGAAGCTATCTCTCTGCGAAAGTTGTTGGACACTGTTCAGTTTCGGCTGACGACTCCAGTTTGGGCAGAGCAAGTTGCCCCGGGTGGTAATTGTTGAGTGTTAATCTCTCGGTTTAAGACTGTATAATAGTCTTAGAATAATATGTATACAATTGCATAATAATTGTACATAAAGGTTGTAGATATTATATGCTTCTTGTGTTCTCATTTGATGAGCACGTAACATGGCATTCGCGCACAAACTAGCGGTGGATATCTGAAATTTGCTCATAACCCGAATTTTAGCTCGTAACTCGAAGCAAAAAATCTGACGAGAGAATGTTCATATCTCAAAAACTCGTAAGTCGAGATACCACTGTATTTTGTTAATTTAATTCACGATTATGATCTAACAAACTATTGACCACACGTGGCTAAAAAGGAATTCTGTGGTTTTTCCTTTATACAGTGAAAAAGTAAAAAGTCTGATTTATGCTTTGTTTGGCCGAGTAATGGCCGAATGGCTAGGGTACTGGCATTTGGGACCAGAGTGTGTAGGTTCAAGTCCCATTATTGATATGGGTGTTTGTAGCCATTTGGAATCAACTTTAAGCAGTAGGCTTTGGTCTAATTAGCCCTTATGTAGCAAAAAATGACCTTACTACTCTCAACCAACCAATCAATCAATCACTAATATATGCTTAAAGTCAATTTGCGTGTATTGAATACGAAATGTTAGAACCAAAGTTTGGAAATCCTTTACCTTTAAGATCTTTTAAAATGCTGTTCAACATATTTAACTCTTTTTTTTTCTCTCATCTCGAGGGAAAGTCCAGTGACCATAATTCCCCATGGGCAGACCAATAGAGGTGAGCTCTATTATAAAAATTTGTGACTGAAAAGTGCTTGTTTTGAAGAGAACACGATGTTAAAAGGTGGTTTATATCCATAAGTTTCCCAATAGAACCAAACTTTCACAAACCAAAATCAAATTGTCATCAACTTAGAAAAACTACTTTGAAGGTGCTGCCTATGGGTTCGATTCCCACTGTTGGCATGGATGTATGTAGCCATTTGGAATCGGCTTTAAACCGTAGGTCCTGGTCTAATTAGCCCTCGTGTAGCAAAAAAATTGACCGTATCACTCACCCACCCAAAAGAAAATAATTTAAAAAATAAAATAAAATAATTTTTTTTAAATCGATAGTGCTGCCATCTAGTGATATTAAATGCTACATGCGTAGTGGTTCATATTTGAACCACCAGCAATAAAATTACTTTAAAAAGATAAGAAATTATGTAGATAAATTAAACTTTTTTCTTTAAAATAAATAAGAAAGAATTGTAAAGTGAAATTTCAGAACTTCGGGGTATTTATATACTCAGAAAAACTGGAAAAAATCTTCATATTAGAAATTTCTGGCTTGCAACAAAAAATTATCCTCTCAGAAAATATAAACCTGTAGAGTGCTGCCATTTGTTATTTTTCAAGCACACTAATATGTACTAAGTTTACAGGACTTTACAGATAAATTCAGCGAATGATTTAGTTGTTATAAAATAATAAAAATTAGGAAGGGGTTATAGGAGCAAAGAGCTAAAATTGCTGCCTGGGACAATAAGAAAGACAGCCCTGTTATGAGTTCTAATGGAAGGAAGTCTGAAGAGGGCTTGATTTCTGCTATCATGTGTTGTGTGTTGTTTTTCTAATTGCATGAAATTTTTCAAAATCAACATTCAAATATAATGGGTTATATTTAGTATCATGTGTTAATTGTCATCAACATTTCTTCATCTGTTTGTCTGTGTCTCCAGAAAATTATTTACCACACTGTTGTAATGTCTCTGTTTACATTATGAAGTTCACAAAATTATTTCATAATTCAATTTACAAGTATTTTTTTCTTTCAGACCAGATTACCATGCCTTAAAGGAAAAAGAAGTGCCTGATATGGAAATAGATAATATTGAGGTAACTGCTGTTTCTGGTGAAGATAAAAATGATTCACTTGATCCTTTGCAAGTATCCGATGAAGAGATTGTTATTGAAGAATATGACTTTTAATACATTAAAAATTATGCAATTTTTTTATTACTAACTGTAAATAAAACTTTTAATGAAGCATTTTGTGGGGGGATTATCGTAATTTATTTTTGCACATGTATTTTATTTCAACATAGGATTATAACAAAGGAAGACAAGTCTCCTAAGAATTTTATAAATTTTAACACCTTGAGGATTAGCCATTTTATTCAGATCTAACAGTTGTAGCTAGAATTAACTGTGCAACTGGAGTGTTTTATACAGATCTTACTCTTGTTCCCAACATATATTGTAAGGAAGTGTTCTTATTTTTTTAGGAAAATACATGCTTTCCAGAATATTGTAATTAAAGTTTATATTTATTTAGTGAAAACTTGTTGAAAATATGTATTTTGCCAAAATATTATACAAAATGTTCATATATTTTTAATGAAAATCTTGCTGAAAATTATTATTTGCATTAAATTTTAATGTGGATCAAGTGTAAAAAAAATCTAACAAAAAAGTTTTGATCGCAAACAAAAGTTAATAATCCTTTTACAGGCACACTGCTTCTCGAAAGGTCAACAAGTGTGAAAGCTACCAATATTCCTTTCGGGTTATTTTCAACATTGGGGTATTCGATGACGCCAAATCGGAAACTATTGTCTTCAGCTATTGTTCCAGGAAATAATATTCCTGTTCTTGAAGGTAAAGTGGTGTCATCTTTGGCTATTATTTGAGGAACAGATTTCCTTCATTTTTCATATCAAATAATGCAATGTCTTCTGATGAAGAGCGCAGCTCATTCTTATTAAAGTCCAAAGTAAAGTTATGTTTTCTTAAAAAGTCCAGTCCTATAATAAAAGCGTCCGTAATATCTGCCACATATGCCCTATGTTTGTGAACAGCATTCCCGAATGCGATGTTAATATGTGTCTTTCCGTGAATCGGAATTTTGTTACCGGTCACAGTTTGCAGGGTAACGCATGGCGGGGTCCAGAGAAGATCGACCCCCAAACGTTTAGCCAAATCTTCTTGAATGATCGTCACATTGTCTCCTGTGTCGATTATCATGCGGCAGGGAAATCTATTAACATGTCCTAAGACGAAAAGTCCGTGATCGACGCCGCTCATGGAAGAAATTTGTAGTACTTTTAACTGGAGCATTTTATTCTCCGGCAACCTCCACCCCTCGAGATGGCCAGACTCTAGTTTCCCTGCTCCTGTTTCTTGTGAGTTTTCTTGGCTCCCGAGTCTTGGCGCAATTGGCAGTTTCTTCGGGTGTGGCCTTGCCGCCGAAAATCCAGCATTTTATGACTTGTCGTCTGTCAGGCTTAACTGATCTTATAGCACTGACCTGTTTTGACAACTCGCTCATTCTTTCCAGCAAATGCTCTATTGTACATTCGGGAGATTCTGTAGCGTTCGTATCCCTAATAGAATGGCGAGGTTTCTGAGAAGCTTGTTGGGCTGCTTCAAACTTAATGGCATAGACTAAGGCGGACTTCAGATCTTTAACGACCGCCATTCGAAGTGCCTTCTGTATTTCAAAGTCGCGAACTCCATCGATAAAATATTGTACAGCAAGATTTTCCCGTACTTTTTCAGTCGGTCCGATAGGATTCATTTTCGGAGTGCCTAACTTTTCCTTGTAACTCCTGTACTGAATTCGATGAGTTATCAAGATACTGTCCGACCACGGAAGCAAGGTCCCTGGAAGCTGTTACGCATGCGCGAGAAAAGCTAGTCTACTTAGAAAATAGGGCAAAACGTCATATTTTCGGATGTGTTTGTTTATGAAATACGGAATGTATTTCAGACTGCTTTTTGTCCGCAATTTTAAAGTTACTTTTTAAAACTTTATTTTTGATCGAATATGTGAATAATAATTTCAAAATAATAAAAAGAAAGAAGCAAATCTATTTAAAAAATAGGAGTGTTATAGGAGTGGATATTTTCGGATTACATCAAAATCAATATTATCTAAAGCTACGTTTTCGGTGGTTCTTTTTTTTCTGACGTTTCCTCGGAGATTTCAATTTTGGAGTTTCTTCACCCTTTGCTTCTCTGCTTATTCTTTTTACTCTGGACATTGATATCCCGGTCATTTCACTAGCTCTCTTTAGGGATTACGAAAGTGGAACCATAACATTTCCTTCTAGTGCTTCTTTATCACACAATTTAATTACATTGTGTATTATACGTTTACAATCACTACGGAACGGCTTATTCCGAGCAGTTGTGTTGAGTAAAGAATCCATTAATTTTAATATAATAATTAAAATAATAGACGAGGGAAAAGCAAACAAGCGCAGTTAGTAACCGATTCTAAAGAATGTCAAGAGAATACGAGACTTTTCCCCCTACTTCCTCAGCAGCCTTACCTACAGCGTGAATAGAATCGTCTTGGCACTATGCCAACCGTGGTTCTTCGTACTGTGGTCGGACAGTAGGTGCTCTTAAGTTTGCTTACATGTTAATGGTACACTTTGCGTTAGTTAATTGAAATAATGAAATACGTTGCAGCATTGGTATTAAAGGTGAAGCACAATTTAACAGTTCTTTAAGAGTGCTTAAAAGATCAAGTAGTTAAAAAAAATTACGAAAATTGCTAAATAAATGTAAAATAAAATTATTATAATCATTATTAGAAGTAATATATATAAATATTGATATGTATTTAAGAAGTTATTTTTAATTATTTATTTATTTAAATATTTATATATATATATATATATATATTATTTTAAAGTAAATTTATAGATGGGCTGAAAGGAGAGGTTAAATTAAAAATTTGGAATTAAGGGGCCAAATACAGAATTAACCCGGGGCTGGCTCCAGAAGAGCCGCCCTAGGACGCTTTCTATACGTGGGATCCCTAAAATCGTAGTCCGGGATTTCGGCGATAATTTCGTTATTTATATTATACATGTTATCATAGAATTTAATAGAGGCCTGTTGAGCTGCCCTGGCAAACGTTTGGATATCGAAGTCCCGCCTAATAACCTTATTAGACAGGTATCGGTGTGCCCTTCTAATTCTCCTCAGAATTCTACTCTGAACAGTCTCAATTGTTTTAATGTTGGTCTTGGCTGCATACGTCCACACCGGCGCCGCATACAGAGTATTTGGAAGAACAATTAGTTTATACAGGAGAATTTTATTTTTATAATTTAATTCGTTACTAAAGAAGAGGGCGCGTAGCATCTCGACTTTCTGGTTCATTTTTTGTTTGATTGTATTAATGTAGGGTGTTAGGTTCAAAAGATTGGCAGCAATGCAGGCGCGCGGTGTATTGTTATTTTTTATTTTAAAACTTTGAACTTGGCATCACTCTCGCTTGTTCATTAGTTGCGTTTTGTAAAATGATGAAATAAAGGTGGATTTTTTGTTAGAAATGGCGTTATTATTTGTAGAAACTGCTTTCTGTGGAGCCTGGGGCTCAGAAGTAGGTGAAATACTCTAGAGATAACGTTTTTTTTTAAATCAACTTTACTATTTTTTCCTTCATAACGTTAAACTCAAGTATATATTTTAGCAGAGATTTCGGTGAAATCTTGGTTTGCTCTAACATGGGGTTTAAAGGTGAGCCGCCTATCTAAAGTTATGCCCAATTATTTAACATTGCTCTCCCAGTTAATAACCGAGTCGAAGATGTAAATACGCGGGGGGGGGGGGGGTTGAAAGATCTAGAGAAATAAATAGCGTGGCATTTATCTGTGTTCACTTTGATTTTCCATTTTATAAACCAGTCTTCCAGAGCATCTATGTGATGTTGGATGTAATTAGCTACATAATTAATGTGTGGGGCAGTGGCCATAATGGCCGTGTCGTCCGCATACAGTGTGATTGAAGTGTGGGGACTTCTTGGTAAATCGTTAATGTAAACATTGAAGAGGGTCTGCCGGAGGATCGAACCCTGAACAACTCCTGCTGTAATTTCTTTGTGTGTTGAGAATTTGTTGTGTACGCGGACAGTAAAGTATCTTCCGATAAGTAGCTGTCTATTAAGTGTATAAGACCACCATGCATGTTAAGCTGAATTAACTTGTAAAGAAGACCCGCATGGGTGATTTTATCAAAAGCCTTCTCGAAGTCTAAGAATAGGGTCCCAGTTGGTCTCCGGTCTTGGAGTCCACTCGAGGCAAATTCCGTTACACGGAACAACTGGTGTATTGTGCTCTAAAACCAAATTGTTCTGGAAGTAGAATGTTGTTGCTATTGAGGAAGTTTTTTTGTCTATTAAGTATTACGCGCTCGGTTACTTTGGAAAGAGAGCTCAGCAAACTAATTGGGCGGTAGTTACCTGGAAATTTTAGGTCAGCTCTTGGCTTAGGGATGGGGCAACTATTGCACTTTTCCAATTTTTAGGGTAGTAGTTAAATTTAAGAATATTATTAATTATGGCGGTGAAGTAGATGATTAAGTTGGGGGAAAGTTTTTAATAGCTCGGTTGTTAATTTTATCAATACCAGGAGCTTTATTATTACAGAGGTTTTTAATCTATATATATAAAAATGTATGTTTGTTTGTTTGTTCGTATTTTATGCGTTCATCCGATTGCGATGAAACTTGGTCAACTTATTGCTTGAACTTGCGCGAAGGTTATAGACTATTTTCATCCCGCTACGACGTTCCATTCCCGAATTATGTTAGAACAAGTTTGCGCGGTATCAACGGATATTGAAAATCGCCAAATTTCCCAGCACAGGATATGGGACTTCTCCCCGGATATTTTTGTTCAAAGCCATTGTAACATTTCATTGTTGCCAATTAAATTATAACATTTCCGTAAAAATAAATAGACATGAATTAAAAACGTGATTTATTCATATATTGGCGCATGCAAGAATGATATTGATATATTATTTTCATGTATGTGGCAACGCCGAAATATTTCTTTTTAAAAATGAAAATCATGAAGCTACAGAAGGAGGTGCAGCTCAGTGTTAAAAATGTGTCTCCCTTTATGTCGCCGCCACTAGAGGGCGCTCGCATGCACTAGCGGGCGGCTTAGACACGGACAACCATACGCTTTAATATGGATTTTTCGTATTTTTCCTAGCGAAAACAAGTTGTTTTATTTTAGTGCGTATTTAATATGAATTTATTTATTCAATTTAACAATTTTTTATTTTCATTCAAAATCTTTATTTCAAGTGATTTTTTTTTTTGCTACAATTCAATAAAATTCTTAAAGGAAATGAGTAAATAAACTTTTTCAGAATAATTGTGTATTGGTTTCAGAATAAATTAGTTCAGAATTTTGTAATAATTTAATAATTAAGGAAATGAAATTACAGAAAAGAACTGTGAAGAAAGTTTTTTATCATTGTTCATAATCTCTTATGAAAAAAAATGTGAGAAATAATACTGATTAACCAAAAAACACACACACACATTGTAGAAAAGCAACATTTTCTATCAATCACCAATAAATTCTTATCAGGACTAATAAAATAGGAAGTCAATTCAGTATTTAATCAGACAATACTTTAAAATATCTTCCTTTGGAAAAAAAATCAGTCAAAGCATCTCAGATTACACTTTTTAAAACCGGAGGTATAATCGTCAAGTTGGTAAATTACTGAATAAAAATTTTTTCAGCGAATTAAAAAGAAAAAAACAAATAACTTTGACAAGGACAAATCAGCTATATTTTTGAATTTCCACAAAGTACGCATTTTATTGCATAAGCAGATTTTGTACGCAGATTTTGCATAAGCATTTATAGTAACAACATTGCTTATCATACAATGAAAACTTATTTACTTAAGGGGTGTGGTCACTTTTACGTACCTATAAAAGTATCATTTTTAGACCTATGTTCGATTGTATGTACTACTCATGATTTGAGCTTGATTTATATGAAATTTTTTGAGTAACTGCCTATAATATTGTTTATTATAGATACAATTTTTCAAGGTAATTAATAAAAATGACTTTTTATGCATAAAAAGTGAATTTTTTTTTAAATCGAGCATTTTGCAGTCAACTACTGTGCGCATTCTGTCAAAATAAATTATTAAGGTACATTAATAATTTTTTACTATATGTGATTACAATACTTCAGGCAACAATATCCGGTGAGCGACAACAATCGGTTCATTTTTCGAAAAATTCCCCATTGAAGCTTACGCTCCTTCTGTAGCTTCATGATGAAAATATAAGGATGGAAAGTCATTCATTTTCAATGAATGTGTTATCTATCCATTTCATGAATCGAAACTATCCCAAGCTACCTGTTCAAACTCAAATATACTGAAGGAAATATACTTATCTCAAATATGCTAGAAACACGTGCGTTTAGCCTTGACGCGATGATTTATATAACTGAAGTGGCATTTAAACATAGCAGATGATTTAGTTTTGAGAAAGAATTACAATCATGAAATGCGTGTATATGATAATTAAGAAAGTCTGAAAGTGGCATTGAAACGTAGCAGACGATTTAGTTTTGAGAAAGAATTCGGAGAATGAAATACGTGTATATACTTTTTTCTATTATAATTATCAGATTTTCTGTGTTTTAATATTGAATGTGATCTCAATCCATTCAAACATTATTGATTCTTTTTCTATAATAATAAATCCATTCAAACGTTATTGACTAGCTGTAAATTAATGCTTTAAAATGCCCAAAAAGAGGAGAGCAACTTTAAATCCTGCAGAAAGTAAGGGGAAAATGTCAAAGATTGTTGAGAAATGAGCAATGTGATGAAAAAACAGAAGAACGCGATCCAACAGAATTCGAAATGCAGTTAGACGCACACGAGAATCTGAAGAAAAAACATTCCCAAGAGCTCGAAAGTAACAGAATTCGAATTGTAGTGATCCGAAGCAATGAGACTGATGAAGAAACTTTTAACGCGTCGAACATACGATTGTCTTCGAGCTTCAACATCGAAAGGAGAGGAAAGCGATGAACAACGACAGCACCGACAACAAACTAATGCTATTTGCTACTGCAAAAGAATTTTAGCGAAAACTTTAGATCATAACATGAGGCTAATCATTCAAAAAAAATAATAACAGGAACTGAATCCCGAGCGAAGCCGGGTAATACATCTAGTAATGTCTATAATTTAAAGGGGGGATGAATTTGGGATAGCAGCCTCAGGGTGGACGGACAAGAAATCTCTGACCTTACGGTAAACCATACGGTCATGTTCCTCATCCTCCAGGTTATCGTTAGGGGCGAATTGACTTTCATAATATTCAACTATTGCATTGGATTTGGCTTCATCGTCGAACGCTACGTCATTCAGCCCTTGTATGGAGGGGAGATAAGTTCTATTTTTCCTTAAGATTTTGGAGAATCTCCATAGTGAGTTATCCTGTGGGTTGATATTAAGAAGGTTTGACCAGCTATCCTGCCTGAATTTATTAATCTCTCTTCTGACTTGCGCATGAAGAAGATGAAAGTTTTGCCTGCTATTAGGATCCCTATGAATTGGGAATAATTTCCGTGCTGCGTTGCGTTTTTTAATGAGAGTTCTGATTTTGGCCGGAAGTTCATGTATTTTGGTTTTACTGACGCAATGGGATGCTGAATTTGTTGCTTGGATTACTGCGTCAGTAAGATTAAGAACAGCAGTGTCGATATCAGCTGTGGAACGAATATGAGGGTAATATAATATAGAGCAGGCGAGGTGATCCTGGAATTGCCTCCAGTTAGTAAAATAAATTGGGTCAGTATTATTAATGTTTAACCGTACTTCCGCAGGGCAATCTGACCAAGCGAGATGGGAGACGTCTCATGTTTGATGGGAGGCCTTTCGACGTCTGTTGCAAGTTCTTGTAGCGATTCATTTAGCTTCTGTTGGCGAGATTTGAGCTGGAGCCGGGTATAGTCTTTCAAACACTTCTCGCCAAAGCGTAACTTCAAAGCACTTGAAAGTGCGCCAAAGTCTAATCGCTGCTCTTCTGAGATCATCTGCAAAATATCCGTCGCGTCAGCTCTCAGGGATGCAGCCAATTGACACGCTTTTGTTACAGAGTCCCATCCGCTGGCGTTCACCACAATGCCAAATTGAGTTTCGTAAACTTGCCAAGATTTTCCATCATAGGTTGACAGCTTAATGGGTGGCCAGGAGGTGACAGATATACAGTTAGAATCTTCAGTAACATAAGTATTTGACAATTTCTGTTCTAAAATCTGTACTTTCCTTGAAACGTCGGTAAATTTTCCCTCCATAGTTTCAAATTTGTTGTCAACTTTATCAAATTTTTCCTCCATTTTTTCAAATTTGTTATCAATTTTATCAAATTTTTCTTTTATAACGCCAATGTTCGTTTCAAAAATATTAAATTTGTGTTCCACATTCTGGAATTTTTCTTCAACGATTGTTAAAATTCCACACTTTAATTGTTCCTGACCTGCCGATATTTCCTTTATCTCTTCTTAAATGGCTTTCATCTCTTCTTGACCTTCAGATATTTCTTTCTTTATCTCTTCTTGACCTGCAGACATTTCTTTCTTTAACTCTTCTTGACCTGCAGACATTTTAGTCATCGCAGCAATAAGCTGCTGGAATGTAGCTTCCAAATCTTGCGCTGTAACAGTCTGATCAGCCATTGATCTTGTAAAAGGCATTCAATCCCTACACCACTGAAACCAAAATGTTCCGTTTTCTGGATTCGATGGGAATGAATCAAGATTATCTTCAGAAAGTTCACACAAAATGCAATTTATTATTCTATAAATTCTTCAGGCTCATATACAAATCCAACAGAAATTACGTAACAATTGTCTTCTAAACAACAGAAAACTCTAAAAACACAAGTCAGGATAACAAAGTCTTCAATACAATAAATATACGCCTAGCGCGCTTTCAATACATTCAAGTCTCAGCAGAAAAGAACACTAAACTGAACTGAGCAGAATTGGATATGATGACCGGAGTGCCTTGACTAGCTGGTTTTAACTCCTGTACGCAAGATGTTATATAATCAAAGATAATGTGCTCAGTAGTTAAAATATTAAGGCTAGGTTAAAATTAAAAGTTACTATTACAATCACTGTACAAAAATTTTAAGTTTAACACCTTCAATAGTTAAAGGGGAAGAGAAAATTTAAGATAAAAAATTAAGCAATTATTAAGAATAAGAATTTAAGTTTAAAAAGTAAAATTAAAAATTTAGAGAAGGTAAGATGAAAAAATAAACAAGTTTAAGATAAGGTGGCCCTCAGCAAAAGAAAAAAAAGTCCCTCTGCAGGGTCATACAATTCGTAATGAGATGATTGCAGATTGCCGCGGGGGGAAATGAAAATATCAAGGTAGGGACTAAACTGAAATGCCAATCTCAGGTATATTTATAGACTTCCAAAGCTCCCCCCATCGGCCGCCAGCTAGAAATCACTGGAAAAGTCCAGAAAGGCCTGGAATGTTGGTGACCATTTGGCGCCATGTCACCAAATTTGGCGGGTACTTTTCCATTTCGCCGGCGCAAGCGATAAAGTCGCCAAAAATGTACAACCGCCGCCAAACGGAATATTTCCAATTTTAACCTTTAACCGCCACATTTCCAAAACAAGTCGCGGCTATTTCTTATGAGTAACGTTTTTTTTTCCTAATACGTCAAAAATGGATGAAAAACCTATGAAAATTTGGGATTTGCCCAAAACAGAGGAAGAATCTGTTAGATTCTTTCAAGCGAAAGGCGTTTTGCCTAAAATTGTTACTTGCGATAATAATCATGAAATTAAATTGTATTTTGAAAACAGGGTTCAGTGGCGCTGCAACCTTTCAACTTATCACAGTAAAAGAAGTGTCCGGAAAGGCACATGGTTTGAGTCATCGAAATTGAGCTTTCTGACGTATTTAAGGTTTATTTATGCTTGGAGGGAAGAATTAACTTCAATTAAATGGTGTGAAAAGCAGTTAGAAATGAGTCACGGAACCGTTGTGGACTGGAATAACTACATGCGAGAGGTTTGTGTAGATTCTTTGCTGAAACGTCGAAACGGAAACGGTTTGCAAAGGAAAATAGGAGGACCGGGTATGATCGTCGAAGTGGACGAAAGTATGTTCACGAAGCGCAAGAACAATGCGGGATGGATTTTACCACAACAATGGATATTTGGAGGTATTTGTCGTGAAACAAACGAATGTTTCCTTGTGAAGGTGCCAGACCGATCCCTGAGCATAATATTAGATGCAATTAAGGAAAACATTAAAAAAGGAACTGTAATATATTCCGATTCGTGGAAATCTTACTGCACTAAAAAACTAGAAGAGGAAAACTTCAAACGTTTCAAAGTGAACCACAAATACAATTTTGTGGATCCCGAAACAGGAACACATACGCAAAAAATAGAAAGACTGTGGGGTAGCGCTAAATGGCGGAACAAGAAACACAGAGGAACGACACGCCATCATCTAGAAAGTTATCTCGCGGAATTTATGTGGAGAAGGCAAACAAATGACCCGTTTGAAAAAATGTTAAACGATGTTAAAATGTTTATGCCTCCAAATTAAAAATTTCTGAGAACTAATATGTATTACCTTTTTTTATGTGTATACTGTGTTTTGTCACCAAAAAATTCCGTTTGTCGCCAAAGATTTCGTTTGGCGAGATTTGCGCCCTCGAAATGGAAAAGTACCATTTGGCGATATATAGCCAAATTTGGCAACCAAAATAAGTCCCCAAATCCATCGCCAATTTGGCGATAACTCTCACTTTTGGCGAGATTACCATAGACTGGCAAAATTCGTGATAATAATAATAATAATTATATATATATATATATATATATATATATATATATATATATATACAGTGATTTACGCTTATAAGAATCACGTTTGTTATTACCTATTTTGATTCTTATAAGCGGTTGATTCTTATAGCCGAAATTTAGGTTTTTAGACAGATACACACACACCTATATATACATATCTATACTTATATATAAAGAGAGAGCGATTTTGTACGTGGAGGGTAATCTTCAGAACCACTGTACCTATTTCAAAAATTCTTTCACTGTTTGAAAGGTACAGTATTCCAGATGGACATAGGCTATATATTATGTATATCTGATCAGTAGAAATAAAGTTAGGGGCTTAATCCTAACAATCTCCATTGTTACCGCTACTGTCCTCTACCGCTTTTTGTGCCGAAGCCTTCAACGATCCTTAGCGTGTTGCTATCTATCTATACTTATATATAAAGAGAGAGTGATTTTGTACGTGGAGGGTAATCTTCAGAACCACTGTACCTATTTGAAAAATTCTTTCACTGTTTGAAAGGTACAGTAATCCAGATGGACATAGGCTATATATTATGTATATCTGATCAGTAGAAATAAAGTTAGGGGCTTAATCCTAACAATCTCCATTGTTACCGCTACTGTCCTCTACCGCTTTTTGTGCCGAAGTCTTCAACGATCCTTCGCGTGGTGCTATCTATACTTATATATAAAGATTTTGTACGTGGAGGGTAATCTCCAGAATCACTGCACCTATTTGAAAAATTCTTTCTCTGTTTGAAAGGTACATTATTCCAGATTGACATAGGCTATATATTATGTATATCTGATCAGTAGAAATAAAGTTAGGGGCTTAATCCTAAGAATCTCCATTGTTACCGCTACTGTCCTCTACCGCTTTTTGTGCCTAAGTCTTCAATGATCCTTAGCGTGGTGCTATCGCGGCGGGCTTCTGTTCTGACGTTAGCGGTTCGAATCTAGCCGTTTTTTCGCACGCCTTTTTCTTTAAAAAATGAAAGCTATTAAAAGAAATTTAATTATTAACTAACGTAATATTGATTTAAGGTATTATTAAGGTTATTTTTAAGGTAAAAAAAGATTTACAATTTATTGGCTATCAACTGGAAATTTATTGGTATAATATTTTGTTCAACCCGGACAAAGTCGGGATGGGCCGCTAGTATTAGATAATTTACTATAAAATACTCTTTAATTTACGTTAATTATCTTTTATTAAAACTATTTTTTATAATTTTAAAAATACAACTTAATTTCTAGACCTATAAGTACACTGTTGAAATTAATTAAGTAAATTTGCATATCTTATCGAATTTCATGAAAAGAACTGAACTGAATGTAAAACCACTGTTTCTAGACAAAAATGCAAATCTTGTACGTCAAATACATAAGTGTACACGTGTGTGTAGGTGGAGCCAGTAGAGAAACAGGCTTTATAACCGTCCGTAAGTTAAGACGCATTTCGTTCACTAGCACACCTCGGCGAATTTCTTGGTGTTATTTTGCAGCAATCGGTTAATTTCAAGTTGTAACAGTAAAAATGAGTAACCACCAACGTTTAGAGTATGGAATGAGGTGGCGAATTGTGGGGAGGCTAGAAGCAGGCCAACTTCAAGTCCAAATTTGTAGAGAGTTCAATTTAACGCCCAGCGTCGTGTGTAACTTATGGAAACAGTTCCAGGATATCGGATCCATCGAGAGAAAGCCTGGGCAAGATCGTCCAAGAGCCACGACGGCCAGAGAAGATCGCCATTTGTCGATTATAGCGAGGCGTTACAGGAGTGCTACAGCTCTCTCGTGACTTGTATGCAGCCACAGGAACCCGTGTATCAAGGGTGACTGTTTCCAAAAGACTTCATGAGAGAGGGTTGTTTGCAAGAAGACCTGCTGTTTGCGTCCCGCTCACTTCTACGAACAGGAGAATCCGTTTATCATGGTGCAGAGAGCATAGAGATTGCAGTATGTATCATTGGGCAACCGTTCTCTTCACTGATGAGTCCCGGTTCAGCCTAAACACCGATTCTCGCCGTCGTTCATATGGAGAGAACCAGGGACCCGCTACCTACCCTCTAATGTCCGCGAAATCGACCATTGTGGCGGAAGAGGTTTAATGGTCTGGGCAGGCATCATGTTGGATGGCCGCACACCTCTCCATATCTTTGAAAGAGGCACTGTGACTGGTGTGAGGTATAGGGATGAGGTCTTGGAGCCCTATGTTCGCCTTTTCAGGGGTGCAGTTGGCCCTGAGTTCATTTTAATGGACGATAACGCGAGGCCACATAGAGCTCTTCTGGTCGACGAATTTCTAGAGAGTGAGGATATTTGCCGGATGGATTGGCCAGCTAGATCTCCAGACCTTAACCCTATAGAGCATGTCTGGGATGCTCTGGGGAGGGCAATTGCAACTCGCAACCCCCCTCCGAGAGCCATCCAGGGAATGAAAACAGCGTTGCTGAACGAGTGGGACCAATTGCCACAGGAAATGATAAACTGCCTTATTTCAAGTATGAAATCACGCTGCGAGACCTGTATATCTGTAAGAGGGGACCATACCCCCTATTAATCCATCTTTTAAACCATTTTTTTGTTTATTCTGCAACCGCTGTTTCATACCTTCCGACTCCAATGAGTGTTACGCACGATTATGCATGTTTATTACAATTATTGAATGGTTATTTGTTTTGTATTGTATCAATGTATGTACATATCAAATTTCATTAAAATCGGTACAGTAGTTATAGAGATAATCGACCAAGTCTGCAAATTCTCTTAATTTCTTACACCAGTGTAGATACACATGATTATAGTAAGAGAAGAAAAAAATCCAATATTTGTTACCACATACCTGCTTAACAGTTTTAACATTTCAACTACAGAAAGGGAGCAAGAAAAAGTTTGAACTCAAAGTTCAAACATAGGCTTAAAACTTAGACATAGGACCTTTTTACATAGAATCCTTCAGGGTCACCGTTGAAGATTCCATTGGCGCTGATTGGTTAAATGGGTCAGTGATTGGTATATGATTGGTTAAAAAAAATTTACGCTGATGCTGATGGATTCTATGTCAACAGGCCTTAATGGCGGTTTGTCAGAAAGTTCACTACAATAAAAAGGGCGAACGATGGTGTCATTTTTGTAAGAGAAAGATACCTTTGAAATGAGTAGAAACAGAGCAAAGTAAGTTTCATTACAATATAGCGATAGATTGCCGAGCCGAGTTTTAGATACTTTTACGTCAACAGTTTTTTGCTTGTTAATAGCGTATTCATCATTTAGTTTTGAGGAATGATAGCGAGTTCATTTTAAATGTCATTGTCGCCATTTGTCAACCAGAAAAAGGGAAGTTACCCGATAATTTAGCGCTGCATTGCTCCAGGCAGAGGAAAATAAAAATGTTGATTTTTTATTTTATTTCCAATGGTAAGGTACATGACTGATACAACAACAGCAAAAAGTCATTGACCCATGCGCAGTCTCGCAAGCCAATCGCTCAGTCTCAGCATTTCCACGGATTGCAATACACCGTCCAAGGTGGTCTCTATCCGTAATACCATTGCTTCAAAGCGGGCAGGCGGTTTCGGCAGGATACCAATACGAAACAGGTGCACCGCCAAACAATCATGTCCAGTAGTTAGGCGGATTGTCGCCACAGCTGTAGAAGGAAGCCAAGTAGAGATATTGTTCTGGATAGTCTTCAACTAGCTCTTTGTGAAATTTCTACACACTAGGTCTCAACGACAGTTAAGGGCTGAAGTGTGTTTAGTAATACATTTAGCAGTTGAAAAAGGAATCTCACCCCTAACCATCTGTGAAACCATGGATCTATTTTTAGTTGAAAGGTCGGCTTGTTCATTATCATCCACAACACAGTGGGCCGGGACCCGCTGGAGGGCAACATGGATTTCTTTCCTCTTGAAACTACACTCATGTACAAAAAAATTAGCGCACCAAGAAGGAGTCGTCAAAATGAAACGAAATTTTACATACGTAATGACTACTTTGATATAAGTAAATGATAAGAAAATCAAAGAAAAAGGATAATTTATTTCAGAGAAAAGGCAAAAGAACGGAGGAGTTAATACTCCGTTGGACCCGCTCTAGCGCGAATGCACGATGCGATACGATCGGGCATTGAGTCATACAAGTTCTGTATGATGTCTTGAGACATTTCGTTCCATATTTGCTGTAACCTTGCCTCTAGTTCGTTCAAACTCGTGGGATGTCCAACTCGTCGTCCCAAATGATCCCAGATATGCTCGATTGGAGACAAATCTGGGGATCGGGCAGGCCAAGGAAGGGTAGTAACAGTGCGGAGACAGTCTTGTGACACCCTTGCCGTATGAGGCCGAGCATTGTCTTGTTGAAAAATGGCTCCTGGGAGCCGTTGCATGAGTGGCAACACATGTGGTTGCAGAATTTCATGAACATACTGCTGGGCTATCATGGTGCCACGGAACAATACTAGGGGTTGCCGTGTATTGTAGGCAATGGCACCCCATACCATCACACCAGCTGTGGGAGCGATGTGTCGCTGTACAGCAAAGGCAGGATTGAAGCGTTCACCACGGGCTCTCCACACACGATCATGATTGTCATCACTGCCGAGATTGAATCTGGATTCGTCGCTAAAGACGACCTGGTTCCATTCCGCTGCAGTCCAGTTTCCTCGTGCGCGGCAAAACTCCAAACGGAGGCGTCGATGGGTGGGCGTCAAGGGCAGCACACGTAATGGGCGCCGCGATACCAACTGTCCTTCGGCCAGGCGCCTTCGTATGGTTTGAGAAGACACAGAGACCCCTAGTGAAGGTGCTACCTGTGCCTGGATGGCTGCCGATGAAGCAGTTGGCTGTACGCGGGCATTTCTTACGATGTGGCGGTCTTCTCGACGACTGGTCTGTCGAGGGCGTCCTGAGCCTGGTCTTCGTGTACATGACATCTCTCGGGTCCACTGGTCCCAACACCTCCTCACAACACAATCAGAGCGGCCTAATTGACAAGCTACTCGCCTAGCTGACCACCCAGCTTCCATCATCCCGACGATTCTCCCCCTCTCAAACTGCGACAACTGCTTATATTATCTTCGAACACGGCGTAATGGCATGTCTATCTCAGCTCTTCCTTTGTAAATGATTCAGCACACTCAAACAAGCTTTGGTTACCTGTTTTATACTCCACAGAGTACGATGTTCAACGCCCTCTACCGGCTATACGTAATGCGCAATCACGCTGCATTTCTAATCATTTGCATATCTCCCCGACATGTACCTTCATTGCAAGTTTCGTTACGATCCCGCAATCATTTCTTGGTGCGCTAATTTTTTTGTCCATGAGTGTATTTCCAATACGGACTCTACAGAAACGTTGACCAATAAAAGAACGAATCCATTTTAGCATTTTGTCTCCAACACCAAGGTCTATAAGCTTAAGAAATAACTTCTCCTTCCACACCCTATCATACGCTGATTTAAAATCAACGTAAACAGCCGTCAAGATTTTTCTGGCATCAAGGGCATCCCTCACGACTTGAGCACAATGAGCAACTTGAAAGTTCGTCGATCGATCGCTACGAAATCCAGCCTGCTCGCCTCTTAGCAAACCATTCTTGAATTATGAATAACTCAAACGGATCGGAATAATAAAATAAATTAATCCAGTATAGGTCTTCATGTCGTAGCGATATTGAAATAAGTTTGAATTTTTCTAACCTACGCACTGTATAGTTTACGTTTTCTTCATTTTTGATTTTAGGCAATAGATAGCTTTATTTGTCAGAACCACACATCGGAACGTGTTGAATCTACAGATTTCATGGCCATGGAAGATACAGAACTCTGAGGAGAACCGTATTTCTATTAATAACGACAATGAGGGAACTAAAACTCATTGTATTCATTAAAAAATAACATTTGTGTGTATTCAAGGTACACTAAAAAATCTGCGATTTCGAATGTTGTGGTCAGGACTCGAATTGTAATTGCTGTTCAGAGTCGGCAGTTTAGTACTCGTGTAACAAAGGATAACCGTAGTGCTCAAAGAACCTACCAATATTTCTACCAACTAATAATGGAAGGTAAGCCCGGGAAGTTTGGCATTTTTTCGATGTTGTACTGAGAATAAACCGTCAAGACGTCCTCTAAACATCTTTAAATCAATCCTCAAAGAATTAAAAGGTCTTGCAGTTCACTATATACACTGAGCGCCCGCTCCAGGGGCGGGCAACCCGGATATTTATCCGGGGTGCCATTTTGGCTGTAAGTGTGAGAAAATATTGATGTGTTAAATACCTAGTTAATAGAAAATTTCACATATCGATTTTTGTCGTTCGCTAAAAATTCACAGTGCGTAGCGTGTTTATATTGTTTATATATAAAAGCTAAAAATATTTACAGTATTATTGAAAAATTAACGCATAATTTGTAAAGGACGCTGCTTGAACTTGTTTGAACATGCATATACTTCTCTGAACAGAATAGCATCAGCACGCAGCGCTACTTCAGCTTGCGTTTGAATATGCATAGGCTTGCTTATTACCTCCAATTATAAAAGAGCGGTTTCATTACACAATAGCATTATTCTTGCATGTATTCTGTTGCATGGTTCTGTTAACGTAAATGGGGTAGAATTAGCAAAGGAAATTTCAGCAGTATCTTCGCTTTTGGGCAAAAAAGAAAGCCTAAGCAATGTACTGAGCTTAATTACAAAGTTAAATTTTGCCCCAAACCTTACTATTGATTAAAGAATATTGCTAACGATACCAATAACTGTAGCAAGTGGCGAAAGGAGTTTCTCTAAGTTAAAATTAAGAAATTTTTACGTTTGATACTACACAAAATCGTCTTTATGGTTTGGTCATTTTGGCAATTGAGCATGAAATTGCTGATCAAGTCAATTTAAAAGATGTAATAAATAAGTTTCCAGAACTGAAAGTAAGAAAAAAAGTTTTTTAGGATTTTAGCGTAGTTGATGTTACTGTGGGAAATGTACAGTTCAAAACCCCACTGTTCAGAGAAAATAAGATAAAACTTTACCTTTCGGGAGTTCCCGGGGCGTGTGTATGTTTCGGTTAACCTGGAGAGACTCTTTGTTAATGCACATATTTATTTCTAACGCACAAATAAAGAATACACAAAATAGAACTTACAAATACTTGATAATGGTTCTTTCTCCAAATCATTCAGCCAGAAGAGAATTCAGTGTGAAAACAGAAGTTAACTGTCTCTTCACTTCACTTCCGCTTGCGACAGTTACCTTGTTTAATCTTCAAAATAATGGCATTTTGATTGTTTGTGCAATGATGCACATTTTTAATAGCATTTAGAAATGTAAAAAAATTATGTGGTTAACAATTTGTGGCTAGGTACAGATAGTTCTTAATTAATTTCTACTGTTTTGTACTGCTTGATTATCAATGTTATGTTATGTTATGTTATATGTTTCTTTCTAAATATATGCTCTTATTAAAATTTAAATAAAATCATTTGATTTTTATTGAAAATAAAAAAGATGTACCTTTATTCAAAAAATAGCCGGGTCGCAAATAAAGGGGCGGCAATTTGTCTTTTTGTCCGGGGCGACGTAACCGCTAGAGCGGGCGCTGATACCCTCGAATTCAAATTGTTGAGGTGAGATTTTCGGTTTAGTTGTGTTTGTAAGAAATGTAATTTGCCGTAAGGGCAAGGTATGCCCATAAATCAGACAAGTTACATTTAAGTAAAATAATTTTATTTATCGCTGAAGATAATGTATAACATATACATGGATGCATCAATTCAACTGAAAGTATATAAACATTAATTAAACACATGAAGCTACAGAAGGAGGAGCAGCTCCGTATTAAAAAAGTGTCTCCTATTTGGTCGCCACCACTAGATGGCGCGCGCGTGTAATAGCGGGCGGCTTAGACACGGACAACCATACGCTTTAATATGGATTTTTCGTATTTTTCCTAGTATTTTTACTATTTTACTTTAATTTTGATTCAGAAAATTTGAAAAAAATATTTGCTTTTGAAAATATGATTTTTTAAAAATATGTTACATAATTTCTTTTGTAATGTTTTATATAAATATTTTAAATTTTTTTAAAAAATTAATATTTAAAAAAATGCTGAATCAAAATTAAAACTTATGTATTTCTGTTTAATTAAATGAAAAAGAATTGACATTTGACAAATAATATTTCGAGTTATAACAATTTTAAATTACCCCACTTTTTTAAAATTTTTAAATTAAAAAAACTTTTAAAAACATTTTGAGAAGTTTTATGAAGTGATTTGGTTTACAAACTATATGGTTAACCATCACAAAAAAATTCAAAATTTTAACTCAATAAAGAAATTTTTTTTTTAAATGTGTCCCGGACCCCCTTAAGGGGAGTGGTCACTTTTACGCACCTTTAAAAGTATCATTTTTAGACCTATGTTCGATTGTATGTACTACTCATGATTTAAGCTTGATTTATATGAAATTTTTTGAGTAACTGCCTATAATATTGTTTATTATAGATGCAATTTTTCAAGGTAATTAATAAAAATGACTTTTTATGCATAAAAAGTGAATATATTTTGTTTAATCGAGCATTTTGCAGTCAACTACTGTGCGCATTCTGTCAAAATAAATTATTAAAGTACATTAATAATTTTTTACTATATGTGATTACAATACTTCAGGCAACAATATCCAGTAACATTATTCTAAAAGATATTAAAACATTTTAGTACGTGCTATTTTTAATTACAAATTTCAAAAATGACTGAGTAAAAGCTTATAAAAAATTCTTTAAAAAATTAAAATATATTAAGGTTCAAAAATTTTCGTGGATTTTGTTGTCTAAAGTGTTGTAATCACATATAGTAAGCAATTATTAATGTAACTTAATAATTTATTTTGATAGAATGCGCACAGTAGTTGACTGCAAAATGCTCGATTTAAAAAAAATATTCACTTTATATGCTTAAAAAATCATTTTATTTTTTATTAATTACCTTGAAATATTGCATATATAATAAACAGTATTATAGGCAGTTACTCAAAAAATTTCTTGTAAATCAAGCAAAAATCATGAGTAGTACATACAATCCAGCATAGGTCTAAAAATGATACTTTTACGTACTTTAACTAACTTAATAGTGATTAAATTCAATATTATGGTTCCAGCATTGTCAGGAATTACCTTCAAGTTGGTAAATTATCGATTACAAATATTTTCAGCAAATTAAAAAGAAAAAAAACCCAAATAACATTGATAAGGACAAATCAGCTATATTTTCGCATTTTCACAAAGTATGGGTTTCATTGTACTCACAGTAAAAAGATAGGAAAATATTAATTTGTTTTAAAATTATACTCAACAGATTTTGCATAAGCATTTATAGTAACAACATTCTTTATCATACAATGAAAACTTATCTACTTATCAACTAACTTAATAGTGATAAAATTCAATATTAAGAAAAGTTAACTGGCAATATTTTATTTCTGTGCACAATTTAAAAAAAAATTGATGGCTTTAGTTCAGACGTGTAGCTCAATTTGCCATAACCACAAAATATATTGAATAGAAGAAAAGTATTTCATAATTATAAAGAACTGAAATTAACAACATACACTATTAATACATTATTATAAAATAAAAATTAAATGTGCGATATACAATTTACTATAGATAAATTTGATCAAAAAATTATACATGACAGGTTTTGCAGATATTGATAACATTATTCATTGATATTGACAAGGGAATAACTTCAGACAAGAGAATAATTCAATTCAAAAGTAATATAAAATGAAAGCTTAAATTTAATAATACAGAATTATAATTTCGATTCTTTTCTCAATCTTTTAACATTATCGCAGAGTTGGCATTTTTATTCGCTTGTTTTCATATAAAATGCATGCGCGTAATCAGAAAAAAGTTAATAACCTTTTGAATGAAATTAATGTTATGTTGCTCAGTGCAACCAATTACTGGCATAGGAGGACCAGTACAATCGTCACTTTATTTACATGTCGCGCCATCTGCCGGTGAGCGACAACAATCGGTCCATTTTTCGAAAAATTCCCCATTGAAGCTTACGCTCCTTCTGTAGCTTCATGGTTACTCCCATGAATTAAGGACACATGTAAACCTTTGATAGACGAACAACTGAAGATTCTGAAAGTCATCAAATTATGAGTTTAAAAGTTTTAAATTTTAATATCTAAAAGTTTATGAACAACTGAGTTTTCTTGATGACTATGAATATGAAATATTTATAGTTATCAAGATGCTAGATATATCAGTAACATTTAAAAACATCAGCAGAAATAAGACAATGGAAAATGTTAATTTGGCAAGAGAGGAAACTCCTGTTTATTCTCACAAACACATTTCACGTTATGTAATTGAAGAAAATTTCATATTGTAAAATACGAAAAATTAAAAGAAAAGAACAGTCATTTTAAAATGTTTTACCTCACATTTTTTGTATTTTCTCCACCGAAATTTTTGCTGGTATTAAAAAAGAAATTTAATGAAAATTTAATATTTTTTTGATCGAATAATTCATTATTAGTTTTTCGAGCATTATTATTAAATTCGGGAATTTCACGATGGTTTGTCCTTAAATTTCCTTTCAAAAATTTGCTGATCTTAACTATCAAAACGTGCAATCCAGAAAGTTTAGCGGCTGCTTGGGGAACCAACTGGAATCGCAACTGTTTCGATGATAAAGCTATATTTGTCGGCAATCGTCCAGAATGTATATAGTGTGAAACTAAAATCTAGAAACGGAGTAAATATTTCGTTTTAGGTGTTTGTGATGATTGTATATTTACGTTATTAAAAAGTTTGATGATTTTACATTTCACTGGTATTTATCGAGAGTATTTTTGTTTCATTCATTCTAAATGAATCTACGAGCTAACTTCTCATCCTGACTCTTCCTATTTCAGTTGAATGTTTGATGTATTAAAGAAATTTCACAATGTGTTGTATTTTTTAAAGAAGAGGTAAGTAATATTCTGTAAATTTAAGTATAGCATGAAAGGGTTTTTTTTACTAAGTGTATATGATGTATTGACAATCGTTGAATCTTGTTTATAAACAAACTACTTAACGAGAATAATAAACACGAAGTTTTTAACAAGTAGGTCAAGTTAATGATTGCAGATTTCATGTGCATGAGTGTTATGTATTGATAGCAATTTCTTATTTAAAGATTATTATTAAATGAAACAACTACCCCTCAATAAGGAAAACATCAAGTCGCTTGCTATGCACTTCTCCAAAATTATATATGTATATATTTGTAATCACCAAGAAGGTACGGCACATCCAAATTTTTATTTTATTGATGGTAATGGTAATTTTAAATTACAAAAGATATGTATTTAGAATTTTTTAGTTTTCTTTTATTTGAGGTGTTTACATTAATTTTAAATCTTTCTCCATCAGCCATCCAAGTGTTTTTCTCTTGATATTTAATTATGTTTTCCTCTATAATTTATATAATATATAGAATTGATCACAGTATTGATTGTAGATGTATAGTGTGCAGTGTCTGAAGACTGAATTTTTTTTTTTCTTTTACTCATCTGCACTTTTGTGGAGTTTGTATTCTCAATTGCTAACTGTATGAATTATATTTTAGTGTAATTGCATCTATGGTTTCCATTGGATAAGACTGTCTTACAATTTGGTGTAGTTTGGGATAACTCTAAACATTTACTGAATGTAAAAAGAAATTTATTGTCTTTAAAGATTTGATTTGGAGTCACTTTTATTAAAATCTATTTATCAAATATCATTTTAATTTGGAATATTTTCAGTAATTTTACTTTTGATAAATTGAATTAAAATATTAGCTTCTTTTTATAAGAGACTTCTACTGTTTAGAAATGATATCTGCCTATTTAGATTAGTAATTAAGCCAATAGATGATTTAATTGTATATATTCTGATTTTTAAAATTACTTTTCTTTTTATAGATTCACATTCAATTTAAAATGTCTTTGAGGCCAAAAGTTGTGGATTTTAAATCTACATGGGCAGTGTTAAAAGAAACTGTCGAAGGTGTTATTACATTAGGTCATGTTGATCGACATGTCTGGAATGACCGTTTCACATATCCTTTTGATCTTTCTTTCTGTATTAGTAAACTTGATTTCATGATATGAATATATTCTTTTATTGTAGTTATGAATAAATATTGATAAGAAAAACAAATGAATATTTTCAAGAAAAGCATTCTGTAAATATGACATGTTTGAATTTTCTAAGAGTCCTCTTTTAATCCGTATATTATTTAAGTTTCAACTCTAGTTGTTTAACTTGTATTCTAACCTAGACTATAATTGTTCTTCACTCTCAAAATATTTTATTATTTTTAGTACTGTTTTCTTTAAAATATAATAATAAAATTAATAGATTTCTCACATCATTTAGTTATAATTTGCAGTATGAATTTTAAAAATTCAAAGATTTAAAGAACTATATTTTTCTCATACTCTTAAATTTTAAAATGTAAGAATATGTGTTCTTATGTGTAAAAATTTCACCATTTTGTAAATTTACTACAAATACTTAAAAATTTTGCCTCATTGTTGATTTTCCTGTATGATTGATTTATGAATCATGAACTTCCTGTACCATTCATTCATAAAATTTCTTAACTCTGCTACGGATGTATATGCCCTTTGTGTTGCCTATCCGGAGCCTCTAGGAGATACTCTCTACCAAGAAACTAAGAATTATCTTGAAGAACATGTTAAAAAACTACATGAGGTAATTTTAGTTTTATATATAATGTATTAAAAATTTATTGAGTATGTATGTATGTAATTTTGATAAACTATATCATCAAAAGTTTAACATTGTGTATATGTTTTCTTGAAGAACCAAAAGAAATATATTTTGTATGTATTGCACAATTTATTTAGTTATACTTTACTGATTTAACTTTTTTTTTTTTAAATAAATATATTTTGTAGTAGTATTTGATTAAAACTTTATATAATTTTCAGCTTGTTCTGCTTGCTGCTGAGGGCTTATTAGTTTCTTATCACAAATATTGGAATGAGTATAGTCAAGGCATTAACTACCTGAATAAATTATATATGTAAGTTTCATGTATTGAAGTTCTGTAATTTATGTTTTCTATATCAGTTTTATATGACTAACATTTTATCTTCTGACTTGTTTCTAGCAATTACATACATATATATCTTCAGTCAAACCTCTATAGATCAAATGTAGCCACTCCATAAAGATTATTTGATGTATAGAAGTTATCCTTTTATACACAGTATGTGTGATATATCATAATTCGAAACATTTCTAATCAATCAATTTAATTTCAAGTCACATTTTATGAAGGGTTTTTCCCCCTATAATTATAAACAAGAAAAAAAATTATACCTTCAGAAAACAATATTTATGCAGTATTCATATACAGATAGATTTATGCCAAAAAATTTTCAAACATCTTATTGCTCAGTGAATGTCAATGATGATTCATTGTAAAAATGTTCACTTTTTTATATAATTTGGGAGAGGACCATAATTTCTCTTTAAAAAGTTCAGTTTGAAAAAATATTTTGCAGTTTTTCTATTTAACCTTTCAGTGGGCACGTCAATTTTTGTAACACCACCAGGCGTGCTTTGTATAAAGTGCAACGTTTTCTTTAAACCTTGATTATTCCTCTGTAATTAACTTTTTTTTTTTTTCAAATTGGAAATAATAATTCTGCATTTTATGACAAGATATAAAATGTTGATAATATTGAGATTATTTATAATTAAAGGCCAAAAATGAATAAGAAGAAATTTTCATAAAAAATTAAAACTTATTTTTAAAGCACAAATAATTTGTTCAATTCTTTTCGGTTTTCTCCAATTTCTTCACATTGCAAACATATAGTATGGATTTTCCAATGCACCTTGCATGAAACACTATTACATTTATCACACTTTATCGTGGTAGTTACATTATTTAGCCATCCGCATATATATTACACTTTTCTCTTTTTTTTTTCTTTTTTTTTGGCCAACATCTCTGGTTCTACTTCTTGGGAAGTTTCCACTTTATATTTTAGTAAGAATCCAGTTATGTCTGGAGGAAGAGATAGAATATTTGCCCGGGTAATCAAGTGGCTTTCCAGAAGTTCTAAAGCCAAAGAATGCAGATACAATCACCTTCTTTCAAAACTGTCCAGTTTATTAGATCTAAGACATCTTGCCAATGGATTCCTATTATGTCCAAAAACCTAAAAAACAACGAGAGAGTCCATCTACGGGATTTGCGAGATACTGTGTAATAGCTGCACATTTGATCCACTACATCAACTCCTGCATTTGTCGTATTGTAATCCAGTATAATCGCTGGTTTACCAGAATCGTCATCCACTGTTGCATCATCATGCATTGTCGACAAAAGTATGACACCCTTATTTTTTTCATAGCATAGGAACACTATGTTCCTATGCTACAAAAAGTAAAATTACTCTTAACATCGGGAACAAAATTATTAATAATTATATAGTATTTAAAACTTCATTAGGGCTTTTATTTGATTAGCCTTTTCATATTTATAATCATAGAAAAGCAACTTTGTAAATGCTTAGAATTATTTTATCGAAATAACCAAAAATTAAATGAGTAATACTTTCTTACATGACCAGGTGCACTATGCACAGAGAGCAACAAATAGAAGTAGCCTCTCTTGGAATCACGATTAAAAATGAATGGAAAGGAATACAAAGGTCAGAAAATCAGACCTGCATTAGAAAGGGTATAGCTATAAATAGAAACTGCTTAGAACATCCAAACCTTACATGTAAAAAAATACCATTCAAAATTATGAAAATGTTGCACTTTATACACAGGCACGCCCGCTGAAGGGTTAATGACCATGGCAATTCATTAAAACTTCTCTTCATAGAGAATTTCAATTTATCAAAGTTCAGTATATTAAGATCTAACTGTATACGTATATGAGTTTTTTCTAGAGTAAAATTAAGAAGTAATTGAATTCTTGCAGCTTTGTTTTTTCAGCTTACATAGTACATACATTCAGCCATATTTTGTATTATTATATGGCAAGGGTTTAAAGTTGTCAAAAATAGTTTATACTTGAATTTCGTACATTATTTTTATTTTATTTTCTTCAAGAGGATTTAGATGTAATTAGGGTATTCATTACTTTTCAAAGTTTTGGTTGAAAGTTGTAATAAAATTTCATGTATTTTTCCCTGTAATTGTTAAGCATTACTTAAATTAATATCTTTTGCTGATTTTGAGAAAATTATGTTATGTAGTACTGTTTTCGACGTCAAACTCCATTAGATATTTATAATTTTCTAAAAATCCTAAATTTTATGCTAATTCTTTGTAAGTTTTGAAAACTGTCTTGTTTTTCTAATATAAACTCACGTTTGATTCAGCATTTCTATTTTGAAAATATATTTCATTAAATTCAAGGGATAATTTCTCTTTTTGTTTTTTGTTTTTCTCTCTTCCTGTATATGTTGATTGTATAACTATTTTCTAACATTTATAATATGTAGTCTTCTCTGTTAACCTATTAAAAGTCAAGGGAATTTTATACTAATTACATTCTGAGTTTCAGTTATTAGGTGTATTAGATCTACTTGACACTTTTTCTAGTAAATTTACATAATCAAATTTAAATAATCTTCATACATTAAAGACTCTTGTTTGTTTTGTTAATAATTTATTCTAATAAATTTTTGAGTAATCTTTTTGTAAAAATGTTAAAATTTGAAATATTAAAAAAATATATTAAAACTAACTGAATACCAGTACTTCGCTACGGAGTACATTCAAATTGAATACAACAGTCAATGTATGCAATTAATGCCAAATAAATATATATATATATATCAAAATCGTAATGGATATTTTTATAGACAAAATAATGTAGAAGAAAATATTTAAGTTAAATCTAATAGAACATACTAAAGAATATAGTACAGTTTGAGGAACATTTTTTTTTTTGCTGTATTTTAATATTTTTTTTGGATAATGTCTAATTGTCTGTGCATTAAAAAGAACAAAATTATATTTCTTGTCAATTTATTTCATTGTTATGCACATTATGTAAAATTAGTTTAAAGTATCACAAAAAGAAAAGAAACCACGTGATCAGCATTTAATAAATTGAATTCTAAAAATTAATCTTTAAAAATTCACCAAAAATCAGAAAATGGAGGTAAAGATTCAAAAAAGATATTGTTTTAAAGGAAATTTTATGATCTTTCTTGTGATATAAATTTTATAAACCCCCAGAGTATTATTTTAAATGCAAACTTAAAAGAATTACAAAAACAACTTAAAAATTTTATTTAAAAAAATCTAAGAAGAATTTTTCAAAAATCTTTCTTAGTGCACCCCTACACTATAAGAAGAATCGCCATGCAAAATTTCAAACCTTTAGGTCCAGCTGTTTGGTCTGTGTGTTATCTGTCAGTCAGTCAGTTACGGAGCTGTTTTATATATATAGATTGAGCACAAAAATTATTTTGCAGTTCCAGAAATTATTTTTTTTTAATTTTGAAAGGATATCCCTCTAGTAATCAAACATTGTTCATTATTAATTTTATTACTGTATTTAATTTATTAATTAATTTTAGGTATTTAAATACACAACATATCAAAAAGCAAAAATTCAATGAAGCAGACTTACAATATGGTCGAGCTGAACTATCAAATCAAATGCTAGAAATTGGAGAGGTAAGTCATTTTTATGAATTAAAACTGCTTTCTGATTTTACTGTATACTGCAAAATATTGAATTTTGTTTAAAAATTGTGATTAATACTTTTTATTCAATTGTTACACATTTAATCCCTTTTTCAAAAATCTTTTAGTTGGGATTACACCTCTGGAAGAAGAATATGATTGAAGTTTTAAGAGAAAATTTAGTGCACTTACTTTTAGAAGGAATTCGAAAGTAAGAAATTATTTAGAGATAATATTTAACATAATCTCAGTTGAATCGATTGAAAGCTCTGGATAATTTAATTACACTGATTTTATTAAAAATAAAAATTTTTCTCATGTTTTAAAATTCTGGAAATAAAATGTTTATTGGGTTTTAAATTTTTATTAGGAGATCATTGGCTGGCTTTTAATATTTGGTTATTTTTCTTTAGTGATAGGCTAGGTGACAGTCCTAATCAACCAGTTTTTCATGGAGTCATACAGTCTTTTGTTCAAGTTGAAGAATACAAGAAAAATGAACCTTTCGAAGTAAACTTTCTAAGTGGACATTTTAATGCTTAATACTTTTTATAGTTTTTGTTTCTTGTGATCTATTTCCTATTCATTTGCTTTTATCTTTACTATCATGGCATGAATATCATTTTCAAGGATTCCTTTATCATTTTTTTAAAAAGATTCTTTATATGTAACCCACTTATAAATAATATAAGTAAACAGAAATTACTGGGATGATTTGCATGTTCTTTTCTTCAACTTTGGATACTTCTAATTTTTTCAGCAGCAGTGTTTTCTCTCAAGTGATTTTTGGGAATGAAATATTGGAAATCTGGGAACTTGGATCATTTGAAAATCTTATATTCATTCATAATGTTTGCATTGGTTGGTGATTACAGTTATTTATATTTTATACTTCATATAAAAAAGGAAGAAAAAAATTCTATTTACGATGTTAATTTCCGAGTATTGATAAGTTTTCCTAGCACATGTACAACTGTTGAAATTATTGAGTTACTAACATTAAGCTTTTAATCCATTAATTTTTAAAATGCTTGAAGAATATTAATTTCTTAAAAAGCAGTATCTGAAATATTTTTATATTTTGTAAGCATTAATGAATGACATTGTGAAATACCTGTATATAAATGCATTAAGTGCACTTTCCATTTTGTAAGTAATTTATTTTTCTTATCCTGTTTTCTTGAATATGTCTTAAAATGTATTATTGAATATAGATTCGAAATATAGTAAACTTAATATCCTTTATATTCCTGATCATCAGTAGATTGATATTTTAACATCGCTTAAACCCTCATCATCACTTTCAATTCTTCTTATAGAAATTCTTGAGTTCAGAGTCTGTAACACCAGACTTCCCAGGGATTGAAATTTATCTGGAAAATCTTTCTTATAAGGTAATCAATGCAATTCTTGTTTGTTTCAAAGCTGAATATAGTTTATTCATATCTTCACACATTTCTGTTTCTCTTCTATTTAAAAAAAAATCAATTTAACTCATAACTATGCTTATCTTTATCTGATGATTTTTGAGGTTCTAATTAGATTTCATTTCAAGATTTTTCGATGATGGTTTGTCATCACTTTTTGACTTGTGATCTAGGGTTAATGTACTTAACCTAATCACATGTTAAATATAACTATTAAATTGTAATGAATTTCATTGAACTTTTGTGTGAGATCCTTAATTATATTTTAATAAAACCAGTTAAGTGGTTAAAAAAATATTTTTCAGTTTTAAATAGCATATCAGTTATACTATGATTTTCTAACAAGATTTTCATGGAATATTGAGTTGGTTTTGAATATTAATTTGAGAACTATTGTGTTGGCCCTGTTATGGCCTGTTGGGTAAATTAGTTTCTATGAGAACTTTACTCTTTGAATTATTTCTTTCAAACTCATTGTTCTGTTATATTTAGTGCAGTTTTTGAAACTGAGTTTTAATTTACCCTTTTTCTTGTATTGTTTTCTTATTGGTATAATTTTGTCTTTTTGTTCTCTTCTTTTCAAACTTGTATGTTGGTTGCATATTCTGTTGAAGGATTTGAGGTCATATAGTCACATTTACACTTCTGTGTCTTTCATTTCTGATGGCAAATGTTATTTCAACAATATAAATAAACAAGTAGCAATTCTTTTAAATGCATTTTGTTATAGTCTTAAGTGATGTTAAGATTTATAACTTTTTATTTATGCCTTGAAAAATACTTTTTCTTCTTTGCAAGTTCAGTATTCTTTTTGGATTTGAGTGTTCATTATTGGCATCTTGGTTTCCTTTCATCTTATTCGGCATTCTATATTGTTTGTCATTTTTTAATGCTCTTATAGGTTACAGAAAATTGTAAAGTAAATTATTTATCTAAATTTTTTTTGAAATTTATCTTTTTCAAAACGTCATTAATTTTTTTTCATGATGCTGTTATAATTAGGGGTGCATAAATTTTGCATAAAGAATATTGAAATTTTGCAAAAAACAAATTTACAAAATATAAAATTTTGCATTTATTTGCAAAAATAAATATTTATGCATATAAATTCAAAAATTTTGCATTTATTTTTTAAAAAATCACAACTGTACTTACTCAGTCAGGTGAGTATCAAAATTCTTAGTTAAAAGCTAACATTGTAGAAGTCTCCACATTCTATTGCTTAAGTCTTCAAGAGTGAGATCTCTCAGTTAAAGACCGCAGATGGTCTTAAATAAGCAATTATGTTAAAAATTTATTACTATTATTACCTAATTTCGCTTAAAAAGTCATTTATCACCGAGTTTTCTCCAAAAAGTAGTAAAAAAATAATTTTCGCATTTATTCGCTCATATTGGCAAATTTCGTATTTATTCGCATCTATTTTGTAAATATGAAAATTACGCATCCCTAGTTATAATATAAAAATCATAACTGCAAAAAAATTGGAATTTTAATTGAATAAACTGAATTCATATTTGTTTATTTGCCTCACAAATACAGAGAAGTGTTGCAACCATTTTGTCCTTCACATTTGTTAATGTACTCTATCGTATGATTCAATCATCATTCTCTCGAGAAAACCAGAAACAGTATAAGATACTTTTACAAACCTACCTGAAGTTGTTTGTATGGGCCTCTGTATCAAAATGTGCTACTCCAGGTGGAAGCCATTAACACCTATTGTGTTATAATATTGAGAATGTAGTTTATCTTTTAGTCATACTGTAACAGTATAAGATACTTTTACAAACCTACCTGAAGTTGTTTGTATGGGCCTCTGTATCAAAATGTGCTACTCCAGGGGGAAGCCAAATACCTAATGTGTTATAATATGAAGAATTTAGTTTATCTTTTAGTCATATTGTACATACATACATAGTCTATCTTATATATAAATTATATCAAATATGTAGCAGTTTTATATAGTATTTAATTTCTCAATAATCTTTCATTATTTCTTTCATAAGCATAAAAATAAATAGAAAGGGAAGGGATCCTTCAATGGCTTGTTTCAGCCATCATAGGCTGCCATGGGGACAACTACCCCCTCCCTGTTAATTTCTATGCTGATCTTTCAGTTTTCTTCCATAAGCATAAAAAATTAAATTATATATATATATATATATACTGGGTGCGTCATAAATTCGTGCAAAGTTCAAAAATTCATAATAAAAGAACTAATGCTCGGAAAAATTTTCTGTTTGCGCAAATAAGATCACAGGGACATTGGATTTTTTTTTTTCCATGTTTAACAAAAAAAATTCCAAAAGTAACCGAAAGAGGGTGCTCACACGTCATACTGAGACGTTTTATGCAAATCAGGCAAACTTAAACAGAAAATCAAACAGATCACAATAACATGATGGAAAAAAATCATACATGGAAAAATTTACATGGAAAAAAAATCCAATGTCCCTCTGATCCTATTCGCACAAACAGAAATTTTTTCCGAGCATTATTTCTTTTATTACGAATTTTTGAACTTTGTGCGAACTTATGACGCACCTGGTATATATATGTGTTTATTTTAAAATTTGATAATTTGTACAAATTTTAATGCTTTTCTAGTGTTTCTGGTGTATTATATTTTTGTATCATCATTTACAGTTTTAATGAAAGCATTTTTAGCTATTTTAAAACTTGGTTATGATACTTCAGTTCATAAACCTTGCATAACTTAAATCCTGTGTGCAAATTGCACCAAATAGTAAATTAAAAAAAAAATTAAATGCAGTTTTTCTGTCTGCAGTTTTGTAGTTTTCTTCAAGTTACTTTTTAGAATTTGAGTTTTGAATTAGCTATGCAATCTTGTGAGGTTTTGTGGAAATATCATCAATATCAGACAAATCAAATATATAGACAGATATATACTGACTGATTAAGACATTCAATGTTAAGATCACATAAATATTTCATCTTCAGTTCTGTTTCTGTCAAATCTGCCACCAGTGGTTTGTAAATAATATTTCAAAGAGCTTTGGTTTCATTCCCAGCTTGAATGATTTTATTCTACTCAACAGATATGTTTTTACCATCACCCCAATTTGGCTTTTTTATCGAATTCTCAAGATTTTAAAATGAAGTAACAGTAGCCATATAAGCTATCTGTGAAAGGTAAAGTGAAGATAATATGAATTTTCTTCTACCTACTACCACAGAACACTAAAATAACTAGAGTTACCTTTCAGGTTCGTTTACAAAACAGCTAGTTTATTTTTTTTGTTAGTAGTAGCATTTAAAACCTTTTCCTTTCCCCTTTGTAGTTCTAATGTGTCAGCAAATTAAATTTAGGTTTGGTTTGGCTTGGAGCACTGCGGTCAGCTTACACGAAGGACCCTGTTACACGAGGGCTCATTAGATCTAGACCCTGTTACACCAGGGCTCATTAGACCTGGACCTACTGCACTTATATGAGGGCTCATTAGATCTGGACCCTGTTACACAAAGGCTCATTAGACCTGGACCTACTGCACTTACACGAGGGCTTATTAGATCTGGACCCTGTTACACTAAGGCTCATTAGACCTGGATCTACTGCACTTACATGAGGGCTCATTAGATCTGGACCCTGTTACACAAGGGCTCATTACATCTGGACCCGGTTAAACGAGGGCTCATTAGACCTGGACCTACTGCACTTACATGAGGGCTCATTAGATCTGGACCCTGTTACACGAGGGCTCATTAGACCTGGACCTACTGCTTAAAGTCGATTTCGAATGGCTACAAACATCCATGCCAAGAGCAGGAATTAAACCCACAGACTCTGTTGCCGAATGCCAGCACCCTAGCCATTCAGCCATCATCCTTCCAAATTAAATATAGAGAGACAGTAAATTAATGGCTCAAAACTTTCATTATTCCTCTGTTTACTAAAATTAATAGATAGGCTCGACTGCTTTATTAATGTGTTTTAAAAATAAGAAAAGGGAATTTAAACTTTTAAATGGCAAGTGCAATAAGAACTGAAAATAGTACATTATACAAATATTTACTAATGCTAGAAGACCCGCCAAGACTCATGTAGTCAGAATATTTGCAATCCTATGTGTCAGGCATTTCATTTTCTCTATTCATGTCAAATAATCTACTGTTTTTAATGATGGAGAAATTTGATGTAACACATTTATATATATATTTTTTTTAATGAAAGCTTAGTTGGAAAATTGTAGGTTGAGTTAATTTGAACACTTGAAGATTCTGAGCATGGCTGCATAAGCTATCAACCCTTGCTTCAGCAGTCATGTGATGAAGTTATTTTTCTAAAATGTTCATCTCATGCTGTGTTCATGTGATATATTCCTTTAGTTCAGTACTTAGGATTATTCAGTAAGTACTCTTAAGGAGATAGCCTACTTTCTGACATGTCTTATTATATGCAGGTACAAAAATGTAAAAGTTGCATTATCAAGTCAAAAACAAAAAGAAATAATTCACTATTTTTAAAAAAATCTGAAATTTTGTTTGTAGTTATTAATTCTAAATATGAATTTGAGTTTTAATATAAATGGTTAAGTGATATGACGCTCCATCTTGTAATGTAGAATGCACCGAGCTCAATGTTAACCTATGGGGAAAAGTTTCCCGCAAATTGTCAACTTTTATTTATTTATTTATTTATTTTATGAAAAATATTTTATAATGTACTAGGGGCTTTGCCCCTAGGCTCGCTACGCTCGCTCCTCTGTTATGGCTAATAGCGAGATACATAGGGGTGATTCTCGGGCAATGTAACAGCCATTTACTGTTGTCAGTCACCCTTATGCGAAGTGGATGAAGCCCGCCTATGGGTGAAAAATTGGATCTTCTTTCATGTCCTTCTGCGAAGGAAGCGAATGTGAAGATTTTTTTGAAATATTTCTTTAAAATTCAATTAAAAATCGAAATTTTAAGATAGAGACTTGAAATGAGGTTTATATGAATGAGGAAGCTTTCGTCTTCCAGATGATGTAAATTTTTTTTTTGTAACATAATAAATCTGAGAGCATCAAACTTATATTTGTCAAAACGCATAAATTTGTCGAAAAAGTGGGTTTTAAATTTTAATGAAATATTAGTCTGTTTTAAATTATTTTTAAACAAATGAGGTCTTGTTTGAAGGAGAAATGTCTGTAGTCTTAGATTGTAAAAAAATTTAAATTCTACGATCCTTTTTTGGCGAGTTATCGTAATCTGAAGATGAAAAAGTCAATATTTTTCCACAAAACAAAATAAAAAAAAAACTTAAAGGCCAACGAAGATGAGACATGTTTACTTCCTTCCCCACATTGTTCTGCATCTATTGGTATCGGTCTTGACCCCATACCCCCAGCGGTTTCGGAGAAGATAGCGTGACAAGCTTTTGACAGCGGCTTCGACAGCAGCAGCAGTTACCTTTTTTTTAGAATAGAGAGATAATATAGAAAGAAATTCTTTACAGATGTATAATTTTCATTTTTATAAAATACCCAAATAATTTTAAATTATTCAGGAAAAAAAGCTATGTATTTGTGTTTTAAGAACAAATATTTTCCTTTGATGAATAAAACTTGAAAAAAAAGGAGAACATATATCTGTGGCCAAAACTTCAATCCCTCTTAAAAAAAACTATATTTGATTATCAATATTTCTATTGCTTGTAAAGAGTGAGAAAAAGTAATTTATTTTAACTATCATATTTCATCGAAATGTTCAAACCGCCCATCATAGTAGACAGCACTAACCACTCCACTACTCACTAGTAAACCTCCCCAGGCTCAAGCGGTACTGTACCAATACACAGCACTAAATCACTATTAAAAATCTACTGTCTGCTTATGGGAATTCTAATCTACCTGAAAAAATTTGCTTGAATTATAACAGTTCCTGGCATTTGGGTATTCAGTTCCAAGTTGGGTCAACACGAAAGTATTATCATGTATGTGAAGACTAGCTGAATACCCCTGCTTCACTACGGATTACATTCAAATTAAATGCAAGGATCAATTAATGCCAAAAAAAACACAAAAAAATATATTTATAATAAAGTCATAACGGATATTTTTATAGACAAGATAATGTAGAAGAAAATATTCAAATTAAATCTAATAGAACATACTAACGAATATAGTACAGTTTGAGAAACATTTATTTTACTGTATTTTAATATTTTTTTTGGATAATGTCCAATCGTCTGCCACATTAGCAAGATTTTTTTTTTGTTGTCTATTTCGTTGTTAGGCACGTGATGCAAAATTAATTTAAAGTATCACAAAAAGAAAAGAAACCACATGATTAGCATTTAATAGATTAGATTCTAAAAATTAATCTTTGAAAATTCACCAAAAATTAGAAAATGGAGGTAAAGATTTCATTCTAAAGGAATTTTTATCATCTTTCTTGTGATATAAATTTTATAACCCTCGGATAATTATTTTAAATGCAAACTTAAAAGAATATTACATAAACAGCTTAAAATTTAATTTTAAAAATCTAAGAATTTTTCAAAAATCTTTCTTAGTGTACCCCTACACTATAAAAAGAATCGCCATGCAAAATTTCAGCCCTTTAGGTCCAGCGGTTTGGTCTGTGCATTATCTGTCAGTCAGTTACGGAACTGTTATATACATATTTAATTTTTTTAAGTCAACTGTGATTTTTGCAATGGTTATTTCAGATATTTCTGAAATATTCATAGTTGTTACTAGTTTCCATAACATCCATGCATCTTGAAAAGTTTCATCAATAGTTTGGGTGATTAGGTTCTTCTGTTTTTTTTCCCAATATAAAGTAAATTTTATTTTTAAATATTGGGGGGGGGGGGGCGGAGAAAAGAACTGTATTTTAATTACTTTAATAAATACCTTCAGTCTTTAGTGTGCATACTCATAAAAAAAATTTGTTCCTAAATATTCTAGTTAATTTTTACTACCATGTAGTAATTTATATTATGTACCTTTTTTTATTTCACTTTGTGACCTGTAGTTTAGATAGATAATGTTCATGGGTACCTTAATTAATATTTGTATTTCATTTGCATTGTTCTATCGAGAAAGAAATTTGCTAATGAGACTTTTCAATTTATTTCATTTCTACCATTTCATTTTTATCTTTCCTTTAATTTATTCTTACACTTAAATAAATATGTACTTTAACAAGTGTATTTTGTAACTTTAAATTTCTGAATTATATAATTTTTAAAAATCATGTTTAACAAATTATTCAATAATGGACAACATTTTTTAGTATGAACTTATAAAATTTCTATCCTTTTTAGAACTGTTTCTAATAAAATCACCTTAATTATATCTGTATGTCTAACAGAGGTGTGCCTGCTCTATTTTAATATTAACTTATTTCATAAAGCAATTCACTTTGTGTGTCATGACGCTAAAGTTATTTAAAATCTAAAATTTCTATTTCTTGTTAAAATTTCTCATCATTAATAAAATTAAAACTGGAATTAGTTGTTTGTTTCCTCTATATTGTGTATCTTTATTGTGAAATATTTTTCTTTGCTGGTATTTAACTTTTTTGTTTAATCTGATTTAAGACTCTCACTCTACTTCAGAATTTGTAAACATATATTTTCCCTAAAATTAAGGTTTAAACTTTTATTAATTTTAGTATTTCTTTACATTGCAGGTTTTCATTATAATTTAATTTGCATATTTCTGCTGTCATTATTCACAGATTATTTAGCTAAATGCGTTAGCTTCAGGGTTTTTTTTTTAGATCTGAGATCATTTGAGTAGTTCAGGTTTATTTTAGTGAAATCATAGTTATTTGATTACTAGTAAATATATGAAGGAATTTATTTTTTTTCAAAGGTGTTTTATTCTGCTAAGTATGTTTTCAGCCGATGCCATTTGTTTTGAAATTTTAGTGTTCGAAACAATGAATACCTCATCTACCAAATTTTCATTCTTATTTATTTTAAAATAATTTCGTTCAAAGAATTTTTTAAATATGTTATTTTCAATCATTTCACTTACCTTTTTTTATTTTGGGCATAATGGACTACAATCATCATATTAATTTTTATCATTTCTTTAAGTATCGCTTTTTTCTTGGAGAAATACTGAACTTGTTTTTCTGTCTTATTTCTAATTAAAAGTTATGCTTGCTTATCTTATTTTCTTGCATGTATAACATGAAATACATTAAAGTATTTTCTGACACCACAGAGTACTCTCTCTCGGAGTTTTTTTTTTTTCCTTTTTTTTCTATTCTTTTTAAGTCTTGAACTAAAGTCGACACTAATGAATCCATGTCTTTTATCCATTCTGGAAATATATAATTGGCTATGTAGCTTATATTCTTTAAGCTTTGAAACACTGTCTGTATATAGCAGAATAATGAATACTTGTAATATTTCAGTGAAGTATTTCTTAAATGCTGTTGTACACAAGTAACTATATCTGTTGATAATTAATGCAATATTGTATGTAGCTTTTGTAAACATATTAAATGCCTATGAAAAGAATATTAATGAGGCTCGAGTCTTGATTCAACTTACAGACTTTAGAAACAAGACTAAATTTCATGTGAATTTTGCAGTTTTATGTCATTGGAAAAAATATTTTATTTATGTTCGTTAGTTTTATTTGAACACATATTACATCTTATTTAATACTGTCATTATGATTTTTAAATTCCATTGAAACATGGTTTGTGAAGATTTTTTATACATGAACAACAACAAAAAATTCTTTATTTTTTTATTATTATTATTATTATTATTTTTCTAAAGAAAAAGTGTAAGGTAAGGAAGGTATTTTCTGTAATACCTTTCTTGCTTTCATATGAGAGTCTCACTAACATTTTGTATTAAAATTTCCTAGCATGTAAGTAATGTTTCTTATAAGATAAATACATTCATTTACATGCCATGATGGCTGTGCCCTATAGTCATACTCTTGAGTTGCTTTGCCATGATAGAAATTAATCTCTTTTCTAAGCAATTTCTTTTTAAATAAATTTATAAAACACCTCTATTTTTTAAATTCTTTCTCTTTTTTGTCCATTATTTGATCATTCTATTCTGTTAAGTGTTATTTAATTTTAGTAAACTTATAAATGTTCTGCTAAAATCTATTATCCCTTTAAAGTATGTTAGTAGTTAGTGTAAAAAAGTTAGTTTAATAATGTGCTGTTAATAAAAAAATGTGCTTTACGGTGTGCATAGAAATTAAATTTTGCTGTAGTATTTTAGAAAGTATCAGACATTGGCATTAAAATATGCTTCTTGCGTGTATTGTTTTGTTAAATTTAAAAACTTTAAAACTCTTTCTATATAAAATGTTAAGTGATCACTGAATATCAGATTGGGGATAAAAAGAATTTTTTTTTCATATTAAATTGCATTTTTTAAATTTAAATTGAATTGACTCGTATCATGAAGTAAAAGTAGATACATTTCTCTTGGGCATAATAAAGGAAGTTTTTCCTTTTTTTATTTATATCTGTGAGTCTGTAGTATTTCTACAGTAATATAATCATCAATTCCAATAAAGGGAAATACTATGATATATTCATATCATTTCTCAAATCATTAATGTTGTTTAATGAATTGACAATTTTTGAAACTTAAATATTTCATAGTTTAACACAAATTAAAAAAAAAAAATGCTTGAATTTATCATAGTAAGTATGTTGTAATCTTAAGCTTAATGATGCTATATTAAAACCATGGAATTAGAGATTCAGTAGTAGTGGAAAGTATATTTCTGAATAGGAATCTAGGTCACGGGCTCCCAAACTTATTTGGCCTTCCGCCCCCTTTTCAGAGAAAAAATGACCCCCCCCCCCCCCCCCCCCTGGAAATTAACCTTCCTATGCAAGCAGAGATATAATCACAAAATTTCATCCTTTTATGTATCTATATTTCTTCCTATGTCATAGAAAATAGTAAAGAAATAGGTTGTTTTAAATAAAACATCTTGAAGCTTGAAATTATTAATTAAAATCAACCATAGTTACATTCACATTACACATAGAAAATTAAGATAATGAAGGATAATATTCAATTTGGTAAAAATTGCAAATACCAGTAAAACTAATGAGAAGGATGAACTTGGAGCACAGCAATCAGTTAATTTATATTTCTCTCTGTTTTAGTTAGCAGCATTCTTAATTCAACATGATTAGCAATTTGTAGGCGGTTTTTAATTTTAGTTAATATATATGTGACCTCACTGAACCCATGTTCCACTAAATATGAGGAAGAAAACACTATTAAAAATTTTGTACCATAGCCCGTAATACGGGGTAATGTGTCAGTATCTCTTTTTGCAGACAGAACTGTTGATAGCTGTGTTTGAATTTAAATTTTAATTCTTCATTTGTTGTTACTTCTATTAGATCTTATCATTTTATAGTTTCTTCTGAGTTTGATCCTGCACAGGGAACCCAAATCCAGTCGGGTATGTTCATTTTAATAATGTCTTCAAATTGTTGGTGGAAGTCAGAATGGAGAGCCTCCAAGTGCTGATAATAGATAAGCATGTCTTCGTCTTGTTTTTCTACTGTTGATAAATGTGGAAATTGGTTGAATTCCCCCTCTTTCTAAATTTTTTTGGAAGTTTTGCAATAAACGTAGCAATCACAGTTTTTGTTTTTATTAATTTCAGCTCATTGTCTTTGATTTGTGTTATTGAATTTATTAAACAAGTCTGGCAAATAGACTGTCATTTTTGGAATCGATTAAGTTGACTCGTAAATAATCATCTTTGTTTTCGAGGAATTCTAGCATGGAGTCAGAGTTTATAAAATCAATCCAAACAGGCACCATTTGACAGCCTTCTGAATGAAGCAAGCGATTGAATTCTTTGTTGGTTTTGATGCAAATTTGTCCAAACAATCTGTCATTCAATGTGTTGTATCTGATTTTGTTAACTACTTGACATGCTGCAATGACCTATGCAGGCATTCACTCAGATTTTTAGCAATAAAATGTTGCCGATGAATGGCGCAGTGCATGGCAAATACATTTGTAACCGCTTTTATCGTCCACTCTAGCATCCTATCATCACTAGAGCACCATCAGTAGCAACCAAGAAGACATTTCTGAGAGGGAGAAAAACTCTTCCACTGTATGAAATATTGATTTGCCCTTGGTATCAGTTTGAAAATTTTTTGAGAAAAATAATTCTTGGCATTATGTTTTGTTCTTGTATAAATCGCACATATGTTAAAAGTAAGGTCTCGTTTCCTAGCAAAGTTGATTCATCAAGCTGAATAGAGAACTGGGATGTTTTTAAATACTCACATATTGAGTTTTCAACATCTTGAGCTATTTCATCAATTCTTCTCGGCACTGTATTATTGCTCAATGGAATTTTCTTTGTAATTTCAGATGCTGGCTTGTGTAGCACAGTGCATATTACTTCAGTTATAGCTGGTAGAATTAGTTCTTCCCCAATAGTATGTGGTTTTCCCAGTTTAGCAGTCATTAGAGAAATATTATATGAAGCACATAACCCATCATCACATTCCTTGGATTCTACTGAGAAGAGTTTTGCTAATGTCGGCTTTCTCAAAAGCATTTCTTTGATTGCTTGAAAATGAGATAAGGTTTTATCTTCTTATCAGCATGTATTTTTGTTAAATATTCTTGTAATCTTGAAGGCTTCATCACTTCATTTGATAAAACTTTTTGACAAATCAGGCACATTAGTAATCTGTTGTTTGAAGGCAACGTAATAAATCCATAGTTCAAATATACAATACCATATTGTCTACCTTTTCTCTTAGGTTTAGCCATCATATTATCTGTAAAAAGGCAAAATGCAAACACTCTTATATGCTAATGAAACTAATAAACTGGGTTTTTTTTTCTTTGCTAAGCATTATATATCTAATGTATTTCATATTAAATTGTCAAATATCAAACTACATTTATCAGGCAATAATTTATTTATTATTTTTTCTTTACAAATAGTTTATTTATAATAAATCTCTGACTTCTCCAAATTCTTGTCCACAACACTATTTCGATTTTGTTCCTTACTATTGGTATCTATTGCTGAATGATGTTTTTGAAGCAATCATGAGGGGTCGAAATGTGTGAGAGTTGGTTCCACAGCTCTAATAAATAATTGCACTGAAATAGTTTCATCAACAAAGAAGCTCTAGTTGGCTAACAATCAAATTCATTTTTGAAAATCCACACTCGCATTTGCTTGAAGATACTGGAATAGTTGACATAATTTTTAAAGGTTATGGCTTTTCTGACACTTTTTTTTTCCTCGTAAATAATCACGAAATCAACAAATAATTTCTTTCTTATTCAATTTAAATTTAGTAGACTGTTCTTGCATTTCGTTCTCTCCAAATATTAATTGCAAAGCAATATCATCAGGCCGTAATATCATAACAAGCATTTTAGCCATTCGTACTAAATCAGCATTTTCACTATCAAGTAATCTATATTCCAATGAATATTTCAAAGTTTTGTAAAATTCTTCTGGATTGTTGGGAAGGTCATTTTTACAACCTTTTTCATGAAGTTCAACTCCATGAGAATTTAAAATTTTGACCGCTCTGACAGAATATCTGTAGTATGATCCAGGAATCTTTTGACTTGCTTCAAAAACCTGTACTAGATGTTTTATTTTTACATTTGCCTTATACAAGTCAAGATCAAGGTCTTGTAAATCCAAGCATAAGTCACTCAATTCTTGAACTGCATCACATATGAATCCTAAACCTAGGATAAATTATGTTGTTGTAATTTCTTTTTTCTAACCTTTCATATGTACATCTTTCTTTAACGTCTCTCGTAAAATCAGTTTCCTTGTATTGAAAATATTTCACCAAAGTCCCATAGTTATTCCAAACTGCAGAGACTGTTCAAAAACTTGATAGAACTCATTGTGTGCTTAAAATTCAACAAGTCTATCCAGCAATATCACACACTGTTTTAGTTATCTAGCATTTTTCCCAGATGCTTTGTACATTATTAGCTTATCAATAAATGATTTGAATCTAACAGTACTGGAAACAAATTTAATCGTATCATTAACTAATAGTTCGAGTCTATGATTAACACAGTGCCAATTACTCCATTCTTCTGGCTCATTAGAACTGCTGCACCATCATATGTAATACTTACTAAATTATCATTTAAGAAATTTTGTGGTATTCCTTGTGTCTCAAGATTTCATATTGTCTGTTTTACTTTTAATATAGCTTTTGACTGTTTTTACCACTGTATTTCTTATGTATATATTTTTATCATTGTTTTAATGGATTGCGGTTTTAAATGCTGACTTTTATATTTATATATATATATATATATATATCTGATTTTACCATGTGTTTGGTGCTTCATCTTCTCTCTGGACCTTGTGCCACTAAACCCCAAACAACCAACCAGCCTTGTGTCTCAAGACATTCGAAAAGAGAATTAAAAATACCTTTTGCTCTTACACTTTGAAGTTCAACTAAATCTAGAAATGAAGGTCAATATGATCTCAACCCCATCCTCTGGCCAATGTCTAGGATTGTTGCTAATCAGCCCTTACTCTTCGCCAAATAATATTTGGCAAAGAGTAAGAGATAAGTGTTGATATTTGGCAAATATCAACACTTGCCCCAGGAAAAATCTGTCAGTGATGGAACAGGTGTTGCTATCTGTTGATGATTGATGTTTAATACAACAGCAGGGAGAAAATATAAGTACAATTGGTGCAAAATATAGAATAAGGGGTAATGCCCAAGATGCTCAGGGCTATAAATAAGACCAGAAATAGAAAACTAAATCACTATATACTTAACAAATATCACAAAACATGATCACAATTGTTTTCTGCCTAGGTTTTTCCCATACACTCTGTGTCCATTGTCCTCTGGATGTTTCAGAATTGTCTCATTTTCTTTTTTAATGCTTTCACCGCCCCCTAATTGTCACTCGAGGCTACTACCACACCCCTGGATTGTTCCACCCCACCCCCGGGGTGGTATCGCCCACTTTGGGAAACCCTGCTCTAGGTCGTTCATCGTGTTTTGAAATTTAAAGCTGCTTAAAAGTTATCTAATAATCATTCATAGAGTTTAATAGATGTATCTATCCACTGCTGAAATTAGTGACACATAGCAATTACTTCCATATAGGACAGCTTAGTATATATTCCTTTGCAAGAATTTGATCTTGCAATAATTTGTTACATTTTGCTCATAATTTTTTTCTATTCATAGGCTAGTTAGAGAAAAATGTATTAATTGTTATGTTCTATTTAAAAATTAGTCATGTGTTCAAAGTTAGACATTTAATCCATGGAATAAAATGGAAATGATTGATGATTTAATACAACAGCAGGGAGAAAATATAAGTACAATTGGTGCAAAATATAGAATAAGGGGAAATGCAAATTTAAGAAGTACATTATCATCAATCTTTTATGATCAAATTAGATATTGAAAATATTTTTTAGCACATTTTTAAGCAATACTTTTCCCTTTCTTTAATGCAGAAGGTTAAATTGTTTGATATTTAATTTAAAATGTGTGGAAACATAATTTTAATATTTATGGTTAAAATTATTCTCATAGTTATATTCTTAATATAAAAAAAAAAAAGTACATTGGCACCAGTAGCGCACCCAGGATTTAATCTTGGGAGGGGAGGCCAAGTTGGCAAATTCAATAATCATAATGCAGTTTCTATTTCTTTGGGGGGGGGGGGGGGGCTTGGCCCACCCCCTGGGTGCGCCACTAATTGGCACTTTATCTCTCAGTTTATGTGTAAATGCTGGTCTTGATAATAAGGTAATCATTATTAATCATTCAAAAGTGATATTATCAAGGTATAATTCATGATGTATCAAAAAATGTTATATTCTAGTTTTATCAAAATATCAAAAAAATTTTCTGTCTGAAAATTAGTATTACTGCTATACTTATTGGTAAACCCAAGTATAATTAAATGTATTGTAACATAAGTAAAATGTCATAACACTAATTTTTGATGAAGTGTAAACATATTTTAATTTTTTTCACACAATTGCAGTTGTATCAAGATATTTTTGAGACACCTTTTCTAAAAGATACAGGTGACTATTATACTTTGGAAGCTAGCCGATTATTACAAGAAAATGATTGCTCTCAATACATGGTTAAAGTAAGTACATTTTCCTTTTATTATTAAAAAATCTCTTTTTGTGTCAAAGAAGAAACCTATTGCATGCTTGAGAGTAAAATTTTCATTAACCAAATCATGACATTTGAGGTGTTCATTTATATCAGAGGTGTCCAACCTTTTAGCTTCCTTGGGCCACATTGAAAGAAGACAAATTGATTTGGGCCAGACAAAAATATGCCTAACATTAAAAATAGTTGAATAGTAAAAATAAAAGTATAATATATAGTTAACATTTATTTCATTATCAATTTTATTTATAATTATAAAGATAACAGTAGGAGTCATAAAATTGATGTGGTATTTGGCATTGAATTTGAGAGGCTAATGCATCAATATCTGGGTCAATTGAAGTGGTTGCAATTATCAGGGAATTCTCAAGATGTTCATCTGATATTTTGGTTCTAATTTGACTCTTAGTGTGCTTCACTCGTGAAAATAGTTAACATATGTACATGCTTCCAAACAATGATGACATGAATAACGCATGACTATGGAGTGAGAGATATTTATCTCTGGGCAGGTATGATTTACAAAGGTCCAACAAAGAGATTTGATTTAATTTTTCTTTAAGTTGTATATCAGAATGCAACTATATGCATTCCATTTGAAAATTCTCTGGCAGCATATCTATATCGACTGTAAATGGAGTAGCAATGATGCAAAACACCTGTTTATTTTTCAACAAAGCAGGATCTGTAATGGCCGCCTAGCATCATTGCCGAGGAGGGCTATTGATATTTTTTTTGCTTTTAGCTCTCTTTCTGGGCCGCACAAATATTTGCTTTGGGCCATATGCGGGCCACAAGTTGGACACCCCAGATTTATATCATGGGTGGCCAAACTGCGGTTCATGTACTGCATGCAGCTCTTTGTCATTCTCTTTGTCACTCTTATCACTTTTTTGTGGCTCATGGTTCAGTGATCAATTTTTCAAATAATTTATACAAGAATTTAAATTTTGTCATAAATTTTCTTATTTCACGCTTATTCTGTAGCTAGAATTAACATTTAACTGTATTGCCACAAACTGCAAGAACTCAATATATGCCAGATTTGAGTCATTTGGCATAACAGTTAAAAGCAAAATTATTTTTAAAGATTTAAACTATTCAAGACTTTAGAAATTTCAATTTTTCTAACAATTGAAGAAAGATATATAGTCAATTCCAGTTAATCGGAGCACATCGGAACGTGATGATTTTGGTCCTAATAACCCTCTGGTCTGATTACACAAACATGCTCTATTAGGCTTATGCAATAGGATTTATTTTGTTTTTTTAGGATTCGGTCCAAATAAGTGGCAGGTTCGATTAACCGGTGGTCCAATTAACTAGATTCAACTGTATTTCATAAACAACATTTGTAAATACAAAGCTTAAATTTTTTTTTTTATCAGATAAGACATTTTTCAGTTTTGGGCTCTTTTGTGTATGTAGACATTCCCAAATGGCTCTTAACACTGTCTATCATAGTAACCCTTGATTTTATATAATATATGAAAAATTTTACTGCTGCGGTGGCCCAGTTAGTAAGAACAGCGGGCCAGTGATCTGAACATCCCTGGTTTGATGCTCGTTGCTGCAAATCGACTGCTGTGTTCATTAATGGTGGCTGGGGCATGTCAAATAGGTTGTGGCTACAATGTCCTCCAAGTTCTCGAATTTACCCTTTGAGGTGCAGGGTCAAATGTTCTGGTCTTGTCACTTGACTCGGTTCAAAATTATGGGACCAATGTTCTTCGAGGTCAAGTCAGACTTCAGCCCTAGTGGTACCTTGCTTTAAAGTGAAGCTGCTTACTACCCTTCACAAAGGACCTAGGATTTGAGGACCTAGGTCCTTTGGACTTGGTGTAGGCTTTCCTACACCAAGGGGATTGGAAACAACAACAACAGAATTTTACCAAGAGAGATCCCTATTTAACTAAAATATATAATTAAGAATTAAACAGCATTTTCAAATTTGTTGAGGCAAAACTTTAAAAGGTAAGGTTGCTTTATCTAAAAAAGTTCTTCATTTGTAATACCTGACCCTCTGCTATGTATAGCTCCGCTTGATTAGAATCTAGCTTGCTTTTTTTTATTTTTATGATACATTGAGCTTCAAAAACTTTTGTTTGCAGATGTATTTTGTTCATTAAAAAAGCATGTTTTTATGCATTATTAGGTGCTGCAAAGGCTAGATGATGAAAACTTGCGTAGCAGAAAATATTTGCATCCTAGCTCATACCCAAAGGTTACTCAAGAATGTGAGCAGCGCATGGTCGCTGATCACTTGCAATTTTTGCATGGAGAATGTAAAAGAATGGTGCAGGAAGAAAATCGCAAAGGTTAAAATTTCTTTCTTTATTATATCTTATAATGTTATAATGACCATCGTTATTTATAATTTTACAGGGTGGCGACAGAACAGGGAAATCAGGGAATTCTCAGGGAAGAATCATTTTCTGGAAAAAATCAGGGAAGTTTCGTTTAAACTCAGGGAAAAAGTTGGAATTGATCAATTCTGGTCTTCAATTTTTGATGCAGAAGGTGACTGTGGAGATGCTGCAAATGTTATGAGATGTTATGATTTTGTCGCATCGTAATGCAAATGTTGAGAGGGTTTTATATAAACAGTGACTGTTTGTGGGAGAATATAAAGGAATCTTCCTTAGTAGCAAGAAGGAGGGTTTATGATCATCATTTCCAAGGGTGGCCTTGATGGCATAACAATTTCCAAAGATATGATCCACTATGCTAGAAACGTACGAGCAAGATATGAAGAATCGAAGAAACACCAAGAGAAAGAGCAAATAGAAAAAATGCATGTTTTAAAAAGAAAAAGGGAAGCAGAATCTCAATTGAAAGAGTTGGCTGCTAAAAAGGCAACCATTTTGCAGGAAGCTCAAAGACAAAACATTATTATAGAGGCGCAGATGGCAACTCTGCGAACCCATCAAAACAGTTAAAACTCTAGTATATTAAATGTTCAATCTATAACTTAATATTATCTATCTATTATGGTATACAATAAAAATATTTTTTACTTATTAAATTTTTATTCATTTATCAGTCTGTAGATTTTTAGTTTATCAAGTGTCCGGTTTATCATTATGGCTGGGGAATTGTTCTGCGAACGAATGTAGAAACTCAGGGAATTTCATGAAAAATACTCTGGAAATCAGGGAAAACTCAGGGAACTTTTTACTTCAATTTTTGTAGCCACCCTGTTTTACATTTGTATTGAATGTATTATGTTTGTATTATAGATCTTCGCCACATGTTCCGTCTCCTACAGTCCATCCCTAGTGGTGCTGATGCTTTGATACAAGAAGTACAGCAACACATAACTAAAATAGGCCTTGATGTTGTAAATAGTCTTAGAGGAGATAATGTAAGTTTTACTTAATTATGTTTTATGTCTGATTGGAATATAAAATTCTCCTGTTTCCTTTAAATTCTGTAAGATTAATACTTATTTTAAATTAAAAAATTTTCTCATATACACCTATACCTTGATGGCCTATACCTATATGGCTACTCTTTATACAGCATTTCGCTGTAATGGCCTTTTTTAATTATGGCACTTTTTCGATTTACGGCCCACAATGTTTCGTTATACGGCCACAACAGCGGAAAGTGATGATGGCAGCATATTATAGTTTAGTGATTCTTCATGTTAATGTTCGTCATCATATTAAAACAGTTTTTAAACTTTATTTTATGTTTCTTATTATATGTATACATATGTTCATATGATTCCTTTTGTTTTTGTTTATATGTTTATTTTTTGAATTTCTGCTTATTATTACATTGTTTTGTACTATTTTTATGTAAGCATTTTTATAGGAAATACAAAGAATAAAATGCTTTATAAACTAAAAACTATATTATTTATAAAAAATTGGAACAAATCCAATTAAATTTGTATGGGTTTGTGTCGTAATAATTGATTCGTTATACGGCTTTTCACTTTATGGCCAACTTTTCCGGAACATATCTAGGCCGTAAGTCAAGGTATGGGTGTATTCATATAATATAATAATGTGTAAGGTATTTTTTCTGTATTATCCTACATTATTGAGTCTGGATTTTAAAAACTGCGTATGCAGACAACTTTTAATATATAGCTCTAATTTATAAAGGATTTCAAATGAGTAAGATTAAACATTAATATATTAATCATCAAGGTTTATTCTATATATAAAGTTTATTAGATTAGATTTATTTTATTCAAATAGTTAAAAACTTTTTACCTTCTACCTTCTAATTAATTTTCTTTGAGACACAACTAAAGTACAAAAGCTTTGGAATAAAATATCACTCTTAATTGTGGATTTTCTTTAAGGGACAATAACTAAGGAAATTTTAACACACATTGACAAAAAGAAGTCAAAAAGATTAGTTAATAAGTATTAAATGTAATACAGTGGAGTCCCAATAATCCGAACTTTGGTAATCCAAAAGTCCGCTTAATCCAAAACCAAAAGTCAAAAAGAACTAAGGTTACATTAAAACTACAGTGATACTAAGTAATCTATATATATAAAACAGTTCAGTAACTGACTGACTCACTGACTGACTGATTGACTGACTGACATACAACGCACAGACCAAACCGCTGGACCTAAAGGACTGAAATTTTGGCAATTCTTCTTATAGTGTGGGAGTGCACTAAGAAAAATTTTTGAAAAATTCTTAGATTTTTTAAATTAAATTTTTAAGCTGTTTTAGTAACTGTTTTTAAGTTTGCATATTAAATAGTAATTTGAGGGTTATAAAATGTATATCACAAGAAAGATCATAAAAATTCCTTGAAAATGAGATCTTTTTTTAATCTTTACCTCCATTTACTGATTTTTGGTGAATTTTTAAAGATTAATTTTTAGAAATTAATTTATTAAATGCTGATCACGTGATTCCATTTTCTGGTACTTTAAAAAAATTTATCATCACGTGCATAACAACTAAATAGACAAAAAAAAAATTTCTTGCTAATGCGGCAGACGATTGGACATTATCCAAAAAAAATTTTAAAATACAATAAAAAATATTATGTTCCTCAAACTGTACTATATTAACTGTACTATATTCTTTAGTATGTCCTATTGCATTTAAATTGAATATTTTCTTCTACATTATTTTGTCTATAAAAATATCCCTTACGATTTTTTTATAAATATATATATATATATTTTTCTTTTTTACATCAATTGTCTACATTGATCGTCGTATTTATTATAAATATATATATATATATATTATTTTTGGCATTAGTTGCTTACATTAACCGTTGTATTTAATTTGAATGTAGTCCGTAGCAAAGTGTGTGTTTTCAGCTAGCATAAAGTATATTTCTGAAAATTACAAGAAAATTCAAAGTTAGACAACAGTACTATAAGTAAGACACAGTCGAATAAATAACATGTGTTTATGCTAATGCTAAACTGATGGTAACAGTAACAACACTGTGGCTATCTGTGAGAAAGGGCGTTCATCTAAACCCCCCTCCTCCACCCGGTCACACCTCTCCAACTGTCGAGCTCTGTGATGTATTGTTAGAACAACTTACACTCTACTGTACTTTACTAGGCAGTGTTCCGCTCTCTTATCAGCCATTTCGTCCTGAGATTTGGTTATGTTTAGACAGACCTTAGAAAATAAATTGTGTAATCACACGTAATATGTAAAATTTATGTAATCATATGTTATTAAGTAATTTAAGTTTATTTTAAGTATGATTTTGTTTAATACAAAAAGGGTCTGGTCCCAATCATTTCGGATTATCGGGACTCCACTGTAATTGCCTTTCATAGCTATATCTGTGCTGGATTTGTTTGTTTCTTGATAATGAACATTGTCAGAAGAACATTGTCAGTCTTTTTAGATTGTTTCATATATTTTTAACTATCAGTAAATTGTATATTTGTGTTTAATGTACTTATGCTTTTTGTTTCATGTTTTCCTAGATGCCTCAAATGTTTGTTGAATCACTTCTGACTGTTCATACAAAATATAATTCTTTAATACGAGATGTATTTGCTGGTGATCAGCAGTTTGTTGGTGCTCTTGACAAGGTAACCTTCTATTTCTGTCTCTATCTGTAACCCTCTGAAGACTGAACTGGTCTAGCCGGCCGAACATTTAGAAGGCCAAGTGACCGGCTGAAATTCTCCTAGATTGCCTTTCCCCCCCCCCCCCCCCCCCCCCCCCCCCTCTTCCAACTTAACTTGAAATAAATTAAAACATTAATAGATGTTCAGTTAAAATCGGAAAATTGTAGAAAACTTCTAAGAAAGTTGGTTTTTTCCCCACTTTTTCAAACTGTGAAACGGAAGATTCCGATTACATCTTTAGCCTTAACATGATTTTTAACAATTATATGATCCATAACAAAAATTCAATGTTATATTTTTTTCTTATTTATGTTATATTTATTTTTCTCATTGTATAACTTTTAAATACTACTCAAACATCAATTCTATTGTTCTTCAATTTCATGAAATTCATAATATTTCATATTTTAAGGACCGTCCAGCAGTCAAAGTGCTTATGAGGATTGTAACCGAATTCAATTCGTGTCTGCCGCCCCCCCCCCCCCCCCCACACACAAAAAAAAAAAAGGTTTAGATGCATGCTATGCCTATGCTGGTGGGTGGTTATTCTACCAACAGTTGAAGGTCACTGCAGAGTCGTTCTCTTATCTATTCGAAATTCTTTCATTGTCTAGAACCGATCCCGGCATACTTTATGACCTGATGCTGATAGTGGGGACACTTCGAACCCCAATGTGACAAATTTCAGTACAATAGTCAGGATGTTTTGTGGGGGAAGAGAAAGAGGTTTTTCGTTCTCTTCTTAGGTTTTCGAGAAAGAGGCCAGAACAGTCTTTTGGGGTGAGCTACAAAATGGGCCTTTGGTCTTCAGAGGGTTAAAGTATTTACTTATCCAGTGATCTTCATGTTATCTGATTTTCATATATCTCCCCCCCCCCCTCTGCATCACCACTACCACCACTAAATGTGTTACAAAAATAAATATTGTCCTTAACTTTCCATGTGAACTGAAAGACAAAGAAAAAAAATCTTTTATATAGTATTGCCCTATAACCTACAGTTTATGGAAACAATCTTAAGGCTGTTGTATACTAACTCTATTGGATTCACTCACCTCAATGTTAACCTATGGACAAAATTTGTCAAACAATTGCCAACTTTGAATTTTTTTAATCAAATATTTTTTAATTTAAATTATTCAGGGGGGGTGGGTAATCTGGTATAATGTGTTTGAAATTATCCTAAATTCCTTTGGTGGACGAAATTGATAAAATGAATCCTATCGCAAGGTGCAGAAAAGTTCAGTCTCTCTGAAAATACCATTTTTATTGGATTATCGGCATTTATAGAGCTGTAAATAGTAGACAAATTTTCTCCATAGATTAACATTGAGGTGAGCAAATCCAATAGGGGCATACACAACAGCCTTAATAATCAGAAATGAGGAATTCAAAGTACTATCTTGTTGCATATTCTAAATACAGGGTGTTTCAAAAGAATCATTCGATTAAAAAAATCATAACTATTCATCTTTTAATCCATTTTAATCGAATAATGTATAACCAGAAAGAGGGAAATCTTGAGTATCACGCAGTTGCCGACAAGTAGCGCTAACGCTCTTCCTTTGCCCGCCACTTCAGTGTTTGTAAAGATGTTGACTGCACATCAAAAATCATTTTGTGTTCTGTTAGCAATATGAACTAAGAATTACTTTTGAGGGTCCGTTAATTACTTACCTTTCCGAAGTTTGACATCATGTTTTGCGTTTCCATTTTTAAGCTGATTCATGTTAAAGCGATTCAATTTATAATTAACCCAAATCACCGACGCAAGTTTCGTTTTGATTACTTCATGTTTGGCAAACTGCCATGCGTCATGTAATTAAACATAAAAGTCTTCAGTTTCCGGTAGATGGTGTATTTCGAAGTTACGTAGTTCAACCCGATATTTGAATATCGGCTTTTGACATGAGTATATAAGCCGTAAATACATTCTGGAAAGCATCAAAGAGCTTGTGCTTGATCTGGGGAGATAACTGGAAGTTGTATCAAGCCTGCCTAGCTTAAGGTAACTTTTGTATTATTCCGTATTAGAGGTCTATGATAGTCCATCACAGTATAGAAATTAACTGAGTTTATGAAGTATTTTAATAGAAAAACCCAGCTTATATTACCAGTTGTTATTAGTGAAAAGGAAGAATATTAACATTGTTGTTTTAACTAATTTTTCAAATGAATAAACTTTTATTATGCTACTGTTAAAAGGCTTGTTGTCTATACATTATTTTTGAGCATTTTCAAGAGTTTTAACGTATACCCTTTTTTAACAAACATGGATTTTACTGCACATTTTTACTCTGCTATTTAAAGATACATATTAGAAGGATTATAAGAATTGTTGACGTGCATGTTTTACATGTATGCTAACATGTTCTACACTTTGCGAAGTGTGAGTCCGTTCGACAAAACTCTGGTAGATTGAAATTCCTACCTCTCAGAGCCTTAGGTGATGGTATAAACAATTCCAAGACATGGTTTATCTGTGTACGCATAACAGCCGTGGAAGCAGTGTATGCAGACATGCTCGCAAAAGTTTGGGACGAATTTGCCTACCATATAGACATATGTCGTGCATCCAAAGATGGGCATATTGAGCACCTTTAATTTAGTTTGTAAAAAAAACTTTATGATTAGCCATGTAATATAAAAATAATTTTAAGTTTCTATGTTCAATATTTTTCATAATATACTCATTTCGAATCAGGTGATTCTTTTTTAAACACCCTGTACATTTCTAAGTGGCATTAAAAATGATAAATGTTTTTGTGTGTATTCAATTGATAAATGGCTAGGTGTCTTTTCTTGAGTTATTGTGTGAATGTAGTAATTCTTGAGTATTATAATAATAGAACTTTCATATTTAATACATTTTCAAGAGGTCCTGATACTATTGAATCCATTCATTTAGCCACCTAGATATTTAGGAAATGCCTTGTCAATTTAATTATTTTGCTGTGTTTTATACTTCTTGTCAAAGCAGTGTTTGAACTATGTGTGTTATTTTATGCAATTTATATAATATTAAATTTTTGAAAAAGAATAATTTCTTTGAAAGGAAGATTTTAAGTATATTTTTAAATCAGAGCAAAACATTAATGTTTTTATATCCTCTTAGGCATGTGCTGCTGTGATTAACTATAAAGGTAACCCCAAACTTGTCTGCCGCTCTCCAGAGCTAGTAAGTTATGCTTTTTTTTTAAAAAGTCATTAATTGCAGGTTTTTATATTTTTGTGAATTGTTTCAGAGTTTATGGGCTCAATATAGTATTTATCTAGTTCAGTTGGTCCCAACTGGTGGTCCGGCACCAAATATAAAATAGTTGCCAAATAAATTGCGATTTTGAAAGTAATGTTCATTGAACTAAATGGGCAGAATATATATGATGACTATCAGGTGTTGAATTAACATTTCTTAAAAGTTTGACATAATTATTTTATTATTAGAATGTGAGTATGTTTATCCTATATACCTTTTACCGAAGGGATATTCTATACCCCCATCCCCCCCTCAAGTCAGGGGGGGTCCGCACGTGGTTCAATTTCTGGCCTAGTGGTCCACAGACTTCTATGGGTTGGGAAACACTGATCTAGTTGCTTTTTGCCAAAGATAGGCCAAGTTTTGTGCTATAGTTTATCCTTTTAGAACTGTATTATATAGATGTTTATATTATATGGTTTATGCAGATTAAGACATGTAAAAATGTCAGGAAAGTCAAAAAATTTATGTAGAAAGTCTTAGAGACTTGTACTTAAAAGGGAAATATTTTAAAATGCTGATGACTCTATGAGTTGTTTTATGACAGTATAAACTGATCCTTCAATTTTGTGTCAGCCTCAAGATGTGTTTATCTGTTCAATCTTGTAGCAGGCAGGTTCAAATTCAAAATTTAAATAATTTGTTAACCATTTACCAACTTTCTATTTCAATCTTAGTTTTAGGTCTGAGCTTCTGTTCATCGATTCTTATCAGCGTTTTATTCCTAGGTAAAATGAATTCACACACAAGAATGACAAAATAAGCATGCTCTGTTCTAAAAGCACATACTATACTAGCTGAATACCCGTGCTTCGTTACGGAGTGCATTCAAATTAAATACAACAATGTATGCAATCAATGCCAAAAAATATATATATATTCAAAAAAATCATAGTGGATATTTTTATAGACAACATAATGTTGAAGAAAATATTCAAATTAAATACAATGGTCAATGTATGCAACTAATTTGTATGTTTAATATCCATAAAACATACTCATTTGAATTAAATTCTTAAAAAATTTCCATCTCAATTAGTCTAGTGGTTAAATTTTATCTTCTACCGTATTTCAATTTTTTTTTTTTGTCAATTTTCGTTATGCACATAATGCAAAATTAATTTGAAGTATCACAAAAAGAAAAGAAACCAAGTGATCAGCATTTAATAAATTAAATTCTAAAAATTAATCTTTAAAAATTCACCAAAAATCAGAAAATGGTGGTAAAGATTCGAAAAAGATTTCATTTTAAAGGAATTTTTACGATCTTTCTTGTGATATAAATTTTATAACCCTCTGATTATTATTTTAAATGCAAACTTTACAGAATGTTCAATTGCAAATTACCTTTTGAATAATATTTATATTTAGTTCTGGTTGGTTTTTTATGTATTGTTCACCTTATTTCTAATGAAATTTCATCATTGTGATGTAATAGTTTTTCCCAATCTTCATGAATAATAAGAATTCTTTCTATAAGCAGGAAAATATTGTCACTTCTGCACAAATGTTTGTCAGACTGTGAGAAAGAACTCAAACAAAACTACCTTAAGTTGGGGTTGCTTTGTAACGGATTTTAAGTTTTTCCCTATGCCAGCCAATCAGTTTTAAAAGCAGCCCAAAACAAACAATTGCAAAACCTTTCTTTATGTTTTACATCCTTTCCTTATGTAGTAATATATTGCTCTAACCCGGATCTTTAATTACAGTTGAGAAATTAAAGTTAAAATGTGTCACAAAGTTGCCCCTCCAAGTGGGGGCTACTTTGTGACATCTGTGTTTTCGCCTGAAAATCCAAGAGGAAAAATTGCTTGACACAAAGTTAGACAGTAAAGCACTTATCAAAAGCTTGATACACAATTATATATACCTACTACAAATATTGGATAACTTTATCTATATTTTTGACATCAAAGAGACCTCGGGTGCCCAGGGAAGCCATCAGTTCTTTGAGAAGATCAGGAAATTCGTCTTTCGGCACATTCTGCTCCTTCGGGTAGTTTTTTTTTTCCAGATAGTCAATACTTCTTTCTCTCCAGTGGTATTTTAGAGGACAGAAAAATGCAACATCAAGCAGCTGGAGGATATGGGTCGACTTTGTCGATTATTTTATGATAGTGTCAATGTGTCACAAAGTAACCCCGTCACCTTTCAATATTTAAGTTATGTTCTTATATCTATCAGAAATATCACTACACAAAAGTTATATTGCTCCACAATCTAACCAACATATTGACAATAAAAAATAATTACCTGTAGTAGTTGGTTGTATAATGTGTTAGCCTTCAGTACTCAAAGTTTCCGAAGTTTGAGTCAATAGCTTGACAACAGGTTTGAACAATACACTAGCTAGTGAAGACAAATGGCACACAGAAGCTTTGAACACTGGCCACTAGGTGTCTCTGTATGTCAAACAAGCTGATGGTGCTGTTCTTTGCCTTCCTGGTATTACGAGCATAGCACAAGATCCATAATACTAAAAAATTACTATGTCACAAAGTTATCCCTGCAGTCACAAAGTACACTACCTTTGCGACCCATCTTACGGTATTGAAACATTAAAAAATTATGAGAGCTGTTATTTTTGTTTATTAAAGGGTACATATTTATGGTTTCAGTGTAGAATTATAGCATTTATTTATGTATATGGGCCTTGTAAATATATATATTTAAAAAAGAATTTAAAATGTTTCTGGGGAGTATTTTAATATTTGAAATTATTTTTGTAGCAAATTCTGTATAAATAAACCACTAAGCTCACACAATCACCTCATTAAAATTAATTACTCCTTATCATTATCTTCTAGGGAAGGAACCAGTTTTGTAATGTTTTGTGCATGTCTTGACTTAACAGTTTTGCTTTTCAGAGATGTAATAGAATATTAACTACAAAAATATTGAAATATTCCTAGCTGAAATGCTGACAATTGAGTTAATAGGTATTAAATAACTATAAAAAAATAATTAACTGTCAAAATTTCACAGGAACCATGGGGAATATGCAATTTCCTTTCATTGTATAACTGTCTAAATAAGCTACTTATCATATAAAGCACTTTTCTGCTCAGATATTGATTATGATAATTGATTGTTTTCCTCTAAAATATTTACAAATGACTGTCTGTTATTTATATAATTGTCATTATTCAAAGCAATTTTGAATTGAAATTTGTATTAAAGATAGGCATTTTTCTTACATTATAGGTAGCAAAATACTGTGATTCTTTACTAAAGAAAAATGCCAAAACATGTACTGAAAATGAGGTGGAAGATAAACTTTCTAACTCTATTACAGTTTTCAAGTACATTGACGATAAGGATGTTTTCCAGAAGGTACTACAAAGTTTTACTTACCTAGCATTTTTTTAAAATATATTATTTCTCATTTAAAATTTATATTTAAGGTGGCTACAGCATAAGGACTTTCACCTAACTGGAAAGGGCAGGGAATTCTTGAAAAATAATCTAAACCACTGAAATTGAATTTTCTCATGATGGTTGCCATTTCCTGTGTTTCTAATATTCTTATGATTGTACTGTTGTTCTCAGTGACAGTTCTTCAAAAATTATCTAAACCACAGAAATTGAATTTTTTCAAGATGGTTGTCGTTTCCTGTGTTTCTAATATTCTTATGATTGTACTGTTGTTCTCAGTGACAGTTCTTCAAAAATTATCTAAACCACAGAAATTGAATTTTCTCAAGATGGTTGTCATTTCCTGTGTTTCTAATATTTTTATGATTGTACTGTTGTTCTCAGTGACAGTTCTTCAAAAATTATCTAAACCACTGAAATTGAATTTTCTCAAGATGGTTGCCGTTTCCTGTGTTTCTAATATTCTTATGATTGTACTGTTCATTTCCTCAAAAATATTGATTTTGGGTTTCTTTACAAGAAATGACCCTATGACAGAAAACTACCATTGAAAACTAATTTGCTTCAGATTTGTATGTACTGATCTTGGCCACCAGGCTAAATGGTCTGGCAGAGCATACTTGTCTTACACTGTTGGCTGAATAAGTTAAAAGAAATCTTTAGTCTGTGCCTAGGCCAGGTATGGGCACATTAATATGTAGACTTAAATGTCCTTTTATGTGGTCAGAGAAGGTGGGACATGGTACATGCACACCAGATATCACCCCTGGAAATGCTCAGTGTAAATTGTGGTGGCAGCCTATTTACTGTCAGGGATTCAATCCTGGAAGGCCTTAGTTGTCTTGTCGGGCCCTGTCTGGCGTATGGGAAAGAAATCTTTAATCAATTGTATGGCAGTAATTTTTGTAAAAGTGTTTACTATTTGTTTAAACTTTCTCACAAGTTTCTTTAGCTGTGAGTTATAGAACACCTTATTGACTTTCTATCTTTTCCTATTCTAACATGCTCACTTCAGATGCTCTGGAAACCAGCAATTTCTGTTGCTGGGGGTAGGGCTTTTTAGTTAGTATTTTGGGTGTTCTAAGCTCGTGGTTTCATGCAGCTTGTGTGTTGTACATTAAGAAATTTTAACTTTTTTGAAGATATCCAACTTTCTCTTCAGTTTTTAAGAAAAGTGCCTTTTACCAGGCATCATATTAACATTCTCTTTTTAATTTATGCTATGGGTATTTCATATGTTAGATTAAGCTTTTGATACTTTTTAGATCTGGGAATTTTTTAAGATACTCGCTAGAAATCTTTGATAACTCAAGGAATTTTTTTCTGAGATCCTGTAGTCACCTGATTATATATGTTATTTATAGCAGCTGTGTTTTAAAGCTTAATTATCTTTCTTACATTTGCTTCGAAGTATATATGTTCTATGCATAAAAACAAACAAATTACAGAAATTTTAAGTTGTTGAAATTTTTTTATAACCTCCTATGTTTTATTTCCATTAGCCGGGCTTCGCCCAGCTATCAAATCACTTGACACTCGAATCACAGTTCCCTTGAATTTAAATTTTTTTTCACTTTTAATTGCCAAAAAATCAGTACATCTTGAAATGATCTATCTATGATTAAAAAGTTTGAATTAAAAGTATGAAAAATTGAAAAATAATTTAATTAGACACACGATGAAACATTTCTTTTCAGTAATTCTTTTTTAGTGAGAATCACACTGTGTTTACATCATAAAGCATGGCGGTTACGTTTTGTTTAGTGGAGTATGCATTTAAAATTGAAATATCTCTAAAACTATTAAAGTAACAGAATAAGTGTATGCAGAAAAAGTTATCAGTTTTTAAAGCTCTTTCCAAATATGTAACATTTATGTACTTTCATGAAGAGAAAAAAAATCGATTTTGACATTTTCAAACATGGCCGAATTTTGTAATGAATGCCATACTGGAAACGGTCTACCCGGAATTGTTCCCCGTTTCTGACCAACAGACAAAGTGTTTCTTTTATTTATATAGATTCATTTTAAAGTATAGCATTAAGAGTTTGTTTGTTTTTCTCAATTTTAATGATTTTTTTCTTTTTAATTCCAGTTCTATTCTAAAATGCTTGCCAAAAGATTAATTTATGGCCAGTCTATGTCGATGGATGCGGAAGAAGCTATGATCAATAAACTAAAGGTAATGTTTTAAATCTTTCAATACTGTATTCCATAATTTACAATTTGTTTATTTAGTTCATGGACCTATAAGTTTTGTTCTATGAATGCTTTTTTTACTTTCAGCAAGCTTGTGGTTATGAATTTACGAGCAAATTGCATCGGATGTTTACAGATGTGAGTGTTAGCTCTGATTTAAATGCTCGCTTTTCCCAGTTTCTCAGAGATGAAAACATTGATTTAGGTGTTAATTTTAATATATCTGTCCTGCAGGTAATATATCTTTATTATTGTTTTTTTTCCCTTTGTATGTGTAAAAAGTTTGATATTGCTATAATTGCTCGCTATGAAGCCCCTTGACACATTGACAGGTACTGAGTAAACAAATGTTTTTACATACAAATGTTGCAGACAATTTAGGATAAAGGAAAATCATATTGGAGAATTTTTTAATCGACTGAACATTGCTGTACTTGAAAACTACCGTTGCTATGACCAGAAAGAGTTTCAGGCACATCTTCACCTTTTAACATAGGATTACGTTCCTCAATAACGGTCCTCCAGAAAGCAAAATTTCAGTGTTGTCGCAAGTTATAATTTTGGCAGTGCGCCAAATCCAGTCTGTATTGTTTGGGCACATTGCTGAAATGAACGGTCAGCAATGTGTTAATTGGTGTACATGTGTATGGGTAGATAGATAGATAGATAGATTTTGTTATTTAATGTGTACTTGGTTGATTCGGCTAGAAAATAAAAATTTCCATTTAACTTATATTTTTCTGAAGTCATATCAGTCACTTTTTCCCTCTGTATGTGTAAAAAGTTTAATAGAGCTGAAGTTTCCCACTATAAAGCCTCATAATTAGAGTGTATGTGTGTGGCTAGATAGATTTTATTATTTAATCTGTACTTGAGGGATGAAAATAGAAAAGAAAAATTTCCATTTAACTTTTCTTCTTTTCTGGAGTTATGTTATAACCCAAATTCTCTCATATCAAGTTTGTAATGTTAGGAAATATAATAAAATAGGAAGTTTTTTAAATAAAAATCATAAGACATGTTTTTAAAGGAAAAGGACTATTTTTTTAAATATTGAGATAACAAATCCAGTTCATGCTCATTCCTGTGTAGAGTCCCTGTTGATTTTCCAAAAAAAAAATAGTTACAGTCTATAAATAAAACACATGAGCATACATACTAATATCCACCTGACCGAGACATATGCTTTATGGCACTCCATGCCCACGGTCAAGAAAGGGTACCACATGCCTTGGTCTACAATGGACTGTTGCACCATTGGTTAGTTAGTTATAGATACTAATATAAACCCATTGTTTCTTATTTCTGAAACACAGTGGCTTTCTCCCATTGTCCCATTTTACATCCACCTATAAAGAGGAATTGGAAAGTTAAACTATTTTGTATCCTTGTTCCATTGTTTATCTCAGATGTTAGGTTCAGTGGCTTGTAATCCGCTTGATTTATAAAAATTGATTTACATAGCTAACTAATCGATTATAATAACAAAATAGCTTCATCAATAGTCATCATGTGGTTAATGAAACCAGAGCTACAGTTTGTCTCGAGAAATATTGGTAAATCTAAACATTACACAAAATTAATGAAAATTTATTCTTACGAAAGCTGCTTTTTATTCTTTTGCTTGAAGACTGTAAAAGTATGAGTATTTTAAAAAATGGATTTTAAGAATAGTGAACTTATATTTTTCCTAAGTTATTTTTCCTAACTGAATTACTGTATCTTTATATACACACACATATGTATATATGTAGAGAGAGAGAAATATGAAGAAAACAATGGATATATTCATTTATTATACCTTTTATACTTAAATATCTTTGATTGAAAAAAACTTTTTAAATTATTAATTTCTGTTTCTTAAAAAATTGTTTTGTTTTTTCTTTAAGTTACTGACCATTTATTTATTTGTTCTTGTATTTTAGGCAGGAGCATGGCCTTTAGGGCAGTCTGCAGTTTCAGCCTTTGCTATTCCCCAAGAATTGGAAAAAAGTGTTCAAAAGGTATTACTGTTGCTTATATTTGTTTCAGTGATCTCTTTTTTTTCTTTTACTTTATGAATGCTTTGTGTGTGTAAAATATGTCCTCTAAAGCAGTGGTCCCCAACCCCCGGGCCGCGGACCGGTACCGGACTGCCCAAGGGAGATTAAATTATTTCCATTTTATTTACTGTGGTGTAATTCTCTAGGGTTTGTGCAACTTCATCGGGTTTCTGCTAATTTATACCTTTGTAACAGAAGAAATCTTGTAACTATTTTAAATTAGTTTATTTATTAAACATTTCAAGATTATGAGTTAAAATTGCAGTCATAAAATTGAAAATAAATGCTCTTTCCGAAAGAAAGAAAAAAACAAAAAATTAAATAAAATGAGTTTTTATTGAACAATAAATAAATGTAACGTCATTTATACATCAAAATTATAATACCATCAATTATTAAATCAAAACAATCAACGTCCTCCATCAGCGGGCCATGGTAAAATTATCAAACGTTGACTGCTCCGCAGCGATAGAAAGGTTGGGGAGCACTGCTCTAAAGTATGGAGGGTCATTCCATATCAAATCAACACAATTCCCCCCCCCCCTTCCTCCTCCCAGATTTTGATGATTTTTGGCACACTTGCAGGTTTCATGGACATATGAAAAAATGTCAGTTCTTAGTGGTCTTACTTCACCGGTTCAAAAGTTATTAAATATTAAAATTTAAATTTTTTACAAAAAAGCACCACATATGTCAGTCTTAAAATGGCTGTAAAGTAGTAACCAGTTGAGGTGCAGACCTGAACATAGGCTCATTTTACAGCTCTTTAAAAAGGCTTTCATATGATATGCAACATGATAGGGTGTATAAAAAATTTTTTTTTAAATCTATTTGAAATTTTAAAATTTAAATTTCTCAAAATAAGTTTATATCATCATCTAACAGCACCCAAAATCTTATTTTACAATCTCTATAGGATCCTGAGATATAGGAGGTATAATGTAAGCATGGTTAGAGGAAAAATGCTATATATATATATATATATAATATAGTCCATTTGATCATCTGTTGTGCATTTTTTTTAAAGTCATACTGTTTAAAAATAAAATATAAAAATGTCTTGTCATTCTACTTCCTTCACACACTGGAATCAATTAGCATAGCATTTTAATATATATTTATGATTGTTTGATAAAATACATCTATGATTAACCCAAAGTAGCCCAGTGGTAGACTGTTGGGGTTCAAACTGGGGCTGCTCGGTTCAAATCCCAACAGCATTGTTAAATACCTTCCTGTCTAGGTCAGATAGGGGCACATTAAATCCATAGACTCAAAAGTCTGTGTATGAGGTCAGAAAGGGTGGAAAAGGGTACGATCCCCTCTCCAGATGCTGCCCCTCGGGGTGCTTGATAAAAATTGAGGTGGCACCTAGGTAAATCAGACTCTGACCCTTGTGGTACCATAATAAATCAAAACCGCACCCCTTAGCCCACTAGCCTATATGGACCTGTTCTGGAATACTCCCAGCTAGGGGGCATTAGAAAGAACAAGAACATTTAAAATAAACAAAAATCCTCTTTTATCAGTACTCTCTACACTAGTGAATCAAATATCACTCTGGTTTCAATGGGGGTATCGTAAAGGTGAGCCAATACCACCCTCTGGTGCCACCTCAATTTTGCTGAGAAACCCCAAGAGCAACATATGGGGAGATCATACCTTTTCCCACCCTCTCTGACCTCATAGAAGGTCAGAGAGGGTGGGACCGGACCAGACTGATCTGGTCTACGGATCAGTCTGGTGTGGTCAAGCACCCCGAGGGGCAGCATCGGGGGGATCGTACCCTCTTCCACCCTCTTTGATCTCATAGAGGGACTTTCCAGTCTACGGATTTAACTTGCCCTATCTGGCCTAGACACAGGTATTTAACGACGCTTGTCAGGATTCGATCCCAGCGCCAAAAGCCAGCGTGCTACCACTTCGCTACCTTGGACAGTAAAGTTATTTATTTCAATTAAATAACTTAACTGCTATTTTTCTGAACCTTTTCAGACTTTATTTTTTAATTTTGATGCCATTTGTTTTATGGCTTGAAGAAACTATATTATTCCAATCTGTGTGTGGCAGTAAATTTGAATTTGGAAGTACGATATGCAGGGCATCATATGTTGTGACTTATTTTATGCTGGGAAAATGTTATAGGCCTATAGATTTTATACCTGGAAAACATTTTATAAACGATACTTTTTATGTCAGTTTTATCCAGTTTTGGTACTTCTGGATAAAACATGAACCAGTTCTGGCAATTGCGTTGCTTGTAGGAGCATTATATAATTTCTGTATTGAATTTATACATGTGTAGTTAGGTGTTAAAATATGTCTTTAAGGCTTAGTTAGGAGAAAATAAAAATTTCCTATTAGAATCATTGATTTAGCTATATTTAATCTATCTGAATTAATATTAATTTTTTTAATGTTGATTGTAAAAGTTGCATATAAATTTTTTTTATCTGTTTTAGTTTGAAAATTTCTACAACACAAAATTCAATGGTCGGAAGCTTACATGGTTACATCACCTTTGCAATGGTAAAATTTAAAAACATTTTCTTGTGCAAAATTTTAGTTAGAATCTTTAAAATTGCTTTTTTAGTTTCTCATTGCTTACCAAATTTAAATGCTTTTGTTATACTTTCATAAATATAATGTATTGATTAATAAAAATTAAGCTTAATAATTTTACTTATTTTAATCTCTTTACTGTACTGGAATGAAAATCTCATGCTTTAAAAAAAAAAAAAAATTCTCGTAATTATAGGGCTAATTTTGTACTTTTTAAACATAATTTGTTTTAATTCCTCTTTTCAGCAATTTTAAATCTTAATAGATTGCTGAAGCATTAATTAAAGCTATAATATGTGTGCCTAGATGCATACAGTAATTGCATTTAATCTTTAAACATATTTTGTTTTCATTCTTCTCAATAATTTTAAATTTTAATAGCTTGCCGAAGGATTAATTAAAGCTAAGATATGTGTGCCTAGATGCATACAGTAATTACATTTTAAATTTTTAGTGATATATTTTGGTTACTGTACTCTTTAAACATAATTTGTTTTCATTCTTGTTTTCAATAATTTTAAATTTTAGTAGATCACTGAAGCATTAATTAAAGCTAAGATATGTGTGCCTAGATGCATACAGTAATTGCATTTTAAATTTTTAGTGATATATATATTTTTAGTTTTGCAGTGATATATATTTTAGTTACTGTATTCTTTAAACATAATTTGTTTTCATTCTTCTTTTCAATAATTTTAAATTTTAGTAGATCGCTGAAGCATTAATTAAAGCCATAATATGTGTAGCTACAGGCATACAGTAATTACATTTTAAAGTTTTAGTGATATATATTTTTGGTTATAGTGCAAATTTAAAAAAAAAAAGGGAAAAGAAAGAAGAAATTTGTTTAACAAAGCATCATGATTTTTTTTTAACATAGGATTATGTTCTTCCATAATTGTCCTCGGAAGGCAAAAATTCAGATGCTAAAACTGTCCGTCGTTGCGAGTTATAATTTTAGCAGTGCGCCAAACCCAATCTATATCGCTTGGGCAAGCAGTAAGCAGTTAAACAGAAGTACCAAAAATACGTCGATATTTTGACATATATATTTACACACACATGCATATATAGATATATATATATACATAACACATACATACAAAAGTGGTAAGCAACGATAAGTAATCCTACGTTAATAACCTGCGGTAGCTTCGTTAGAAGAGACTACCGGAAATTTTTTTTTAACAATAAAAGAAATTTATGTGTCATTTTTATGTAAATTAAATGAAAAAGAAATATTTTTTATGTTTCTGTTTCATTGCAGCTGAACTTAAGTTTTGCTATTTAAAGAAGACATATTTTGTAACCATGAGCACTTATCAGATGGCTATATTGTTATTATTTCAAAATGCTGACTCACTTTCCTATGCTGAATTACAAGAAAATACGAAATTAAATGATGACCAGTTGGTGAAGCATGCTCAAAGTCTTGTAGAATCCAAGCTTCTTTTAACAGAAAATGTAAGTAACATTTGAAAAGAGTCTTACAAAAGTGGTACCTGTAAATGCACTATTTTTCTCAAAAAAGATAGTGCATTTACAGGTCTAATCACACACTATATCATTAAAGGGCTACTACAGTACAACCTCCCAAATCCGAACATCTCAAATCTGAAAACCCCCCAAATCCGGAATGTTTTAATAAATGGCCAATTTTACTCTTCCATTTTACCGATAGATGTCACTACCAAAATGATTAGTTAAAAAAAACCTTTTCTTTCAAGGAAGTGAGAACAGTGATTTTGAAGGTTTTCAAGTTGTTTCCAATCTCCCTGGAGTAGGAAGGTCTACACCAAGACCAAAGGACCTAGGTCCTCAAATTTCTAGGTCCTTGGCGAAGGGTAGTAAGCAGCTTCACTTTAAGGCGAGGTACCACTAGGGCTGAAGTCTGACTTGACCTCGAAGAACATCGGTCCCGTAATAACCCTGATCTTCCAGAGGTAAATTTGAGAACTTGGAGGACATTGTAGCCACAACCTATTTTACATGCCCCGGCCACCATTAGTGAACATGGCGGTGAATTTGCAGTGATGAGCATCAAACCAGCAACGTCCAGATCACTGGTCTGACGCCTTTGCCAACCGGGCTACCGTGCCCTACTAGTAGTAATGATCTTCATTCAACTACAAGATTGTTCAGATCCCAAGCACAGATCAAAAGAACGTCCCCAAAAACGATGCCATATTTGTACAACTAAACATGTTAGGAAAGATACTTGGATACTGTGTTCTGGTTGTGAAGACTTTCCAGGACTGTGCAATAGAAGTCATTTTCATGAATATCATAAATCTTTAAAATAAATTCCTGAGTTTTATGTATATAATGTATGTATGTATATCATCAGTGTATGTATACAATGTGTAAGTTTTATATATTATACATATTATGATAATGCCGTAAATTCTTTAACGAACCTTAAATTCATCACTATTATATCATGGAAGTTATTAAATGATTTATGACACGAACATTTTAAACCGCATAGCCTGGTATATAAACCTTCACCAGCAAAAATCATTTAATGGTGTATGTGTGTGTGTTTTTCCACAAAATTTACTTTAGCTCCTTTACACTTATTTTTAGTTCTAGTATTGGATGTGAAGTGATTCCACCCTTTAATGTTTAACTGTTTTAATTTATAGGAAAAATCTATAAATACAGAAAGCTCATTTTCTCTAAATAAGGACTATTCAAATAAAAGGACAAAATTCAAGCTTACAGCTGTTTTGCAAAAGGAAACAGCCCAGGTATGTATTTGATTATATTGATTGTTCACACTGATTTTCCTATAAAAAGTTGCTGTTTTTAGTTCCATTTCTTTATTTAGCTGAATTTTATATTTGTAGACCTTGATACACCTTTGTGGACCATATTGTGTATAGTTTTATAGTTTGAATTTTGTTCTGTTACTCTATAAGGGCAAATTTTAAAAATTATAGAAAATTAATAACTCTTAACATTTGTATTGGGTTATTGCCGTCAATTTCAGAAGGGAGAGATCAGCAATTCCTTCATCAAAATAGTAAAAGTTGGATAAAATGAAGTGAAGGTCCATAATTTCAAATTGTAGATTTCAAATCCTAGTTGTACACTATTAAGAATTTTCCTCGTGGTATTTTTTAAAACACAAATTAGCAAATGCTTTGCTTAATTTATTTGCTTTTTTTTATTGAAAATATATCTTAAAATGGATTATGCAATTTAAAAAAGATTTGATAAATAATTTTATTTTATTTTTTTTTTTTTACATTAAGAGTTTTAATTCTGTAGCTATAGATAATTAATAATTTAATGCCCAGTAAAAGATAAACTAGAAACAAATCATAAAAAAACCGAATCCTCTTTATTTTAAATGTACCATCATTAGGTTTACACAATTTTTGTATTTACGAAATAGATGTAAATAAATGCAAATTTTGCTGATATGAGCGAATGTGATAATTACTATTTTCTTCTTTTGGGCAAAAACTTGGTGATAAATGGCTTTTTCAGCGAAATTAGGTAATAGTAGTGATAATTTATTAACATAATTACTTAACTAAGACCATCCAGTCTTTAACTGAGAGATCTCACTCTCGAAATTTGCTTATTGCTGAAGACTTTAGAAAGAGAATGTGGAGACTACTACAATGTTGGCTTTTAACTAAGAATTTTGATACTTACACCTAAGTAAAATTGTGATTTTTTTTAAATAAATTCGAAATTTTTGAATTTATATTTTTTTTATGAGTAAATGCAAAATTTTATATATTGTAATTCCTTTTTTTTGCGAAATTTCAATATTTTTATGCCAAAATATACGTACTTCTAACCATCATATGAAATATATATATGTATTTATATATATTCATTTATAAATCTTTAATGAGAAAAATACTGAAATAGAAATTCCCCTCTGCTTAACATTGGTATTGAAGATCGATGATGTAATTTAATGCACCATTTTAAGGGAAAATACTTTAAAAGTTTTATTTATCTTGTCACAAAAGAAAGAGCACTATATTCTTTGAAACTGTGAAAAAAATAGAAAATGTAAATACTGACAAATTTTACAAGATTTTGAGCTACTTTAATAGTGCATTTAATGAATGGTTTTGATAAATTTCTCCTTTAAATACTGGATTAATAAAACTCTAAATATATATATGACCTATTGAATATGTCAAATTTTTGTCTTTTAATCAACAAAGTATCTATTTTCATGAAAATTCGATATTCCACATGTGTTTAAAAATTGTCTCTAAATATGTTTCTCATTCAACACTGAAATGGTGTGTCTCTTTATTACCTATGCATATTTTTTCTTATTTTTTTTTTTTTGCAGCAAGAGGTTGAACAGACACATGTATCTGTGGATGAAGATAGAAAGCTATACATACAGGCAGCTATAGTTAGAATAATGAAATCTAGGAAAGTTTTGCGACACAATGCTCTAATACAAGAGGTAATTTTCTTTTCTGCTTAATTTATAGATTCAAATAGTCCCCTCCCCCCTAATTTCCCAATTTCAAAAATTCCCTAGTTGTCTGAGACAGCTGTAAACAAATGTGGTAATATAAACTATGTCTGATACTGGTTATAAGTTCAGGTAAAAATTATCTCATTACACAGTTTCACTACAGGATGTCCATGATATATTAGGGTTTGCATGATCCTTATTTTCAGTTCCTGTTTTTAGGAGCCCTCAAAATTTTTTAAATAGTGCTTTTTTTTCCCTTTAAAGTTTTTACTTTTCAGTCCTTAAAATATTACTGATTTTTGAGTTGAAAAACAAGAATTTTCAGTTTATGGCTGTCAGTGATTGCCTTTATGAAAATTTTAGATAATTTTTTTGCATGTTTTCTGTTTGTATCATTATCAACCAGGATGAGAAAGCTTATATATATATATATATATATATATACACACAGTGCTAGATTTCTAGAAATAGAGGTGCCGGAACGGTAACTTTCCGGGGTATGTGGGGGAGTATTCCAAATTATTGATAAAGAGGCGTACCGGAATGCCATTCCGGCACGTTCCGCCTCAAATCTAGCCCTATATATATATATATATATATATATATATATATATATATATATATATATATATATATACATACATATGTGTGTGTATACATACATACGAATATGATCGTCGGGACTGGGTGAAATAAATGACACGTATGGGAAAACGATGATTCGGAGAATGATCGATCGAGATTCCACTGCATATATATATATATATATATATATATTGTGACAGCTTCTAACAAGTTGGTTTCTCAAGACAATTATTGATGAATACTGGTTGATTTCATGGTAAATTGTAAGAAAAGTCTGAGTGGTTGCTGGTTAATAATTAAACAGGCAAGAATTTAACTAAAACTTAACATGTTTAATATTTGGATTTGAACAAATTGCAATTAAACTGAACAACTGGTTACAGAATATTGGCAAATCAGCGGCATCCCATGAACTAGTTTAGTTAAGGAGCCAGAGCTCATGTAGCTGTTTCTGTCCAGATGTTAGCAGGGACACATGAAAAAACAAAGAGTGGGTATTTTTCTCGCTGAAATTCCTTACAGCGATGTTCAGGTTCTTCTGTGAAAACTTCTTGTTTTGGGGGTGGGATCGTGGGATTATACGAGAGATGACAGGCCATATCTGACTCAGTTCGATAGGCCATTAAATAAAGACTTATGTCTTCTGTAGTGTCAAAATCTCTGAATAATGGTCACCAAGTGACATGTTTAGGACCCCAAGGTGGTCGCTGATGTTAACACACAGATTTTGCCAAGCTTTCTGTAAAAATGAGGCACACATGGCTTATCGTTCCCACCCCGACCCAAAGAATGTTAAAATTTGCTGGGGCTCACAGATGGTTTCTTCAACCCCATAGTTTTTGATTTTTTTAAAAAAATTCTCTGTTGCTAGTGATTGCCTCGCAAGGTTTTACATGCTCTTACAATATATATATATTTATATACACACATACATACATACATACAGTGAAACTTCTCTAGCCGGCCACTCCTCTAAATGGCCATATTTTGTTCAGAACCAATTTAAGATTCCATACAGACAATATTATGGAAAAACCTGTTTTTGACGGCCTGACAGGTGATAGCTAAATGGCTAGGGTACTGGCATTTGCTGCCAGAGTCTGTGGGTTCAAGTCCTACTGTTGGCATGAATGTTTGTAGCCATTCGGAATTGGCTTTAAGCAGTAGGTCCTCGTGTAGCAAAAAATGACCACAGTACTCTCATTCAATCAATCAATCTTTTCAACAGCCACTTTTTTTTAGTTGTGTTGTTGTTGTTGCTCATGCCACTTGACCGACAGCAGCATCAGATCAAGTCCCGAAGGTTATGGGCGATGAAGGTGCAGCTCCTTTTTTGACTGGCACCACAAGGGTCGGAGTCCGACTTGACCAAAGGACCAGTCCCATAATTTTGAACTGAGTCAAGTGACAAGACCAGAACACTTGACTGCACACCTCCAGGGGTAATTTTGAGAACTTGGAGGACATTGCAGCCCCGACAGATTTTATATGCACCAGCCGCCATTAGTGTACATGTCAGTGGATCAGCAACGAGCATTGAACCAGTGACTTTCAGATCACTAGCCCACTTCCCTTGCCAACTGGGCCACTGCACCCTATACTTTTTTTAGTGCCATTGCTGGGTACCATAAAGAAGTTTCACTGTGTATTTCACTTTCAACCCCCTCCAAATATATATATATAATAAGTACTGGTTTTCTCCTAATTACTTGCCAAGTGCAAAGTCACTGTTACCAGTCACTGTTTACCAGTCACTGTTTACCAGTGCAAATTTGTTAAAAGTCACTGTTTACCAGTGCAAATTTGTCAAGTTAAATGCAGGGATAACCTAATAGATTGCAACCTGTGAAAATTATTTTGGAATATTAATGTTAAGAATTTATTTATTTGATATAAATTTTATGATATGGTTGTATGTGATCACTAGCTGAATATCGTGCTTGGCCACGAAGTACATTCAAATTAAATACAACGGTCAATGTCTGCAATTAATGCCATAAAGATATATATATATATTTTTAAAAATCGTAATGGATATTTTTATAGACAAAATAATGTAGAAGAAAATATTCAAATTAAATCTAATAGAACATACTAAAGAATATAGTGCAGTTATATAGTACAGTTTGAGGAACGTATCTTTTACTTTATTTTAATATTTTTGGGGATAATGTCCAATTGTCTGCCACATTAGCTAGTTTTTTTTATTTTTTATTTTTTGTCTATTTTATTGTTATGCATGTGACACAAAATTAGTTTAAAGTATCACAAAAAGAAAAGAAACCACCTGATCAGAATTTAATAAATTAAATTCTAAAAATTAATCTTTAAAAATTCACCAAAAATCAGAAAATGGAGGTAAAGATTCGAAAAGAATTTCATTTTAAAGGAATTTTTATGATCTTTCTCGTGATATAAATTTAATAACCCTCAAATTATTATTTTAAATGCAAACTTTAAAAAAGTTACAAAAACAGCTTAAAAATTTAATTTTAAAAAATGTAAGAAGAATTTTGTAAAAATCTTTCTCAGTGCACTATAAAAAGAATCGTCATGCAAAATTTCAGCCCTTTAGGTCCAACGGTTTGGTCTGTGCGTTATGTGTCAGTCAGTTATGGAACTGTTTTATATATATAGATAAAGCTCAAATACTTTTAAATGTCTAAACTTTAGAAGTTAATCATGTTTTAAATCACCTTGAGGTCCTTGGAAATGCTACCACAGGTCTTAAAAAGTCTGTGCGAACTCCTTAATTTTGATTTTGGAAAATGGCTAAGAACCTTGTATAATTTGCCACAAGAATAAAAATAATTAATGGCCTGTTAAATATCATGCCTAATTAATAGTTAAAAATATGTGATAGGTTGAAGTAATTTAAACTGTTAAATGTATGTTATACTGTGTGAGATGGAAGTAATTAATGGCTTGTTAGTGATATTTAACTGAGAAAAATTGACATATATGTCTCATGAGACATATATGTCTCATGTTAATTGTTAATTATGTGTAGTAGAAATAATTAATGGCCAGTTTAATGTCCTGCCTAATTAATGGTTTAATATGTGGGTGGTAGAAATAATGGTCTGTTGGATATTATGCTTAATAAATAATTAAATGCATGTGATAGGTTGAAGTCATTTAAGCTGTTATATATGTTTTATATTTTTAAATATGTTTCATTAGTTGTTTAATGTGTGTGGTAGAAATAATTAATTGTCTTTTAAATATGCCTAATTAATTGTTAAATATGTGTGAAGCAGAAATGGGCTGTTTAATATTGTACCTAATTATTTGATAAATATATGCGATAAAAGTTAATAAGACTTAAATAAGTGCTAAATATGTGTGAGGCAGAAATAGTGAATGGCCTGTTAAATATGCCTAATTAATGGTTAAATGTACGTGATGGATGCGTATTTAACAGTTTAAATACTTCCATCATAGTACTTGCTAAATATGTGTGTAATGGAAATAATTAAGAGCTTGTTAAATGTCTAATTGTTCAATATGTGTGAGGTAGAAGTGATTAATTGCCTATTAAATACATATCATGGTACTTGTTAAAAATGTGTGAGATGGAACTAATTAATGACCTATTGGCAATATTTAACTGAAAAAAATATTGTTAATGGCCTGTTAAATATGCCTAATTAATGATTAAAGGTATGGGATAGATGGAAGTATTTAAGTTGTTAAATGCGCATCATAGTACTTGTTAAATATGTGTGCAATGGAAATAATTAAGTGCTTGTTAAATGTCTAATTAATTGTTAAATATGTGGAAGCAGAAATAATTAATGGCCTGTTAAATACATATCATAGTACTTGTTAAAAATGTGTGAGGTGGAACTAATTAATGACTTATTAGCAATATTTAACTGAAAAAAATAAAAGAAACTTTCTAAGATATGTGTCAGTGATTATGAAAGTGGCCCAAGTCAAGAATTTAAAAAAAATTAAGTTTATGAGTTATTTCATATTGTATTCTCTTACGAGGGGTGTTCTGAAAGTAAGTTTCGTCATTTTTTTTTCACACGGAAACTTTATTGCTAAAGAAATACACCATGGGCATCACAAACTATACACCTTGCACTATTTTTTGACATAGTCGCCACGGACATTGAGACATTTGTTGTAGCGTGGAATCAGTTTGAAGAAACCACTCTGGTAAAACTTGGTTTCCTACGATGCAAGGAATTGTAGCACAGCCTGCTCGACCTCAGCATCATTTTGGAAGTGACATTCCGAGAGTGCGGCTTTCAATGCAGGGAACAGTTGAGGGGGTCACAATCATAGTGAACCAAGTCCATCTGAACTAAATTGAAGAAATCAAGGTTTGAAGTTTTTTGTGTAACATTTTGTGTATAAAGTTTTTTGTGAAAACATATTAATTACTGGATTCACTATGGCAGTGAATAGAACATGTTTTTAAGTTACTCCAACTTAAACTATCTCCATTTTTAAAAATAACGGACTTGGTCCACTATGGTTGTGAACCCCTCAGTTGAAAGTCTGATGGGGCAAGTTTGGGCTGTAGGCTGGGTGATCCAATCTCTCCCATCCGAAGCGACAAATCTGATCACACTTTTCAGTAACCCAACACATCATGGAGCATGTGATGGGACTGAGCATGACCAATATGCAGTGTGGACACCACATCTGACATCGTTATGCGCCTGTCCGCTAATACCATGTCTTGTACTCTAGCAATGTAGTTTTCATTCGTGGATGTGGAGGGACGCCCACTTCGACCTTCACCCTTCATGCTCTGCCCTCTTTCACTGAATATGCGACACCAGCAACCAACCATTTGATGACACATGACCTCTCCACCATACACGGTCTGTATGCTTCATGGATGATGGACACACTGGTTCCACATGCCCATTCATACCAGATAACAGCATGGACTTCCATTGGCGACCACGTTGTCAGTATACGTCTGTCTGCCATCGTGATTTGTACTCGAATAACCTTGGGCATGCTGGTCTGCTGCCACTCTCTCTTCTTCAGCGCTCAGCGTATGCGTCATTCCTCCTCTGCTGACGCTCCTTCCATCATTGAACGAGCAATGGGTGTAGATTCTTATGGAAATTCTTTATTTCACCTGGTGTACCATCTTCTCTTTCAAAAGAAAAATAACGAAACTTTCTTTTGGAACATCCCTTGTATATTACTATAATCTGAAGCAATCTTTGCAAAATTATAAAAATTGAAGCATTATATTGAGTTGGTTGTTGCATCATTACACAGCATTCAGTTCATGTTCATACTCAAACCTTCAAATATCTCGAAATGAAAAATATATGACTTAGACCATTTTCATCATAACCAGCACATATAATCTGATATTAACTGATTTTGTGTTACTGTTAATGTTTTGAACTGATATGAATAACATGCATTTTACTTTTTGCAGGTTATAAATCAATCAAAAAATAGGTTCGTGCCCAACATTTCTCTGATCAAGAAGTGCATTGAAGCCTTAATTGATAAGCAGTACATCGAACGGACTCCCCAGTCTACTGATGAATACAGTTATATATCATAAGGCACCTAAGGTGTTCATAAAACTAAGAACAGTTATATGATACTGGACTGGGACACTGTAAATTTTGTTGCTCTTTACAAATGATTCTTTTTAAACTTAATTGTAAAAAAGAGCCCTTTTTCTTTGCAGTGCACAATAAATTTAAAAAATAGAAGATTATGCAAGCACTGTGTCCCTTCATATACACATTGCATAATTGCAACTATGTGCTATTTTACATTTTTCTATCTGATTGTTAGAATATGTATTATTAAAGTAAAATATGATTTTTTTTTTTTTTTTTTTTTTTTTTTTTTTTTTTTTTTTTTTTAAGTGTTTCTTTCACTTTTGGATTAAGCGAGCTTGCTGTCAGGGGAAGGCGTGTGTTCTTCTGTACATTTGGGAAAATAGTTCCTTTCGATTATTATTGAGAATTGTATATATTTTTATTTGAAATTCTGTTAACAGTTTTCTTTTGCTAAAGTGTTAAATTTAAGTTTAGGGGTATGTTATGCATGTTGAAAAAATATATATATTAGCATTGATATATGCTGTGATTTATGTAAATACGTTTATATATATTATTTTTTTTCCCCAGATGTAGACAATCATTTATGTATTGTTACATTTTGAAGCTCATGCCGATCACGATTTATCGACGTATTCATCTATTTAAGACTGTTAGATTAATAAGTTACTTACCAACGTTTATTAAAAGGAAGGTATTTAAGTGATATTTTCGAATCAAAATATTTATCTGTTATTTGCCTATTATTTTTCGCCAACATGCATGCCTGATTGATTTCATTATACTGGGATGTTTGAATATATACTAGACACTCTTCTGAAAAATGCCTGAAATTTTCTTTCATAGTTACTTTTGTATGTTACTTTTCTTCTGAATTTTTATCTTGTTATTTAACAAGCCTATTCCTTTTATTGCGTAGATTTTTTAATTTTTTTTCTAAGTCAGGGAGAATATATTAACAACAAAATACATTATACAACAAAATCATACAATGATCTATGTTGTAAAGCTCTATGGTTAATAGTGTGAGAATAAGACATTTCATTCCCCAAAGCTGTAAAAATATACATATGTGAAGCAGCCTAAGAAAAGGTACCTTAAGTTGGGAAATTCAGAATTATTGACCAACCACAGCGTTTAGCTTATACTGTATTATGAGCCTGAAGCCCAACGGCTGCGTAGCAAATCCTGGAAACTCAGTCGATGGTTATGCACCTGTTTTGGTTATTAGTATGAGCCTGTGTGCCGGACGGACAGCGTAGATCTGCCAACCAATTGGGGCAACCCGGGGCCCTTCTTAAGTTGGGAAAATCAATTTTTAGATTTTTCATGCTCTTTTTTTTTTAAGCCAGTCAGTTGGAAAATGAGGAAGAAGATAGAGTAGGCTTGATTGGTTAGAAATGCATACAGCTATGCAGTAAATGTATACACATTGTTATCATCTGACTCTCTGGAAAGAATTGACTTTGCAGAGCAAACAACGTATTGTAGAAGGCTGGTCTGTTGTATACATGTAGAATAAGCTGACACTCAAACCTGAAAGTTGGTAATTTAGTCTAGAATAAGGTTTTTTTACTCTCCTATGAAATTTACAAAGTACTTTTTCATGGGTTGCATCACATTTAATAATAGAAAAAATTAAATATCAAATTAAAAGATTGAAAAAAAACAAATTTCAATCATTATTACATGTTATTATACTTATGCAATTGCTGACTTTTATGAAATTTACAAAGTACTTTTTTTATGGGTTGCGTCACATTTAATAATAGAAAAAATTAAATATTTTATTAAAAGATTGAAAACAAATTTCAATAATTATTACATGTTTTATTTATGCAGTTGCTAACTTTTATCAAATTTACAAAGTACTTTTTTATGGGTTGCATCTCATTTAATAATAGAAAAAATTAAATATTATATTAAAAGATTGAAAAAAATTTCAATCATTATTACACGTTTTATTTATGCAATTGCTGACTTTTATCAAATTTACAATGTACTTTTTTATGGGTTGCGCCACATTTAAAAATAGAAAAAATTAAATATATTAAAATATTGAACAAAAATTTCAATCATTATTACATATTTTATTTATGAGATTGCTGACTTTTATCAAATTTACAAAGTACTTTTTTATGGGTTGCATCTCATTTAATAATAGAAAAAATTAAATATTATATAGATTGAAAAAATTTTCAATCATTATTACACGTTTTATTTATGCAATTGCTGACTTTTATGCATTATCCATAAAATAGATTTTTAAAACTTCTCATGGGACTTAATAGACAATATATTTAATTTTTTTCTATTTTTTATTTTAAGCAGTTGGTGATAATTCACATTATTTTTATTAACTTATTTAAATTTTTATGTGAGTAGGCTTACATTAATATTGTTTATAATAAAAATGTTGAAAGAACCTATTGGTTAGGGGGGGGGGGAATTGTTATATGCAAATATTGACCTTTCAAAAATGATAATACCCTAATTAAAGCACTACTATTCCTTTTTAACTAAATTGTATTAAATAACTATTTTTTTTTTAACCCAAGTTTGAAAAATCTTCATAGAGTAATTCTCATTTGAATTTATTGTAAAAATGTTTTAAAAAAAACCTATTGGTGAAAAAAATTGCTATATGTAAATACTGACCTTTCAAAAATGATAATACACTAATTAAAGCACTATTACTCCTTTTAACTGAACTATATTAAGTAACTTTTTTTTTTAAACTCAAGTTTGGAAAATCTTCATAGAGTACTTCTCATTTGAATTGAATTCAAATATTTCATATTGTGTCTATAACGTTAAAAAAATTACTCAATTGTGAGCTAGTTTTACTGATGCACATTCTCTCAGGAAAGTTATTCTATTAGTACTGCCCCTGTAGTAGATTGTCAGAATGATGACAAGTAAGGAAATTCTTGTTTAATGATATTTTTAAAAAAAAATTGAATAATACCTTTATGACAACATTACTTATTTTAATATCATTTAAATATTATTTAACACTTTGACAAAAGCAAAGGCTCTGAAAGAATGAACTTCATATATCTATTATAAAAGATGTTGAAGAATATATTTTATTTAATGATAATTATCATTAATGCGTGAAGATTTCATATTTACTTTTTATTGCAGACGACTTTCATTTTTTTTTTTCTCTTTTTAGATTGTTTGAATTTTACTTATTTTTTCCTTCCCCCTGCTTTTAATGTATAGAAACTTATTTTCTGTATTTTAGTATCATTTCGACATTTTATTCTATTTTTGCATGTGAAAGTGACTTTATAAGTCATTTAGTGCATTCTTTTAAGTTCTGTAATTTTTGTGCATTTTTTTTTCTTCTATTTTTTTTTTTTTTTAATAAAGTGTAAGAATTTAGGATTTAATAAAGGTTATATAAATGATCATGTATATGTTTGATTAGGTTTTACACCCTGTTCCATAGTCGCATTATAATACTTGTCAATGGTGGCTCCCAGGGGGGAGGCAATTGCTCTCTCTCTCTCCCCCCCTCCCCAAGAGAAAAAAAAAACCTGCGTATTTAAAAAATTTTTTTTTTTTTTTTTTCATATCCTAAAATTATATAATCATAGATCTAATACTAAATGAGTTTAAATTTAAAATGAGACAATGTTTATTTCTATTATATATATATATATATATATATATATATATATATATATATATATATATACAGGTGACCCTCCTATAATACGGTAGATAGGTTCCTAGAAAATGCTATGTTGTGTGAAACCGTGTTATATGAGACCCAGAGACAGTACAAAAAAGGGGGTTACGTTCCAAAAACTTATTAAAAACAATTTTTTTTAAATTCCATATAAGGAACTTAATTTTTATTAAAAATATAAATGTATGTATAACACAAAACGAAAAGAAACAAAAAATATTTTTTTCATTTAATGCGACATTAATTTAATAAATTTCTTCCTCATCAATGCTAAGTACAATCAAATGAGAACATGTTTTCGGTTGAACGATGTCACCTTCACTTTCAGAACCTTTTTCTTCATTTAGATTTTTTGCACCTTCTATCCTCTTTAAAAAATCTGTAATTTTGGTTTGTTTGTTAATTCTTACAAGGTCATTGTAGATTTCATAGTATGGTGATAGACAATTTTGCAGCCCCTTTTGAATTTTCGACTTCTTTCAGCAGAAGGGTCTGCGTTCAAGAAAAATTATTCAAGATTTTCAGCTAAGCTTATGCCTTCTTGCATTTTTATAGAGTTATAAATGAATAAATTGTAATTTGTTTATACATTTTCATGTAAAGCCACTTTAGTTTATTGTTCCTTGCCATCATTATTTTAAGGTAATTTAGTTTTTAAATGTGTTAAACAAAAATCATGATATCTAGTGGTGTAGAAGTGCAGTGTTGTACAAAGGTTTTCGCAATTTTTTAATCGTGTTAGAGCAAAACAATGTTACAGGTTGCAGTGTTATATGGGGGTTCCCGCAATTTATCCTATCGTGTTAGAGCGAAACCATGTTGTAAGATTCCGTGCTATAGAAGGGCTACCTGTGTATATATATATATATATATACAGTGGCACACTCAGGATTTAATCTTGGAGGGGGCCAAGTTGAACAGATAAAAATATTTGTAATACAAATTCAATATTCATAATGCAATATCTATTTCTTTGGGGCAGAGGGCAAGGCCCCTGGGTGCACCACTGTATATATATAAAATGTAATATAATATATATATATATATATAACCCTAAGAGCCGATGTTGCCCCTTCCCAAAACTCTGGACTGGAGCCGCCCCTGTTACTTGTTGAGTGGAAGAGATGGTGTGTTTATTAACCACTTAAGGCTGCTGTGTACTAATCCTATTGGATTCACTCACCTTAGTGTTAACCTATGGAGAAAATATGTCTACCATTTACAGCAACATAAGTGCTGTTTATCCAATAAAATTGGTATTTTCAGATAGCCTGAACTTTTCTGCACTTCGCCACAGAATTCATTTTAAAAATTTTGTTAACCAAAGGAATTTAGGAGCATTTAACCTATAAAAGCTTGAATTATTTTTCAAACAATATTTTGAATTTTAATCATTAAAACGTGTTTCAATAAGGTGATATTGCACATTTCTATAGATTTTAATATGTATTTATAAATATTTTTCTAAATACAGGGTGTTGCATAAATGCAACATTAGGCTCTAACATGATCAAATTTTACAAAATCCTGAAAATTGCCACTTTTATATTTTTTAACAGAAAATAAACTTTTATCAATACATTTTGTAATTTATACACAAATTTAATGCAATTTTAATTATTGCTTATTTTTCTGTATGGAATGAATAAAAACAATTTACACAAAGTTCAACATTACATTTTACACACATTGTCTGTACAATAGATTTGCAATATTGTTTTGCACAACGTCGTCTTTTATTTCCAGAGGATTTTTTTATCAGATTATTAAGATAGTCAAATCTTATTGAATTTAGAATTCTGCAATCTGTGGCACTTTCATTTGAAGAAGGGGTAAAAAAGTGGTATTTTTAGGTGATATATCTGAAATTGACCACTTCCTTTTTTCCGATGATTTTTTATTTTACTTGTTTTCTCAAATGCTGAAACAATCGTTATCATCTTTACTCAACTTTTCATTCTCGTTTTCTTTTTTTTTTTTCTTTTCTATATACAGTTTCTACTTTACACAATAATTGATTTCTACTTGAATTATTAACTCTTCTGCCACAGTTCTCATCAGCAGAGTCCTCATCAGTCAAATTATTTTCTTTTGGTGGTGCTATGTATATACAATCGATGTCTTCACTCTCATCAACTTGGAAAAGCAAATCCAGAGCTTCACTCAATGTTAGGCCACTAAAAAAATAAAAAATATATAATTACATATAATAATTAATATTAATAATATATATATATTATTTATATTATTAATATATATATATTATTATTATTATGTATTATTAATTATATATTTAATAGTTAATAATTATTAAATATAATTACAAAAATTCATCTTATCAAATCTCAGTATTTCTGTTTGAAAATATTTCATTTAAAAAATACTGATACAATAATCACAGATTTTATAGTGTCCTACTTAAAATATTTACTCTTAAAGTTTTTATTTGAAATTTCCACTAACATAAAAATTTAGCCCCTTCTGACAGCATATGAGAACAAATTTGCTATCCATATCTTAATGCAGAAAAAGAACATCTTTAAGCCTAGCGTTGCATTAAAGTAACGCTACAAATATGAAGTTTTAATAATAAAATCATAAAGATAATTTTAAAAATGCATTATGCTCTACATAAGTACCTTAATTACATCATTTTAAAATATATACATATCAAATTATTTATTTATTTTCGAAACAGAAATGGAACTTACCGTTTATGGTGCACCATGATCCGTGGATGAAAACAAACGTTCGAATTCAGAGTGTTGGCATTTCAGAAAGAGAAACTCTTTAGAAAAACAGGTGCTACAGAAACTTAATTTAATACATGGAGAAAATAAAAAATGCAGAAACATAAAGATTAAAGGTTTCAAGGTAGTTAAAATAAAAAAATAAAAGTATCACTATTAGTGTTGCATTATTGCAACGCTAGGTTCAACTGGGTTAAAACTTGCTAGATCAGTGGTTCCCAACCTGTAGAAGTCTGCTGACCACTAAGCCAGAAATTGAACCATGTATGGATCACCCCCACCCCACCGACTTGAGGGGGGGAATCTTCTGGGGGTATAGAATATCCCTCAGGCAAAAAGTATACAGGATTAACGAACTCAATTTTTGTTTCAACCTTGTTTTCAATCTTTAGAAATAGATAGCCTAAATCTTAGCCTGAAATTGAAACATATTGATTCATTGGTTAGTAAAACAGTTTTTTAGAACACATTATTTATTATTACTATTATACAGTGTACAGTACAACTTAACTATTAATTCTTTAATTTTAATGCATAAAAATTACTTTTTTTTATAATGTTTATTTTATATAGGCCAGCCTACTACATAATAATATAATAGTCTCAATTACAAATTTATGTTAAAATAACAATTTGGCAACTTTTTTGTATGTGGTGCCCAACCACCGGTTGGGAACCACTGTGCTAGACCAAATTTTTCCCCCACATAATTTAAATTTTGAAATATTTGCATTTTTTTTTAAACAAAAAATGCCTCGAAGTGTCAAATTTCGGTATTACGGAGTACTTTTTTTTTTTTTTTTTTTTAAATCTTTAAATGCAAGTCTGCAAACCTTGGACACATTCCATAGGTTAACATTGAGGTGAGCAAATCCACACAGCAGCCATTACTGATTTGACCAAACTCAGCTTCGGCAAACGGTCTGGTAAAATTTTGTTATGCCCAAGCTGTGTTTGGGCAGGCTTTGAATTTCTAGAGCTATCTTACATTGCCCGAATATTCCAGTATAAAATTCTATTTCAGCTTGTTGGCAGCAAAACACATGTCACCTGAACTTCTATTTATATTTAGGTATCATTTTGGTGTGCATTTTAGATCTAATATCAGGTTCTTGGTACTTTTGCATCTAATCTTTTGTTTGTAGAATGGCATGATTTTTTTTTTGTTGTTGTTGTTTTGTTTTGTTTTTTTCCCCATTATAGAAAAAGAGAGCTAAATGATGAATACAGTAGAACTTCTCTAACGTGGCCAGTCATGGTTCCAAAAGAAAGTAGCTGTCAAACAGGGGTCGAATTCTCTAAGGCAGCCAGTAATGATTCCAAACAAAAGTGACCACTTAGAGAAGTTTTACTGTAAATACTAATACTTTTGACTTAAATATTTACTTTTTTTGTTTTATGCCGTTATAGAAATAGAGAGTTAATGATGAATACATACCTTTTTTCTTTTTACACAGTTATAGAAACAGAAAGCTAAATGATGAATACACACTATTACTTTTAACTTAAATATTTACTTTTTTGTTTTACGCTGTTATAGAAATTACAGAGCTAAAGGATTATTAATACATACTATTAGTTTTGACTTCAATATTTACATTTTTTTTTTATGCGATTATAGAAATGGAGCTAAAGGATTAATATGTACTATTACTTTTAACTTCAATATTTTCTTTTTTTTTAATGCCATTATAGAAACAGAGCTAAATGATGAATACACACTATTACTTTTGACTTAAATATTTACTTTTTTTGTTTTACGCTGTTATAGAAGCAGAAAGCTAAATGACTACTAACTATGACTTAACTTCAATATTTACTCTTTTTTTTTGTTGTACGCCATTATAGAAATAGAGAGCCAAATTATGAATACATACTATTACTTTTAACTTAATTTTATTTTCGATTTGCTCTTCACGTTACATTTGCATGTTATTTTTTTAGTGGACTGCAAGGAAGACATATTTTCAACAATAAAATTTTCCATCAAAATATAATTCTTCTATACAATTAATGGTAGAATTCTATTCCTGCCTCTCTGTAGTGGTCCATAAGAGAGAACATATAGGAATAATTTTTAGCTTCAAAGTGTTCAAAATGCAATTTATGATAATTTGTTAGTTTTTGTAAAGAAAGTAGTAAAAAATTTTTAGTTCATATAATGCTTGTATATAAAAATGAGAAAGCAAATAAAACCTGACTTTTGTTGAACTATATTTTGAAAGGAAACCCAACAGTTAAGTGGGGCTAATTGCTTTAATTGGTGTTAAGAATTCTCTAAGATTTTTATACTTTAATCCGATGAAACAGTCAATTATGAACTCAAGTTTATGTACATTTCTATTTGTGGTGGCATTTAAAATATTGTTTGGATTTAATTTTTGCTTGCCTACTCCGTAATATTCTATTTATTATTTAAAAATGGCTCGTAGTCATAAAGAAACAACAAACAACATTCAAAAATTGATTATTTTTTATCATAGTGGTGGTAAATCAGTTCGGAATATTGCTAAATTTATCCCATTCTACTGTGCAGTATGTGATAAAACGCTTTAAAGAAGAAAATTGGACCGAACATAAGGTAAGAAAAGGTTGTCCGGCAAAGTTAACAAAACGTGATCAGAGATTTATAATTAGAAAATTTGTGAAAAATCCCAGTTTGAGTGCTGTAAAAGTTTTTGCAGAATTTAACGAAACATTTTCTACTGAAACTGTTCGACGAGTTCTCAGAGCAGCTGGATTACATGGGCGTTCTGCACATAGAAAATTTTTTGCGAGTGAGAAAAACAGAAAGCTTAGGCTTTCCTTCGGACTATCAATGATAAATAAGACCCAAACGTATTAGAATAATGTCTTATTTGCCGATGAAATAAAGTTTAACATTTTTGGTTCCGATGGGCATATGATTGTATGAAGAAGAAAAAATGAGGGACTTTACCACTTACCAGTTTCATTTTTCTGCTATATTATGCCCAAAAATAAGCATATTTTTTTATAGACAATTTTGTATTCACATCGATTATATGAATTCAAATCAGCAGTTAAAACTGTTACAAGTATTGCATTTACTAATTTATGATAATTTTTAATTATGGCTAAAATATGGCATTTTTACGCAAAGTTGGCTTTTTTTTTACAATTGTTGCTAAACTGGAAAAAACACTACAGGAAATAAATTTTGAAAAGAGTATGTATTTTTTATATACTTTCATTTTTATTTCATTTAAAAAATTCAAACTTGGTATGATATATTTTAAAATATGGATATAAGCTGAGTCCAATATCAAAATCGGGTCAAAAATATCTGGTTTCTTTTCTGACCCGTTTCTTTTCGAGCAACACACGAAGTACTGCCTCGTTGGTGTGAGTTTCTTTTCTGTGGAAGAAATCACTTCTATAAAGTGTATCCCATTCTTATTTTATTTTAGAACAAAATTGGAAAGAAATACTAATTGCAATGCGTAATACACTGAACATGTGCAAACAATACCGCTCAATTTTCCCCGCGTAATCGAAAAGCAGTAAAACCTGTCCTTGAACTGGTTTTACAATCCAATCGCTCCTTAACTACTAGAGACATCTATTAGAAAAACTGCAAAGTAAAAAAAGGTGAAAAAGTTGGGCAAATCAATGGATTGGTGTAGGAAAATCAGCATCAGGACTAGGTAATTTGGTATTTATTGATGGCATAATGAATCATGCTGTTTATATAAATATTTTAAGAGACAATTTAAAATTATCAGCCCAAAATTTGGGTATTGGAAACAACTTTGTTTTTTATCGAGATAATGATCCTAAGCACACAGCTTTCAACGTTCGCCTCTGGTGTGTCTATAATTATCCACAAGTTTTGAAAACACCACCTCAATCACCAGATTTAAACCCAAAAGAACATATTTGGAGAGAACTAGAGGTTAGAGTACGAAAATACGACATTCACACGAAAAGCGAACTAAAAATAATTATGATGGAAGAATGGATGAACATTGATGCAGAAATTACAAAAGAACTAGTGCAATCTATTCCCAGACGTTTAAAAGCTGTTGTGGATGCTAAAGGATATCCTACTAAATATTAATTTAAAGTAAAATTAGAATATTTACTAATATGTAGAGATTTTTTACAAGTGTACGATGACTTTTGTGAGATAAGGATTTTGTTACATTCTAATTACTGGTTTCTTAAAAATAAAGTTTAATTATGTTTTTAAAATATTTCATGTAGTTTTGTTAAGAATAGATTATAGATCTTATTATTAAATACCCATTCTGAAATATTCATTTTAATTAATGGATAGACCCCTATTTCATTGAAAATCTTAAGTGTACGAACACTTTTGGGAGCCACTGTATATATGTGTGTATATATATATATAATGCCCGTTCTTACAAAGGGGGTATAAAATTTCTCGTTCTAAAGAGGAAATCAGAAAAATGGGCCCCGGAAGCTAAAGGTTAACATATGGAGAAAATGTATCTACTATTGACTGCTACATAAAGGCTGATAATCAAATAGAAATAGTATTTTCAGATAGCGTAAACTTTGCTGCACCTTGCAACACTATTCATTTTATAAATTGCGTCCACCAAAGGAATTTAGGTGTTTTAAACACACTATACCATATTTTTTCCCAGAATAATTTAAGTTTAAAAATATTATTTGCATTTTTAAAAAAATGTCCCAAAGTATAAAATTTTTGTATGTATTATGGAGTACAATTTTTTTTAAGTGCAGCCTTAACCTTTAGCTTACAGGGCCCATTTTCCCCAATTCCCTCTTTAAAACGGGAAATTTCATAGCCCCTTTGTAAAAACGGCCATTAAGGGATTTATATATATATATATTCATATATATATATATATATATATATATTCATTCTTGAGTCCATATTCTTAGGATACATGCTGTCCCACCTCTAAGGAAAAGGTTAAAGTGCAGTGGCACACCATTTGGGAATCACTGGGTTAAATGACAATGTAGTAATTAAAAAGACCGTGCTAAATGTGAAACATTATATTAAAAATATTTTTATTTACACAAGATACATACATGACAAAAATTCAAAGTCATAAAAAATTTTCTAACAGCAAATGAGAAATAATATTGTAGCATTGTTCACTCTGTCCATCTGTGGGTACAGCCAGAATTAGTGCAGACATAATACAGTCTCATTTCATCCTACGAGGGGAAAAACAAACAAACAATACATTTAGACAATATAACAAATATCAGGTTAGTAGACAATCTATGCATAGTTCACTTAAAATATAATTTTTAAACCTTTTTATAACAAATATAATTTTTGTCCCCGCTGAGGAGAAAGTCCTAACCAATGGTCAATGTATGCAGTTAATGCCAAATATACAGGGTGATCAGAAAGTCAGTATACATTTGAAAAAGTAATAATTCACAGAATAATGTAGGTAGAGAGGTAAAAATTGACACACATGCTTGGAATGACATGGGGTTTTATTGTAACCACAAAAAAAAAAATTTAAAAATGGCCAACAGATGGCGATGGACAGCAAAACGTCAGTGACACTGCATGAGAATCGCGTATAAAAGGAGCTGTGCATTTTCCTGAACTGTTGATGCTATTCTACGAACTTTCAATACTCATTTCGGTGGTACTTCAGCTTTCCGCTGACATTCTCCTGAAATATCTGTGTTTGAAGGTGTTGGCCTAGGTAACACAGTTAGCCAATTGTTCCTATGGTCAAGTCCACGATGGACAGACATCAATAGGGATGCTAAAAGACAACATCCAATGCCAATGTCTCACCATAAATAGAGATATGCTGTACAGTGCTGTTCACAACATTGTCCCTCGACTACAGCTATTGATGAGGAATGACGGTCGAAATGTTGAGCATTTGTTCTGAAGAACATCATCTTTGCTTTGTCATAATTTGTTACGCTAATTATTGCTTTTCCTATCACATGAAGTGCCATCTGTCAACCATTTTTTGAAGTTTTTTTTTTTTGTGGTTGCAATAAAACCCCATGTCATTCCAAGCATGTGTGTCAATTTTTACCTCTCTACCTACATTATTCCATGAATTATTACTTTTCGAATGTACACAGACTTTCTAATCACCCTGTATATATATATACAGTACAACCTCCCAAATCCGGAATGCTTTAATAAATGGCCAATTTTACTTTTCTAGTTCACCGATAGATGTCGCTACCAAAATGATCGGTAAAAAATTGCGCTTCCTTTCAAGGAAGTGACAGCAGCGATTTTGAGGGCTTTCAAGTGTCTGAGAAAGAAGCTGAAATAGCAGAATTAGTGGAATGTGCGAATAAAGGCAACATTAACTTGGATAAATTGGTCATACAGGAAGTTTTAGACATCGATGAAAATGTGCCGATCGTTTGTTCTCTTGCACCGCATTTACACAATCGCGATAGCGCGAATCGAATCGTGGGGGGCGAATGTCTCCGGGAGTCAATGGTGAGAATGGCGACGGGAAATCTTGTTCACAGCAAGAGGTGGGAATGAGAGAACGGTCACTCGCGTCGATGCAGGAACGTGACGAATGTCTTGTGCCGCATTTACACATTCACGATCGAACCACCCGTAAGACATTCGCGAGACATTAGTCACGTTCTTGCATGGACGTGAGTGACCATTCTCACATTCCCGCCTCTTGCTGTGAACAAGATTTCCCGTCGCCATTCTCACATTTGACCACCGGCGCCATTCGCCACTTTCTCGTGCCAGAAAACCGCTCCCGAAACGAGCGCCACGATAGGCGAGGAGAAACGGCGAGAACACCGTTTACACATTCGTCCCCCTCAATTCGACTCGCCGCTATCGCGACTGTGTAAATGCGGTGTTACGGGTGGCGCGATCGCGAATGTGTAAATGCGGCATGAGCGATTCTGAAAGTATTGATAGTGCGGTAAATAACAAAGGTTATGATGACAGCGATCGTGAAATTGATTCCGGATGCCCCGAAAACAAAAGAATGTCAACGGAAACCTGATAAAATCATTAGATTAAACAATATTAGGCTTAGAACACCGGAATTTTATCTCGGAACATGAAATTATGTCACTATATAGGATTCGAGAAAAAATTTCTAATAAGCTGAAACTAAAGTAACAGATATTATTGACTGAAATGTTTAAATTATAATGTAATTATATATTCTGCATTTAGGTTTATATAATAATTAAACCATTTTACTTTTTTTAGTGTTTATTTTTTTCTCCTAAAATTTTGTAGTGTTATTTAAAAACCTCTCAAATCCGGAATTGCCGTGTCCTGAACGATTCCGGATTTGGGAGGTTGTACTGTATATATATATATAATAAATGCACTGGTCAATGTATGCAATTAATGCCAAAATATATATATATATTTGTTAAAAAAATCATAATGGATATCTTTTACATGTTTTTATTAACTTGCTTTCTTGTTTGTTTGTCCAGTACAAATCTTGCAATCGATTTTTAACTAGCTTCCCGACTAGCTAGACATTTGAAACTTTTAGAATAGCTCAGAACACGATGACAATGCATTATTTTGATACTTTTAGCCATCTTTAAGCAGGTTTAAATTCATTTTCAGTTAATTTTATTTTGTAGACTGGTGCAGCCATCTATCGGCCGGGACGGGAACGAAAAGTTAAACGCAAGTTAACTTCCAATTAACTTCATTTTCTTTCAAGTTGATGGGATAATTCATCAAAAAAATTTTTTTTAAATACTTAGAATTGTCAAGTTTATATGATTCAACAGAAAATTTAAAAACATGGTATAAAAAGTTCTTTTCATCTTCTTTTTCCTTTTAATTATTATTATAAACAAAATAATGTAGAAGAAAATATTGAAATTAAATTTTAAAAAACATACTAAAGAATATAGTACAGTTTGAGGAATATTTCTTTTACTGTATTTTAATAATTTTTTGGATAATGTCCAATCGTCTGCCGCATTAGAAAGAAATTTTTTTTTGTCAATTTATTTTGTTGTTATGCACACGACACAAAATTAATTTAAAGTATCACAAAAAGAAAAGAAACCACGTGATCGGCATTTAATAAATTAAATTCTAAAAATTAATCCTTAAAAATTCACCAACAGAAAATGGAGGTAAAGATTCGAAAAAGATTTCATTTTTAAGGAATTTTACAATCTTTCTCATGATATAAATTTTACAACCCTCAGATTATTATTTTAAATGCAAGCTTAAAAGAATGTTACAAAAACAGCTTAAAGATTTAATTTTTAAAAAATCTAAGAATTTTTCAAAAATTCTTAGATTTTTTCTTAATTTTTGAAAAATTCTTCTTAGTGCACCCCTACACTATAAGAAGAATCGCCATGCAAAATTTCAACCCTTTATGTCCAGTGGTTTGGCCAGTGCGTTATCTGTCAGTCAGTTACGGAACTGTTTTATATATATAGATAAATGCATTGACTTCATGTCAAGGCTGGCTCGTTAGTTATGGGCACATGAAATCCATACACCAGAATGTCCTACTATGAAGTCAGATAGGATGAGAGCCATAAAATCCCCTCAAATATACAGAAAAAATGCTAATATACATTTTCCATACTTTAATTCCAACTAAATATTTGATTTAACAAAATTAAGAAACATACATCCCTCGGTCAAAGGTGTGTAAAAGCGAGAACTAAACAGAACAGAGCTTCAAGAATAATAATTCACCCATCGAACTGACTCAGAATTATATGAAAAGAAAAAAGAAAACCCTTACCTAAATAAAATTGCTTTATTCGATTGGGGAAATTACAAAATTATTGCAAAAAATGATAAAAAAGACTGATGAAAGACAAACTGACATTTAGAATTTGTATACTGTACGTAGTAAGTTACCACGATTTTGCATTTACCACCCAATAAAAAGGTGATAGATTTCTAATGAGCTTAACCCTTACGTCGGCTCATCTGTCTTTATACTGTTCCCCAGCTCATCAGTCTCACAGACCACCATGCTATAAGTTAGGATATTTTCCTATTTTTATAAGTTTTTCGCAGTTATAAGTCATCAATGCAAAACTACTGCCACCTCTTATTCTTGAAAAGGGTAAATAAAAAATAGATTATTCAACAAAAATTTCAGAATACAATTCCTCAATCTGTGATAGTGCGAGAGAGACAAAATGTCTGATTCGTTGTGAAACAGGGGGAATTCTTCCAGCCATGCTAGCTACAAAAATAGTAATAAAACAACATTTAGTAATAAAACAAAGATCTTGGAAATAGAATGCATGCAGATAATAATTAGTACAGTTCAAGGCTTATCGGTCATACAGACCGGCAAAAATTTAAATCGGTTCAAGGCTCATCAGTCTAAAAGACTGACTGTATTTTACAAAGATTAAATTTAGCGACAAAATACGAGCGGGCGAAAATCTCCGATGTGTTGTACTTGAAGGTCAAGACCCAACTGAAGAACTCACAAACCCTCAACAGTCTGATCACCCCCAAACCCTTCAGAACAGGTGCAATAGCAGTCTCCTAGACTGATGAGCCGATGTAACGGTTAATTTGTGCTTTGAATGAGACTCTTTCCTTAAAAAAAAAATCACTGCCCTACAGTTTCAGGATAAATTTATTTATTTATTATTTTCTACTAGCTGCTGCGCGACCAGCATAGTTGCTTTTAGTTTTATATTTTCTTTTAAAAAACAACTCAATTGAAATTAACATATGTAGGCAATGTTACAATTACCTGTCATCTTCAATATACATTGTTAAGGGGTATTCTCTATAAGGCTGATTCTAAAACATTGTGATCAAAAACTGTGAATTCCCATTACTTCAGAACAGAGTTAAAGATAAGACTGAGAAACCCAATACCAATGATTTTAAAAATTACATCCCTCTCTCTATGTAATATTTTTGAAAATTAAGATATCTACACTTTATCATTACATCAAATAAGAAATTGTTGGAGAAAATTTTTTTCACTTAAAAAATGGAGTAAAAATTCAGCAAGTACTAAAATATAGCGTGGATTACATCACTCTCTGTATGTACTATTGTTCACAATTCAGATATCTACACTTAATCATATCAAATAAAAAACTGTTGGGAAAAATTCTTCTCTTATAAAATGGAGTAAACATTCAGCAAGTACTGAAAAAAGTGTAGAAAATTAGCTATTACTGGCTATTGGTTGCTATGCCAGAGATGATTAAGTCTAACCTTGTGATCATTTATGCTGTCTCTTAATGAACTATTTCTTCTTCGCTTTCTTTCTTGAGACTGTTCTCAATTTTCACTTGATCGTGTAGCTCGCTTTCGAGCATTCATGATTTCAGTATGTAAATTCATGTTGACACGCGGTTGCAAATTGTGGATGGCCGCTAATGTTTACGTCTGGTAGTTGCAGCCATTGCCATTCGGAGTGTAGAAATAACGTCGATTTTTTTGCCGCATACCTACGCGTTTTATATATATAGATTGCAGAGGAACTTATTGCAAGACATTTGCCTTTTGTTATTCACCATGCTGGCTACTTTAATGTGGTCACACCATTTCGGTGAGCCAGCATTGTTCCCTATCAGGGGACAACACATTAACAACCAAGTCTTATTCGGGATTTGAACTCAAGCCCACAGTGTGGAAGCTCACGACACTAACCACTGTACCATGTAGGCCACCGGGTAAATAAATATTGACAATTTTTTTGGGGTGAGAATCTCTGAAAGGCTATTTTAATTGAATAAAACTGTGGTGAACCTCCAGAAAACAACCGATTGTTGGGAATAGCTGATTCATATGTACAGTCGAACCCCGCTATAACATTTTGTTCGCTATATCCGAACCGTTAAGAAAAATGTTAGAGTTTACAAAATGTGTAACTCATTAATTGCTATGTGTATTCAATATAGATGTATTAAAAAAATGATAAAATCTATTAAAAATGATCATTAATGAATTAAAATGACTAAAATTGATTACATTTAACTGGCACAATACTAATTAAATTAACTAAAAATGAAGACAAATAGAAATAAATTAATTTTACCTTCAATTGTTGCTCACTGTTTTGGCACAGAAATAATCAATAACATTCTGCTTACATGATGCCGATTTCAAAAACATTTTAAGAATTTCTTTGTCCAATACATCAAATGACTCCAACACACTTTCTTCTACTGTTTGTGTAGACAAAAATTTATTAATTACATGCATTGCTGCTGTAGCATCTGAGATGGCGGGAATTTCGTCATTTATGTGCTCCTCTTCATCAGCATGCAAAATCAGATGCAAAATCTTCAATTCCAGAATAATTCATTGTAATTTCTTCCACAATATCTTCATCAGTCGGATTTTCACATGTTATGACTTCATCATCACATATTTCGAACAATTAATTGCAAGTAACAATCTGAGAATGATGAAATTTTGTGCTTTTCTATCCACATCACGATAGGTAAATCATCATCATCATCTTCAACATTCTTAAAAAGTTTAAAGATAAAAAAAATTCAGTAATCTTCTGAAAATAAAGGTTTGTTATAGCCGATTCTGAAGATTTCAGAGGTTTGCTATAAAAGGATAAATTAGCATTAAATACAATAGGAAAATGGCAGTACCAAAATTTTCATTCGTTATATCCGTTAGTTCATTATATATCGGGTTCGCTATAATGGGGTTCGACTGTATTGCAAAGGATCTTTTTCAAATCTGATCACAAGCAGTGAGCAGGGTCAAATAAATCATACTTACTTCAGCTCTTCTGCTCTGAGCTTGGAAGAAGACAGACTCCTTATGATTACATTTCGGACACATATGGTCTTCAGTTCTTGGAAGAGTTGGATCATGTATCACATCAGACACAATTTGAGTCAACTCACTAAGGACATACACAAAAGAAACAGTAAGAAAACTAAATAGCCACACAAGCAAAGATTTTTTTTATGATTCAATTTTTAATAAGATAAAAATGAAATATGAAAAAAATGAAGATTGACAGCTTGTATCACAGTCTGTATAAACCAGTGGTTCCTAACCCGTAGAAGTCTGCAGACCACTAAGCCAGAAATTGAACCATGTGTGGACCACCATCCCCACCGACTTGAGGGGGAGAACTTTTAGAAGGTTTGTAAATTATTTTGTATCTATTCTAATAATAAAATAATTATGTTAAACTTTTAAGAAATTTTAATTTAACACCTGATAGTCATCGGATATATTCAGCCCATATAGTTCAATGAACATTGCTTTCAAAATCCTCATTTGTTTGGCAACTTTACATGTGGTGCCGGACCACCGGTTGAGAACCACTGGTATAAACAATACATTAAGGTTAATTTCATAAACTAACTCTATATCACACTTTGACAGATTTTGCTGAGGACACATTTTAAAGAAATTAAACCATTACATATATATCGTCGGTGTTCTGTAAAAAGGGCGAATCTAACAATTCACTACTTTTCAGGAGAGCATATTTTGTACTTTACCTGGTCTGGAAAATTCCTTTTGTATGAAAAACCTATAATATGTTTATATTTTTGAGAACCTGGTCCTAATTATGATTCACATAATTAAACTAATTAGTATCAATGAGTATTCCAGTAAAAAATGATTTCATTTGGATTTGATGTTTTTTCATCATTGTTGCAAAGGGGGATATCAGTACTAATATGAAACTTACAGATTCGCCATTTTTACACATCGGTAGTTATTGATGTCATGAATCTAATAAGGCAAAAATCTGAAAATACCTTATTTGTTGGATTCGCCCTATTTACAGAACACCGACAATATATGTATGTATATGATGCAACCCATGAAAAGGTACCGTGATGATGTAGCCCACAGAAACCAAGATTTGGACAACGTTGTCATTCTTAAACACGCGAACAGAGACCTTTTAAAGTATGTACACAAGTCTTTATTAAGACCTCCTACTAATATTTACAAGTATGTATAAGTCACATAGGTACATTTTATCATCATATAGTGGCTAGTAAAAGCCAAATAAGCTTACGCCACAGGTCTCTGCCTCAAAAAGAGCAGTAGCTCGTTCGACAGTCGGCTAAGGTCTCTCTCTGTCTCTCTTCCAAGAAACTGCCGTTTTACCATCTTTCTTCTTTCTCAAAAAACCTGGAAAATTCTCAAAGGTCTTTTAATAACCCCAACTTCCGGATCCGCCTTTCCCACAATCGGTGCTTTCATCAGCGAAGAAGTCAGTAATTAGGGCCTACAGTAACACCTGGTCAGCCTCGGCTCTAATTGTCACACGTCTTCCCCGGCCATGGGGATCCAATTAGCGAAGATTGGACTGCCGGTCTTTATTTTCACCCTACCGAGAGTGCTTCTGAAACAGTTCACAGGCAAGACCACACACAAACACACTATATAAAATATATGATTCTTTGAAGACATCATAGTACCTTAAGTATGAAACATAAATTTCATAGGGGAGCAAGAAAACCTTGTTCAAGGCTAAATGATTTTCTGGTTTGAAAGTCAGCTGATTCTAGTAACATTTGGCGGCCTGTATACAAAAGATTGCACCATGTAAGGCCTAAAAATAACTAAAAGAAAGGCTAAAAGATAAGGTATTCTTCAATATGTAGTATTATTATTATATGTTGATTATACAGTCAATATAATCAACATATAATTATAGTCAAAACTATGATCTTTTAAACTCTATTTTTAAAATGTTGTATCTTCCTCATTTTCCGACCGATGGAGCTGATATATATATATATATATTTTTAATGCTCCCCAAAGTCTTCTGAATAAGGTGCACTTAAAAGCTTGAAATTGGTTTTCCTGACTTGGGGCAGTTGGAAGGCAAATTTGTGAAAAAAATAGTTTTTTTTATTTTTGTAAATAAAATAGTTTTTATTTATTTATTTTGGAATCCTTTATTTTTCCCCTTTTGAATGGTATATTACTTTTGTTTCTATGACAACAAGTAGTTAAAAAATTCTAAGTAATTCAGTTTATTTACATTGTTTTGCACTCATTAACCACAGATTTAAAGGACCAAGAATGTAAACACTGAAATCTATTGCAATCTGCAGTTAGCAGCTGAATCTCGGAATTCTTTTCTCCAGTTGTAATTATATTCTATAATATTAGTTATTAAATGTGTTTTATAACTAATATTATAGAAATATATTGCGTGCATATTTGTTTCTATAATCTTTGTTGAAATGGTCGAATAAAATAGGGTGTTTCTTATAAGGGGTTCTCTTAATAGGGTGTTTCTCATATTTCCAGGTCTTGAAATATGAGACCAATATTTCAAGACCTTTCTTATACAAATCTTTTTTAAAAAGTGTCTTTATTGAAAGACACAAAATTCAAATTAGAGCGTAAATGTTACTTGAACTTGTGTACCTAAATAGACATTTATGCATCTAGAATGCCTTCAATTAGGTGTTTACACGTGCTGACGACAATGTCAGCTGATGTGTTAACATGTCAGGCCGTCAGCTATGAATATGGAAAAAGAGCTCATCGAGCTTGTGAAGAAACACCCTATTTTATTCGACCATTTCAACAAAGATTATAGAAACAAATATGCACACAATATATTTCTATAATATTAGTTATAAAACACATTTAATAACTAATATTATAGAATATAATTAAAATATAACGCGCATTGTAATTTCTGTCTTTAAATATATTAGTATTGTTAAAACTCTGTAAGTCTCTAATCAACTTGTTCCAACTAGCGGTGATCCAATTTTTAATTGCTTGATTTTTACTGAAAATTATTAGAAACAGTGCGCAATTTTTCTAAAAATCTTCAGTAATAATCAAGCAATTAAAAATTGGATCACCGCTAGTTGGAACAAGTTGAGTAGAGGCTTACAGAGTTTTAACAATTCTAATATATTTAAAGACAGAAATTACAATGTGCGTTATATCTTAATTATATCCTATAATATTAGTTATTAAATGCGTTTTACCTACACCACACACACTCCCTTTGTTTACATTTGACAAAATCAGTACCCAACTGTTACCGCTAATTCATAAAAAAAAAAAAAATTTTTTGGTATGAAAAATTTAAATGAAATACTAAATTTATAAATGTAAATAATATAATCACATATAAATTATTTTTGCTATATGGAACACGGAAATTGAAAACAGAGGGGACGAACACCTGTTTATATTGCTAAATCACCCCTTCCTTTTTGTTTACATTTTACAAGATCAGTAACCAACTTTGCCACCAGTTATTAAAAAAACAGAATTTTATGCTAAGGCAATTTTAAGGAAACACTGATTTTATAAACGTGTTTTTGAAGTGTTTGAAATATTGGTTAAATCAATCAAATGGCCTAACTTTGCAATAAATTAGTAAATAAATGTAAATATTACTTAATATTTCCAGGATTCTTACAATGTCTTCCCATGCTTCATTGCATGCATATTTGTTTCTATAATCTTTGTTGAAATGGTCGAATAAAATAGGGTTTCTTCACAAGCTCGATGAGCTCTTTTTCCATATTCATAGCTGACGGCCTGACGCCTACTGACTAGATCTAGGAATTTATATTTGGAGCTGACGTGTCGGGGAGCATGTTGTGTCATGACACGACACATGTCAGCATAGTATGCACACTCCTTTTTAAAATAATGGTTTAATTTTTTTTGTAACATGTCAGCTGACATGTCAACACGACACGTCAGCGTAGCATGAATGCACCTTAAGTCTAGGTTGAATCCGGTGAAATGGTTTTACCTATGTTAATTTAGTTTTGTTAAAATAATAAAATTGCTAACTTTTACAATAGGACAAAGTTTACGTCCTCACTAACATTTTAATCTAAAAAAGAAACACTAGTTAAAAATAGAATCCAGTCATTAGACAATACTTTTTCTTTTATCTATATGATGAAGTGAAAACGAATGAGTCATTATAAAATAATCATGGATATAATTTAGTGCAGAGATATGCGAAAGACAAGAAATATTCAAAAAGTAATTTCAGTCCTTAAAATAATTTTCTGAGATATTTTTAATACTTTTCCTACGCAACCCAAATATACAGGACTCACACTCCATGAAAATACCTGTGATTATATGAAAATGATTTCCAAAAGAATAATAAATATTGCAACTTACTCTACTTCATGAGTTATTTTGTTGACATAGATACAGTTATTATTCGTTACTTCCTGGTAGTCACAATTTCGGCACTGGAAAAAAAAACTTTCTATTTAAAGATTAAGAAAAATATGCAATTACAATAAATCCATATTGCTTAAAATCAAAATAGTAAATGACAAAATAATAATATAAATAGTTAACTATTCTCAAACTATTACAGACAAGTATCTCCCAAATATCAAAAACTGTATGTATACAAATAAGGCAAAATATTACAATTAATAAATAGCAGTTCTATCATGAAAATAAAACATCTCCCTGTTGATCAAAAAGGTAGTTTATATTGAAGATAGAAAATTTGCAAAAAAATATTAAAATTGACAACTATAAGATCATACACAAACAGACAGCATACAGCTTCGAAAAATTAATTCTGATTTTGGAAAGACTTGATCAAGCACAGCAGAAGTCTATTGAATAGATCACTGAACCAATAAAAACATTCTGACACCTAGCAGGTTCATTAAATATCTCTCTATAAATTAGTTCAGTCAAAATCACTAATATAGTTTATTAATCAACAAGCTGAATACTCGTACTTTGCTATGGAGAGGATTGAAATTAAATACAACAGTCAATGTATGCAATTACTGCCCCCCCCCCCAAAAAAAAATATATATTTATAATAAATACAACAATCAATGTATGCAATTGATGTACAAAAAACAAAAAAATATATATTTATAAAAAAATCATAATGGATATTTTTATAGACAAAATAATGTAGAAGAAAATATTCAAATGAAATCTAATAGAACATACTAAAAAATATAGTACAGTTAATATAGTACAGTTTGAGGAACATATCTTTTACTGTATTTTAATATTTTTTTGGATAATGTCTAATCATCTGCCACATTAGCAAGAAAAAAATATATATTTTTTGTCCATTTCATTGTTATGCAGGTGACGCAAACTTAATTCAAAGAATCAAAAAAGAAAAGAAACCACATGATCAGCATTTAATAAATTAAATTCTAAAAATCAACCTTTAAAAATTCACCAAATATCAGAAAATGGAGGTAAAGATTTGAAAAAGATTTCATTTTAAAGGAATTTTTAGGATCTTTCTCGAGATATAAATTTTATAACCCTCAGATTATTATTTTAAATGCAAACTTTAAAGAATGTTGCAAAAACAGCTTAATTTAATTTTAAAAAATCTAAGAAGAACTTTTCGAATATCTCTCTTAGTGCACCCCTACACTATAAGAAGAATCGCCATACAAAATTTCAGCCCTTTAGGTTTAACGGTTTGGTCTGTGCGTTATCTGTCAGTCAGTCAGTCAGTTACGGAAGTGTTTTATATATATTTAGACTTGATATTTTTTTACACAGGAAGCAGTCATCAGATTATATGTGAAAAGCTAATGAAGAACATGACTAGGAATTTTGTAAAGATTTCTAAAGTAATAAGCAGAAATGGTTTTCAAGTAGCCTGACTTTTTATGTATTTGAATCTCTTAAACATGTTATAGATATATGTCTTGATAACATAATTGAACTCCACCTGAGCTTAAGATCCTGGTTTTGATATAGTCCCTCTGACACACAGACCTAACTGATGATTCAAAAAGAATTAATCAGATTTTCAAATCTAATGCATCTTGAAAAGCTATAATGAATAATAATTTAAATTTGGTACTTTCCCATTATACCAATATGTTTCCAACATTATGCAAAAAGTCAACTATTAAATAAAATACAAGAAAATGCTTTTCACACCCCATTTCCACTTTTGCGAGTACATTTTAAAGTCAGAAGGCAAAAAACACACCTAATACTATTCGCCAGCTGGTTATTACGACCAAAATGATCACGTCCTGATGTGGTCTGATTAACCGGAATCGACTGTAATATTCGACCTTAACCCTCCGCGTACGGCTCCCGCGATTTTAGCGGGGTTATCATGTTGGTCCACTACTACGGTTCACATGAAAATCGCAGGCGAAGATTTTTTTCCTCACTTTCAATACGAATCTCGCTTTTTCTCCGTTTAAGGTAAAAATGTTTATTGTTCTTTATTTAGACGCTAGATGGCTCTACGGGGTCCATTTCATTGTAGAGGAATTCAGTAAAAGCCCGCACATTTATCAGTTGTTCTCGTGTATTAATGTAGACGGAGAAAATGTAAAAAAATCCTCCCGTATTTCAGAACCGGAATTTACGAAAATCGAACCGTACGCGGAGGGTTAAATATTCAGTTGACTTTAAGATAAAAGTCTTAAAAAATAAAAATTAAAATTAATTTTTGTAAAAAAATACCTAAGCTATACAGCACAATAAAATATAAAATTAATCAACTCTACTAGGGAAAATTAAAAGTAAGCTATTACAGATCTCCTATATGGTACAGTAATCACTCAAACAAGAAAGGTTAATTAATTTGTTTATTAGAACAATAACCAATTAACAAAATGCACAAAGTAAGGCTCCACATATTTTCAATCAGATATAAAGTTTTAAGAAATAAATGCTTGTTGATTTATAAACTGAACTTAAAAAATGCAAATTGGTATCACAATAAAAAGGTGGGAGAAAAATAGCAAGATAAGAAGGGTTATTTCAAGAGCTATAATTATCCTTTGCAATGTGTTGACTGATCAACTCAAGACTTACACCTCAAAGCCAATTCCAAATGGCTACAAAAGTCCATGTTTACTATGGGATTCAAACCCATGAACTCTGGTTTCAAAGCCCAGAGCCAAAGTCATTTGTCTGGGCAAGAGATGAGAAATGGTGTCAAAATGTAGCAGATGATATTAGAATGAGAGTGAGAGTTTTAAGAAGGAAGAGAACATGCTTACAACATGATGATATATGAATGAAAGAAAAACCGACCTTTAACCACATTCACACATACAATTTTGCAAAAGTAGGGATCAAACCAACAACTCAGTATTTCTATAAACCACTCCTTTAAAATTACCTCATTTAAGTAATTTTATAGAAAAAAGGAAGCTGTCACAAGCAGATGTTTCATAAAAAAATATTGCAGATGCTCTTATATAACCATTACTTCGTTGTTGTTGTTGTTGTTCTTGTTCTTTTGGATAGGATTATGCTTAACTTTGGCATAGCTTTTGAGAAGACCAGTGGCGCATCCAAGGGGTGGGCCAAGGGGCCCTGCCCCCCCCAAATAGAAATTGAATTATGAATATTGATTTTACATTATAAATATTTTTATCCGTTCATCTTGCCCCCCCCCCCCCCCAAGAAAAAATCCTGGGTGCGCCACTGGAGAAGACTAAACCATAGAAGAGAAGAACCAAGAACAATCATTTCAATTCTTACTACTCTTTAACATATAAGAGCTTAATTATACTGATATTTCGGATTCAACAATAAGCTACAGTCATATAATATGAAACTTGAAATATATGGCCCCACAATATTACAAATTACAACAGGAAACAAAATGTTACAGAGAAGCGACTACTTGGTTATAATAATTTAACATTAATAGCATCTTGTGCAGCTAAGTTGGTTAAAATATAAATAACACCTATAATATAGAGGCAGAACACTACTATTTAAATTAAATTTAAAACTAAAGTAGACAAAAATAAATAAATACATAAATTTTTTAAAAAAAGGTGGAATACTTACTGCATAAAGAAGCACTTTATTTTCCTTATCTTCTCTAGGATATAACATGTTGTTGCTAAATTGAAGTTAAATAGATTATATAATTAACAAAAGTACAAAAAATTCAAATATATCATACTTAATCACATAATTTCAAATTGTCATACTGCAACACATTTAGAGCAAGAAAATAAAACCAATCATATCTAATTCTCCTAATTAATTTATTAATACAATATGAAAATAAATAAATAAAGATAGAAAATTAGTCTAAAGCCGGCCACTCACGTAGACTTCTATCATCTTGGACGCCGGGAGATTTCACCCCTCCAACGCCTGGTATCGGCCACTCACGAGGACTCCACGGCGTCCAAGGCCACCTGCCTTCGCACACTCGTTATGCCTGATTTAGCTCAGTTCATGTAGGTCTGTCGTGGTGTAATTTCGCTCACTATGCTCTCTCGCAAAAAATTAGCGGCATTTTTTGTCGTTTTATAATTCACTCAATATCGTTATTGTTTTCCTCCTTTAATTTGTTTATAAGAGCACAATTATTTCGCAACTTTAAATACACGTTATGAACATGAAATAGTGTAAAGTATCGAATTCAGAGGCACAAACTTACTCATAAACATATGTTTTCGATATTTGTAGTAAGTTTCTTAAAATTTTCTAATATTGTTAAATCCAGTTTAAATGGTTATTTATTTGCCGATATAAATTCAGTATCCATACTCTTCGCTTTAAGTATGCACACAATAAATCATATTAAAACTAGAAAAAACAGATTCTTTAAATTTAAAATTAGAATTCGAATTCGGTCGTAAGGAACTATGTTGAATTATTTAGAGTTCTCCTTAAATTTCAAGTAAGTGATATTAATGTAATAGTGTGTTTTAGGCATAAACATTTTCTCCCCTCCACAAAGAAAAAAAATTGTCTGTGATTTTCTTTTAAATTAGATGCTCTGATTTTATAAATCACTAAAAGTGGTTTTACTCTTTTCCTTTAAGTTTTAAAGCGCAATTATTTCGTTACTTTATGTATGTGATTTTAAAATATGTTGTGAAAAGTATCGAATTCAGACACTCGAAACTGCTAATTAATGTGTCTCCAATATCTGTAAAGAAATACTTTTAAGATCCCTAAACCATTTGTAAAGCCAATTGAAATGTTATTAGTTTTTCGATATTTCTTAAATTACTAGTGGTTAGCCCGTCAAAAATGACGTGTTAATTTTAATTTTTATCAATTTACATCTGCAAAGTCAATATTATTTGTATACTTATAATAGCTTCTCTACTTTTTTTATTAAATTATACACATTTTTAATTAATTAAAATTATGCAATATCAGCACTATTATGATCCATTTAAGATGCAATTTTTTTAAAATTTAAATAAAATCTGAACACCACATAACAGCATCACTTTACTTAATTCTATTACGCTAAATGATTAATACATTAACTGCAGTGGAAAAATTTAACTTAGTTGTTTCATAATTTTAATTCATAAATGAACCTGCACCAAATATAAACCATTGAGGTGTTCGGTATGCAAAATGTTACAACTTGAAAAATATTTTTATATATTTTGATTGAGAGGAAAGTATAATCTATATATATAAAACAGTTCTGTAACTGATTCACTGACTGACATACAGTACACTGACTGACATACAGTTTGGTCTGACCAACGCACAGACCAAACCGCTGGACCTAAAGGGCTGAAATTTTACATGGTGATTCTTCTTGTAGTGTAGGGGTGCACTAAGAGAGTTTTTTGAAAAATTCTTCTTAGATTTTTTTAAATTAAATTTTTAATCTGTTTTAATAACTTTTTTTGAGTTTGCATTTAAAATAATGATTTGAGGGTTATAAAATTTATATCACAAGAAAGATTATAAAAATTCCTTTAAAATGAAATCTTTTTCGGGTTTTTAACTCCATTTTCTGATTTTTGGTGAATTTTTAAAAATTAATTTATAGTATTTAATTTATTAAATGCTGATCACGTGATTTCTTTTTCTGGTACTTTAAATTAATTTATCATCATGTGCATAACAACGAAATAGACAAAAAAAAAATTTTTTTCTTGCTAATGCGGCAGGCGATTGGACATTATCCAAAAAAAATATTACAGTAAAAGATATGTTTCTCAAACTGTACTATATTCTTTAAAATGTTCTATTGGATTTAATTTGAATATTTTCTTCTACATTATTTTGTCTATTAAAGCTTCATTTCAATTTATTTTATTTTTAAAACGCAATAATCACAGTACATTTGAATATGGCATCAAAAAGGAAAAAGCGTTCCAGGCAGAGAGATAGATCTGTGCTATTATTAGGATTTTACGAATTCTTGTTTTTATGTAAGATACAAAAAATAATATACCCCAGTTTTATAAACCACTAAAAATAGTTTCACTCTTTTGGTAGGAAGTTTGAGCTTATTTTAAAATTTCAGAGTGGGTTCAAAATCTTCAAATAAGGCCCATTTTTATTTTCTTAATATTTTGGAATAAAAAATTGAAACCTGAAACTCCTCGCTAGGTGTCTCTATGAAACTTTGTACAAGTTTCCATTGTTTTTTTAGAGTTAAAATTCTGAAAACGTTTCCCCGAAGCAAAAGTTACACCAAAATATTAAACTTTTATTTTGCCGTTTAAAAATTTATTCAACAAAATTTTTATAAATCCTTAAGATAACTTATCTGGTAACCTTCCCCGTGCACTAAAGGAAAAAAAAAATATGTAAATAGTGCCGGTTCGGAAAATTTATTAGCGGAATCAAAAATTTAGTATTAAAAAACAAAATTTTAAATATTTCAAGAATTTAACATATCCACAAGATATAAATATAATTGGAAATATTATTGGAATAATCTTCTGATTTAACCTTCCATAGGCACGGTAATTTTCTATACAGTTCAATGAACGGTATTAAAAATTCGGGATTAAAGAATAATTTTTCAGCTTCCATTATGTTCGAAAACAAGCTGTAAACTGCCGGCTAACCTTCAGGCGTCTGATATCTAGCGTACAGTACCCCACTCACGGAGACTTCTGGCGCCAGGAATTCGGTCTGGACTGATATTCCAGACATCACATTTTTATCATCTGACGTCTCACCAAGACACCCCACTGACGGAGACTTTTGGTGCCTCAGATACCAAAAGCCCGTCATCCCAGATGACGGAAGTCTACGTGAGTGGCTGGCTTAAGATGAACAGAAATGTGCTTTAATAGATAATGCTGTAAAGAAAATTTTCACTACTAAATACATTATTACACTAGAAAACATTTTAGTTACACTGCAAGAAATAGAGATCAATGATTCAGAAGATATTTCTTTGCATATTCAATCCTTTTCTTGTAAAAATACTTAAACCAGTTTTAATTTTACCTGTTATTTCCTTTTAGATGTTAAGATTATTATTAAAAAAAATTAATGATAATAATAAGTGCCAATATTACATTAACATCTACTGTAGAAGATGATAGATGAATATTAATACACTTTTTCAAGTACTAGACTGAGCATAGCTAAGTCAATTCAATAAATGAATACAATGTCTTTCATTAAATATTTATCTGCATTAACCTTTACAAGCTATACTCAATGGAAAAAATGCTTAAAAGTCCAACTCCCATGGAATGAAATTTCCTGCATGATAACCTTCAAAGTTTAAAAGATTCGGAAACAGTCTCGAGTCTTAAATTAAATTACATTATTTTATTAACACATGTGGTAATAATTTTTGACAAGTAGCATCTTGGCTGGAGCCCAAAGGGGTTAATGCACTCCCCAATGCAATATAATACACCCTTAGATCTCATTTATCCCATCTAAACATAACATTTGAAAGTATAATAACTGGAATCAATTTGCATGAAATGACCATAACATAAAAATATGACATTAAACAAAAAATATAAATTTATAAGAAAATTCATAAAAAAATCTCAATATGTAACATCTACAAGAGGTGTTCAAATGAAAAGGTACGAAACGACACCGTGGGTATAATTGAAGTCTTTATTCAAAAGTAATCACCAGAGGCCTGAGAACAACCATCAAACTGTTTCACAAGCCGAAGGATTCTGAGTTCCCAGAATTCCTGTGGCTATGATAAGAGCCAGTCCTCCACTGTGTTCTTCAGTTCGTCGTCCGAGTTGAAGAGCTTCCCTTTGAGATATATTTTAGGGGAACAAATGGATCGAAATCACAGGGCGACATGTCCAGGCTGTAGAGCGGATGCTCAAGCTGCTGTCACTTGAACTTGGCCAGTACACTTTATGTAACCCTGGAGATGTGTGAACGTGCGTTATCGTGGAGCAGAATCACTCCATCCGTGAGCAGCCTATACCGTTTTGCTCTTGATGGACTTGTGTAAGCTACGGAGTGTCTCCCAGTACACGTCACTGTTAATGGTTTTTCTGTGCTTTGTAATGTGAACACCATGATGTCCTCACACACACTGCCGTGTCAATTGGATGGAACACATAACTACCTGCTTCTCTCCTGCATCATGTGCAGGTGCCCACACATGCGTACAACCATGCCAGATACTACATTCGTGTCCCTAGATGTCTTACTATGTTATCCCAAAGAGGCATATTCCAATTTCAACCAGTTTGGTTGTTACGTCATTTTGTACCTTTTCATTTGAACACCCCTCGTAATTTATTTTATTAGGCTTCCATTAAATTTAAAATTCTTGAACCACACGATAAGAGACAGCTTGCCTCCAAAATAACACCCATAATATAGAGGCAGAGCATTACTATTTAATAAATAGCTTTAGCTGGTATATTTTTTAATGTGCTTTATACAAATCTCACGTCGAAGAAGCTACTTCGTGCTTCTACATTGACTAGGCATCAAGCCTGATTAAAGGAACACTGCATCACAAATTCTTCACTTCACCATTTTTCCTTATGTAAGAATAATAAAATCGAATTGTACGTTGTTTCGATCGAAGTTATATGTTGTTTCAGATTAGTTTATGCTGCAAAAACAGTGAGTCTTATTTACTTAATATTTCGAGTAGTCCTAAGAAGATTAGTTACAATCAAAAGTGAACCTGGGGAGTGGCTAAGGAACAGATTGTTCTAGTTCAACAAACCACTGTTAGTGTAGCACATTTGATCTAAATATCCTTTGTATAAATAAAGAATAATTTTACAGATTTGAATAACTTAATATACATCATCACCATTCCACGATACATGTGTACTCTTAACATGTTAAAACAAAGTATATGTTACACCTTTACAGTCATCAGAATATCATTTAAAGTTCAAAAGTTGCTTTTAATTATTTACAAAATCATATCCTGATAATACTCTTTTCATACATTCAAGGCTATTGACCCAAATAAACTGTACTATGATAACAGTTAAACAACTTCCCTCCAAACAAACAAAAATATTCATAGGTACCATTCTTGACAAAATTTGATTCCAACAAAACCAGGTCCAGCAGCATTTGCAGGTCCAGTTTTGAGGGGAAACCTAGAATGTAGAGATATAGGTATGATAACTGACTTCAACCTCATATGAAATTTCCAAAAGAAAATACTGCATAAGTTAGAACACACTGCACAATAAAATCCTTACATCTACATTATAAACTATTTGATAACATACAAAATAGTTGGTATGTAATGTTATGTAGAACAATGAAATATAGCTACTTCTCCAAATGAATACAGATTTGGCTAATCTCATCTGCCAACTCCATATCTATGATACCATTTTAAATATGTTTCAAAATAGAAATAAGCAAATTGTATTTTATTACACCATGCCCACGGAATTAGAATTTACCGACATGAGTACTTTCTGTTTGTGAATCAAATGGAGAAACAATACTTCGACAAGTACTTATTACAATGACATGTATCTGGGGATAAAAGAGGGAAAATATATACTACTCTAAAAATATTCATATAAACTTGCTTGTGTATCATACGATCTCGTAAATTTAAATAAAAAGAATTTAATTTTAAAACAGGAAAAATGTAAACACAATCCATTATCGCTTAATACTAGCATCATACTAACATTATACTACCAAAAACTTACGACATATTTATTCAAATATATTTAATCTTCAACTTTAAAAAGCCAAAATAATAGTTAATCGTGAGAATCACTGTCAACAATCCTGTCAGTAATTTCGAGAATACAAATACAGCCGTTGCCACAAAGGAAACTATTTTGAAAATGTTACTATTGCTAGGTCAAGTATTTTAATTTATCGGAACTCCAGGGTCTGTAAGATTCATTTTTTAGCGTCAAAACGAAATCGTTGTAAAAACGGCCTTTACTCGAGAACGAATAGCAAAATTGTAAATAATTTATGTTAAATAAGTACAATAATTTTTAGTATCCCTCCCTACGTAAAAAACTCATGGCATAACAGCCCGAATATGGACCACGGCCGGTGGTGCCCATCTCCGCTTTCTTGACTTTGGGCTTAGGGTGCCATACAGCATATGTCTCGGTCAGGTAATCAACCTGACGTGAGACCCCCCAGAGTTTGTTCCCAAGCATGCTTGGTCCTCATTTTATCGACCCACTGGATGAAAGGCTGAGTCAACTTTGCCCAGTCGCAGGATCGAACCCTGGAGCTGTGGTGTGGCAGCTTGAAGCTTTTAACCACTACATCAGCGGACGTCCCCTACGTAATAAATGATTGCAAAAAAGACACAACTCTAGTATTTTTTACTCCAGTTTTCCTCTCCAAATATCCTTGAAATAGAACTGCCCATTAAAAGGGCTAGCCTTAGTCATTACGGGGCCAACTTCGGAATATTTGATAAAAATATAATGTAAACAGTGGCACACCCAGGATTCTTCCTTGGGGGGGGGGAGGACCGAGATGAATGGATGAAAATATTTATAATGCAAAATCAACATTAAAAATGCAATTTCTATTTCTTTGGGGGGGGGGGGACAGAGCCCCCTGGGTGCGCCTCTGAATGTAAAGCTTGACAAAATCTGAAAGTGGTCATTTTTTTTTCTGTGTGTATGTGTATGTGTATGTGTATATAAGAAAACAAAAACTAAAAAGTAGCTAGACTAACAAAAATATCTACAAATATTTTTAGATTTTTTATCAGCAAAATCCTTTATGATTTGACCAAATTTTAATATCTTCATCTTCTACAGAAAGTATTGCGAGACTGTTAAGTTTGTACTTTGATACAGTTGGTCTCAGGTATGTTTTAATTAATTTTTATCTAGAAAAGCTCCCCCCCCCCCCCCCCCCTCGGTCCCCATTTGGAAAGCCAGCAGCTCTGTCATTCGTAGTGAGGAATTATAGAATTTTTATGGCCTTTAGGATGATGAAGATGGAAGAATATGCTTTCATTTCTTCAACCAACATATAGATGCAGATATTTTTACATATGTTAAAGCAATTTCATTTTATACATACTTTTAGTTTTCCTGATCTAATAGGTCCAATCGGCTTAAGGCCGGCTCTGCCCTTTAAAGTGTGTTATACTAATGACCTCATCTAATGAAAATTCACATTTAACTTTTTCAACACTATAAAATTTTCCTCTTTTCCGCAATTTGAATAGGGAAATTTTCATTAAACTTTATTTTCCCTCTCTTTGAAATATCTTCTCATAATTTTGTTTTTGTTAGCGATATTTTTGGCTCATTTAAAAGTTAATAAAAACATGAAAGATGTTGTGCTTAGTTGCAAATTTATAACTTGGAAAATAGACTTAAGAAATCAGAATTTAAACATTTCAGATTATACAGCACATCACGGTTGTTAATATTCCAAAAGGTATAATAGTTCTAATAGGTAATCTAGTGTTTAAAATTTCCTTTCAATTGTTAACTGCAGATGTGTATCTCTCCCCATCTATTTCTTTTAAACACTGCCTTTTCTTAGGGTAAACCATTGCCCATTGGCAGAAATAAACACTTGTTCGACTCTTCCTTCGGGCAAATACCAATATTTTGTGAAAAGTGAGGGATGTTTGGTGGCAATCTCCTCCTTTCTTGTTGACCTTCAGTTCAGTAATGTTTCACCCCTCATGAAAAAGGAACTCTCCCCAGTTTCTCAGGGATCTTCTCTTCGGAGGAAGGCAATACTCCAGTTGGCACATATCTCACTGAATAAAATCTTATCATATTAAATGTCTGCTTAATTCAACTAAAGCATAAAATACTTTTAAACTGAAACAATTTATTATCTCTCAGGTTACATTATCTAAATGTTACTTTATATTTTATCTATTTTATGATTGTAAATTATAAAAAAATGCTTTTTTTTATTATAATTATTTTATTTTATTGTATCTGACAGACCTTATTCAAGCCTTGTTTGTAGCTTTATTGCAACGTATATATATTTATTTCATTCACTAGTGACACAATTTTTAAAAAATATTTGTACTATAATTCTTTTTGCATAATGATGTGTTTAATTTACATATTTAATTAATTGTATCTGATTGACCTTATTCGAGCCTAGTTTTGTAGCTTTATTACAACATTTTTATGCATTAGTAGCCTAATTTTAAAAAAAAAATTGTACTTTAATTATTTTTGCCTAATGATATGTTAAATTATGTTTTTATTTAATTGTATCCAATTGACCTTATTCAAGCTTTGTTTGTAGCTTTATTGCAACATTTAAAAAAAATATTTGTGCTGTAATTCTTTTTGCCTAATGATAATGTGTTACAGTACTACTATTTCCATAGCATTTTTATGATTAATCCTATTTTAATAATTCTTATGTTATACATCAATCCTGCTAGTTCTAGTAACAAGCCAGTGGACTAGACAAACTGGCATTGCATGGCATCTCCTTAAATGAAAATTTTACATTTTATATTTCCTTTCATCATCCCACTGGTATTCAGTGCCAGTCTGTGGTTTAAGTCCTACTCTTGGCATGGACATTTATAGCCGATCAGAATTGACTTTAAGCAGTGGGTCTCAGTTTCATTAGCCCTTGTGCAGTAAAAAACGACCACAGAACTTTAAACCAAACCAACCATTCATCATCTTCTAAGATCCCTTTCTCAACTTTCTAAATGTGATTAGGTGATATTTTTAAGAGAGGATATGAGAAATTATAATGTTGCTAGAATCATGATTCTTACAGGATTTGAACAATCGATTCCTAACCATTTTAACGATAATTACTTTTGTTCTAATTTTTTTTAATAATAGAAGTACATTTGTTAATATTTATGACTCAATACTTTCTCTTCCGATTATTCACAATACCTTCACATTTTAAAATCTGTTGAAGTAAATAATCATGGCTTTTAATTAAATTTTTAGTAGAAAGTTTTTAAGTTATAAACAGTCTCAAATTTCATTTACTTTCTGACTGCACTATTTTAATTTAGGTCCCTATTTTATCCATATCTTTTTCATTTTATTGTAGAAAGACAATTTTTTGCTGGTTATGCCAGACAGCGGCTAATCTTCAAAACTAGGGCCTGCAGGTTCAAATACTGCAATAGGCACAAGCATTTGTAGGTGTTTAGCTTTAAGCTGTAATCCAGAGGCGGATTTAGAAGTTTTGTAGCCCTTAGCCAAATTTCACTTGTAATCTCCCCTGTGATTAATTTGAAGGGAATAAGAGATGCATAAAATTTTACCATGTATGTGACCTCCCATTAATCATGTATGTTTACTGTTAACCTGAAAATATAGAAGTGTTCATACTGTATTATTTCTATTTCTTTTTAAAACAATCTACATATTGATTTAAAAACTGCATAGTTTTTTCTGTTCAATTGAATTTACAAACTAAGATTTTATGTTGGTCCTAGCTTCACTGTGTAATGTAAATAAAATTCATTATAAATATTAACATTATTATTTCTTAACACAATTTTTCCTATTTTTATTTTAAAACAAAGTCAAACATTTTTTGTTTATAAATATTTTAAATAAGTTAAGAAAATAAGAAAGTACAATACTTTTTTATTCATGAGCTTGTTTAGATCCCAGTCAGTTAAGACTTTGTATTGCAAAAGCTGTCTGTTATGCTTGAAAAAGTAACCTTTCTATTGCTTAGATTTATTATCTGTTTAAAAAGTTTAATATTTGTATTTTGAACACAAGTAGAACATTCAAGTAGAAAATTATCCCTTTATTTTCAATTAATAAAACATCTTCACATTTTATTAGAAGCAGTATTACTGTTTATTTGTTATAAAGGCTTTCACTTCAAATCCTTTATTTACAAATAGAATATTTGCACAGAAAATCTAGAATTTTGGCACAGAAAAGTGTTTTCTCACACACAGTGCATGCGAAAAGTCTTTCTTCTATGAGTACGGAGATGTTTTTTTAAATCACCCATCTCAGAAAATCTTTTCTCACATACATTGCAAGGCAGAGGTTTCTCTCCTGTATGGGTACGGAGATGTCTTTTTAAATTACCAAGCTCAGAAAATCTTTTTTCACATACATTGCAGGTGAAAGGTTTCTCCCCTGTATGCGTACGGAGATGTCTTTTTAAATCACATGGCTTCGAAAACTTTTTTTCACATACAGTGCAGGGCAAAGGATTCATTCCTGTATGGGTACCAACATGTATTTTTAAACTACTGAGATTAGAAAAACTTTTCTCACATACATTGCAGATATATGGATTCCCTCCTGTGTGGACATGGAAATGATTTTTTAAACTACGCTGCTGAGAAAATTTTTTCTCACATACATTGCAGGTGAAAGGTTTCTCTCCTGTATGGGTACGGACATGTTTTTTTAAATTACCCAAATCAGTGAATCTTTTCTCACACACAGTGCAGGAGAAAGGTTTCTCTCCTGTATGGGTACGGAGATGTATTTTTAAACTAGTGTCCAAAGAAAATCTTTTCTCACATAAAGTGCAAGCGAAAGGTTTCTCTCCTGTATGGGTACGGAGGTGTTTTTTTAAACTACTGTCCAAAGAAAATCTTTTGTCACATACAGTGCAGGTGAAAGGTTTCTCTCCCGTATGGGTACGTAGGTGTTTTTTTAAACTACTGTCCACAGAAAAACTTTTCTCACATACAGTGCAGGGGAAAGGTTTCTCTCCTGTATGGGTACGGAGATGATTTCTTAAACTACTCTGCTCAGAAAATCTTTTTTCACACACAGTGCAGGGATAAGGTTTCTCTCCTGTATGCATACGAAGGTGTCTTTTTAAATATTCCTGTGTAGAAAATTGTTTCTCACATTCAGTACAGGTAAAAGGTTTCTCTTCGGTATGTGTACGGAGATGTCTTTTTAAATTACCAAGCTCAGAAAATCTCTTCTCACATACAGTGCAGGCGAAAGGTTTCTCTCCTGTATCAGTACACAGAGGATTATCAGTGATGTGGTATAAAAGATGGGTATTTAAAGCAGTCAACTGTGAAAATGTCTCTTCGCAAAAATTACATTTGAAAATTTCCTCATCAGTGCAAGGTAGAACCTGTACACTGGCACTTTTTACATTTAGACTAATTTTGCGCGTCCCACATGGAGTACATTCCTCTTCAGCTTCATTAGGTTTCTGATCTAAGGCATGGCTTTCATTGGAAGGTCCTTTTACTCTCGAAATACACATTTGCTCTTCTGCCATGCTGACATTCCTTTATATGATGACCCAAATATCGTAACTGCCAGTAATACATTCAATATCGTAATTTATAGACTCAATAATAACTTTCGTTTTCCATCTAACAATCTATACCATGCACCTGTAGAGAAAGAAGAGAAACATTCAGTGAGATTCATTAACACTATAGCACCAAATTATGAATCATACCCCCAAGACAAAGTTTTTTCACACTAAATATTGTTTCTCATTGTTGTAACAAGTTGCGACAACATGCACTTAATACCAGAAGCTGAAAATAGAAGTTCCACCACAGAGATTCTCTTGTGAGAAGAGGTCTGCAAGTTTACAAAGTTTTTGAAAAACTACTTTTAATGGTTCTGCAAGTTTCAAATGGATACAATTTAAAATTATATCCATTTGAAATTAAGAGGGTATGTGATGTGGCAGCACACTCCAACTGGTTATCTTATGCATTTAATGTATTGTAAGCACAATGAGGGCATAATAGAGCTAAATACCTACAACAACTTGACTTACCAAACAATGCTTCAAAGACATAATTTGAAACATTAATGATACATAAAATACACAATTTCCCAGCAATGAATAGATTTATCTGTCCATGTCGAGAAAACAACTATTGTCTATTAATCAATGTTCTCTTTATAAAATTTTAAAAAAAGTCTGAAATCAAACACCACAATTTTCAACTGTTATATTCTGTTACCTTAATATATTTTGTTAATATAGAAGTTTCTGAATTTTTAAAGCTTAAGATATAGAATTCACATAAAATCTTACAATTAATTTTAGCAGATGTATATCAATTATGTTTAAAAGAAAGTTATATGTAAATGTCAAATAAACTGACAGTGAGTAAGAAAATTGAACATGAAATGCAAAACCATCAAATCAGGGTGTAAATGATTAAAATCATGATTAAAACGAATGTTTTTTTTTTTAAATCATTGATTTTAATAAAAAAATTATTTCATTCCTTACTTTGAACATTTTGTATTTTTTGTATATTTTCCTAAGGGTATTAAATTTAAATATAAACAGGAAAGAAAAGACTTATGTATATCTTACATCTTATTCATATAATTCAACATTTCTATTCCCTGTATAACTTATTTGCTTCTTGGAAAATTTCCCATTTATGCAATGGTCTACTTTACTGAATCTTGTCACTCTGATAGTACACTTACTTTATGTTGATTGGTCAGATTTGTTTTTGAGAATAAGTCAGACAACCAATCCTAAGTACTCTTGGATCCTAATTATGAAGAGGAATATTTAACACTAAATGAAAAAGACTAAGCTTTAAACTTTATTAAAGAAAAGTATGAAGATACCTCCTTATTAAGCATTTTACTAAAATTCATTGTGCTCTCTCCTCCTTTTAATGGAACTTTGTTTGATTAAAAAGCTTTAAAATCATTAAACACCTTACAGTGGTGGAAATCAATAACAATCCTAAAGAACTGTATGGATCAGAAAGAGTTTGATATAATACAGATGTTATGTACTGCAAAACGAACAACTGCTGGGATAGAGAGGATGTTTTCCACTTTTGTACTCATACACAGCAAATTATAAAACCAATTAGGTGTAGAAAAGGCAGTTAAATTAGTGTTTATGTTTAAATCTATAAATAAAACTTAACTAATATTTAAATAATTTGGAAATTATACATTACAAAATAAACTAATTTTCTTTTTTCTTTTTAATTTGAAATCATTTTGTTATTGGTTTGTTTGTTTTTTTTTAAATTTATTTTTGTTTTTACGTTATTAAAAATTATTTTATTGACAATGATCAGCAATGTTTGAATTTGAAAATGTTTACTTCCTATTTGTGCATTAGTTATATAGTAGTATAGTATATAATTTTAAATCTGTGGTATATATAGTAGTTTATATCACAAAAAATAGAAGTAAAAAAAAAATCATGATTAAAATTTATAAATCTATTTTTGATTTTTAAAAAAATCATGATTTTTATACACCCTGCATCAAATTGACTGCAAAAAAAAAGAAAAATCTTCTGATAAATGGTTCACAAATATTCAGAAATTTTTTTACCATAACTGTTATGAAAGAGCTTACATAATGAATGATAAAACTTACTGGCCAGATACCCCTTAATTTATGTTTATTGTTAATTTTGTATTTTTTCCCAAACTATTTTAACTTATGATATATTTGTAAAATATTTAAATTTTGACCCACTCTTTGAAACAGATTAATACATTTTAGATACTTTTCAAATATTTACTTGTTTTATTTATTTTTGATAAATGCTGTTTTCAACTTTTATTTATGTTAAAATATTCTCATGTTATTGATCAGCTAATGAGTGTTGAAGTTTCATACAAAGTGTTGACTGTCAGGCTAAAAGTTTTAAAGCAGTGTGAAATGTTATGTGCCTAAATTTTTCATTTAGAGAACTCCACTTGGCGGAGTAGACAACTTTTCACCAAATGGCACTGGGTATGGAACTCTTCCCCAAAAATTTTATCTTTTGCCGCATTTATTAACTGTTCTGAATCATTTGTATAACTCATAACCTGCAAAGTTACTTAATACTTTGTTTTCATACTATGATGCTATGTTTATGAATTTGCAAATAAAATGGTAACATAAGGTTGTCGGAGATATCAGACTGGTAACTTTTAACAATCTCTTGAAATCGTGGACTGAATATTTTAATAGCACGCCAACATCAACTAGAAGTAATAAACTATTGATTTACCGAAAAAAAAAACCATGTTTAAAAATGCTCCCATTTAACAGTTTAATTATTATATGTATTGTAGTAACATTTAGTTTCGCTTTATATATAAAAAAAAGAAAAAAAAGCTTAAAATGTAGAAATTATACATATCATTTTCAACATTGTACAAAACAGTTCTGCCATACAATACTGAAAAAAAATACCTGTAAATTAAACTTGAATAGCTTTCTTTTTTTCCCCCCTAGCAGCAAGATCAATGTTATTTCAGTCCGTTATCTACTTTAAAAGCTGCGAAAATTTGTCGCCATGGGCCCATTTTTTTTTTTTTTTTTTTTTTTACATTAAACTACAAAGACATGATTTCATTTCAGTAAACAACATATACTTAAAAGAACGTGCTGATGATGGATGTGGCTAGTGTCAAATATTTCAATATCGGAAGATAAAAGATCACCCATGAAATTCCAAATTGTGGTAAAAAATTCACGTTTATCGCAACGTAAGCAGACAGAAATTAGCGATAGGCGATTACTCGAGTGAATCACTTGTTTAACTCGAAAATATCACTCGAATAGTTCGATTATCTAACTTTCACTCGAGTTATTCTGAATCGATTATTTCACTCGAGTGAATCACTGAAACAGAACGATTATTTTCCTCTTAAGTACGCGAGTGAATCTTGTTTCCCGCTTTTACTAAGTCGCCCCTCTCTCCCCGTTTCGTGGTCGCTCCTGCGCTCCCCCAACACCGACTCACCAACACCTTCTACACCTTCTAAAGAAGGTGTTGGTTTAGGGCAGTGGTTCCCAACCTTTTGTAGCCCATCTCCCCTTTCTGCAGGTTGACTAACACCTATCACCCCCTTTTTCTTTTCATTGTATGCCTAATTTTAATTTGAAGTAAAGTGTAAATAATAAAGCAGTTTTATTATTTTAAACAATTTTATTACCGTATATAAAAACAACCAACCTTTTGTGGCCCATCTCCCCTTTCTGGAGGTTGACTAACACCTATCGCCCCCTTTTTATTTTCATTGTATGCCTAATTTTAATTTGAAGTAAAGTGTAAATAATAAAGCAGTTTTATTATTTTAACTATTTTATTACCGTATATAAAAACAACCAAGGCAGTTTCATCCGGTCACTCTTAAATAAAATAGAAAAAAATTAAAATGTACATTTTTTACAGATTTTTTTTAAGAACAAAGAAGTGAAATAATTAACTAAGATCATTGACGTACATTTAAAAAACAGGAGTACAGTCCACCTCTGGAGAGAAGAGACCTTGGACCGGTTTTAAGGTTGCTGCCTCCGGGAGGTCGATTCTCAAAATGAGGGGTCGGGGATAATCAACACCCCAGTACCATTTCCCGCGGAAAGTATTTATCGCTCTTTAGGCATTAAGAAAATTATGAAGGTTTTAATTATTTAGTCTTTAAGAAAACCATCGCATGTTTTGATTTCCATTTTCATGTAATCAACGTATTTTGGGACTTTTTAACCTGCATCGTATTACTTACTATTTCTCGAAGTAATGTAAGGGAGTTTCAGAAAACCTCAATAAAATTTAGAGTCATGTTTATTTTTATAAATACTGGATCATACAAAAATTTATTATTATAGATACAGATTTCAAGTATTTTGGTTTTGCAACTGTTATTTTTTCTTTCGCCAAAGGAGACGCGATCTTTTTTCGGTAATTTTGTTTTCATTTAAGGGGTCTCGGGAGTCTTACTATTTTACTGAAGGTGCAATTTAGCATCATGTCACATTTAGTTTTATTTCTCATTCCCTACAAAACATAAATACATGAAATTTTTACCACTGAAAGCTTAATATATGTTCTATGTAGAATAATTATTTCAATGTTCTACAACTGGTATTTTAATTAATTTTCCATTTTTAATTTTGATGAAAATTTTAAAATTGTGTTTTGGCTTGCATCCATTGCGCGCAAGACTGTAGCAAAACTATTGGTTCTAGATTCCCAAAAAATATTGATAAAGTTGTAAAACTAATGTATATTTAACGTATACTCCATTTTTAAGCAATTAAAAACTTAAATTTTTTAAATTAAAATTAAAATTACAAAACTTTGAAAAATGCATTTTTTTTATTGAAAACATGTTAATTTTAAATAATTAATGCAATTAAAAATACTAAATTTGAAGTATACATTATTCCTTGCATCAAAATAAACGTATTCACCAAGTTTTATAGAAATTGCTTTGTCAGTTTCTTTATCAGTCAAAAAATGACTGCTAAAAAGACACAACTCTAGTATAATTTTACCCCAATTTCCCCCTCCAAATTTCGGAATAGAACTTCACTTTAAAAGCCTCGGCCTGGCTGCTGGGCCCAACTGCAGAAATTGCGATAAAAATATAATGTACAGATATTTTGATAAAAATATAGTTACACACTGGCCTGTGGCGTCCTTGTGGTACAACGCGCTGGCTTTCGGTGCTGAGGGTGCTCGGATCGAATCCTGGCCTTGCGCCACTGAAAATGCCTCTGTTTATGTAATCCATTTATAGGGGGTAGTGCTGGTCCGCTTATATGGCACCCCCATAATAAAATATTTGAAAGTGGTGTATGTCCACTTTAAAAAAATGAGTTAACGGTGATTTTAGTAAGATATACACACCTTTTTTTCGTACGATTTTTTTCATAAAGTAAACAAAAGAATTTTGGCTATAAATATGTTATCGCAAAATTTTTTTTTAAAAGTGGAATAAGTCCATTCCTAATAATTATAATAAAAGCAACTTGCTTATTGCAATTATTATTGATTATTACGACTTCAGTGTACACTACGCTTTAGCATATATTACTTAGCTAGTGTCTTAAAAACAACATCGTTAACAAGATAACGGTATTATTGTTCTGATTAAGTGGTCAGAAGTAATTTCACTGATTTTGTTTGCTTTTCTTTCGCAATTCCTACTGTTTGGTTTGTGTTTCTTATACTAATAGATTGCAGCGTGAGTATTATTTAAATATTTTTATTAAAGCAGGAAATCAAAGTTTTAGATAAATAACATTTAATACAGTTGTTACAATGAGTTCACATACCAATAAAAAAAGACGATAATATGTCAATTTGGTCTGATAGTGATGTTGGTAAGTAAGAGTTTACATTAAAATATCCATTTCACTGAAACTAATGTATATTAAAATATGGACTTAATTTCCACTTGTTTTTATTTTTTATAATATGTTATTTTTGGAAAGTGGTATAAGTCCATTTAGAGCTAAAAAAATCGTTTATTTTTTAAATAATTTTAATAATTATTATTTCATAGTAAAATTTAAAAGGTGTATAGTGTTAAAAACATCACTCGAATTGATTAACGTTTGCCAATATTTTTGAATTCATTCAAATACAAACCTTTAAATATCTCGATACGTGAAAAAGGGACTTATGCCACTTTCAAAAATAACAGCTCATATGTTAAAGCCATTTCAGTTTAGACATATTTTTAATTTTCCAGATCAAATAGGTTCAACTGGCAAGGTCGGCCCTGCCCTTTAAAGTGTGCTACCCTAATGACCTCTCCTAATCAAAATTCACAATTAACTTTATCAACACTATAAAATTTTCCCATTTTCCGCAATTTGAATCGGGAAAATTTTCTTCAAACTTTAATTTTCCCCTCTTTGAAATATTTTCTCATAACTTGGTTTTTGTTAACTTTTAAACTGGCCAAAATTATCTATACTAATAAAGGGACAGGGAGAAGTCGGATCACGTGACCGTAACTCATCCGGGCGGCACCGATCCTCGAAAAAAAATGGCCGACAAATATACAGGAAAATCGGTGTATTTTTTTCTCATGAAAGTACATAAATGTTACATATTTGGAAAGAGCTTCGGAAACTGATAATTTTTTTCTGCGTACACTTATTCTGTTAATTCAATAGTTTTAGAGATATTTTCATTCTAAAATCACTCACTGCTGAGAAACCAAATCATCTTTTGCAGTGGTGCTGCCATCTGTCGGCAGCGACGGCAATGAAAATTGAAAGGAATTGATTTGATTTATTCACTTTGATTTAATACATTTGAGGGCTTTTTTTTTTTCTTTTGTGGGGCCCGAAGTACATAAATATGTTACACGGATGGCTTGAGAGTAGCTAGGCGAAGCCCGGCTAGTGGCTAATAAAGACGGGAAAGATGTTTTGCTTGGTTGCAAATTTATACCTTGGAAAATAGACTTCAGAAATGAGCATTTAAACATTTCAGATTATACAGCACATCACGGCAGTTAATATTCCAAAAGGTATAATAGTTCCAATAGTGTTTAAAATTTCCTTTCAATTGTAACTGCAGATGTGTATTTCTCCCCATCTGTTTCTTGTAAACACTGCGTTTTCTTTAGACTAAACCATTGCCAATCGGCAGAAAACACCTGTTCGACTCTTCCTTGGGCCAAATGCCGATATTTGGCGAAAAGTGGGGGATGTTTGGTGACAATATCTTCCTCTCTCGTTGACCTTCGCTTTAACGTTCCACCCCTCATCGAAAAAGAACTCTCCCCGAGTGACGGGTTTCTCAGGGATCTTCTCTTCAGAGGTTACCAGCAGGGCCGGCGCTAGCAGTTTCGCCGCCCCGGGCAAAAAGGTAAAATGCCGCTCCTTTAAAACAAAAATTAAAAGAGATAACCTAAACCCTTCCCACGCTTAGTAGTAAAATAAAACGTGAGCAAAAAAATTGATATTATAAATGTTCAAGTTTTGATTTGCCAAAAACACAAATTTCTTGATTTATGATTTTGGCACTAAATTGGAATTTAGGTTGCACAGAAAAAAAAAAGAAAAGACACAAATCTAGTATATAATTATAAAATGCATATATTAAAAAGATAGTAAAACAAATTATAGAACCACTAAAAATAAAAACCTAATTATTATAAATACAGTTAAACTGAAAAGTGTTTTTTTTCTCACTTTTAATTCTGAGAATTTTTTTATAATTTTTTTTACATCAATTTCTTCAGCTAGCTCATGTTCAATGGCTATTGTTGACAAGCCATTTAACCGATCCTCGGTAGTTGTAGAGCGTAAAAAACTTTTAATTAACTCTAATTTGGAGAAACTTCTTTCTCCACTTGCCACACTTATTGGGAGAGTAAGTAAGATTCTTAAAACTATAATGAGATTTGGAGCAAAATCTAGTTTTGAAATACATTTTAAAATCTCGATTGGACATTCTTTTTTATTTAGTAAGACCAAAACCGATACTATCTCGTCTGCCAGGTCCAGCGCGATTATATATGATGAATTCCCATCAGTTAACACTATTTCTAGATCTTTACAATATTTTAGTAAGTCGTTTTAAGGGGCATCTTTTAAATCATAAATATTGTATAAAAACTGGAAATAGTTGCTGTGGGTACTGATCAAATCAAACCTGGATTCAAGTGCATTGATAGCTTGGTCTAGTCTGAAAAAATAAAACACTGCCTTATATTATTTCAAAGTAGGATCTTCTATCGGATCATCTCGTGCATCATAGTCAAAATTAACATTCCTTCTTCGAACTCTATGACGTGGCTGGATAAGCTCAAAATTAGCCGGTATGTCAATTTCGTCGGGGAGTTCTCGAGCATCGCAAAGCATTTCATTAAAGGCTGTGTCCGATCTAAGATTCTTGAAAAAATCTTTACAATTTTTCAAGAGTTGGCTTACCAGATGGTTAGTCTTTTGTCTGCAATAGCCTACATATTGGATTGATACAATTTAAGATTTTGTACCAAATTACAATGGAGCATAAGAACTTAAATTGTTTAACACAATTTAATAGTCTAGAAGCCTCAACTCTTATAGAATTGTCAATCTCCGAATTATTACAAACAGCAAATAAAGCATCGTATATCCCTCCTAACTGATACCTCAGTGGTTTTAATGCATCTATTCGGCTTTCCCAACGAGTATCACTTAGGGGTTTCAAAGTTAGTCCCTGAACATATTTTATTAATATGGTCCATCGAAAAGTTGATGAGGAAAAAAATAGATATATTTTTTGAACCATATTAAAAAAATTGGCGGCTTCAAAGGATGCCTTTGCCATGTCATTAACGACCACGTACAGTTGGTTCTCTGTTTAACGACGCTCTACTTAACGACGATCTCTATTTAAAGACGATATTTCCCGGTCCCGGTCCCTCTGAAGTAAAAAAATTCTATTTTAAGACGATTTTGTTTCTATTTAACGACGATTTTTTCTTACATGATAAACTTTTTCTTCAACATTTTATCTACTGGAGGGTTACTTTCTGTGGGGGAGTTTGGTTTCAAAAACAGACCCGGAATTTCCTTTATGTTTGTTGCAATCATAGACTTGTTGCAGTGGAAAAAACCGGAGGAGGGGGTGGGATTACTGTTTCTCGGAAGATCGAACATTCTTCCCTGGTGGATCGAATTCCTTAGTGCGGGTCTCTATTGTACCTACCATGTTGTCATGTGATTTACGAACTGTCCAAAAGCACCCCTCTCTCACTCCTTCTGGGAATCATGTGTTCATGTTTAGAGAATTCATGGTTGGGTGTAGGAGCTCATTCCAGTACGAATACGAGGTGATCAGAGCAAAATGGCATCAAAGCGAAAGCATCTTACGCTACACGAAAAAGGGAAAATTATTGAAAATTGGGAAGAAAGTGTTGGAATAACAAAAGTCCAATTCGCAAGACAATTTCAGCTACCCGAGTCTACTCTCAAAGGCATTTTATCAAGCAAAGAGAAAATTCTTGAAACAGCACAAAAATTTGGTTTGAGATCCAAATCCAAACGACAGAAAATTCAATGTGGCCGATCAGAAGAGTTTGAGAAGGCAGTCCTGCAATGGTTTCATCAAGCAAGAGCATCTAACATTCCAATTTCCGGAGTGATATTTAAAGAAAATGCTATTATTCTGGCAGAAAAGTTTGGAATGCAAAATTTTCAGGCTTCGGCTGGTTGGCTAACAAAGTTCAAAGAAAGATACGGGCTTGTATTTAAAAGTATATCTGGCGAAAGTGGCTCCGTAGATGAAAAAATAGTGGATGAATGGAAAATAGTGCTGAATGGGAAATTAGTTGGATATGATAAGAAGAACATATTCAATGCAGATGAGACGGGCCTATTCTACAATATGGTGCCTAATAAAACCTTAATGTATATGGGCGAAAAGTGTTTTGGTGGAAAACACAGTAAGGAACGATTGACTGTTTTACTGTGCACTAATTCGGATGGATCAGAGAAATTTCCACCACTAGTTATAGGCAAATCAAAGCAACCAAGGTGTTTTAAGAATATCACCAGGAAACCTTGTCAGTACCGCAATAACAATAAAGCGTGGATGACATCACAAATTTTTATTGACTGGATTAGAAAATTTGATGCAAAAATGTATCGAGAAAAGTGAAAAGTTTTACTTTTAATCGACCGATGCACTGCACATATTCCAAATATCCCTGGACTTACAAATTTGACTATCCATTTCTTACCAGCTAATTGCACTAGCAAGTTGTAGCCATTAGACCTGGGTATCATTCGCAGTGTGAAAGCATACTACAGAAAGTCTTTAATTAGGAAATTAATAAACAATTCGGCTGACAGTATAAAAATTAGAACATTTACAATCTTGGAAGCAATGCACATGATAACATCAGCATGGAAAGAAGTTTCTTCATCCACAATAAAAAACTGCTTTCGCGTTGCTGGAATTCACAAATAACTTGTAGTGGAACTGCAAAGTACGGATATAGAAATCAACGAAGATGACATTACCCGTGAAGAATGGAGAAGTCTTGTTGAAGATGAGGATATTTCAATTCAAGATTTCTACAATTGTGATAACTATGTTTTAACAACAGATTTCAGAAATGTAGAACAAATTTATTAAGATATTGTAAACGAAAACACAGTGTCAGACGAAGAAGGTGAAGTTGAAGACACGGAAAACGAGACACTGCCACCGTCTTACACAGATGCAATTTCTGCTCTAGATGTTCTCCGACGCTATATTACATCGAAAATGGAAGGTGACTCATTTAACATTTTAGAAAATCTGGAAAAGAGAATAATGAAAACAAGGCGAATGAAGCAATCAACACTTTTTGAATTTTTTAAAACGTAATTTATTGTATTGTTTGTACTCTTTTTTTTTCAATGTAATTTAAAATAACTTTTTGTGAATAAAATGATGATGATAATAAAAATAACATTTTTAAACACGCCAATATATTAAGAAATATATTCACAGTCCTAAACCTGTAAAGTGTGAAGGGAAATGTTATTTTTTCACAAATTCTGTTTAAGGACGATCTCTACTTAAGGACGATTTTTCACGGTCCCTTGAAAGTCGTTAAACAGAGAACCAACTGTATAATGAGTGACTACTACATGGGAGGTAAAACGCTCGTGGATTTAACGCTATTATTCTAGATTGTACTCCCGATTTATCGCCTCTCATGTTGGCCCCATTATCGTAAGCCTGTCCCCTCATATCCTGCAAATTCAATCCCAATGTTTCAAGTCTTAAGTATTAGAGTTGAGAATTCAGAGCCCGTCGATCTTTCAACCGGAAGGAAGCCTAAAGAGCTTTCATTAATTTTAATGGAAACTTCATTGGGATTGGATTTGTCAATGGATGCATACCTTACTAAGACTGTCATTTGCTCGATCTTGCTGACATCAGGAGTACAATCTAGAATTATTGAATAACATTTAGCTTTTTTTATCTCGCTAATAATGTGAGATGTTAATTTTCACTTAAAAGAATAATTATTTCATTTTGAATATCTTTTCTGAGATAGTGGACTTTAACTTCCTCTTTTTTGAGCTCTCTGCGGATATGCACCTCCATTACTAGATCAAACTGAGCAAGTAATTGAATAATTTGTAAAAATTATCATTACCGAAATCGTAAAGTTTGTCACTTGTACCTCAGAGGGCTAAACAATTTTGAGCAAGCATTTTTATTTTAAAAACAATTCATAGAAGCACCTTGTACCAACAATTTATCTCTGCGGTAATGAGTCTTAGTGAGTGACTGTCAATCGTTTTAGAGTACTGTATTCTTTGACTAAATTCAATACAAGATTTTTGACTTCGGATATAGTTTTTAGAGGTTTCATGTTGTTTTAAAGTCTCAGCGAGGTGCTTCCAATCTTTAAAACCTTCAGTAGAAAGAGAACTTAAAATAGAACCAAAACGTTTGCAGCAAAAGCAATAAACACATTTTTTTGTAATTGAATAGACTAACCAGTTACGCATGACTTTTCCACCAATTTTTATGTTTCTCAAATAATGAACTGCGCTAAATCTTCGACCGGTATCATTATACGGAAACCTGCATTCCTTTAATGGTTGAGGTGCTCCTTCTTTTACCAAATAATATATTTCGGCTTCTGATAAGCTAGTTGGCCAGGAACCCGGATCTGAAATTAATTTTGGTAGCAAATGTCTCTTCTTTGGACTTCCCTGGAGTAGGTTCAGTGGACGTCCCTGGAGTAGGTTCTTTGGATGTCCCTGGAGTAGGCTCCTCTTGAGCAATATCGGTAGCTTGATTGGTAATGGCTTCGTAATTAAGATTTGAATCAGCTTCTAATATCTCCGTGTCGTCATCGTTCCTTTTCGTGCCTTGTAGGTAACTTGACAGACTTCCAGCCTGTTTTTGAATTTGAACTTGTTTTTCGACCCTTTTTCTTTTGTACTGAGCACCCGATAATCTTTTACGTCCATCAGGCATTCTAAGAACAATTAAGAAAATGTTTCAATAAAAAAATAATTGTGTTTTTTTAAACGAAACAGAGGCGTTTTCGAATATTTTTCGAATGTTTCAAGGCGAGATATTGTTGGCTTTGTTTAGGGTACATTGTTAAAAAAAAACACTTTCTATTCCATGGCTGACGTTTCGGTTTTAATCAAACCTTATTCAGAGATTCAAGGTTTGGTTAAAACCGAAACGTCAGCCATGGAATAGAAAGTGTTTTTTTAACAATTTACCCTAAACAAAGCCAACAAAATCTCGCCTTGAAATAAGTAAATAAGGGTACGAAAAAACAAAAGATTTTTCGAATGTTTTTGGAAAGATGCTCCCCTACGAGGATTAATTTTTACCCCTGACATTTATTTATAGCGAACATGAGTTGAGCGGTACCTTGTCTGTTCTTACTTACCTTTACTTACCTTTTGATTCTTCTTATGTATTACATATATATGTATTACTTTTTTTTTTTTTTTGGGGGGGGGAGGGAATCGTTTAGTTAGATTTAAAATATTTACTGTCAAAGTTACCATAAGCCGAAAAAATATTTTTCAGGACAACTACTTTTTGCTTGGACTCATCGATTTTATTTTTAAATAAGGCACTTTTGCTTATTTCTGTTAGGTAACATGCTCAAAGAAATAATTTCTATTTGGCTCATATTATTTTCGAAAAAATACGTAGTTGTAAGAAGAATTATAAACCTTTCAAAATGAGGTGCCACTTGACTCACTTTCTTCATCCAAATAAAAGGGGTAAAAATTACCCTTCATATGGGTTGATAAATATAAAAAAACAAAATAAAAAGAAAAGTGACTTCCTTCAAAACACAACCGACGTGTCCGAGCAAAAAGCCAAAATTTAATGATAACATGCTTAAAAAATAATTTTTAAATGGCTCATGGCAAATTTAATATTAAACATATATCAAAAACTATTCAAATGATTTATAAAAACAAATCGACCGTAGTAAGAAGAATTAAGAGCCCTTAAAAACAAGGTGCCACTCGGCCCATATTCCCTATCTAAATAAGAGGGGTGAAAATTACACCTCATAGGAGGTGTATCCTACTGCATGAAACACCGAAGTGGCCAAAAAATTGGCGGATTTGAGCGTTTTTCCAAAAACATCCTGTAGAAGCTATAAAAATATTTGTTTAGAAAAGCTGTCTATTTTTTAATCATTACCTACTCACCTTACTTTTACAACACACTTTATGACACAATTTTCAAAAACTCACGGCAAATAATAATTGTATGTAACGCACTCTACTTCACTAGTAACCAACCTGTAAGGCAATTGTTGCATAAATAAAACAATCGAACGGGCTCTTTTCCTTTTATAATAGTAGCGTAAAAATCGTGTCACAGCTTGTCATGACTGGTTTTTCGCGACCCCATACGTTCCGACAAATTAAAACACACGGTAAAAAATTATTTTACAGCACTTTGTATGTGTGTCCATTTATTTAAATTATAATAAAAAGGGTAATTTTTTATTTTATACATTTTTAAGCGGGAGTTTATTATGTTTGTGAGCGGTTTCCTTGAAATATTTTATTTTATCTACGTATATTGCTCTGTATTTTTCGTTCGGCTTCGGATTTGGTCTTTAATTCACGAAAACTCAACTCATCTTTCAAAACGTGTTTTTATTTAAAAACTACATACCTCAAGCTTCTTAAGTCGTTCTCATCCTTGAGGATTTTTGAAGTGAGTGGGTACATATACTTAAAAGTTCGTAAAACATATTAAAAGCAAATTTTACTAAAAGTCCACCTATTAATTTTTCATAAGTATTCAGATGAATCTTGGTTTAATCATTTTCTTCATAAACTAGTTAATTTTACAGCCCATTTGCCGCCTCCTAAGGTTGGCGCCCCGGGCAGGGGCTCGGCTTGCCCACCCCTAGCGCCGGCCCTGTTACCAGTACATGTTTTCATTTTTAAATTGGAATCTGGAAAAATTAAGAAAGTTGACAGTTATGTAGTGTCTGCGATGCTACGACCCCGGCAGAGTGTCTGATATTTTGGCGAACGACCACCAGATCGCGCCTACGTAGGCCAATAATATTCATTCGCTCCCAGCGCTCAAGGAGAGCGAAAAAGACTCTCGTTTTGTATGGCAGCGGACGTTGCATATTATTTTCTATGTTAAGTTCTGTTAAATAAATATAGTTTCTTTAATGTAGAAGATATCATCAGTTATCCTCGCAGAACACGCTACACCTTCACTAAAGTTAAAATTCGAAAAAATAAATGAAAGTTTGAAAACTTTGTTATTGTTTTATTTTACCTTTTCAATGGCTGCCTTGTGCTTGGTGGATTTCAAAGCTTGAATATTCGGCTTTATGTTCGTCAAGTTCAGGCGCAAGTCTCCTTTGAGTCAAATGTCCAACTTATTTCTTTGTTTTGTGAGGAGCTGGACAACAGAACTACTGCAGACCTCCCTTCAGAAGAGACCTGAGACCGGTTTTAAGGTTGCTGCCTCGGGGAGGTCGATTCTCAAAATGAGGGGTCGGGGATAATCAACACCCCATTACCATTTCCCGCGGAAAGTATTTATCGCTCTTTAGGCATTAAGAAAATTATGAAGGTTTTAATTATTTAGACTTTAAGAAAACCATCGCATGTTTTGATTTCTATTTTCATGTAATCAACGTATTTTGGGACTTTTTACCCTGCAGCGTATTACTTACTATTTCCTGAAGAGTTTCCTGAAGAGTAAGGGAGTTTCAGAAAATCTCAATAAAATAATTTATTTTTATAAATACTGGATCATACAAAAATTTATTATTATAGATACAGATTTCAGGGTATTTGGGTTTTGCAACTGTTATTTTTTTTTTCGCCAAAGGAGACGCGATCTTTTTCGGTAATTTTGTTTTCATTTAAGGGGTCTCAGGAGTCTTCATGTATTTCAGCACCTTTTTTACTGAAGGTGCAATTTAGCATCATGTCACATTTAGTTTTATTTCTCATTCCCTATAAAACATAAATACATGAAATTTTTGCCACTGAAAGCTTAATATATGTTCTATGTAGAATAATTATTTGAATGTTCTACAACTGGTATTTTATTTAATTTTCAATTTTTAATTTTGATGAAAATTTTAAAATTGTGTTTTGGCTTGCATCCATTGCGCGCAAGACTGTAGCAAAACTATTGGTTCTAGATTCCCAAAAAATATTGATAAAGTTGTAAAACTAATGTGTATTTAACGTACACTCCATTTTTAAGCAATTAAAAACTTAAATTTTTTAAATTTAAATTTAAATTACAAAATTTTGAAAAAATGCATTTTTTTTATTGAAAACATGTTAATTTTAAATAATTAATGCAATTAAAAATGCTAAATTTGAAGTATACATTATTCCTTGCATCAAAATGAACGTATTTACCAAGTTTTATAGAAATTGCTTTATCAGTTTCTGAGAAATGTTACGGCAAAGCATAAAATTTTACAAACTGAGAAAATTGCATTTAAAGATTAAATTGTAACACAATTTTAAAATTACAAGAATATAATATAATTGAACTTGGCAAGGTCGGCCCTGTCCTTTAAAGTGTGCTACCCTAATGACCTCATCTAATCAAAATTCACAATTAACTTTATCAACACTATAAAATCTTCCCATTTTCCGCAATTTGATTAAGGAAAATTTTTTTCAAACTTTAATTCCCCCCTCTTTGAAATATTTTCTCATAACTTGGTTTTTGTTAACTTTTAAACTGGCCAAAAATATGGCTAATAAAAACGGGAAAGATGTTTTGCTTGGTTGCAAATTTATACCTTGGAAAATAGACTTCAGAAATGAGCATTTAAACATTTCAGATTATACAGCACATCACGGCAGTTAATATTCCAAAAGGTATAATAGTTCCAATAGGTAATATAGTGTTTAAAATTTCCTTTCAATTGTAACTGCAGATGTGTATTTCTCCCCATCTGTTTCTTGTAAACACTGCCTTTTCTTAGACTAAACCATTGTCAATCGGCAAAAAAACACCTGTTCGAGTCTTCCTTGGGACAAATGCCGATATTTGGCGAAAAGTGGGGGATGTTTGGTAACAATCTCTTCCTCTCTCGTTGACCTTCGCTTTAACGTTCCACCCCTCATCAAAAAAGAACTCTCCCAGAGTGACCAGTTTCTTGGGGATCTTCTCTTCAGAGGTAACCAGTAAATCGTTTTTCAACTAAATATGTTGACGGGAACAAGATGAGACGTGGTTCAGTTTTTCCCCATAGTTGTGGATAAGTCAGCAGCGTACGCAGAAATTTTCAAACGGAGGGAGGGATTATTATGAAAGAGTAGGTTTGAGCAATCAGTGCAAAGCTTAAACCTAATTAAATAATATATGTAATCAGAACCAATGGGGTGGTTTCAACCCCTATCAACCCCCCCCCCCCTTTCCTGCGTGCTCCACTGGGATAAGTGTCCATAAGCTTCACCTAGGCTAACTCGTAACCGCTCTGCTTGAAAATGATTTTCGTTCACAGTCATACTTCAGATCTAGAAACTCCGTCTGCAAAGAGTTATTAAGCTTATCCACAGCTTCAAACGAGAATGGATCTAGAATCCAATCCGGAATTTGTAACTTGGTCAAATCTTCAAATCTTGATTCCATGTTAGTTTTTAACTGGTCAAGGTGATCACTAAAAAATTAGGATTTTGTCTTCTGGGAGTTCAGGAGTCTCGTTATCTGATACTGAACACTTTTTAAGGGTCGGAAACTGAATCAGCTCTTTGCGGCCAATATTTTCCTTGTGAATATCAAACTTGGCGATGACTGATGAAATAATTCCTTTGGCCTTGATAAGGTTCATCTTGTTTCCTTGAAGCCTTATATTGACTTCGTTCATTTTTTCAAAAATATCTGTAAGGTACGCTAGTTCCAACTTGCGTTGCTTCAAATTATCACTTTAAACAGGATTAGACGTGTCGAGAAACTCTGTAACAGTGTCAAATAATTTGAAGAAACGGCGCAAACAGTTTCCTTTGGAAAGCCTCCTCACGGCCGTATGTAGAAGCAAGCGTTCGAATTCCTCATCATTTTCAGGGCAAAGTTGTCGGAACAGACGGTCATTGAGGGAATTCGCTTTGATCTTGTTGACACCAGTAATAACCAGTTGTAGGGTTTCATGCAGGACACCACTCAATTTTTTCGCAGCTAAGTGTTGACGATGAATGACACAGTGAAGAATGATGACCTCTGGCACTTCTTTCTTAAGGTGGGCTAGAAACCCAGCATGACGACCTGACATGGCAGGAGCACCGTCTGTTGCGCAAGCTCTTACGTTTGTTAGGGGAATCTCTTTTTCCTCAAAATAATCTTGCACCACTTTAAAAATCGACGATCCCTTCGTATCAGTGATCAAATTTCTAGCAAACAACATTTCCTCGGTAATTTCCTTTTGTTCATAGATAAACCTCACATAAGCTAATAAAATTGCTTTGTTATCAATCACAGTTGATTCATCAATCTGCAATGCAAATTTACTTTTTTTCAACAAATTGGTGAGTTTGGATTCAACGTCCGTGGCCATTTCGTCAATTCGCCTGGGAACAGTATTGTTGCTAAAAGGAACCGATTGACTTATCTTATTACTAGGGCCCTCGCCTAGCATGATTTCAACAATTTTTTTGGTAACCGGTAAAACAGGAGTTTCGCCAATTGTGTGAGGTTTAACACATTTAGCGATCAATAAAGACACCTCGTAAGAAGCAAGAAGACCTTTGTCAAGATCGGTTGCTCGTTTTTTAAATAATTCACTCACATTAGGCCGTTTATCAGCTTTAGCTTTGAGGTGTTGAAAATAACTAAGTTCTTTACTCACTTTATCACTGTGTACTCTTGATAAATGATCTTTCATTCGCGAAGGCTTCATGGCTTCATTACTAATAAATGTTTTATCGCACAAAAGACAATGTAGAAACTGCACATTTTGCGGTGACGCGATAAAACCGAATTTTAAATACTCAGCTGAGTATTGACGACACTTCTTCTTTTTGAATCCATTGTGCATGAACTTCTACACTTCAAAACAAACGCACAAAAACTGATGGTGAGGCACACAAATGCTATTGAAGACTGAAGACGAATGTAGGTCAATAGCAAGTGTGTTGTGATGGCAGGAGGGGGAGGGGGTTGAGTCACCAGTCGGCCGCGCTGAGCAACAACAGGTGGGGACTGTGGAGAGGGGTGAGTGCAGTGAACTCGCCGGCTGAGAATACGCCATCGGAGTGAGGCGGCCATCTTGGAGACCTTTGGAGAGCAAAACTAGGAAACCCTATGGAGATTTATCATTGCCTCCTTTTTGCGGAGACTCTTGCTCGAAACCTATCCATACTTAAAGAAATTCCTACTATGTAGACCTTAGTTTATTTTAAATCTGTGATTTTTGATAAAAATTATGCCTGGACACGCTGTTTTTAATGAGAAAAACAATAAATATTATTCACCTTCGAATTTCACTTTGCCAAACACTGCCTAGTAGGCGATAAACGTATTGAAATAGAAAATTATGATAACCCTTGTATGGTAACCTTCTAAATAAAGATGCCAAATCATTTTGGGATTATTTAGATTAATTCATTTCCGGTGTCTGTTAGCCGTGTGCAATGACGACAACTTACGATATTTGTTCTTTTTTCAGCGGGTATTTAAATATAATAAAACGAGGGCAAGATGCTTTGAAGTCTTCCCATTTACAGTCGTTTTATTACGACCCGTGTGGGATTATATATGCATGTGTTCATGCATCAATGGAAAATAAAACTTACGATGTTGAAGTAAGTTTAATTTGTGTTTTTTTTCTCTCAAATCTCCTTTTGCCTATTTAAAAAACTATATTCTCTTCTGATTGATTAGTAATTATCTAGTATTTCAGTTATAAATCTGACTTTTTATAACTGAAACATATCAAATTCCTACACATATGATTACTTCTGAATAATTTTCCTGTTGGCTTTCGAAGTAGATAATGATAGTTTATTTTAGTGTGAAAATTAAAGTTTTCACACTATAAAACATGATTAAAAAGTTTTAAACTCACTGTCGCCATTACGGCTCTTTTCGGAGTACATGGGCTTATCCAGTGATGACTATAATTAATTTGAGTAAGGGTGCGCGTGAAATAGGTCAGTAGAGGTTTTTAAGCTATAATTTTTGCTGAGTTAAGAGAATTTAAATTTAAATTTAAATTTTTGTTTTTAATTAAATGAAAAGACGTACACACACAGAGAGAGAAAAAAGAAAGGACAGAAAACGTGCCTTTTGGGGGCGATCACAAAGAAATAAAATGGGATTTTATTTAGCACAATTGATTCTTCAATTAACTAAACTAAACTAAACTCACGGCGCAACAATCCGATGTGGACAGGGACGGCGGTACCCATCTCCGCTTTCTTGACCGTGGGCTTGGGGTGCCATACAGCATGTCTCAGTCAGGTGGTCAACCTGACGTGGGACCCCCAGAGTTTAGTTCCCAAGCATGCTTGGTCCTCATTTTATCGACCCACTCAAGGGATGGAAGGCTGAGTCGACCTTGTCCAGTCGCAGGGTCGAGACCTGGACCTGTGGGATGACAGCTTGACTCTTTTAACCACTACACCACCCGGCTTCGATTCTTCAATTACTGTCCATTAAATATGAGTTTTTTCTATTGTAGACCTTATTTCTTTTCACTAAAAGCATCGAATTTTTTTATTATTTTTTTGGGCGGGGAGGGGCAAGCATTGGTACAGTTTTATTATCTGAATTTGAAGGTTACAATACATGACATAATTTATATGAGCATCGTAGTTTAAATATTGCTGCCTCCCAAAAACAATTTAAAAATTCTCCTTATTTTGTTTATTAATTTTTTAAATCTTTGCCTTTAGATTATTATTTTTATCTCTAAGAAATCCGTAAATATTACGTATTTTTTTCATGTTCTTTGAAAATCCTTTATTTTTTTAAACAATTGAAGTAGGATGAGAATAGGTGTGCTTTAAATTCCAATGACTGCAGTCGACAGCAAAACAGAGCATATTTAAATAGGGAGAGATAAAACAGATCTGTACTACACCAAAAATAATATGATAAATTGTATTCAGCTTTTGGTACAGTGCAAAATACTTTTAAATGAAATACGTCGGTTGTAAGATGAGAAAATAATAATTGTTGATGAAGAAAAGTAATAAGTAAAATTTTAAAACGAAATGTTTTCATCTAAGTCAAAACCAGAATATTTTAACTAACATCTGGCGTTTACACGTCACCTCAACATAGTATTTATTGCCCTGGTGATATTTATCGCCAAACCAGAGATTAATTTGAAATGTACAAAAGCATTCGCCAGTGACTATGCCAGTGACTCGTGCTACCCGGCAACTTCTACTGTACAGTACTATTTTAATTCCCCCCCCTTCGAATACTCATCGCCCCCACTTATTTATTGCCCCCCCCCCTGATAACCCAAATCGCCCACTTTGGGGCAATTGCCCCCAGGCTGGGAACCACTGGTTTAGGTGTTGCTCAAACACAGTTGTCGTGTTGGGGGAGCGCAGTGTCGTGTTGTTGTATTTGAGTCAGTGTTGGCTCAACACCTCCTATAGAAGAGGATAGGAGGTCTTCTATAGGAGGTGTTGGTTGGAAATTAGGAATACTGGAGCGGGTGAGTGGATGATTTTATAAGTGTTTATTTAGAGATGAACTTGACTAAATAATTAATTTATCTATCTATATCTATATCTATCTATATCTATGTATATATATATATATATATATATATATATATATATATATATATATACTATATATATATATATATATATATATATATATATATATATATATATACTATATATATATATATATATAAACGTATGTGTGTATGTAAGTACACTACTGGCCAAAAGTATTGCAAGCTTGAGAAATCTAACATTTTTTCAAGAATAAGCTCCCCAAAAATATTTTTTCAATTAAACTGATTTTTTTAAGTGCAAATGTCGTGAAGTTTCAAGCTATTGTGTCATACTTTGTGATGCAATCTTTACAAACGATTGGGTCATCCCGGATGTTTATTACAACAAAAACGAGCCGACTGCGTAGAATTTCATTTGGTTTGTTGCGCTGCTGAAGTGCGTACCGCTGCGCATTGCTTTTAAAATTAAACTGTGATTTTCTTTTAAAATGTGTGAAGTAACTCATCGGAAACGCCAGGCTATTATTTCAATGCACCAAGAAAAATTTCAAATGTTAGGATTGCTTATCGGTGCGGCTGCAGTAAAACTGTTTCACGTGTCATAAAGAGATTTAAAACAGAAAGAACCGTGGATAAGAAGCCCAAAAGTGGTCGTCCGAGGTTACCTTCGAAACGTGCTGATGCTTCATTGATACGATTATGCCGAAAAAATAGGTTTGCAAGTTTTGCTACACTTGCAAGAGAATGGAGTGGGTCGATTTTTGTCATTGCCAGTTCCAGAATAGTTCGCAGGAGGCTCCGTAATGCTGGTTTCAAGGCACATGTGTCTAGAAAAAAAACCAGATCTGAAGCGACGAAAGTCGATTTTCTTTAATGTCTAACAAACCTGCTCACGTTTGGCTTAAAGTAAAAGAGAGCATGAGTCCAGACTGCTCGGTTCGTACAGAAAAACACCCAGAGAGCCAAATGGTGTGGGGCTGCATGTCATATAAGTCAACTGGACGACTCCATTTTGTACAGGGAACTATAAAGAGTGGCCAGTATATTAGTACGCAGAAGGATCGATTGCATCCTAGTGCTCATGACATGTTCCCCAGGCAGAAATGGGTATTTCAACAAGACCTATCACCCTGCAATACATCGAAAAAGGCAAGAAAAACTTTAAAATTAAATTAAATTTCATTAGAGTTCAATTCTGAACTCTAAATTGAAACATTCCATGTTTTAGGATAAGGCCGAATTTGCAAAACTTGGTATTAATGTTCTCCCATGGCCAGGAAACTCGCCAGATTTAAATCCTATTGAGAATTTATGGTGTATAATTGGAAGGAAAATATCTGAAAATCATCCCAGAACAAAACGAGAGCTTCAGGAAACAATTAAAATTTGGCACCATGAAATTCCGAAAGAAGTGTTGCAAAACCTTGTGGATTCCATGCTTTAAGGAGTGGCTGCTGTGATCAAAACAAGAGGCGACCCAACAACATATTAAATTCTTTTCGGTTCAAATGCACTCATTTATTATCTTTTCTGTTCAGAAGAACTTGAAATTTTTTATTTATTTCATTTTAATCCGGGGAACCAAAATGGATTCCGATTTCTGATAACCTGTACATCTTTTGTATGCTATTTTTGATAAAATTAAATAATTATTTTTGTTCAATAACTTAATTATATCTTATCTTTAAACTAATTTAACATATTGACATTAAAAATATCAGTTGCATTGAAAAAATATTATTTTTCTGGGCTTATTCTTGAAAAAATGTTAGATTTCTCAAACTTACAATACTTTTGGCCAGTAATGTACGTTCCAGCATCATTCTGGAACTCCTGGAGCAGTGTCAACCAAACTTGATACACAATCACTATCAATCTGGAAAGAAACACGGGCGGGGGAGACACTCCTAGCATCCCTAGGGGGGGGGGGGGGGGCAGGGGCACATGTAAAAATAATCGAAAACGACTGATATTAGTGTCCAATCCATAGTTTTCGGGGTCGCTAAGATGAATAGTGACACTCCTGATGCCGTTTAAGTGCAAGTTCAGCCCCCTAATGCGAGGGGGGTAGAAGGGGTGAATATAAAATCTCCAAAATGACCGAGATTAGTGTCGAATACATAGTTTTCTGGTTCGCTGAGAGGAACAGCGACAATCCCGATGCCGTTTAAGTGAAGTTCAGCCCCCATCAACATTAGGGGGAAGGGAAGGAGGGAAGAGGGGGAACAAAATGTCCAAAATGACCGAGAGTAGTGTCGAATCCATAGTTTTCGGGGTCGCTGCGACGAATAGGGACACTCCCGATGTCCTTTAAGTGTAGGTTCAGCCTCCCATCAACACTGGGGGGGGGAGGGGGGAGAAGGCGTGCAAAATAAAATATCCAAAATGACCGAGAGTAGTGTCGAATCCACAGTTTTCGGGGTCGCTGCGACGAATAGGGACACTCCCGATGTCCTTTAAGTGTAAGTTCAGCCTCCCATCAACATTGGGGGGGAGGGGGGAGAAGGCGTGCAAAATAAAATATCCAAAATGACCGAGAGTAGTGTCGAATCCAAAGTTTTCGGTGTCTCCGAGAGGAATATAGGAAACTAAAAATGTTGTTTATAATCAAGTTTTGAGTTCAATTAATAATAGAGTGAATTTGTAATTTCATTGTATAATTTGTATACTGTACAGTACATATACTTTTAAATACCTGTAAATAAAATTACTTAGGTTTTACACTATAGGTAGAATTCATTCCTTTTCCTGTCTAATAAAAAATTGGGATAAATAAACACCCAGGAAACGCATAGTAAACAGCTAGTGATTTAATATATGCCGTAGCTGTATCAGAAAAATTTTCAATGTTGGAAAAATAATTGAATTCTTCTTAATTGTTATGAATAGTTTGATCTCTAAATGTTCAAATTAATGCCTTCGATAAATGCCTAAAATTCTACTTTTAAGTGATATTTTTTTACTTCCTTTCTATTTATTTCAACTTTTAAGTGACATACCAAAAATTACACACAGATTATTGTATAACTAATACGTAAAATTATGAAGTGCTTGTACATGAAATCCCATGTCAGATATGCAATTCTTAATATTGGATAGAATTAGTTCTCTCTTTAATTAATGTATAAAATTATGTATGTGCTGAAAAACATCATTTTATTATACATCACATATCACAGTTATTTCTTAAAATATTTATTATGATATAATATATCATGCAATAAATTTTAAAAAATAACTGTTTGATACGTTATAGAGATCTATTGTGAATAAAATGAAAAACCCAATGAAAGCCTCCATTCAATATGGCTTACAGTAAAACCTCGTGTTTATCCGGATTATCCGGATCAGATTTGTAGACTTTTTTTTAATTTAATGTTCACATTTGATAATAATTTTTAACTATAATAGCAAGAACGTAACTATAGGTACGCAAAATATTAGCTTTTCAGTTTGATTCAGTGTACAGTTCCTGCATAGATTGTACAATAAATTATGGTAATTGTTATGAGAGGTACCAGAGATACCCCATTACGGTGTGTAAACTTGAGAGGTGAACTCCAAAGGTAACGACACGTTTATAAATAAAATAATAACATTTATTATACAATATTATACAAAAAGGTTAGTTTTACATATTATAAATGAAAATCTTGAATATATACAGTTTGTATAAGAATTAGGCCATGTTGTATCCGCTTCCTGCGGCAGAACCATTACGGGTCGCGCGAAAATAAGTTAAAATTACCAGTTCTAATTTTAGCACATTTTGAAAGGGGAGAAATGACCAACCTGGGGACCTTTCATGAGCTGCAAGGCATGGCATGGTGTCGTTGGGGCACTTCTACCGGTGGAGGCCGCAGGTATGGGACGGAATTGATGGGGCCCTTCGGTGGACGCAGCAGGTGTGGCGCTGTCGGTTGAAAACGGACATCTCGCTTTAGCGGGGGCGTCTCTCCTCTCCTGGTCCTTGCGCAGCAGTCACCGGTCTTTTTTCACAGCTCGCCACACAATCTCTGACCCTCTGCCTCAGCTCTTGTCGTTGAACTCGGGGTTCATTTTCTCCCTTTTTGATTTTGGCCCCTCCCCAGGTCGGTCTCACGTAAATTTATTGCCGTTTCGAGTATTTTATTCGTGGGCAGGATGATACGACATCCTCACGGTTGACCCACGTGGTATTTTTATTTCAACGAAAATTGGATGTCCCTTGAGTCTTTCCTGGAATTTCTTCCTCCCGTCGTAAGGAATTTTGGGGTGCGATGCTTCTTGGAAATTGGTGCAGGTGCAGGCCAGACCCCCTTTTATCAATGTGGCCATTTTATGACCCGTAAACGTGTTGACAGAAAAAGAAAATGGCGATACTGTTGGAAGGAGACAAAATGTTCAAATTGTGGATCCTTCACAACAGTAATAAAATACTTTTTGTTGAGTTTAAGAAAGCTTCACTAGAGTGTCACAGTGCGTTGACGTAGACTGACTCACCAGCTATATGTGCTACGAACGAAATGGCAAGCAATGATTTGGTGCAAGTGGCTGCAGACGACCTTCTGCAAATGTAAGGAACAATAAGTTTGTGCTCAGATGTTGATATGGAAGGTATCAGTGGGTGACTGAAAGACAATAATGACGGTGGCTACGGCACTATGACGGAAGAAGAAATTGTAGCGGCATGCACATCTGCAGCAGGCAGTGAGGAAGATGATGACGTGGACGGGGAGGGAGCGATCACACCGCAACAGCGAACGATACATGCAGAAGCTGCTCACCAGTTGACAAACATCATGGCGTACTTGGAGCGTCAGCCCGACACCACTCCAGCTTAACTATTAATGATAAAGCGTTTGCGTGACCGTGCCTCATTTAAACGTTACATGTGTTTGAAAGAGAAGACAGTAGATCAATTCTTCGTTAAGAAATTATGTGAAAAGTTATTTTTTTTTATGTCTTGTAAACAATACTATGTAATTTTGTTACAAAACATAGTTTTTTTGTCGTAATAAACGGTAAGTCTGCTAAGTTAAGGATTTTGTTTTGCCTATTACTTGGATTATCTGGATTGACTATGGTCCCAGTTAGTCCGGATAAATGAGGTTCTACTGTATATAAATTGTACAAAATATATACTGTATATAAATTGTAATAAACAAGCAGGGGTAGGGTTTACAACCTCGAAAATTTTATCCGCCGTTAGCTAAATCACTTAGATCAGGGGTGTTTAACCAGCGACCCGCGCATGGTATAATAAATATAAATCATTCCAATGTTGATGTTGTGTTTCACCAATTTTCTAATCCCAATGCAATTAAAATTAATTCAAAATCATATTTATTTGTTATAAAGCCATTCATACACCATGTTCATATGACAATTCATGCCTTTATAACACTAAACTTGATTACATGCAAAATTGTATCTTTGATATTTATCAACTATTAAGGCGATACACGCCAAATCTGGTGCCTTTGGCGCAATCTCGCATTTGACTTGGCGAGTTTTGAAGGAGAAAGAAATTCACCTTTACCGAACGCGGCAGCGTCAGTTTTCTGCTGCGCAGTTTTCTATTGCTTTCATTTAAAGATTCTTTTATTTATTAGGTATGGATTTCTTTATATCATTTTCTTGTTACTTGAACATGTTAATCTAAATTCTTTATTTGAAAACGTAATGTACTTAATTCCACTACGCTTTCACGATGTAACATTACTACGTTTGGAATATTTCGACAGCACTGATTATGAGCGCGTTTTTCTGCCGTCTACTTGCTACCCGAATGCGTTACATTTCTTTCTTAGGTTGGTACCACACCAATAGAAATTTGTTAGACGAACATCATTATTTACGATAGATTTTTGAAGAGCACACATTTAGAATCCCTTTTTCATTATTCCAGTTTTGTTTTAACAGATTAATATATTGTAAATAATTGTATTGATAGGCTGATAATATAAAAATATAATAATATAGCTGTGAAAGTTAAAACTTATTTTGCTAACTAGATGGTGTATTTTTATTTGGTGCAGTACAATTCATACGGTTAATAAGAGAAAGTAAGTTAAAATTGTTATTCTTATAAAATTAATTTCAACATTATTACTTCATTTTATAAAATTTCTTTGCAGAACCTATAAATGGCGTTATTAAAACAAAAGCGAAAAATTCAAGATGAAAATAGGACATTCAATGATTCTTGGACAAATGACTATTTTTTTATTAACTTCAAAAATTCACCTTTGTGCTTAATTTGTTCTGAGAAACTTGCTGTGATGAAAGAATACAATATTAAACGCCACTACATGCAAAAACACGGAGAAAAATATGAAAAGTTTACAGGTCAGTTAAGAAAAGACAAGTTAAGTATAATGCAAAATAGCTTAATGGGGCAACAGAGTTTATTCACAAAATTGTCGGCTGATGGGGAGGCTTGCACAAGAGCTACCTATGAAATAAGCCACGTTTTAGCTAAGAAACTAAAACCTTTTTCTGACGGTAGTGTAATAAAAGAATGTCTCGAAATAGCCGCTGGATTAATATGCCCGGAAAAATCAAATATATTCAGAAACTTAAGCTTATCGCGGTATACTGTGGCTAGTCGAATTGATGAAATGGCAGAAAACGTCGCGAGCAATTTAATCAAACGTAGCCATACTTATGAATATTTTTCAATTTGTTTGGATGAATCCACGGATATCTCTGATACTGCACAACTTGCAATTTTTGTTCGTGGCGTGGACACAGCATTGAACGTAACCGAAGAATTACTAGACTTGGTCAGCATGAAAGGAACAACAACAGCTTCAGATATCTACCAAGCAGTACAGGAGACTTACGATAAAAAAAGTATGGGCTTCCACTTGCCAAACTTAGCGGCATAGCAACTGATGGGGCACCTGCTATGAGAGGTCGTCATTCAGGTTTAACTTCACTTATAATTAACTCTTTGAGCATTGAACATAAAAAACAATTTTTTTTTATCATTGTGTTTTGCATATTTAAAATTTATGTGCAAAACAATTAAAATTCGATAGTGTTATGAAGATAGTAGTGTCATCTATAAATTTTATAAGATCACGTGCGTTAAACCATCGCCAATTTAAAGAATTTTTATTATTACTTGATTCCGAATATGGAGATGTCATTTATTTTAGCGAAGTGCGTTGGTTCAGCAAGGCAAAAGTTTTTCAAAGATTTTACGATCTTTTAGAAGAAATAGTTTTGTTTATGGATCAGAAAGGCAAACCGATTGAAGAACTTAATAACACTGCATGGATTGCTGATCTTGCGTTTCTGGTGGATATTACATCTCACCTATCGGATTTAAACATAAAAATGCAAGGCAAAAACATTATAATTTCCGAATTCATCACCAACATTAAATCATTCCTAGCAAAGCTATCACTTTGGGAAAAGCAGTTGGAAAAAAATAATGCATTTTCTTTATTAATTTGCACTATACGCATTATAAGAAAATGCATTTTCTCATAATGCAACTTTGTCAATTTACAATCTCGCTCATTAGCAAACATGGATATGTATGCAAAGAAAATAAAAGAATTAAAAGTTGAATTTGAGGAACGATTTACAGCATTTCTCGATAAAGAAGAAGTTCGAATTTTTACTTCGCCATTCTTTTTAAATATTGATGATGTGCCAAATGATTTGCAAATGGAAATAGAATTGCAATCCAACTCAGAGATGAAGGATATATTTAATAGCAAAGATCTTGTAGATTTTTATAAAAATTATATTTCATTCGAACAATTTCCAAAACTTCGAAAATTTGCCTCACGAATATTGTCGCTCTTCTCAACAACTTATGTGTGTGAACAATTTTTTTCTTTGATGAAATTAACTAAAACATCGAAACGGAGTGTGTTGACTGATACACACCTTACAAATACATTACGATTTGCTTCGAGTAGCATACCACCGAATATAGCAGACATATTAAAAAGACACGAATTTCAAAAATCACATTAAGTTCGAGTTCGTTCAAAATTACAACATCACATTACATACCAAGATTATAATATTATATACAATGTATTTTTCATTTTCATAATAAAACTAAACTTTTGAATGTAGTTGACTTTTTTATGCGGCCCGCCTGCCTTCAAAAAATTTACCGTGTGGCCGAGATGCTGCAAAAGGTTAAACACCGCTGATTTAGATCCTCACTACTAGCAATCAAAACAGACCTTACCGAATTTAGTAAATGAGACAACCACATTGACCATATAGCACTATCCGTAAAATCGTCACCAGCTGATTCGCTCATGTTACGCAATAAAACAGAAGGGTTTGAATCCCCAAACCGAGTTCCTGCAGAAGGATTTTCATCTGTTTATTTCCAGAAATTTCAAATTCACTAATCAATTTTTCCTTAACAGAAGTATGGGGTTTATCAGGATCCGGATTACGAATTAAATCAGCTATGGTCAACATAGTTTGCTGATCCAGAGATGCTATGAAATTACAAAATTTAGTAGCCTCATGGATGGGTTATACCCGATAAAACAGAATTGGGGCCTGTTCACATAGGAGTCCGTTGCGTTGCGTTAAGGAAAAGATGACGTTGAGACGAAAGTAAACCAATCATATGCTTCCAAACGATTAGCAATGAAATTTTTAACGCCTATGATTGGTTTATTTTCGTCTCAACGTCATCTTTTCCTTAACGCAACGCTACGCAACGGACTCCTATGTGAACAGGCCCTTAGTCTCAATCTGGTGAAAATACAAACTAGGATTTTCAGACCAAAACGCTGGTAACCTCAAAGCAATACCATTACACTCCGGGTTAACGACAACAGCTTCGCCACCCTTTACAGTAGTCATTAAAAGGTTAGGAAAAGAAAAAAAAAAGAGCTATGTTTATAAATACTCAAAAGCTTTTAAAAAAAATTTGTAAACATTTCTAAAACACACTAAAAATTGTAAAATGGAAAGTTAAGAAATGTTACAGTTATTTAAGAAACTCTAAAACCCATAAACACAAAATACGAAAAGCAGAATCAAATCCACTCTCTAGTGCAGTGGTTCCCAACCTTTTTCAGCTGGCGACCCACCTTTCCTTATCGGAATACCTCCACGGTCCATCGGTCCATGGTGGAGTAAAAACTTTATTTGTATCGTATCCCTTTCTTATGTATATATAATTTACCATCAAATATTGCAAATATACGTACAGTGATTTCCGCTTATAAGAATCACGTTTGTTATTACTGTTTTTGATTCTTATAAGCGGTTGATTCTTATAACCGAAACTTCCCTTTGGACAGGCACACACACACAAATATATACTTGTACATATATATAAACACACAGGCACATATATACATAATTTACCATTAAATACTCCTTAATTTACGTTATTTATCATTTATTAAATTTATTATAATTATTTTTTATAATTTTAAAAATACTCAATTTCTAAACAAAATACTATAACTCAATTTCTAGACCTATAAGTAACAACACATGATTATAAAATCAACAAGAGACAGCTTCTCTTTGACTACACTTTGGAAGAGCATCATATTTAATTAAGAAGTTCTGTTTTTCAGAAAAACTAAGAGTTTTCCTTGTTTTTATCATATTTGAATTCGACTATCAAAAAGTTCTAACACTAACTGCAATTTTGTTAGAAAACTAAAGTGAATACTAGCGACGTATGCTTATTACAGTCTCAGACGAAGATTCACTTTATAGCTTACGTTTCACGGTTTGATTCTGAATCAAACCGTGAAACGTTTGATTCAGCATCTGGTTCATCTGATTCAGCAAAATGGATCCGTTTACGTTTCACGGTTTGAAGTGCTGAATCCACTGTCCCGTTTGCGTAAGTGATGGTGGACACTTCGCGGAAGATTTATGTGTTTCAGGGTCCAGAAATCCGCAACCAGGAAGTAAGTGGTGGGAAAAAAGGAGTGCCTGTCTGGAGAAAAGTGAAATCGGACCCGGGCGGGTTAGATGCCCCTGGGTAAAGCTAATAAGACAGTGTTTAGCAAAAGCGTATAAGGAGAAACTCTTATGTTATGTCTAAAGGAATGTATTTTACGACTGTTTTCCACCCCAAAGTTTTATCAATCTTTCTTTTCAAAGACTTAAGAAAGAATTTCGTACCTTTTGAGAGTTCAAGTGGCATTTTTTGGAAAAATGAAAGGAAGGCGAAGATTGCAAACTGATTCTTATAACCGGTGGATTGATTCTTTAAGGCGGAAATTTTAACATGGAAATAATACATTTGTTTTTGTTTTTGCGATATTGATTCTTATAAACGGTTGATTCTTATAACCACTGATCACTATAAGCGGTGGTTACTGTATATATATATATATATATATATATATATATATATATATATATATATATATATATATGCTTTTTTGAAGATACAGATTGATTAATGATAAACAATTTGTGTTCTGATTTGAAAATGGTTGACAAAATATAAGCACTTTGTAGCAAAACAGTTATTTATTTAACAATAGATATATGTTTGCAATATATGCAACAAGTGATTTCATACTCACTAATAAGTGTACCTAGGTGAAGATAAAAACTACAATTATAAAAGTACACAAAGACCATTTTAATAGTTTTAGGATCGAGTCGCGACCCACCTGTAACCCTTCCGCGACCCACCGATTGGGAACCGCTGTTCTAGTGCATCCCTCAAGTATTTGCGAACCAGGCGAATTAGACACATTGGGAAAAAAAAAGTTCAAAACTTACAGTTCAGTCGGAATAAACTCCTGAAAAGTAAGTAAACCTCACTTAAAACCACAAGTCTGAGTGCTGGCATTCAGGATACAGTGGAGTACCGATAATCCGAAACCAGAAGTCAAAAAGAACTAAGGTTACAATAAAACCACAGTGATACTAAGTAATATAAAGTATATTTCTGAAAATTACAAGAAAATTCAAAGTTACACAATGTACAGATCTAATTATTACCGAGCTACATTGGTTTGAAAAAACCAGTTAAACTTTTTTGTCGAAGAGAAGAATACCTCTTCCTTGAAGCCAAATTACGCCAACGCGTCAGGAAAGTGGTGTCCGCTCTGGTCGCGGCGGGGTGTTGCTCTACGTAGCGTAGCGTTACATCAAATGCAGCCGCGGCGTTTGAGTGGGATACCCTCTGCTCGCTGCCACCGTCTACTTCCCCTTCACTCTCGTCTGACACGTTGACAGGTTCTTTCAAAACCATTTCAACAATCTACTGATCGTCTAAAATCTTACACTCTACTGAACGAACAACTTACACTCTACTGTACTGTACTAGGCAGCGTTCCGCTCTCTTATCACCCATTTCGTCCCGATATTTGGTAATGTTTAGACACACCTTATAAAATATACTGTGTAATCACACGTAATATGTAATATTTATGTAATCACACGTCATTATGTAATTTAAGAATATTTTAAGAATGATTTTGCATAATCCGAAAGGGTCTGGTCCCAATCATTTCGGATTATCGGGACTCCACTGTACTTCTAGAAAAACGGAAAAAAAGGGGGGGGGGGTCACCAGCTGTACCGGAGGGCTGGTCTACGTCGTGATGTGTAGACCACCAATCCAACATACATACTTCAGGAAGCAGTTCAACAGCAGGGTGTCTCTGAACGTGGTAAAATGAGAGTCGTAAAATTAGTTTAAAAACAGACTTAACATTTATTAAAACAAAACATCGTTAGCAATTACAAGAACTCCTGAAGGATTTAGTAATCACTCTGGTGACATAACAGTGAATTAGATCCAGAGAAAAAGTGCGCTCAACTAACCTATGCTAGCCGAATATATGAGAAACAGCTTAGGACAGCGCATGCTCAAACCCCGCTCATCAACTCCAAGCAATCACTTCACTTCAGCTCAGAGCCTCCAGAAAGCTATAACGCCCTCGCCGTTAAATATCCTGTAGGATACAACATTGGCATTAGTCGCATGCAAGATGCCACGAAGCGCAGAGTTATCTGATTTCGAGAAAGGTGTAATCGTCGGGTATCACAGAAATGGCCGATCCTTAAGGGACATATCTAGCGAGCTGAATTACCCAAAATCGACAGCCGCCTATGGGATTCAGAAGTGGAAGGTAAGCGGTAATTGTCGGAATGTGCCCCGAGTCGGCAGACCCACGAAACTGGGAGATAGAGACCGACGGGCGCTGTCTAGAGAAATTCGCAACCAACCGAAGGCCCACATACTCCAGGAGTTTCAACAGGCATCTGAGAGTGTTGTTTCTATGAATACCATCCGTAAGGAAGCATATCTGCTTGGTTTTCATGATCGTGCTGCCGCCCATAAGCCTTTGATCACAAAATCCAACCGCGCTGCTCGGTTAATATGGTGCAATACTCGTCGATCAGTGGAAACGGGTTCTCTGGAGCGACGAATGAAGGTTCACCCACTACCAATTGGATGGCAGAGAGAGCAATCCACCTGGATACCAACCCCTACCAGAATGCATTGTGCCCACAGTCAAGTTTGGCGGAGGTGGAATTGTGGTCTGGGGGTGTTTCTCCTGGTATGGACTTGGACCCTGGGTACCAATTCATGGTAAGCTGAACGCCGACCTCTACTGCACTATTCTGGATGACAGTGTGCTTCCTACGTTGTGGCAGTTTTACGGGTTGGACCCATGTTACTTCCACGCCAACAACGCCAACTGTCATGTTGCAGGGTCCACCATGGATTGGTATGGTGACAATGAGGTTAACCGAATGGACTGGCTAGCCCAGATCACAGACATGAAACCTATCGAGAACTTCTGGGATGAGTTGAATCGCCAAATTAAGGGGTGCAACAACCGTCCAAAATCGTTGAAGGAACTTACATGTCTTCTCCAAGCCGAGTGGAAGAAAATACGACTAACCGTCATACAAGGACTTATGGAAAGCATGCCCCGGAGGGTTGAGGTTGTAATTGCTTCTCGTGGAGGTGCTACCAACTATTGAATATGAATAAATTTTTTCTTTCCTATTACAGGTGTCCACCAAAAACTCATTGGTAGACAGTGTATACACATTTTACAGGAGAATTATAGAACATTAACTACATTGAATCGACTGTTCTTACAAAAACTCCAAACCCTTCTGTTTTTACAGACGTTGCAAAAATCCACTGCATAAATTTTATCGTTGCCATGGTAACTCAGAACGAAAAGAAATACTCACTAAATATGTTTACGTTACTACACTCTTTTAGCAGCTGACAACCTCATAGTTCAGACAGCCACTTTTCTGCATCTCCAATATTATCTTTCAAAGAAGATAAAAAAAATTAAAATCCATGTTTTGATATATGATCATGAATGTATGAATAAATGGTATCAGTTTTCCTCTTTAAATTCATTTGAAAAGTTGCATTTATTTTGAAATATTGTAACGATTATGTAATCGTTTTGTAATAAATGTAGTAAATTTGAAATTGAACATTAACCATTACACCTTCAGTACATTAACATAAAGATAGAAATCTACTGAATGAATACAATAATCATTCCAGTCCATTGCAAAAAGATTAAACCACAATAACCTTTCATCATCTTCTAAGATATTTTCTCAACTTTCTGAATATGATTAGGAGACCCTTTTAAGAGTGTATGAGTAATTTATGTTTTTAGAATCATGATTCTTGCAGGAAAAATACAGGATTTGAATGATAGATTCCCAATCATTTTAGCATTAATTACAATTGTTCTAGGTTTTTGTTATAATAGAAGTATATTTGCTAATATTTATCACTTAATACTTTCTCTTCTATTTATTCTCAATTTCCTTGACACTGTAAAATCTGTTGAAGTAAATAATCATGACATTTAATTAAATTTTTAGTAAAAAGTTTTTAATTAACTTTTAAACAGTCCCAAATTTGATATACTGTCTGACTGCATTATTTTAATTTAGGTCCCTATCTTATTCATTTTATTGTAGAAAGACAACTTCCTGCTGGCTATGCCACAGTGGCAAATCTTCGAAATTAGAGCCTGCAGGTTCAAATCCTGAAATAGATATCAGCATTTGTAGCTGTTTGGCTTTAAGCTGTACATCCAGTGGCATATTTAGAAGTTTTGTAGACCTAAGCCAATTTTTGTTCAGAAATATCCCCCGATTTAAATAACGGGAAAAAGATATGTATAGAATTTTACCATGCAGTAGACTTCCCATTAAACATGCATGTTTACCGTTAACCTAAAAATGTAAAAGTGTTCATACTGTATTATAGATTTTTTTTTCCCAAAAACAATATACATATTGATTTAGAAGTTAAAAAAATTGCACAGTATTTTTCTCTTAAATTTAATTTACAAACTAATAAGATTTTATGTCGGTCCTCGTTTCACCATGTTATGCTGTAAACAAATTTCATTATCAATATTACCATTATTTCTAAACACAATTTTCCCTACTTTTATTTTTAAAATAAAGTCAAACATTTTTTTTCTTTATAAATATTTTAGACGAGTTAAGAAAATCATGAGGTGCAATATTTTTTCACTCATGGGCCTGCTCAAATTATAGTTTAGACATTGTATTGCAAAAGATGTTTGTTATACTTAAAAGTAACATTTCGATTGCTTAGATTTATAATCTAAGTTTAGACAACTTTAATATTTGTATTTTGAACACAAGTAGAAAAATTTTCCTTTATTTTCAATCAATAAATAAGTTTTGCATTTTATTTGTAGCTATATTAGTACTAATTTATTATAAAGGCTTTCATTACAAATGCACATATTTACAAATAGAATTTTTGAACAGAAAATCTAGAATTTTGGCACAGGAAGGCTTTTCTCAGAGTGTATGTGAAAAGTCTCTCTTGTATGGATACGGAGATGTTTTTTTAAATCACCCATCTCAGAAAATCTTTTCTCACATACATTGCAGGGCAAAGGTTTCTCTCCTGTATGGGTACGGAGATGTCTTTTCAAATTACCCAGCTCAGGAAATCTTTTGTCACATACATTACAGGTGAAAGGTTTTTCACCTGAATGGGTACGGAGATGTCTTTTCAAATCACACACCTTAGTAAATCTTTTCTCACACACAGTGCAGGGCAAAGGTTTCTTTCCTGTATGGGTACCAATATGTATTTTTAAACTTCTGAGATCAGAAAAACTTTTCTCACATATATTACAGATGAGAGGTTTCCCACCTGCATGAGAATGGAAATGATTTTTTAAACTACGCAGCTGAGAAAATTTTTTATCACATAAATTGCAGGTGAAAGGTTTCTCTCCTGTATGGGTACGAAGGTGATTTTTTAAATTACCCAAATCAATAAATCTTTTCTCACACACAGTACAGGCAAAGGGTTTCTCTCCTGTATGGGTGCGGAGATGTATTTTTAAACTATCCCGTACAGAAAATCTCTTCTCACATACATTGCAGCCGAAAGGTTTCTCTCCTGTATGGGTACGGAGGTGCTTTCTAAAACTACTCAGCACAGAAAATCTTTTCTCACATTCAGAACAGGCAAAAGGTTTCTCTCCTGTATGGGTACGGAGGTGATTTTTTAAACTACTCTGCTCAGAAAATCTTTTCTCACATACAGTGCAGGGAAAAGGTTTCTCTCCTGTATGCATACGAGCGTGTCTTTTTAAATAATCCTGTGTAGAAAATCTTTTCTGACATTCTGTGCAGGCAAAGGGCTTCTCTCCTGTATGTGTTCGGAGATGTCTTTTAAAATGTTTTAACACAGAAAATCTTTTCTCACATACAGTGCAGGCAAAAGGTTTTTCTCCTGTATCGGTACAGAGAGGATTATCAGTAATATGGTATAAAAGATGTGTATTTAAGGCAGTCAATTCTGAAAAAGTTTCTTCACATAAATTACATTTGAAAATCTCCTCCTCAGTGCAAGGTTGAAGCTGCACACTGGTACTTTTTACATTTAGACTAATACTGCATGTCCTACTTAGAGTACTTTCATCTTCAGATTCAGTAGGGTTGTGCTTGAAGGAATGGCTTTCACTGGAAGGTTCTTTTACTCTGGAAATACACATTTGCTCTTCTGCCATGCTGACATTTCTTTATATGATGACTTGCAAATAATATCTGCCGGTAATACGTTTAACACCTTAATGGACTCAACAATCACTTTGGTTTCCCACCTAATGATCTGGGCTGAGCACCTGTAGGGAGAGGAGAGAGAAATTTAGTAAGATATATCAACACTATACCATCATATTATGAATCTTATTCCCAAGTCTAAATTTACGACGCTTACAATGTGTTCTAAAACCTTAGTTGCACTTGTTTCATATTTTCTCCTTTAGATTAACAATAAAATATAAAAGTTTGTTTGTGCTAGTAAGTGTGATTTATATAAACTAATATGTTACAAAATATGTTCTAAATTTTTTAATTTATTGCAATTAGAGCATGAGAAACCTTATCCATTATAATTCTTTTTTCCGGGGTAATTTGGTTGAAAGTGCTACAATAATATTTTTGCTATAAGAGGGATAATTACACTGGGACTCAATCTTTAAAGCTGATTCTGAAAGGCTACAAAATTCCTGCCAATAATGGGACTCACAGACACAGACTCTGGCACCAAATGCCATTGCCCAAAATTTTGTCCTGGTTAATAAAAAGGATGCACAGAGATTTGATAAGTTGCGGTTTTTCCAGATATCCACAAATTACTGATATCAGTCTAACTAATAATAGATAAGCAATATTAATATTTTTTCCATTATATTCATTTCAGTTGTCTAAAATTAAAATGAATTTTATCATTAATTATTAAGTTTTGTGCTCAGAGAAATTTGAAAAATCGATATCTGATAAAAAACCTTGTTTATCATCAGATTACACAGTTCACAAATCTAATAAAATATATAAAATTATTACAGGCAGTAGCAAAGGATATATAGCTTATGGGGCAGTTTAGGCATATTTATCTGAATTGTAGTCTGGTGGCTACAAAAATTTTTCATTGTGATCTCTCCGTGTTAAAATTTGAATTTTTAGTATATAATACACTAGGATAACAGTGATAATAATCCTTCACAATTATTTCCTTTCTTCTACAGTATAATAGTGCTTTTATGTGATTCTTCAAATAATCTGAATTAAACATTTCACAACAGTTATCTTTGGGCCTTTTGTAGTCTATGACATATAGGTGAGAAATGCACAGCTAATGAGATCTGTTACAGACCATAACCTTTTAAATGTTGTATTATGAGGTTATAAACACATGAAAATTCTAGATAAAAGAAATCGATACAGTTATCATGCGATGCTCCTTAAAATTTATCAGCGAAACCAATTTAAATTTTGATATTTGGAAGTATTAATCAAGAACTGCTTAAAGTTTTATCCCTTCTTATCTCTTATGCAATTTATATTTCTTAACTTTTTTAGAATCTCTGACTCTAAATACAACATGACTGAAACAGAATTTCACAGTGTTAAAAAGAAAAAAAAAATTACATACATACTTCAGTAGAAAAAATAGTACATTGGGGTGAAATGAGGTAAGTGAGAATGCAGGCTTAAAACCGTAAAAAGTATAACTTTTTAAAAAACATTCAAGTGAACTTTATAGGAAAATTCTTGCTCTACTGTTATGTTTAGTTTTACTTACAGAAAAAAATTGAAAAATGGAAATTTTTTATACCTACCAAACCCTTGCATTTGAACTAAGGTACCCAAGTTTGAGAACTAGCAAAAAAAGGGAAAAAAAAATAACTAATTACCCACAATACAGAGTTAGTTTGAAAATATCCATTTATTCATTAAGAAATGAAGAATACAGATAAAATATAAAAAAACATTTTTTTTGCAATATTACTTCAGTACTGCAGAGTTTTCACTTGCCCATAAAAATATTGTGTCGTGGCAAGTGAGAACAGCGGTTGCCGCAAATGTGAACAGCAGTTCACACTTGCGGCAGTGTGAACAGCAGTCCACACTTGTCCATATACTGAAAAAACCCTCCTTTGTTTTATAACAGCCATATAAATTCAGTACTGAAGGGTTCTCACTTGCCCCATAAAAATATTGTGTCAGGGCAAGTGAGAACACAAAGGTTGCCACAAGTGTGAACAGCAGTTCCCACTTGCCCATATACTGAAAAAACCTGCTTTTGTATTATAACAGCCATATAAATATTTTTTTCCCCAACATGTGTTTTCTACCTGGAGAAACTTTAAATCCAACAACCTTTTACCATGTTTCTTTAACAGCTGATGATTGTTTTTTATTCCTTAACATTCAAAAATAGTAAATTATGCAACTGAAAATAGCTTTTTGTTCCAAAGGCAAAAAAAACTTCAAGTAGAATAAAACATGTAAATGAACAGCAAATTTAAATAGTAAGCTAGTGGAAAAGAAGGTTTTGTTTTGTTTTGAACATATAATAGAAGTTTTCATTTGTTACAATATTCTGTTAACTAAAGAAAATAAATTCAAGTAGAATAGAACACATAAATAAATAGTAAATTTAACTAAGTCTCGATAAAAAGAATTTCTCATTTTGAACTTTTAACATACATTTGTTACTCTAAAACAAATACAAACAAATATACTTATTTTGTAAATATTTAGACATTGCTGACACTGCTAACTTGAACAACAAATACCTGCACAATGAAAGAATGTTAAAAAAAAAGCCTTTTCTTCAGCATGAAATATCTATTCCATCCCTTGCCCCACTTATTTTGCTATAAGCAACTATGATTTATTTGGACCAGTGTTCTCCCTTTCCCCAAGTGTGGGGCCAAGTGAGAATCCAAAACACAAAAACTTTAAATATTTATGGTAAAAAAAGTTGTGAATAGACTTTTAAAAAAGTAAAACAATAATTGTAGAACATAACCAAAAGTATGTATGCAAATTTTCATACAAATACAACAACTTGTTAAAAATTTATTTAGATTCAAAGTGGAACTAAATGATTTTGTGTTTTCACTTACCCCATTTTACCATATATATCTTTTTAATTATATTTTAACAATAATATAAGTATAAGTATAAAGAACTGTAGAAGCTAGGACAAAGTTTTTTCACACTAAAAAATTGCTTCTCATTGTTGTAACAAGTTTGAACAATGAGAATTTAACAGAAGCTGAAAATAGAAGTTCCACCACAGAGATTCTCTTGAGAAGAGGTTTGCAAATTTTCAAAGTTTCTGAAATACTACTCTAAATGATTTACCACGGTTCAAATTTCAAATTATATCCATTAGAAATAAAGAGGGTATGAGATGTGACAGCACACTCCAACTGGTTATTTTATGTATTTAATGAATTGTAAGCACAATGAGGGTATAATAGAATTAAATACGTACAAAAGATTGATTTAATAAACAATTCGCAAGGAACACTATGCAACAACATTAAATTTGGATGAAACACAGTGCAAGTATAGTATAAAGATTATATCTATAAGTATAAAGAATTTGTTAATTTCTTAGCTTTATCAACTGAAACTTTATACTCTGTAAATACAGTGGATTCCAAGAACGAATGGTTCAACACATAGTCCTGAAGTAAACAAATACCTAATTAGTTAACACTAATAAAAAGGATAAAAAATATGTAAAAAATTAATTATCAAAGGCATGAATAGCAAGAACTCAGAGAAAAAATACCGTGTTTGAACAAGCTCCCATTTAACAGTTTCATTATTATATTGTAGTAGCATTTAGCTTCACTTACAAAAAGTCGTGTAAAATGTAGAAATCATATATCATTTTCAACATATCACAAAACAGTTCTGTCATACAACACAAAAAGTACCTGCAAAATAAACTTGAATAGCTGTTTTTTTCCCCCTAGTAGCAAAATGAATGTTATTTCCGTGATCCACTTTAAAAGCTGCGAAATTTGTCGCTAAGGTCTCGGTTTTTTACATTATATTACAAAGACTATTGAATTAAATTCAATAAGTGACACTCACTTAAACAACGCGCTTATGACAACTGATGCTACTGTGCTGTGGCTAGGCAACCGTCCTGGCTAAGCTGCCGGCCGACGCAGTACGCCACTGCGCATCATAATTGGAAATTCGATCAGCCGGTGTCTTAGGATTCGGAATAAAATGACCACCTGGTTTTGCCGGATGCTTAGCATTGTGGACTAAACGTCCAACCAGTGGCGCACCCAGGATTTTTCTTAGGGGGGGGGGGGGGCGAGATGAACGGATAAAATATTTATAATGCATGGGGGGGGGGGCGAGATGAACGGATAAAAATATTTATAATGCAAAATCAATATTCTTATTGCAATTTCTATTTCTTTGGAGGGGGGGGGGGGGGGGGCAGGGCCCCTTGGGCCCCAACTGAGTGCGCCACTGTGTCCGACCGGTTTTGTCTGTAGCATAGAATACTTTTGGATACACTTAGATTTGTATATATTATTATATTGTTATTTATAGATTTATATACACTCATGGACAAAAAAATTAGCGCACCAAGAAATAATTGCGGGATCGTAACGAAACTTGCAATGAAGGTACATGTCGGGGAGATATGCAAATGATTAGAAATGCAGCGTGATTGCGCATTACGTATAGCCGGTAGAGGGCGTTGAACATCGTACTCTGTGGAGTATAAAACAGGTAACCAAAGCTTGTTTGAGTGTGCTGAAACATTTACAAAGGAAGAGCTGAGATAGACATGCCATTACGCCGTGTTCGAAGACAATATAAGCAGTTGTCGCAGTTTGAGAGGGGGAGAATCGTCGGGATGATGGAAGCTGGGTGGTCAGCTAGGCGAGTAGCTCGTCAATTAGGCCGCTCTGATTGTGTTGTGAGGAGGTGTTGGGACCAGTGAACCCGAGAGATGTCATGTACACGAAGACCAGGCTCAGGACGCCCTCGACAGACCAGTCGTCGAGAAGACCGCCACATCGTCAGAAATGCACGCGTACAGCCAACTGCTTCATCGGCCGCCATCCAGGCACAAGTAGTACCTTCACTAGGGGCCTCTGTGTCTTCTCGAACCATACGAAGGCGCCTGGCTGAAGGACAGTTGGTATCGCGGCGCCCATTACGTGTGCTGCCCTTGACGCCCACCCATCGACGCCTCCGTTTGGAGTTTTGCCGCGCACGAGGAAACTGGACTGCAGCGGAATGGAACCAGGTCATCTTTAGCGACGAATCCAGATTCAATCTCGGCAGTGATGACAATCGTGTTCGTGTGTGGAGAGCCCGTGGTGAACGCTTCAATCCTGCCTTTGCTGTACAGCGGCACATCGCTCCCACAGCTGGTGTGATGGTATGGGGTGCCATTGCCTACAATACACGGTTACCCCTAGTATGAGGAATTTGCACGTTTTTTTATTTTACATTTATGATATAGAAAATAGAAAAATATGATCGAAAGCATCTTTTTTTTTTAGTTTTAGAACTCTAAAAGTTAACATAATTTGTTTTTAAACGCGCACTATTTACTTCGTCTCAAAAACGCTACTTTTCCTACGCGGATACATGTGACGTCACAATGCACTATGGCGAATTTGTTTACTTCGGTGTTTGGATTGTGTTGTGTAGTTTGAGTTTGATATCTAGTGTTTTTTCTTTATTTTTAAGATGTCAAAGTGTGTTACAGAAAATTTTAAATATTGTATAGTACCTTGCTGCACAAGCACAACGGTAAATACACCAGGAAAGCTTTTTTTTAGTGTTCCAACAGATAATGTCAAAAGGAAATCATGGACAGTTGCAATAAAACGCGACGAAAAAAAAAATCCTCATTCAATAATTTTTTAATTTAGCTATAATTGTGAGTTTTAATGTGATACAGATGATTTGCCAAATCATTGCAGCAAATATGAATTTAAAATACAAGTTTTGACATTTTCCACTTAAATAAATATTTAAATATATTTGTAAACACGAGTTTTGTTATGAGTTATATTCTCCAGATGGTGAATTCCACCTAACATGAAACCATTACGAAAGAAAATCATTTTAAACAAATTATTAAGTGTTATATATCATTGGAAAGCTTATGACCTCTAGAACTAGAACGTACTATTGCTTTTTCCTTACATTAAGTTTGTTTTGTAGGGAATGTAATGGGAAAATATCTATTTGTAAGTTTTTTTAGCAAGTAAAATTATCATTTTTATACCTTATTACTTACGTAAATTATGCCACTGAATTTAATTGGAGTAAATTTAATATTAATGTAAAAACTATAAAAGTAAAATAAATGCATGTTTGTGACTGTTTTGAATATAAATAGCCTAGTTAAGGGTACAGTTGCAGCATCATGTATTATATGTAACATCTGTTACAAATAGTTTTTATATTTTTTATTACAGAAAAAAAATGACTGATTTTTTATGCCAAGGTTCTGATAAATTACAGGCATGTCTTGATGTTATTTTTTAAATTTTTGAACAAATTGACATAATAGATTCACAGATTTTTTTATCTTATGATGCTATAGTATAAATGATGTTCCATTTTATGTAGCATCCGTTACATTAAAGATTTTTTTTTTCAGCTTAAATACACCAGAAATAAATTTTGAAACCTGTCAAGTTTATCTTTAGTTTTTATCAGGAATTGGTTTTATCAGGAAAAAATAATACTCTCCTATTTTGAAGCATTAATATGCATCTCATAATCTTTTTATTATTTATTTTGTGTGTGAATGTTTCGTCCGTTACAATGGAATTCACCAGATGCTGGGTTGGGGGTAGGTGATGAAATTTTAAAATAAATAGAATTTGTGTGCAAAATGTGACAAAAGCATAAAATATATTAATTATTTTGTAAGTTTATTTTTAATTAATCTTTTTACACTAGTTTTGGGTGCTAGTTTTTTACATAAAATGTATAAAGTATTGTATTAAAAAGATTTTTTTATAACTGCTGAAGTATTTCTAATTATTTATAAATTACTTAAAGCGGGGAAAGCTAACCATGGATGGTCTATTGTATCTACCCCAAACACACTATCATTAAAACTTTTAGATAAAATTAAATATAATACATAAAGGAACTCATCCAAAGATGCTGCACAATCATTGCATTGGACGGAAAGGACATTTTCTTCCTTTTCATTCAACTTGAGTTCCACACTGTAAGTCTTTTTTGTGACATTATGTTCTGGTGTCACCCTTGCATTGACTGTACAGATGTCTCCATCCCTTTTTACCTGAACATATCCTACAGCATTATCTCCATAGCCTTATCGTCCAAATCTAAGTAAAAGTAACTTTCTAAGTACTAAAGCATTAATTTAAAAATGTGTTTTTAAAACACAAAATTATGGAGTTAGAGGATTGTTTAAAATTATTATGAGTAGTAAACATTTGTTTCTTTGCACCACTTAGTATGTGATTAGTCAAAAGTTTAATTATCATGCATAGTTCAGATTTATTATAATTCCTTTACCATTTAAAATACACATATTTCTATGATATGAATGCAGAACACTGAACGCATTCGTAAATTTGGTAGTGTTTTAATTTCTGTCAACTTTCTAATACACAATTAAAAATACTAAATATCCTATAACAGACACTACTTGTAATGTTGCAGAGCTAATTAATTCTACAAAATTAAACATGTACTATGAATGAATAATAATAGAAGCTGTTTATTAAACTTTTAGAGTACGATATTAATTTAATAATATGCATAAACAATGTGTAACTTTAAAGTTTGTGTAAAGTACAACGCACGTCAGCGTTCTACAATCTACATTACATAACTAGAATAATAAATGCAAACAAATATATACATCCCTCTGAACTTTAAATCCTCGTATTTCTGCTCCCATAAAACTTGGATTATTTCCCAAAAAGGAAAACACTGCAAATGAATCCATTTTAGGCAGGTTGTCAGATTGCCCTTTTGCAAAACCGGGTAATAACGCCATGGTAAACAAAACAGAAATAAAACTAAGAATAAAGACGACGATAGAATATAATTTTAAAAAAAGGGGGAATAAACAATAGCCACAAACTAAAATTAGAAAAATTAAACCAAATTAGAAAAAAAATATGATTTTAAAATGTTAGTTTAAGAGGAGGAAACGTAGAATCTCGCGCTAGACAAATGTAAACATTGAAGCATGGTGCATAGTGACGTCAGAACCAATCACGTAGCGTTTTGAGGTCACATGATTTTTCAACACTTTTCGCTTATTTTAAATTTAAAATTCTTATTATTTAGATCTATATATACGTTTTAATTGATGTTTTCGAACAATTTGATAACCAATCTGTTAATAAAAAATAGAAATGAGCATTTTCCCCACATGTGCAAATTCCTCATTGTTCCGTGGCACCATGACAGCCCAGCGGTATGTTCATGAAATCCTGCAACCACATGTGTTGCCACTCATGCAACGGCTCCCAGGAGCCATTTTTCAACAAGACAATGCTCGGCCTCATACGGCAAGGGTGTCACAAGACTGTCTCTGCACTGTTACTACCCTTCCTTGGCCTGCCCGATCCCCAGATTTGTCTCCAATCGAGCATATCTGGGATCATTTGGGACGACGAGTTGGGCATCCCACGAGTTTGAACGAACTAGAGGCAAGGTTACAGCAAATATGGAACGAAATGTCTCAAGACATCATACAGAACTTGTATGACTCAATGCCCGATCGTATCGCATCGTGCATTCGCGCTAGAGGGGGTCTAACGGAGTATTAACTCCTCCGTTCTTTTGCCTTTTTCTCTGAAATAAATTATCCTTTTTCTTTGATTTTCTTATCATTTACTTATATCAAAGTAGTCATTACGTATGTAAAATTTCGTTTCATTTTGACGACTCCTTCTTGGTGCGCTAATTTTTTGTCCATGAGTGTATATTATTATACATTACATGTATCTAGATAATCTTATGCATTATTTACATACCACGAAAAAGAATTTTTTAGAAGCATACAAAAAATGTTCTTCTAAATATAGTTTTTGTGCTGTAATACAAAGTATGTTCCAAGGAATCTATCCAAGGAATGTATCCTTTTTGTTCCTATTTAAATCTCTCCGAGCAGAACAGAAATATTAACAGCCAAACGATTTCTATCCGAACCATAGGCCTAGCTTACTTCTAACTTTTGGGGGGACACGAATCGAATTCAGTTAGGACACTCCACAGTGTATGGACTACCGGACGGCCCTTAAAATATGAAATATTATGATTATTTTTAAAACTGAATAACAATAGAATTGATGTTTGAGTAGTATTCAAAAGTTATACAATGAGAAAAATAAACTTAATATAAATAAAATGAGAAAAAAATATAGCATCGAATTTTTGTTATGGATCATATCATTGTTAAAAACTGTGTTAAGGATAAAGACATAATCGGAATGTTCAGTTTAACAGTTTGAAAAGTCGGAAAAAAACTAACTTCCTTAAAAGTTTTCTAAAATTTTCTGATTTTAACTGAACTTCTATTAAAATTTTAATTTAGTTCAAGTTAAGTTGGGGGGGGGGGCGTTCCCCCTCCAAACACCCCCCCCCCCTACGATCCGGACCTATGATCCGAACCGGAAAGAAAGAAAAAAAGTGATCTCTAGGATCAAGGATCCCAAGGAGATATATATATATATACAGTAACCACCGCTTATAGTGATCAGTGGTTATAAGAATCAACCGTTTATAAGAATCAATATCGCGAAAACAAAAACAAATGTATTATTTTCATGTTAAAATTTTCGCTTTAAAGAATCAACCCACCGGTTTTAAGAATCAGTTTACACTCTTCGCTTTCCTTTCATTTTTCCAAAAAAGCCACTTAAACCCTCAAAAGGCACGAAGTTAGTTCTTATTTTTTTAAAGAAAGATTGATAAGATGGGATGGAATATAGTCATAAAATTCATCCCTTTCTTTGTTAGACATAACAAAATAGTTTCCCCTTAAACGCTTTAGCCCAACACTGTCCTATTAGCTTGACCCGGGGGCATCTTTACCCGTCCGGGTCCGATTTCACTTTTCTCCACTGACAAACAAAAATAGCGACTCTTTTTTTCCCACCTCCCACATCCTGGTTGCGGCTTCCTGGACCCTGAAACACATAAATCTTTGGCGAAGTGTCCACTATGACTTAGGCAAACGTAACATTAGTAGATTCAGCACGTTATCAAACCGCGAAACGTAAGGTAGAAGGTGTATCTTCGTCTGAGACTATTAGTATTGAAAGAGGTATAATCCGCCTTCTGAAAACTTCATTACGTCAAACTACCATAGAAAACTTTTTCTTGCTCCCTTCCTGTAGTTGAAATGTTAAAACTGTTAAGCAGGTATGTTGTAACAAATATTGGATTTTTCCTTCTCTTACTATAATCATGTATATCTACTTATAGGTCTAAAAATTAAGTTGTATTGTTAAAATTATAAAAAATAATTTTAATAAAAGATAATTAACGTAAATTAAAGATTATTTTACGGTAAATTATCTAATATATGTATATAGGTGTGTGTGTGCCTGTCCAAAAATCTAAATTTCGGCTATAAGAGTCAACCGCTTATAAGAATCAAAAACAGTAATAACAAACGTGATTCTTATAAGCGGAAATCACTGTATATACATATATATATAAATTATATGTATGTATGTATGTATGTATTGCTCCTTGTGAATTCATTCAGCTCGGAACGAAAAAAAAAGGGTTTCTTGAAATTTCACTCCGATTAAAAAAAAATATGCAGGCATGCATGCACGCACACACACACACACACATACATATATATATATATATATATATATATATATATATATATATATATATATGTGTGTGTGTGTGTGTGTGTGTGTGTGTGTGTAAGTAAGGAATTAATTGGGGAAAGAAAAATTAAGTTAAATTTAAAGGGGGCTTCAGGATAAATTATTCGTGGCGCTAAAGCCGCTAGTTTCATATGCCAAGACGCGTCGAGAGGAAAGATTTTTCCCTGTTTCAGCAATTGACCCTCGATTCGCGGTGGAATGAAGTTCTATAGAGAGAGATTGTTTTTAGATACTGTACAGGTTTGGCGGGAAAGATGCTTCTAGAAAACTCTAAATTGGGCTCTGCGCATGTGCCAGGAGAGTAGACGCGCGATTTTTTACCTAGAACTACGCAGATTGATTTGGGAACTCGCTGCGTGCGGTTGCCTTGCTCGGCGTCGCTGAATGTTAAAATGGCTAACTAGGGAATATCAACACAGTTATATAGGAAAGAGTACGAAGTAATTAAAAAACAGTTATTATCCATTTTTTCGAAGAGTAGAGAACAATTGCATACACAATTTCTAGAGTTGAAGTTACAAGAAAACGGTGATCTCTTCAAATATTTTAAAGAAAAACTACAATTAGGACGCTCTCTCCAAAAAGAAGAATCAGAGTTGGTGGAGATCCTCACACTAGACTTGCCGCACCACATGAGGACACTACTGTCTCTGCAGCACATTCAGACCCCGTTTGCTTGGTTAGAAAAAGCCAAAAAAGTGCACCTGCCAACAGCCAGTTCAGGAAAACGTGACAAAACAGAAGAAAATAATAGCTACCCCGCGAGAAATCAACAGAGTTACGGCAATTCCACAACTCAGCGACGATGGACTGACACGGAGGACAGACACAGATGGAATTACAACGAGCCACCAAGATATCAAAATAGAGACAATTATCATAACAGACCTCCTCAAAATGATGAGGGACATGAACACTACCACAACACAAGGCATCAAAGTAGAGGGACTTTCAACAACAGCTGCCAAAGAGAAAATAACGCCAACAGAGACAACAGATGACTCCTGGTTCCAGCTCGGGTGAGTGATACCCATTTTCAATGCCTATTAGACACAGGATCTACAGTTAAAATGATGTCAGAAACATCATTTAAATTAATTAAGGACTTTAAAAAATTAAACTTAGATAATATTGTTTTAAATCAGACTGATGGTCAAGTAACTGTTACAAATTCAATAAAAACATATGTTAAGATTGGCAATGTGATCAGAGAAATTGAAATTTTAATTATACAGAGTGAGTTACCATATTTATTATTAGGTTTAGAACATATTAGATTATTTAAATTAGATATTGATTTAAGAAATTTAAGAGTATTCCAATTTAATAAAGAAATAAAACCTTGTAATGAAAATAATTTTATAAACCCATATGCATTTAATGTTCAAAGAAAAAAATTTGGAAATTATGGTGATAATTTGTATAATGATAAAAGATGTTATAATAATAATAATATGTGTAATTTTAAAAAGGTAAACAAAAATGTATGTGATAACAGAAAATATTTTAATGGTTGGAATTTGAATGGTAATAGAAAGTTTTATAAAGGTAGAAATTTTGTTAAGAAAAACTATTTTAGACATGATCACTCTCTTGAGCATAACAAAGGGACTGTTTATAAAAATTGTGTGAACCATAATATGAGAAATGTTTTTACAAATGACTGTAACACCCTGAATTATGACAATAACCACGGTATGAGACACTAGAATGTAAAAAATGAAAATTCTAACAATATAAAGGGTACTGATTGTAATGTTCAAAATTCTAAAGAGACATCAGGTATCCTCGGTGATACGTTGAATACTCTGTTTAAAGAGCTGGGTGATGTTTTGGACTTTGTAACACCAGAACAAATACCTGAGGACTGGACCTAATTAGAAAAAAACTTAGAAGCTTTCGGACATATCTTTTCAAAAAATAAGTATGATGTTGGAAAAATTTAATTAGAACCCCAAAAGATACATTTAACTTCAGAATTCCCAATTGCGCAAAGGCCATATCGTACGTCCTAAACAGAAAATGCAGAAATAAAAAGACAAATTGATGAATTGTTAAATGCAGGTTTTATTAAGCCCTCACATTCTCCATTTAGTGCCCCAGTAACTTTGGCAAATAAGAAAGGTGAAGGGAAAACCAGGTTATGTATAGACTATAGAAAATTAAATGTAATTACAAAAACTGATTCAGTATCCATACCACGAATTGATGACTTATTAGATCAACTAGCTCATGCAAATTATTTCTCAACATTAGACTTAACTTTAGGCTATTTGCATATTGAAATACACGACCATGACACTGAAAAATTGGCATTCACAACTAAATTTGGACTTTATGAGTGAAGAAGATTACCGTTTGGACGGAAAAATGCACCTAGTGTCTTCCAGTGAGCAATAAGACAAATTCTAAGCAAATACCAAATCAACTATGCCTTGAACTATTTTGATGACATAATAATCTTTTCAAAAACTTTTGATGAACACAAAAACATTTAGAGGAAATTTTTAAAATTTATCAAAAAGAAAATATCAAATTAAACAAATCAAAATGCCAGTTTGCTAAGAAAGAGATAAAATTTTTAGGATATGAAATTTCACAAGGAAAATATTTATCCCATAATGTAAACATTGGAACAATTAAAAAATTACTACACCCAAAAATGTTAAGGAATTCCAAAAATTTTTAGGCTCAATCAATGTTTATCAAAAATTTATTCAAGACTATGCTAAATTAAGACTTCCACTAAGCAAATTGCTCAAAAAGGATGTAAAATGGGATTGGTCTCAAGAATGTCAAAATTCATATCAGAGACTTAGGGCCTGTTCACATAGGAGTCCGTTGCGTTGCGTTGCGTTGCGTTAAGGAAAAGATGTCGTTGAGACGAAAATAAACCAATCATAGGCCTCCAAACGATTAGCAATGAAATTTTTAACGCCTATGATTGGTTTATTTTCGTCTCAGCGTCATCTTTCCCTTAACGCTACGCAACGGACTCCTATGTGAACAGGCCCTAAAAGATGAATTAATTTCTAAACCAATTTTAACTTTATTTAACCCGAATTATCCTTGCCACCTTTTTGTTGATGCGAGTCAAGAAGCAGTTGCTGCTGTTTTAAAACAAAAACACCCTGATGGTCAACTACACCCAATCACTTTTCCTTCCAGATAATTAAAGAAACACGAAAGAAACTATGCCATTACAGAACTTGAATGTTTAGCAATAATTGACGCTATTGATAAATACCATTTTTACTTGCATGGGAAGAAATTCACAATTCATTCGGATCATTCAGCCTTGCAATGGCTCAAAAATGCTAAAAATTTAACTGGACGACAATTTAGATGGTCTTTAAAACACTCCATGTATGATTATGAGATAATACACATAAAAGGTAAATACAATTATGAAGCTGATATGCTATCAAGAAATCCTGTAAGCCACTTTGTATCCCAGTATTGTTATTTTTTAAGCACAGATGAAATTATCCAAGGACAATTCAATGATAATGTAAACAATGTAAAGTACAAGAAATATAATGGAGTTTTAACAGTGAAAAAGAAAAATCTAGTTAAAATTGTAGTTCCGCCATCATTAAGATTGAAATTAATAACCTCTGCACATGAAAAATTTGGATACCCAGGTGTGAAAAAAATGTTACAGTTAATTTCCCTATTTACTATTGGCAAGATATAATTATAGATATTTCAAATTTTGTTCGTTGTTGTGAAACATGCCAGAAAAACAAAAAATCGACTCAGAGAAAGTTTGGACTCATGTAGCAGGTACCAGTTGCCCATGAACCATTTGACCTAATTTCAGTTGATACAATTGGAGGTTTTAACTATTATAACTCGACAAAAAATATCTTCATCTGGCGATTGATCATGCGACAAGATATATTTGGACTTTTCCTTCTAAGAGTGTGACAAGTGAGACATATACAAACTATTTAAAACAAATTTTCAAGATTAAAGTTCCTAAACAAATATTAAGCGACAGAAATGCTTCATTTACTTCCTCAAGATTTAAAAAATTCTTAAAACATCACAATGCAAAACAATTATTAACGACAGCCCATAGGCCCCAGTGCAACGGAAAAAAATGAAAGATGTAATCAAACTATAGTGGAAAAATTAAGATGTAAAGTAAATACTTCTTCGAAAAAAATTCCATGGACCAAAATTTTAGAGCAAGTAACTTCTAAATATAATAACCAACCCCACAGTGGGGGATTTCCCCCGAATTACCTTTTATTTGGAAATTTACCATATGACTCACCCTTGCCTAAAACAACTTCATTAAATTATCCGCCAGTTGAAGAAGCAAGAAAGATTGCAGTACAAAGAACCATTCAGCACCATAAAATTAATAAACAGAGATATGATAAACATTTTGTAAAGTCAGACTTTAAAATTGGTGACTTAGTAATGTACGAAGAATTTAAATATCCAAATTCAAGAAAACTAGACCCACCTTATTCAGGCCCTTATAAAATATTAAGTCAACTTTCTAATGTTAATTTTGAAATTGATAGACTCAACCAATACACTGGGAAAAAGAGTGAAATTGTGCATTCAACCAGGTTAAGGCATTTTCATCCACATATTGAGTTTAAATTAAAATAATTTTGTTTCATGCACAATTTTCTTGGGGAAGGGGGCGGGAATAAGAAAAGATTTTAGTACGAATTACAAGTAAAAAATTAAAATTATAAAATTATGAAAGTTAATGAGTAAATAAAATGATTAAATTAGTATTGGTGATATTGTGGAATTAAACTATAATATGATTTGTATTGAATTTACTGGTTTTTAACAATTGTGTGTTTTGAATTGAAATCTAGTAACTAATGAAAGAATTTTATCGAAACCTAATTTTTGGATTATTTTGAAATGTTTTGTTACCATTTTTACAATGTTTTGGTTTGTTTAATGTGCTGAACTGTTTTTGCATTTCCCAAATATAACCATACTTCATAACTCAGCGATCCATTTCTTAATTGATTTTATTTGTTGGGTGCCTAACACCCTTTTAACTCCACTTAGGTGGTTAAACTTTGTGTGTTGTCTTAAATTTAAAAAAAACTACCTTGATTAAACTTTCTACTAGAAAACTTTTGTATGTGATTTCTGGATCTTCTGAGCCAACAACCGAATGTGACAACCCTACTTCTTTCATCTTTCAGTAAATTTTCTCCTTGAATGCTCTGTCCTATCATCCACCTCTAATCCACGTTTTGGAAGTCATCCCAACCGCATTGTATCCTTCTAAATAAATCTTACTTCACATGTTCAGTCACACAAAGTGCTGAAAAATAATACTTAAGCTAAATGACTAAAGACAGGCCATGGAATGACCGCTTCTTTGCCCTCCCAATTCCTATTTAATACTTCCTCAGGCATGACAAGCGCCCACATTTCCTGTTTCTCCATCTTCGTTCTTGATAAGGTGCTGTTTTGGCGGTCATGTTCTGTGGGAGAATAACGGTTGGTCCACTGTACGGCCACATACACTTTTACGCAAACAACTACACACACCCCTCACTCCTTAGTAGTAAAATTAATTAAGAATTTGAACCTAGAGCAGTATGGGGTACACACACTCCAACACTCCAACCCAAGATTTTGTTTTTCAAACCAATTGTTGTGGTTAAGACTGTGGGAAATCATTTTCACTTACTCTTCTCTGACCCAACTTGGCAAATTGTATATAGTAAGTAAGTGGTACACAAGTACCAAAATTGTTTGTATTGACATAATGAGTCTTATCATTGTGAATAATTACGTGAATGAAGTGTAAATTATAAAATGTTTTGATAAATTTTAATTGTTTATTACATTATGGAAAAACTTGTTGCTAATATCATACAAGTTTCAAGGTTGTAAGAGCTCCAAAGGAAAATAACATATTTGAATTGATGTAAAAATTAATGATGATGTTCAGTGTCTAAAGGTAAACGAAAATCTCATGGGAAAATGATAAAATGTCTACGTTCTTTTTCAATTATTAATATGTTGTGTCTCTGAGTTACAGGGTCAAGCATGTCCAGGAGGCCTCCAAGAACGTCGGTCGACCACACTATTTTTTTCATAAATCAAATTGTTTTTCATAACTCAAATTGTTTTTCATTTATGTCTGTTTTCATATTCCACCATAATTTTGCGTAAATAAAATACGTATATCTGTAAGGACTTAAAATGGAACTGCTGTGCATTTGAGAGTGAGTGGACAGCTTTGTAGGACTGTCATATCATTTACCACTCAGGAGCAGAGTAAGCGTCTGATAAAGTAAACTTTATGTTGTAAACTCTGGTAACAGTCCATGTGATAGATAACAAATACTGTTATATCTATTTAATATAGTAAATTCTAGGAAAAGTGATATATTATTAAAAGTTTGCAAAAGTGATATATTATTAGAAAATTGTAAAAGTGATATTTTTATATGTTTGAAGTGATATACACTGAAGTGCCACTGAATTAGGGATAGCAAAGCCTATGCAAATTGTGTAGCGCTGCGCATCATGTATGCGCAAGTGAGGGCGCTGTGGTAACTGCATATATAGCGCGTACTGTGGTTGTTCTGAATTAGTTGTTGGAATTGCCAGTATGGGTAAACTGCCTGATTTAGACGCCTTCGATCGCGGACAAATCGTAGGTGCGCGACGCATGGGCCATTCAATTTCCGAAATCGTCAGACAGCTAGGATTTTCAAGGTCGACAGTGTCAAGAGTATACCAAGAATACATGGATGGTGGAAAAAAAACTAGCGATCGGGCAAGCTGCAAAGGACAATTAGCCTTGACAGTGCGTGGTGAGAGACGGCTCAGGCGTATTGTACGTAGCCAGCGAAGCCAAACATTAGCTCAAATTACCACCCAGTTTAATGACGGTGCCAGTCGTACAGTCAGTAAACGGACTGTGCAACGCTCGCTTCACCGTATGGGTTTCGGGAGCCGTCGACCTACGAGAGTACCATTGCTCTATACTAGCCATCGGGCTGCACGTCTTGCCTGGGCAAGAGAGCAACAATGCCTCGCTATTAAATTTTTATTGCTTTTACAATCCATTGTGCTTATTTTCTTAAACATAGTACACCTCCGTACACGTACCATGTATAGCGATGATGAGTATAAAAGGAAAGGCGGGTAGAATTCTCATCATTCTGAGGCCAAATGCCTTTCGATGGCTCTTACCTTACGGGACCGTACTTTGCTAGTCAAGCTGCATTATTAGCGGAACGTGAATGCCAATGCTGCCCTTAATGAATTTCGGCGGTTAAAGAAGTTGCGAAAAGGACCGATGAGCATAACAAACTTACGAAACACGATTCAGCGATTTGAAACTATAGGAACTGTAGCACAGCAACCAGGCCAGAGACGCAAAGCGGTTAGTCAGCAACAAGTTTAAGAAGTTGCAACTGCTATTGTCTAACAGGAGATGGCGAATGTTCAGGGTACCAGCAGTGATCGGGCAGTATCCAGGTAAACAGATACTATACTCAACGGTGCGGAAAATCCTGCATCACATGTTGAAATTTTACCCGTATAAAACCTCATCTGTTCAATAATTGCTCCCTGGCGATGAGGACACCCGATTGTATTTTTCATTGAGATTCTTAGCACGCATACAAGTTGATGATACACAGCCGTGGCAGATTTTATGGAGTGACGAAGCACACTTTCATTTGAACAATGGTATTAACACACACAACTGCCGCATTTGGGCTGCGAATAATCCGCACGCTTGTTTGCAGGAGCCTCTCCACTCGCTAAAAGTCACAGTGTGGTGTGGCTTTACAACATCTTTTATCATCGGTCCTTGCTTTTACGAGGAAAATCATGCAAGTGGACCAGTGACCTGTACCGTTACTGCTGACAGGTATGCCGATATGCTACAGAACTTCGAGATTCCACAACTGCAGCAACGAGGATGTCTCGATTCGACCATATTCATGCAGGATGGTGCACCACCCCACATTGGACATCAGGTACGGCCTGTGTTACGCCAACATTTCTCCGACAGCAGAGTCATTAGTTGTGCATTTCCTACGTTATGGCCACCGAAGTCGCCCGATCTCAATCCTTATGACATTTGGTTGTGGAGATTTCATAAAGGTTTGTGTATCAAGGACATGTCCCCGATATCGCAGCTTTGAAAGATCTAATAACGGTACAGGTGAGACATTGACATAAAAGACTATAGAGGCACCAGGGAGCAAGAGCTCCTTATCCTCAGTATCAAGGTTAGTATGTGACATTAGATTACCGTTCTCAAGGTTACAAATAGTGTTCACAATGATTAAGGGAGAAAAAATAAATTAAATAGTTGAAAAATCAACTAATTAACTAGAACGAGTACGAGTAACCAATGTTGCAAGGCTAACTTAAATGATAATGGAGAATTTAAACAATGGGTGAAACAAGAAATTATTTAAAAAAATTTCAAATCTAGAAGACGGGAAATTTGGAATATGATTGGGAAAAAAACAAGTTAGTGGAAGTTACACGAAACGGCTGTAGGTCCGAAGTCCGTAAGGCGCGAGTAGCGAAATCAAAGAGGAAAGCAAGCAGAATTGGAATTCCGGGAATAGGTTATCTCCAGCAAACAGCTGGTCTGAGGGGGAATCGCATGGTAGAAAGAGGAACGATCGAAAAAGAAAGACAGGCCAGAAACCAGAAGTAGCTGGGCCACCGTAATTTTGAATTTGGTAAGGAGGAAAGGGAATTACCGAACAGGAACAAGGCCGGGGTTCATAACCAAAGTAGAGACAAATTAATTCTGATATATTGCGAGCCGCTGTGGAAAATGTCATGCATCGTATGCAGTTCTTTGGAACATCACGATGGTGGTCATATTGAACCTCATTTGCCGAATTAAGGGGTGCAACAACCGTCCAAAATCGGTGAAGGAACTCACATGTCTTCTCCAAGCCGAGTGGAAGAAAATACCACTAGCCGTCACACAAGGACTTGTGAAAAGCATGCCCCGGAGAGTTGAGGCTGCAATTGCTTCTCGTGGAGGTGCTACCAACTATTGAATATGAATAAATTTTGTTTTTCTTTTCTATCACAGGTGTCCAAATACTTATTGTTAGATAGTGTATACACATTTTAGAGGAGAATTATAGAACATTAACTACATCAAATCGACTGTTCTTTCAAAAACTCCAAACCCTTCTGTTTTTACAGACGTTGCCAAAATTCACTGCATAAAACTTTGTCGTTGCCATGGTAACTCAGAACGAAAAGAAATACTCGCAAAATGCGTTTACGCCACTACACTCTTTTAGCAGCTGACAACCCCAATAGTTTGTCAGCTGCTAAAAGAGTGTAGCGCTTTTCTATATCCACAATAATATCTTTAAAAGAAGATAAAAAAATTAAAATCCATGTTTTGATATGATCATGAATGTATGAATAAATGGCGCCAGTTTTCCACTTTAAATTAATTTGAAAAGTTACATTTATTTTGAAATATTGTAAAGATTATGCAATCGTTTTGTAATAAATGTTTGCTGTAAATTTGAAATTGTACATTAACATAAAGTTAGAAATCTACTGAATGAATACAATAATCATCCCAGTTCATTGCAAAAAGATTAAACCACACTAACCTTTCAACTTCTTCTAAGATCCTTTTCTAAACTTTCTAAATGTGATTAGCAGGGCCCGACTTAGCCTAATTGGGGCCAGGGGCAAAAACTTCTTTGGGGGGCCCCCTCTGCTTCACTACTTCAGTAATGAAGAACCGAACTTTATGGAGGTATTTAAATTTTTCACATCATTATAGATATATAACAAGAAAATTGACTAGAACCTAAAATAGCTATAAAGTCCCCCCCTCCAATGGTCAGACGAAATATCGTTCTGTCCATTTTATTGATTTTCTGACAATTCTATGTCCATCATTAAAAGGGATATAGCACATCTAAAAAAGTTCATTAAAGAAGGAAACGTAAAATAAACTTTCTATTCGATTTGGGGGCCCCCTCTAATGTGGGGGCCCGGGGCAACTGCCCCGTATGCCCCTGCCTTAGTCAGGCTCTGGTGATTAGGGGATCTTTTTAAGAGTGTATGAGTAATTAATAATGTTTTTAGAATCATGATTCTTACAGGAATAATTACAAGATAAAAAGAACTTTTTATATACCACGTTTTTAAATTTTCTGTTGAATCATATGAACTTCACAATTCTATGTATTAATAAATATTTTTAAAAATTTTTTTGATGAATTATCCTATCAACTTGAAAGAAATTGATCAAATGCGTAATCAATCGCTTAGCTCGGGAATTGGAAGTTAACTTGCGTTTAACTTTTCGTTCCCGTCCAGACCGATAGATGGCTGCACCATTCTACAAAACAAAATTAACTGAAAATGAATTAAGTTCTGCTTAAAGAATTAAAAGAATGCATTGTCATCGTGTTCTGAGCTATTCTAAAAGTTTCAAATGTCTAGCTAGTCGGGAAGCTAGTTAAAAATCGATTGCAAGATTTGTACTGGACAAACACACACAAACACACAAGAAAGCAAGTTAATAAAAACATGGTAATAAAAATACAGGATTTGAATGATAGATTCCCAACCATTTTAACATTTATGTTTGTTCTAGATTTTTTTTTAAATAGAAGTACATTTCTTAATATTTATGACTTTCTCTTCTGATTATTCGTAATATCCTTCACATTTTAAAATCTGTTGAAGTAAATAATCATGACTTTTAATTAAATTTTTAGAAAAAAGTATTTAATTAAGTAATAAACAGTCCCCAATTTGATTTACTTTCTGTCTGCATTAATTCAATTTAGGTTCCTATCTTATTCATGTCTTTTTAATTTTACTGTAGAAAGACAATTTCCTGCTGGTTATGCCAGACAGTGGCAAATCTTCAATACTAGAGTCTGTAGATTCAAATCCTGCTCTAGACATTAGCGTTTGTAGCTGTTTGGCTTTAATCTGTATATCCAGTGGTAGATTTAGAAGTTTTGTAGCCCTAAGCCAAATTTCACTTGGAAATCTCCCCTCTGATTTAATTGAAGGGAAAAAAATATGTATAGCATTTTACCATGCAGTCGACTTCCCATTAAACATGTATGTTTATCGTTAACCTGAAAAGGTAAAAGTGTTCATACTGTATTTTATTATTTTTTTTAAACAATATACATATTGATTTAGAAGTTCAGAAAAACTGCACAGTATTTTCCTGTTAAATTTAATTTACAAACTAATAAGATTTTATGTCGGTCTTATTTTAACCATGTTATGCTGTAAACAAATTTCATTATCAATATTACCATTATTTCTATACATAACTTTCCCTACTTTTATTTTAAAACAAAGTCAAACATTTATTTTCTTTATAAATATGTTAGATGAGTTAACCTTCTTAGAGTGTACGGGTCTTTTTTGACCCATAACAAATTTATTTTGTATAGATCTATTACATTTTGGGGAATTTTTCAAAAATATTTTGTTTTTCTAGTCATAGTAAATACTCAGCTATGTGAAATGTTTTTTTTTTCAAATGGTAGTGTTTTAACAACAAAAATTGTAACACATAAGTTGTTCGGGTCAATTTTGACCCGTGTGGAATTCTCAGAGCATAGCAGCATGAGCACCGCAATTTTTAATATATTATACGATTATTGTTGTGACTATGCATTAATGCTTTCGTTCCCGAATCAGACGGTGACTCTGTTTAGCAAAGATGGTAAAATCGAGAGGAAATCTGGAACACATGCTTCACGTGGTAGGCGTGAGGTAGGAAATGTTGTGAACATAACTCCAGGGCCCACGAGATACGCCAAGTCTAGAATTGAAGATGAATACTCTGTATTTATGTCGTTTTTTCCTCCAGCAATTGTGAATATATACTAAAAAATAGTAACGTCGAATGAAAAAAGGTGTTCGGAGACAGTTGGAAAAATATGAATGACGATGACTTGGTAGCATTTATTGGCTTGTTGCTGCTGTCTGGCGTATATAAATCTCGTAATGAGTCTACAGAGAGTCTGTGGGATGCTACAACGGGACGGAATATCTTCAAGGTAACTATGTACTTAGAGAAATTCAAAATTTTCTCAAAGATTCTTCGATTTGATGACGGACAGACCCGACCAAGAAAACGGGTAACTGACAAATTTGCAGCCATAAGAGAACTTTGGGACAAATGGGTGGAAATTTTGCCTATGTTGTATAACCCTGAAATATACGTTACTGCGGATAAACAACTGGTAGCTTTCCGAGGAAAGTGCCCCTTCTGCCAGTACATGCCTAACAAACCAGCCAAGTATGGCATAAAATTTTGGGTACTTTGTGACAACGCTACCAATTATGTCTGGAACCTGCAGCCGTACCTTGAAAAGCAGCCTGGTTCTCCACCTGAACGAAACCAAGGTCTCAGGGTTGTCAACGATTTCGTTCAAGGCTTGAAAAAACATATGATCACTTTTTCACGTCGTATGACCTTGGACAGCTTATTTTGAAAAAAAAAAAAACTGACAATGATTGGGATAATCAGAAAGAATAAGCCAACAAAGCCTCCGCAGTTGCTTGCAAAAGGGGCCATAAAGTATACAACATCGACATTTGCATTCACGAAAGGTACAACTCTTGTATCGTACATCCCTAAAAGAAGCAAGTGCGTAGTCCCCCAGAGTACTCTTCACCATGACAGAAAGATAGCAGATACAGACAAAAAGAACCTCAAATCATTCTCGATTATAATAGCAGCAAAGGAGGAGTAGACACTTTAGATAAACTAACCTCCTACTATTCATGCCGGAGAAAGACCAACAGATGGACCATCGTAGTTTTCTCTAACATCCTAGACATTACCGCGTATGATGTATTCGTATTATTCATCAAGATCAACCCAGAATGGAAAATGAACTCATTTCACAAAAGAGGAATCTTCATAGAGAAGCTTGACATGACTTTGGTTACCCACCACATTGATGAAAGAAAAGATCTGCCAAGAGCAAGAGCTACCCGAGAATTGGCGATAAGTACTCGAAACGCAGGACAACCTGAACCCCTGTCTGAAGAATCCGGAAATGTAACAACTACTGACAAAAGGGGAAGATGTCGCTTATGCACACAGACTGACAACAAAAGTTCTGTGATGTGTTTCAAATGTAGACAGTTCACTTGTAAGAAACATTTAATTTAAGTGTGTAACAATTGTATATAAAAGGAACAACTTACAGGATAACGAATCTACAAATTTTCTATGACTTTCCTTTATCGATTGTTCAAACGTCCAAAAATGTATTGTTGGATGTAAGCTAAATATTTCATAAATATTTCGTTAATGTGCAATTTATTTCCGAAAATAAACAATATACTAAAGTGCGAATTTTCTTGTTTTATCAAACGAACGTAAAAAATATATGTAATAAATACAGGAAAAAGCCTACATTGTATTGTATTTGAAAGATTACAGTGATTTTCAGGGTTGAATGATTGAATTACAGCATTTTTATTTTATAAATATAGAGTGGTTCATTAAATTCAAGCTTCCTTATGGTTATGAAAACTTACCTGTAAAACAATGTTAAATGATATACAAATACATAAAAGTGTAGATAAAATAATAACTACATAAATAATTAAATCACTAATATAAATAAAATGTGACTATAATACAATAACATTGAAAATTACGATTTGGGTCATTTTTGTCCCAAACACCTTAAGTGTATGCTACATTGCAACAACGCAAGAAGGTTAAGAAAATCAAAATGTGCAATATTTTTTTGTTCTTGGACCTATTTAAATCCCAGTCAGTTTAGATATTGTATTGCAAAATATGACTGTTATGCTTAAAAGTAACCTTTCTATTGCTTAGATTTATTATCTAAGTTAAATATTTGTATTTAGAATACAAGTAGAAAATTTTCCCTTTATTTTAAATCAAAAAACAAGCTTTGCATTTTATTTGAGGCTATATTAATATTAATTTATTATAAAGGCTTCCATCTGAAATGCACATATTTACATATAGAATTTTTGCACAGAAAATCTAGAATTAAGGCACAGGAAAGCTTTTCTCACAGTGCATGTGAAAAGTCTATCTTGTATGAGTATAGAGATGTCTTTTTAAATCACCCATGTTATAAAATCTTTTCTCACATACATTACAGGTGAAAGGTTTCTCTCCTGAATGGGTACGGAGATGTCTTTTTAAATCACACACCTTAGAAAATCTTTTCTCACATACAGTGCAGAGCAAAGGTTTCATTCCTGTATGGGTACCAATATGTATTTTTAAACTTCTGAGATCAGAAAAACTTTTCTCACATACATTACAGATGAGAGGTTTCTCTCCTGTATGAGCATGGAAATGATTTTTTAAACTACGCAGATGAGAAAATTTTTTCTCACATACACTGCAGGTGAAAGGTTTCTCTCCTGTATGGGTACGAAAGTGATTTTTTAAATTTCCCAAATCAATAAATCTTTTCTCACACACAGTACAGGCAAAGGGTTTCTCTCCTGTATGGGTGCGGAGATGTATTTTTAAACTATCCTGTACAGAAAATCTTTTCTCACATACATTACAGCCGAAAGGTTTCTCTCCTGTATGGGTACGAAGGTGTTTTTTTAAAGTACTGTACAAAGAAAATCTTTTGTCACATACAGTGCAAGTGAAAGGTTTCTCTCCTGTATGGGTACGGAGGTGTCTTTTTAAAGTATTCTGCTCAGAAAATCTTTTCTCACATTCAGTGCAGGCGAAAGGTTTCTCTCCTGAATGGGTACGAAGGTGATTTTTTAAACTTCTCTGCTCAGAAAATCTCTTCTCACATACAGTGCAGGGAAAAGGTTTCTCTCCTGTATGCACACGAAGGTGTCTTTTTAAATAATCCTGTGTAGAAAATTTTTTCTCACATTCAGTGCATGCAAAGGGTTTCTCTCCTGTATGTGTTCGGAGATGTCTTTTAAAATGTCTTAACACAGAAAATCTTTTCTCACACACAGTGCAAGCAAAAGATTTATCTCCCGTATCGGTGCAGAGAGGATTATCAGTAATATGGTATAAAAGATGTGTATTTAAGGCAGTCAATTGTGAAAAAGTTTCTTCGCATAAATTACATTTGAAAATTTCTTCCTCAGTGCAAGGTTGAAGCTTCACACTGGTACTTTTTACATTTAGACTAATGCTGCATGTCCTCCTTAGAGTACTTTCATCTTCAGATTCAGTAGGGTTGTGCTTAAAGGAATGGCTTTCACTGGAAGGTTCTTTTACTCTGGAAATACACAACATTTGCTCTTCTGCCATGCTGACATTTCTTTATATGATGACCTGCAAATCGTGATTGCCAGTAATGTGTTTAACGCCTTAAAGGACTCAACAATCGCTTTACTTTCCGACCTAATAATTTGAGCTGAGCACCTGTAGAGGGAGGAGAGAGAAATTTAGTAAGAATATCAACACTATACCATCATATTATGAATTTTACTCCCAAGTCTAAATTTACGATGCTTACAATGTGTTTCAAAACCTTAGTTGCGCTGGTTTCCGATTTTCTCCTTTAGATTAACAATAAAATTTAAAAGGTTGTTTGTGCTAGTAAGTGTTATATATATACAGAGGCTGTTCGCACATTTTTTAGACGATTTTGGTAAGCGGTAATAAAAAATCGTTTGCTGCAAAAGAAATAATTACAATTGTACTATGTTTTTAAAAGTCAAAATTATCGTCTGCGGCTTGAAAGTTTTGTTTTTATTCAAAATGACGTTTTTAACAAAGCAGTGGTTCGAAGGCTACATTTATGCTCTTTCCGAAGAGAAATATGCATACTCCGTTATCCAAAAACGATGCGAGAGTCATGGTTTTGTGATATCTAAAGCTTCGATAGGTAATATCGTCAACAAGAAAGGAAAAAAACGTCAAATTGGAGCCTCAAGTGGGACAAAAATTCCAAACAAGTATCCAAGGAAAAAACGGACATCTTCGACTATTGCAAAGGTACGTTGTTTAATGTTAAAAGAAAATCCCCCTAGTCAAAGGACAGTTGCAAAATCGTTAAAATGCTCGGTGTCCACTGTAAACAAAATGATAAACGTTGATTTAAATCTTAAGAAAGCGAAAAAACGCAATGTGCATCGTCTTCTTCCAAATCATATCGCTGAACGCAGGAGATGCTGCAGAATTCTATATGAGAAACACTTATCTAAAGAAAAATAGAAAACAATTGTCACAATAGATGAATCATGGGTGTATTTAAATGATAGCAACAAAAAAAGAGCCATTTATTATCATAAAAGGGGAGAAAAAAATTTAAGTACATGGTTCAAAGAATCGAAAGAAAGTTTTTCTAAGGGATTCATGATTGTTGCTGGTTTTTCTTATAATGGCAAGTTAAAAATAAAGAGAGTGGAAAAAAAATGTCAAGATTAACTCCAAATACTATCAGGAACATATTTTATCGCCAATTTTTCTGAATGAAATACCATCGCTTTACCCACAGTGTCATCAATCTGTGAGACTCCATCAGGACAAAGCTAGCAGTCACACATCAAAATCCACTGTAAATTTCCTAAAAGAAATGGAACAAAAAACTGGTATCAAGGCCATACCCTTCACAGATATCCCTACTAAATCTCCCGATGTATCACCTATGGATTTTTGTGCTTTCGGACTTTTAAAATCTGCATTATCCAAACGTCGTCCCAAAACCCATACAGGACTCTGGAAAGCTGTTCAGGAGGAATGGGATAGAATGCCTCTTCTGACACTTCAAAAGGCATTATTATCCTGGAAATTGCGGTGTCGAAAGATAGTTCAGAATAAGGGATGTCAAATAGAACATTTAAAACACAAGAATTTTATGTAATTTAGTTTTGTGAATACAATATACATCGTCTAAAAAATGTGTGAACAGCCTCTGTATATATAAACTAAAATGTTACAAAATATGTTCTGGATTTTTTATCTATTGAGCCTTTTAATTTATTGCAATTAGAGCACGAGAAACCTTACCCATTATAATTGTTTTTCCCAGGGTAGTTTGGATGAAAGTGCTACAATAATTTTTTTGCTATAAGAGGGATAATTATACTGGGACTCAATCTTTAAAGCCGATTCTGAATGGCTATAAAATTCACGTCAATAATGGGACTCGCAGCCACAGACTCTGGCACCAAATGCCAATGCCCTAGTCATTTGGCCATTGCCTAGCATTTAGTCCTGGTTAATAATAAGCATGTGCCGAGAATTGATAAGTTGTCGTTTTTCCAGATATCCACAAATCTACTGATATCAGCCTAATTAACAATAGATAAGCAATATTAATATTTTTTCCATTATATTCATTTCAGTTGTCTAAAATTCAAATGAATTTCATTATTAATTATTAAGTTTTATGCTCTGAAAAATTTGAAAAATCGATATGCGATTAAAAAGCTTGTTTATAACCAGATTAAAAAGTTCATAAACCTAATAAAATATATAAAATTATTACAGGCAGTAACAAAGGATATGTAGCTTATGGGGGTGTTTAGGCATATTTATCTGGAATGTAGTCTGGTGGCTACAAAAATTTTTCAGCATGATCTCTCCGTGTTTTAATTTGAATTTTTAGTATATAATACACTAGGATAACAGTGATAATAATCCTTCACATTTATTTCCTTTCTTCTACAGTATAATAGTGCTTTTATGTGATTCTTCAAATAATCTGAATTAAACATTTCACAACAGTTATCTTTGGGCCTTTCGTAGTCTATGACATATAGGTCAGAAACGCACAGCTAATGAGATCCATTACAGACCAAAACCTTTTAAATGTTGTAATATGAGATTATAAACACATGAAAATTCTAGATAAAAGAAATCGATACAGTTATCACACGATGCTCTTTAAAATTTACTTGTAAAACCGATTTAAATTTTCACATTTGGAAATATTAATAAAGAACTGCTTAAAGTTTTATCCCTTCTTATCTCTTATGCAATTTATTTTTGTTAACTTTTTTAGACTCTCTGATTCTAAATACAACATACCAAATGAATGTGGGGAATGACTTCAATCAACCAGTGACATACTGATTTGACAAATGGTATTATATAATTCAAACAGAATTTCAGTGTTAGAAGAAAAAAAAACTACACACACACTTCAGTAGAAAAATTTATTACATTAGGGTGAAGTGGGTAAGTGAGAATGCAGGTTTAAAACCCTAAAAAGTATAACTTTTTAAAAAACTTCCAAGTGTACTTTGAAGGAAAATTCTTGCTCTACTGTTATGTTAAGTTTTATTTACAGAAAAAAAATTGAAAAATGGAAATTTTTTATACCTACCAAACCCTTGCATTTTAACTAAGGTACCCAAGTTTGAGTACTAGCAAAAAAATAAAAAAAAATAACTGATTACCCACAATACAGAGTTAGTTTGAAAATACCCACTTATTCATTAAGAAATGAAGAATACAGATAAAATATATAAAAACTATTTTTTTGCAATACTACTTCAGTACTGCAGGGTTCTCACTTGCCCCATAAAAATATTGTGTCAGGGCAAGTGAGAACACAAAGGTTCCCGCACGTGTAAACAGCAGTTCCCACTTGCCCATATACTGAAAAAACCTGCTTTTGTATTATAACAGCCATATAAATAGTTTTTTCTGCCAACATATGTTTTCTACCTAGAGAAACTTTAAAACTAACAAACTTTTGCCATGTTTCTTTAACAGCTGATGATTGTTTTTTATTCCTAACATTCAAAAATAGTAAATTATGCAACTAAAACTAGTTTTTTGTTGCAAAGGAGAAAAAAAAACTTCAAGTAGTATAGAACATATAAATAAACAGCAAATTTAAATAGTAAGCTAGTGAAAAAGAAGATTTTGTTTTGTTTTGAACATATAATAGAAATTTTCATTTGTTACAATATTCTGTTAACTAAAGAAAAAAAAATTCAAGTAGAATAGAAGACATAAATAAATAGTAAATTAACTAATAGGCTAGATAAAAAGAATTTTTTGCTTTGAACTTTTAACATACATTTGTTACTTTAAAATAAATACATACAAATATACTTATTTTGTTAATATTTGGATATTGCTGAAACTGCTAACTTTAACAACAAATACCTGCACAATGAAAGAATGTAAAAAAAAAAAAATAGCCTTTTTTTCAGCATGAAATATCTATTCTATCTCTTGCCCCACTTATTTTGCCATAAGCAACTATTATAGTATGTATACAAATTTTCATACAAATATAACAACTTGTTAAAAACTTATTGAGATTCAAAGTGGAACTATATGATTTTGCGTTCTCATTTACTCCACTTTACCTTACATATGTTTTCAATTACATCAATTACATTTTTAACCACCCGACTTGTTTAATCAGAAATTATTGTATTGTAATACTGTTATAAGTATAAAGAACTGTGGAGCTAGGACAAAGTTTTTTTCAGATTAAAAAATTGCTTTTCATTGTTGTAACAAGTTTGAACAATGTGAACTTAATAACAGAAGCTGAAAATAGAAGTTCCACCACAGAGATCCTCTTGTGGGAAGAGGTTTGCAAATTTTCAAAGTTTCTGAAATACTTCTCTAAATGGTTTACAAGGGTTCACATTTTAAATTATATCCATTAGAAATAAAGAGGGTATGTGATGTGGCAGGACACTCCAACTTATTATCTTATGTATTTAAAGAATTATAAGTACAATGAGGGTATAATAGAGTTAAATATGTACAACAGATTGATTTACTAAACAATGCTTATGAAACACTATGCATCAACATTAAATATGGATGAAACACAATGTGAATATAGTATAAAGATTATGTCTGATAATATAAAGATTTTGTTAATTTCTTAGGTTTATCAACTGAATACTTTATATTCTATAAATACAAAGGATTCCAAGACCAAGTGGTTCAACACTTATATTCCTGAAGTAAACAAACACCTATTTAGTTAAAACTAATAAAAAGGATAGAAAATATATAAAAATTTAATTATCAAAGGCATGAATGGCAAGAACTCAGAGAAAAAATACTATGTTTGAACATGCTCCCATTTAACAGTTTCATTATTATATGTATTTTAGTAGCATTTAGCTTCACTTACAAAAAGAAGCATAAAATGTAGAAATCATATATGATTTTCAACATGTCACAAAACAGTTCTGTCATACAACACAGAAAAAAATACCAGTCAATTAACCCTATAAGAGTTACGAGTCACGAGAACTTTCCACTCGTAAATGTTTCTACTGGTTTTAAGATAATGCACAAGAAAAACGTGCAGTACTACTAATACAGTCTTTCTCAAAAGTGTTCGACAAAGTGAATTGCCCTCCCCTCCCCCCCCCTTCTGAGAGTGAGGAGGAAATCCTTTTGTGAGCATCCCCGTCCCTCTGAACTCATTATGTCTCCTGTTATTTGTAGTAAAATCTGGGCTGTTTTTTGGAATAGCATGGCATTTTGGCTTCAAAAATTTCCCAGGAAAATAAGAGGAAGGATGTAGTTTTAAAAAATAATTTAATATTCTAATATAACCGTAATTTTTTTAAATATTTAATACTAAAATAAAAATACATCTTAAAACAAACATGTAAAATATCCAGCAGTAAAAATATTTCAAAATAAAATACTTAATACTGTAAATTTATTTAAAGAAATACTGCAAGTAACTTCCTCTGAGAGTGGCCAGGTATTCATACTGATACAATAGGCATATTATACTTTGAAATAGTGAAGCGGCTTTTAAAGAACTTTTCAAAAAATAAAAAGTCTCAGGTGTGCTATAGTGAAGGTTGTTTACTTTCACGTATCGTCGTTACAATATTTGTAAACACTATATTATGAACACTTTTACTGTTTATCAGAGACTACAATTTAGCCTTCTTCCTTCAAATTTAATTCCATTATTTTTTAAGCTATTCAGAATATTTGTTTAGTCCTTACATTCATATGAAAATTAAAACTTACTTATTAGAAAAATAATTTATACATGTAAGCACCAATATGGTAGAAATTCATGATAAAATAAACTGATTTATTTTATTTCGGAAAGTTAAGATAAATTAGTTTATTTTCTCGTAGATTTATTGAAGTCATAAAACATTTTAATATATGAAATTAGACATATAATGAAATTCATCATTGCTAAAATTGTAAGCTTTAATGTGTATCATGTAAATATGTATTGTCACATTCACCAAAATGAGTCTCACTCTCATAAGATAATTTGGTTATTAACATTAATATAATAAAGAAACTAGAAGCTGGTGAAATGTTTGTGAAGCCCTGACCTTGCATTTGCACAGCATTGTCCTTTTCTTAAAAAATAAATTAAAAATAGATTCCTCCATTACAGGGGTGTCAAACTGGCAGCTACCATGGTAATTTTATGTGGCTGACGATGCTCTGAAATAAAATGAAAACAGGACAATATATCACGAAGAAAATATCTGGATATTAAAAAGTTTGCTACCCAAATTTTATGTTGTTTGGGAGTATATACTTGTGTGAGCAGCTACTTTTGTTCATGAAATTAAATAAAACCATCTACAGATCAAGATTAACTGAAAAACATATATCTGTCATAATGAAGATTAGCTGTTCTCAGTCTTTGAAACAAGGTATTAGAAAACTAGTAGTGGAAAGGGCTGCTAAGTTTACAGTTTAAAAAAAAAAAAGCTCTTTAAATACATTAATTTAAATATACAGTGGCTCTCAAAAGTGTTCGTACACTTACGATATTCAATGAAATAGGGGTTTATCCATTAATTAAAATGAATACTTCAAAATGGGTATTTAGTAATAAGATCTATAATCTATTCTAAATAAAACTACATGAAATATTTTAAAAACATAGAAAAATTTTATTTTTAAGAAACCAATAATCAAAAAGTAACAAAAACTTTATCTCACTAAAGCCATCGTGCATTTGTAAAAAATCTCTAAATATTAGTAAATATTCTAATTTTTCATTAAATTAATATTTAGTAGGATATCCTTTAGCATCTACAACAGCTTTTAAACGTTCTGGAAATAGATTGCACTAGTTCTTTTGTAATTTCTGCATTAATGTTCATCCATTCTTCCATCATAATTGTTTTCAGTTCGCTTTTCGTGTGAATGTCGTGTTTTCATACTCGAACCTCCAGTTCTCTCCAAGTATGTTCTATTGGGTTTAAATCTGGCAATTGCGGTGGTGTTTTCAAAACTTGTGGACAATTATAGAGACACCAGAGGCGAACGTTGAGAGCTGTGTGCTTAGGATCGTTATCTTTATAAAAAACAAAGTTGTTTCCAATACGCAAATTTTTGGCTGATAATTTTAAATTGTCTTTTAAAATATTTATATAAACAGCATGAATCATTATGCCATCATTATGCATTAAATACCAAATTACCTAGTCCTGATGCTGACATGCATCCCCACATAAGAACACCTCCACCGCCATGCTTAACTGTTCCTACTAAGTTCTTGGGATTAAGTTCATCTTTTTTTCTTCTCCATACAATTATATGCCCATCGGAACCAAAAATGTTAAACTTGCTTTCATCGGCAAATAAGACATTGTTCCAATATGTTTGGGGCTTATTTATCATTGACAGTGTGAAGGAAAGCCTAAGCTTTTTTGTTTTTCTCACTCGCAAAAGATTTTCTACGTGCAGAATGCCCATGTAATCCAGCTGCTTTGAGAACTCATCGAACAGTTTCAGTAAAATGTTTCATTAAATTCTGCAGAAACTTTTACAGCACTCAAACGAGGATTTTTCACAAATTTTCTAATTATAAATCTCTGATCACGTTTTGTTAACTTTGCCGGACGATCTTTTCTTACCTTGTTTTCGATCCGATTTTCTTCTTTAAAGCATTTTATCACATACTGCACAGTAGAATGGGATAAATTAAGTAATTTAGCAATATTCCAAACTGATTTAACACTACTATGATGAAAAATAAACAATTTTCGAATGCTGTTTGTTGTTTCTTTACGACTATGAGCCATTTTTAAATATTAAATAGAATATTATGGAGTAGGCAAGCAAACATTAAAGCCAAACGATATTTTAAATGCACCACAATTCAAAAATAAAAGTAAAGTGCCAGACGATAATTTTAATTATGAATTTATCCGAAAATATTTAGGTGTATGATGACTTTTGTGAGATAAAGTTTTTGTTACTTTTTGATTACAGGTTTCTTAAAAATAAAGTTTTTCTATGTTTTCAAAATATTTCACGTAGTTTTGTTAAGAATAGATAATAGATTTTATTATTAAATACCCATTCTGATATATTCATTTTAATTAATGGATAGACCCCCTATTTCATTGAAAATCGTAAATGTACGAACACTTTTGGGAGCCACTGTTATTTAGATAAAAACAATTATATAACAATATTACAAGGGCGGCTTCAGACCAGTTTTTTTTTTTTTGGGGGGGGGGCAATCTTAGGGTTATATATATATATATAAGAAAGAAACATCGTCTCATTTTAAATTTAAACTCATTTAGTATTAGGTCTACGATTATATATATTTTTAGGCTATGGAAAAAAAATATGCCTGGCTTTTTTTTTTTTGGGGGGGGGGGGGCAATTGCCCCCCAGTTGGAGCCACCAATGCAATATTATAAATTATTAACCAACATTCCCTCAATTACATAATGTGTTTTAATTATCCTATCTATATTCCTGATTCCTCACTTCAAAATATAATTTTAAGAAAATTTGTGGATGTGATGTGGCCCACATGAATCTTACCAGTTACATTAAATGGCCCCTGTTTTCATTGAGTTTGACACCCCTGCTCTATTACATTAAATATATACAAGCATACCATCAACGAAGTTTTAAACCACCTATACAACTCATATTTTATCTGTATATCCACATTATAGTTAATATTTCACACAAGAAAGTAAGTATAAAATTGTAAATATTGTGATACCCATGTGATTCTCATGTAAGCCCTCATTCTTTTAAAAAATACGATTTTTCGTCCTCCAGTACGGAAATATATACAGAATAGCTAATATAACAGCTATATTTTTTTGAACACTTAAAATTTCATGTGTTCTGTCCTAGAAAAGCAAAAGAATTACAGCCATTTGCTATAGTCTTGAAGGAAAATACCGAAATCAAAACCACAATCCAGTTAATATCTATTAAGCCAAATATAATTCAGTTTCAAAGTTAGAATTTGAAAATTTATTTTCTAATGATCAAAAGTAAGGGTAATTACCCTCACCTAAGGCGACAGCAATGAAGGCACAAAATTTGTAAACAAAGTCAAAATTGACACCTCAGAAACCATCTCACTTCTGTGGCATGACATGACGGTAGTAACCAGTAGTAACTAAATGGTGGCGCTACGGTCCGTGATTGGCAAGACACGATGAGACGGGACGCTAGTATTTTGGAGCTTTCCGCAAGTTGTGTGCTGAAAATTGTTCGGTTTACCTTAGCATGTGCAGCCTCTATTTCTGTTAGAGCGGTCAAGAATCAAGATATCCACGCGCCGTTCGTTGGCTAATCTAGCGGAAAAGTGTTAATTGTGTAGGATTACGAATTTTAAACGCGTGTTTCAATAGAAGTTATATTAATATTGATTGAAAATTAAGAACTGTTTAGTAATTTCGACATGATGGCTCATGCTGATAGTTCATAAGATTGGCCGACATTGAGCGATTCAAATAATGCTTGTGCCTCAACATCGAGAAATAAACATGATAATTCCGAAGATAAGCCAAAAATTGTGGATTCTTCAAATACTTCTCCAGAAATTAATGAAAAAGAAACATCTGAAGTAAACGGAGATGCTACAGACGGTGCAACTGGGTTGGAACGTACGTCAACACTATCTAACAAGATTGGTGCAAGAAGAAAGAAACAAAATGGAAAGACTAAATGGTCACCTGTACCAATTATTTTTTTGCCACACAGAGACAGTTGAAGTGAACGACATAATGATTCTCACAGATTTGGCGCAAATGGCCGAAGATTCAATAACCATGAATTAACTAATAATGTTAATGGACACAAACATTCTAGAAGTCGCGGATTTAGAGGTGGTTGTGGTAATGCATCCGATCCCGTCGTGAAAGTGCTGTAAATTCTGATATTCAGTGGTATCAAAGAGTACCTCAACAAGCCGTTTATGTTTCACACATTGGAGCTGAATATGTCTATGGATCCTTTAATTTTAGAGAAGCTAGCAAAGAACAGCTTATGCGACAAATTGAGTATTATTTTAGTGATAAAAATCTTATTAGAGATACATACTATTGCAAATCTTCACTGACTTTGGTCGTTAGAGAAAATAAACAAGGTGTTCTTACCTCAAATATAGTCAGCTCTCGATCTGCATCTTGATTCTAGTCTCGGGAGGGGTGAAAATATCCTGTAACTGTATTATCCATCATGCTGTTCGCTAATTAATTCAGACTAGAGCATAGAAACTACTCGTTGCTTTCATAATTATTATATTTAACACATATATTACATAAACAATTACACTTAACTACTTAACATCTATTTTAACATTACAGCACAACGGATATCGGTGTTTACTGATCACAGAGTTCGTTCTTTCTGCTTAGTCTCTGCTGGGTGGCGCTAGAGGTCAGGATCGCCTGTTGCCAGTTGTAACATTCTCCCACCTTGAGGCCCGACGGTCTTGGAGGGGCTCAATGTAGTTAGATTCAGTCTCTTAGGGGGTCTCACCATACGTCCAACTCTGGATACGACCGGTGACCTACCACTTGAGAGCACTGGCTGATTTCCTTTGTCCGGTTTGATGTTTTGGATACCTACAGTTTCTGGTGGAACGGTTCTTTCATCTGACGTGGTATTCTCAACAACTACTGGCTCTTGCAGAACCCTACTTTCACTGGCGGGAATTTCAAGTGGATAGAGTCGCTGTACGGGTCTAAGAAAAACTCCAGACTGAGTCTTCACCCTGGCTATTCTGACAACCTTATCTTTACCAGGAAAGATCTCAATCACTCTTGCTAAAGGCCAGTGAATACGATTTTTCTTTGCGTCTTCTAGAAGAACAACATCTCCAATAGCTAATTGTTTGTCATTCCGTTCTTTTACCGTTGGTTGACGTAACTGCCCCAAATATTCATTGCGAAATCTCTTGCGCAATTCATCTCTCAATCTTTGTCGATATTTAGCCCTCCTATTCAGTTCATTGCCATCCACTGCATCAATGTCAGGAATTCCTGAAGAAGGCAAGTCATGCAAAAGCATTGAAGGGGACAAAGGGACTGGATCTCTCAAATCTTCTGACACGTATGAAATGGGTCTAGAATTGATTATCTGTTCACAGTCGCATAAGATAGTATTTAACTCTTCATAGTTTAATGACGCTCGACCCAAAATTCGTCTTAAAAGTTGTTTTACCATTCGTATCAGTCTCTCCCACCATCCGCCCCACCATGCGGCAGATGGGGGATTGAACTTCCATCGAATCTTCTGGGTAGTGGCGACAGATAAGACAGCATCCCAATCAATATTACACAATGCCCTATCTGTACCAATAAAGTTAGTCCCATTATCTGAATATATGATGAATGGTTTTCCTCTTCTAGCGATAAACCGTCTCAAAGACAGTATAAAGGCTTCAGTTGACAAGGAGGTCACAAGCTCGAGGTGTACGGCTCGGAAAACGGCGCACGTAAACAATACAATCCATGATTTTGTGTTTCCTTTCAAATAAAGTGGGCCTGCCAAGTCCACACCCACGACTTCAAATACGGATGCATACCGGGGATGCGTCTTCCGGGGGAATTCCAGGTTCAGTTTCGGATTTCTGTGCATTGAACCGCTGACACTTTACACATTTTTGGATGACTTTTCGGATGGTTTTTCTCGACTTCAGTATCCAATATTTCTCTCTCAAATTGGCCATTAGTATCGAGACACCTGCATGCTGCAGTTCTATATGTTTCTCAAAAATTAATGAATGTACAACTGCGTGATTAGAAGGCAAGATAACAGGGAATCGGAAATGTTCTATATCTTTTCGGTATATTATGTTAGTCTTTGCTCGTAAAATGCCATCTTGATCTACTATTGGCCTTAAAGCGCGAATAGAATTATCTTCTTATCCAGTAAAGGAATCATTCTGAATCAGGCGACACAATGACCTTTCAGCTCTTTCAGTTTCTGCTACCGAGAGATTCGCAGTGTTCCGTTCTGAACTCCTTGCGTTATAACAAAATCTGAAAATCCAAGCTATCAACCTGACTATCTTCTGGAAAGATGAGAAATATCGGTAAAACCAGTCTGAATCTGAATTTTTCTCTTTGTTCTGAGAAGTCAAAATAGCTTTTCGTTTCTCTTGATGCAAAAGATCTTCATCAGGTTGTTCATCTGTTTGGGGCCATTCGGTTTCAGTAAGGTAAAGCCATGGAGGTCCCTCCCACCATCTGAATTTCGACAGTTGAGCTGCAGAACAGCCCCTTGATGGAAGGTCCGCAGAGTTAAGATGACCTGGAATGTGTCTCCAGGTAGATGGATTTGTTAGCGTTCGTATCTCTTGAATTCTATTATGTACAAACGTTCCCCATGAGTGTTCTCTCTTAATCCACCCCAAAGCTGTAGAAGAATCACTCCAAAGAACAGTAGCAATATTGGATAACTTCAAATCAGATAAAACTGTTGATGCAAGTCTCGAACCAATCAAACAGGACAAAAGTTCCAAACGTGGAATCGATATCGGTTTAAGGGGAGCTAGACGACTCCTGGAGTTAACTAACTGAACCCTGATACCTGCAGTAGTTGAAATTCTTAAAAAGGCGCAAGTTGCATAAGCACGTTTACTTGCGTCACAAAATACATGAAGGGTGATTTCGTTATCTTTATCATAGCTTATATTCAACCATCGAGGCACACGTAACTGAGAAAGGAAAAATAATTGATTAAACCAAGTTTTAAACTGATTGTTCAAAGGTGTTGGTAGTTCGTCATCCCATTTTATTTTTAGTAGCCAAGTTTCTTGTAGGATAATTTTTGCTACAAGTATGACGGGCACAGTAAATCCACTAGGATCAAAAATTCTTTGTATTAAGGACAGAGCCTTTCTTTTAGTCACAGGTTCATCATCGAGCAGCATTTGTTCTATCTTTAATGATAGAGTGTCGGTTTCAAGATCCCACAACAATCCAAAGATATGTACAGCTTCCGTTTCAGTTTCATTTATCATAGCATTTGGCACGTTAGATCGCCAACATCTCAAATTGAAATGTCCAGAAGACAAAATCAAATTAGATTCTTCAATGAATTTTTCGCTTTCTTCTATAGAATTTAGACTTATCAGGGAGTTATCTACATAAAATGAGTTTCTCAAAAGTTCTGCGGTCTCAGACAAATTATCTGGAACTTGGTTCAAATGATAATCAAGCGTTGCCGCCAATAGGAAGGGACTAGAAGTCAGTCCAAAAACTACCCGCTTGTGACGATATATTTTCAATTTATTTTCGGCATCGAACCACAGAAACCGTAAAAAATCTCGATCGGTCTCCCTAATGCTTATTTGGAGAAATGCTTTTTCGATGTCGGAAGAAACTGCAATCCGATATTTTCGGAAACGATTTAAAATTCTAGGTAAAATTTCAATTAAATTGGGACCTTTAGTGAGACAATCATTCAGTGAAGGAGAGTTTTTTAACCGTGCCGAAGCGTTGAACACAGGGCGTATTTTTGTTGTTTGGCTTGTTTCCTTAATTATAGGCCGATGAGGCAAATAATGTGTTCCATGTTCCTTTTCATCGGTTATACATTCTATTATGTCATTAGATTCCCAATAACTAAAAACTTCGTGATAGTCTTCCCTTTTATTCGAACTAACAAGTTTCTTATCAGTCTTACGAAGACATTTTTCAGCTAAGTCTCGATTACTGGGTAACATGGAGTTATCTAAAATCCAGGGTAGTGATACCTCATATCGACCATCTTTATTGCGTTTCACTGTGTCTACGAAATACTTTCTTGCTTCCTCTTCTAATAAACTCTTATTTTTGTTTTCTTCGTTATCCAAAATTCCCAATGTGTCTAAGCGCCAGAGGTCGGCCAGTTTGGTGTCGGACACATGTAGAGATAAAGTCAGTCCTGACAAGGAATTTTTTGTCTCAGTGTTGCCAGAGGTCATTTTGCCCATTAATGTCCATCCCAATTTAGTCTTCAAAGCTACCAATCCTCCCCATGGAAGTTGTTCAATTTGACTAGTAAATAAACTACCCGCAATGTCTGCTCCTAGCAGCAAATGAATCTCTTGGGGATCCTCTTGGTACAATCGAGATGTTTCTTTTTTAAAAATGTCACTGACATAAATTCCCCTATTTCTCAGTTCTCTAATCCAATACATATTTTTGACTTTAGGAATTACAGAACAAATTTTCTTTTCATCCAACACGTCAACTTCACAAGTGTGGGATTCATCTATGCTGCTTAATCTTATATGATAGCGGTTATGCTTTTCCGAAACTTCTAATCCGCCAAATAACCCATGGGTGACAATTTCTTCTTTTAAACTTTTTAATTGCAACCTTTCAACGACATATTTACTTATGTAGGAATTTTGACTCCCCGTGTCAATTATACATCGAATAAAACCTTTTTTACCATCTTTTCCATGAATACCTACAATCAAAGTTTGTAAATACACTTCCGTATAGTCAGATTGATTGGTCAGTACACTTTTCCCGACACTGCTATCACTTTTATTTTCTGTTTTTTCCAAAGAAACATTATTAACATTATCATGTTTAGAAAAATTACACATAATCGAAAGATGTTTATATCCACATATTGTGCAAATCGTTTTCGCTTTGCAATCACGCGCGATATGTTTTATGTGCAAACATCTAAAACAGGCTCCTTTCTTTTTCAAAATGGACTTTTTCTCATCCAAGGACAAGCTCTGTGCGAATTCGCAATCTCGACTGTTGTGTGAGTCATCATTACAGAACACACAAATCTGTTTATTTTCTATATTCCGCGCTACTTCGGTTTTACTAAATAAATCAACAGCTGTAGCACATTCCTTTTTTGCCATCGGATGATGTTTACCCTTTCCGGCCGACATGTGTGGGTCATGGGGGAAGAAAGGCCGGCGACTAGTAGGAGGGGGTAAAAACGTTTGATGGGGGAAATCATCTCTTTTCTGTTGAGTAAATGTCGCTTTAGTACGTTCAAGAGAAGTTAATTCTTTCATTAAGAAATTCATTAAGTCATTTACTTTGTAATTGTCAGTTGCACCTTCTGTTCTATTAAATGCGAGCACTAAATCTTGCGGTAGTAACTTCAAAAGCATAGGGCATAATAAGGAACCATAAGTATCAGACACAACTCCTAATGCGTCTAAACTTCTAATTTGTGTCTGACATCTATCAAATAAATTTCTGAATCCTTTAACATCACTCGAATGTTTCAGAGGAGGGATGTTTAATAAATTGCCTATGTGGGCGTCTATTAAGATGGATTTTCGCCCGAATCGCTCTTCTAACAGTTTAATAACTGAATCGTAATTCTCTGGTGAAAGCGAAAATCCTTCTACAATGCTAGCAGCAGTTCCCCCCAAATATGCTTTCAGATAGTTAAACTTATCAATTTTATTCAGTGACTCATTATTATTAATCGCCGATTGAAATGAATTCCAAAAATTAAGCCACTGACTACTATCTCCGTAAAATTTAGGAATCGAAAGTTTCGGCAGCTTCACCGTAGTCGTTTCTTTTGGACTTTCGATTTGGTGCGGAACTGCTGAGTTATCGTCATGTTTACGCGGTGGTGGGGCATTTGCCGATATGCGTTTCTTCGCCCTAAACTTCCATAGCGTTACTTTTTCACTATACTCTTCTATACTATCGAATTCTTTCTCATATTCTTTTGGTTTCAAAAGTCGTTCTAGATCGGTGTCAGTACCCTTTAGTGTTTCTGCTTTCTCGTTAAGTAGTTCTAAAGTTTCTTCTAACTCCTCAACGTTAACTTCTGTTTTAGCAATTTCAGCCTCTATTTTCTGACAACATCTGGTAATGGCGGTTCTTAACTTAGTTCTTTTTGTTTTTAATACGTTTATTGTATCTTCCGCCATTTCTTCTAACTTTCAATATAAACCGAAACAAAAACAGTACTTAAAACAATTTCTAAATTGCTACTCTGAGACAAATAATTCTATTTCAAGTTTCAGAAATTTCCACTCCCATCCCGGCAGGGATGCCAAATTATTGCAAATCTTCACTGACTTCGGTCGTTAGAGAAACTAAACAAGGTGTTCTTACCTCAAATATAGTCAGCTCTCGATCTGCATCTTGATTCTAGTCTCGGGAGGGGTGAAAATATCCTGTAACTGTATTATCCATCATGCTGTTCGCTAATTAATTCAGACTAGAGCATAGAAACTACTCGTTGCTTTTATAATTATTATATTTAACACATATATTACATAAACAATTACACTTAACTACTTAACATCTATTTTAACATTACAGCACAACGGATATCGGTGTTTACTCATCACAGAGTTCGTTCTTTCTGCTTAGTCTCTGCTGGGTGGCGCTAGAGGTCAGGATCGCCTGTTGCCAGTTGTAACACATACCTACGCTGCCGTATGGATGAACAAGGTTATGCACAATTATCACTAATAGCAAATTTTCCCAGAATTGCAAGACTAACAGATGATTTGCAGCTTATATTAGAGGCTGTCAAAAAGAGCAGCCACCTTGAAGTTTCTGATGATGTCAAAGTTCGCCCTGTAGTTGAACCTTGACGTTGGCCAATGAAAGATATATCTGTCAAAGGAATAATCGGTGGGGCTGCTAGTGTCAACATTAGTGGTCCTTTTGATCTTATTACTCCACAATTTTATAATATGAACTTAGATCCTACTCAAGATAAAAATGACATTGTTTTTTGTATGGTAAATGGAATTAACCCCCCTGTTGACTCAAACTGCCAGAGAGTTTCTGCAAGCAATTCAGATATTCCAAATAGACATGCATGCTCACCTGAGCAGCTTAAGGGCCTGTTCACATAGGAGTCCGTTGCGTTGCGTTAAGGAAAAGATGACGTTGAGACGAAAATAAACCAATCATATGCCTCCAAACGATTAGCGATGAAATTTTTAACGCCTATGATTGGTTTATTTTCGTCTCAACGTCAGCTTTTCCTTAACGCAACGCATCGGACTCCTATGTGAACAGGCCCTAATTCTCCTAATTCGGATTTAGCTGAACTTTGTCAGGCTGATAAACTTATGAGTCAGGATCACCAGTTAACAAGTAATCAGTTAGTAAATAAAATCAAAAATGGTACTTCATTTTTACCTGTACTTGAAATTCCTTCTCATGTTGATTCAAATGGTGTCAGCAGTATTGCTAATAATTTCAATGTTCTTAATGGACATTCATCTTCTGATTATATTTGAGCCCTTCAACATGATTTGAACAGTGAACTTACTTCTCAATACAAACTAAATGACTGTCAAGGCAAAAATAATGCACCTTTCTATCCGGTGACAAGGATTCATCCTCATGCTGATTCAGATATCAGAGGATTCAACTATTTCTAATATACTAACTTGCTCTTCAGATCTAAGATCTTTAGATGAAATAAATGCATATAATTGTCACAATGGACAAATATCCAATGGTGTCATCATTCCTTATGAAATTTTAGCAGACAGTACAGATTTGTCAGAAGATGAATCAACAGTACATAACAAGTCACCCGAACCGTCAAGATGTATGTAGGTTTGTTATGTTTTCTTTATAAGGAATTGTAGGGAAAACTATTAGGGCCTGTTCACATAGGAGTCCGTTGTGTTGCGTTAAGAAAAAGATGACGTTGAGACGAAAATAAACCAATCATAGGCCTCCAAACGATTAGCAATGAAATTTTTAACGCCTATGATTGGTTTATTTTCGTCTCAACGTCATCTTTTCCTTAACGCTACGCAACGGACTCCTATGTGAACAGGCCCTTAGAATATAAATGAATCATAAATTCTCTTTAGGCTATGTGCCTGTAAATTATGCAGTTTAGGATCTTCCTTTATTTCCATAATCTAACTCTTCTATATTTATACATTCTGGTTTTTACTCAAGTTTTGCAGTAATTAACTGATGTATTAATTTGTACTCACGTATTTGTAAAATGCTTTTATGTCTAATATTAAGGAAATATTTATGATAATTTGTTTCTGTTTTAAGTTTTCACATAAAAGATAAATACACGCACAAGTTTAAGAATTATAACTCACTATAAGTTTTTTTTCTAATTCTAAAGTGTTCTCATTCATTTTAATAGATCCCTCTTTGAAACTCGTTTTAAAAGACCCAGGACAGTTTAATTTTGACTTTAAATTTAAAATGTCTTCTTCCTTGTAGTGGTGGTGATGTACCTCTATCAAGTCCTCTATTTTCTTTATAGAGAATAGCATGTAAAAAAGGCTTCACTTGTTTTGTATTTAAGATTATTTTGGGATTAAGGTGCCGGACCATTGCAGCACTGACTCCACATTAAATAAGATGCAGTCTTATAAAAAACTAAATTTATTAAAAACTTAACAAAACGATGTATTTAGCAACTCGTTAACACAACGTAACAAGAATAAAGCCTTCTGGCTTAAACATCGGTGCATGTGTACCGTCCGGCGATCATGATTGCGTACCGGTGCACAGTAGGTTACAATCAGGCGTAATCCTCTCGCATGCACGCTCGCTCTCGCTTTTATGGTGAAGGTCGCCAGAAGGTGAACAGGCGAGTTTGCAGATTTGCATATTCTCCTCCCGCTTCTTCACGGCGAGGTGTTCTTCTTCGGCAGCGTTTCCTACGTCAGCGTTTCGGCTTTGTGGCAGCGTTTTCTATGCCACACCACTCCCCCTCAAGTGCTTGACACTGAAACTTAAGGCAGGTTAAAATGCACTCGCCTTCCGGAACATAGAACCATACCTGCAGAAGAATCCTTACTGCAAGTAGAATCAGAATTAGTATTTAACATAAATGCGGGTTTTAATATGTCAATGGATATGCATTTTCTGTTTCCCTTCCAAAATAAAGTGCTTTCTTTCACGCTTGATTACTTTAAACGGACATTTGTAGGGCTTTTGTAACGGTTTTTTAACCGAATCAACCCTAACAAAGACAAAAGGAACTGTAAATAAGGGCCTGTTCACATAGGAGTCAGTTGCGGAGCGTTAAAGTATTGAAATATATTTAACCAATGGCAAACCTCCGAACGATTAGCAATGAAATTTTTAACGCCTATGATTGGTTTATTTTCGTCTCAACGTCATCTTTCCCTTAACGCTACGCAACGGACTCCTATGTGAACAGGCCCTAAGTCTTTATGGATGAATGTGTCTCGCTTAGAATGGTTAGATGCGGGAACTGGTCTAATTTCTCTCATAGCTGCTTTCAAATTCTGTAAAAAATCACCTCTGGCGTAACTTCTTGTGTCCATAGTTATGGAAAAATTCACCTGGTAGACGTAATGTCGTACCATACACCATTTCAGCAGTGGTTGCATTAAGATCCTTCTTGAATGACGAACGTATACCTAGTAAACACTTGGAAGTTTTTCCACCCAATTCGCAGTGTTTTCAAGCACACACATCAGTGAGGCCTTGAGCTGCCGATGAAAGCGTTCAACTTGACAATTTCACTTGGGATTATATGCGCAAGTACGATCCTTCTTAATTCCAAGGAATCTGAGTTTCCGTTAGTAGTTCACTTTCAAATTACCACCCATGATCAGTGGTAGCGGAAACAGGTACACCAAAACGGCTTACCCAACCACTAACAAATGACTCAGCACATGTTTCAGCAGTTTGGTTAACTATAGGGAAAGCCTCTGGCCAGCGCGTAAAACGATCCACACAAGTAAGCAAATATGTAAATCCTTTAGAAGGGGGATAGGGACCAAGTATGTCTAAATGCACCTCCGCAAATCGCGCGCTAGGTAAGTTAAACTACGAAAGGGGTGACTTAACATGCGGGTTCACCTTAGAACTTTGACATGATAGACATGTAGTACACCAGTCTCTAACATCCTTATCCACACCTGGCCAAATGAACCTTTCTCTAACAGTGGCGCCGGAAAGGGGGGGGGGGGCAAGGGAAGGCACTTGCACCCCCCTTGAAAATTGAATTTTTTGTTTCTACCTAGCTAGCGCTCGTAAAATATTAGAATTTTCATTTAAAATCATAAAGCCTAACAAAACTGAATACTAAATTGCAACCTCACACTCGTTAACGCAAGCGCGACAAATGTCATTCCATGTACGCAGGAGCGATTAATCGCCAATTTCAGGTACGCAAGTGCGTTTAAACGCCAATGCCAGACGTTTGCTTTTGCGATTCAAAAGCAACCCTACACAATGTTTTTGCATCGCGAAAGGGAATCTTGAATCCGATGCATTTGAAACGCGTACACGTTCACGTGTGATAGGGCCTTTAAGACATTTCATAAGTGCTACTCTATAAATTTGAATTGTAAGGTGTAACGTCCAGAACGTGCCCCACAGGACAGTTGAACAATAGAAGGTGCAAATAGAGCGTACTAAAAGATCTTTCAATTGAACAACAATTGAAAGATCTTTTAGTACGCTCCGACGGGTAAAAACCTGTTTGAGATCAACCATGTCTCAAGAGAGACTTTCTGGTCTCTGTATGCTTAGCGTTCACAGAGAATCTGTGAGTAAAAATAAAGACACATTTATTGAAAAAGTAATTAATAGATTTTCTCAAAACAGCAGAAATCTCTCATTACTTTTCTCCGATTAGAAAAATAACACAAAAGTTTATTTTTTATAACCGTATTTTTAATAGTAAAGGTGTAAAAGTTTTAATCTATTTTACTTTGCCCCCCTCTATATTTGACTCTTCCGGCGCCACTGTTCTCTAACCAGTTTAGCAGTTGCCTTTACCCTAGGGGGAGACAACCCAGGCACAAGTTCAAAAAATTTTCGACGGAACTCAAGTGGAATGTATGGGCGTACTTGGTTATGTGTAACATCACAATACAATGAGATTTTTTCCCCTAAGTAACATAGGCTTCAAATTCAAAGATGTGCCGTCATTCAACAGCGATTTTAGTTCCTCATCGGACGCTTGAGCTATAACGAGAGCTTCATAATCAATAGGACTCGATAGCTCAATTTCATTAATTCTAGAAAATGCATCTGCTACGCAATTGTCGGATCCGGGAACGTTCTATATATCCATAGAAAATTGGCCAATAAATTCCAAATGACGGATTTGTCTTGGTGAACATTTATCACTACGCTGTTTTAAAGGCAAAAGTTAAAGGCTTATGATCAGTCAAAATTGTGAATACTGATCCCTCAACCATATGCCTAAAATGTTTAACACATGCATAAACGGCCAGCAATTCCCGGTCATACACACTGTAATTTCTTTCAGCCTTGGTCAATTTTCGAGAAAAAAATCCGAGAGGCTGATCAAATCCATCAACAATTTGACGTAAATCAGCGTCGATAAGCCTGCAAGCAGAGAAAAGCGTCGCGTCTATCTGCCGTCCCTGGGGAGGACGTGGACTAATGGTTTGTTGGACATGAACTAATGATTTTCTGATCAGCTGATTATAAGAACGGCAGCGTGGCGCCGTCATCAGACGAATCAGAACCAACGAACATCTCGGTAATTGGAAGTGAACCTACATTTTGATTCTTAGTTCGGCCGATAGATGGCTGCACCATACTGATTTGATTCCTTTAATTTACAATAGTTCGCCGTTGAATTTCTAATTGGCGTCACAGATTTGACCGTCCAATCTAGAAAAATTTCAATCACGTGACTGGGAGCGCGAGTTTCCGGAGTTAGGAAAAAAAGTTTTTCCCAACGTTTTTTCCAGTTTTCCCAAGTTTTTTCCAGTTTTCCCAAAGTTTTTTTCCAGTTTTTTAGCAGACATGGTCGAGACTCTCATCCAGAGAGCACCTTTCGTCTCAGAGGTCCTTTGAGCGACCGACTTCATACCGGAGTTATATCTCTTGCAGAGCTACGCGCTCTAGAGGCTTCTCGCCGAACACGATACTTATACTTCATCCCGGAGTTACTCTACTTTCAGAGCTGCATCCTGTAGAGGCTGTGTGCCGACCTTTAAAGCTTTTAGTTTCGTGACTGAAATAGCTGACATCTGGCTAGCGAATTTATTGGGCTACTGAGAAGGACAGTTCCCTCTATGTCTAGAAGTAGATCAAATTATCTGTAAATAATCTGTAAAAATTCATCGAATTAATTTTTAATAAAAGTGTAATTTATGTAGTAGACTGACTCTGAATGTTTATTCGCTACCCAGAGTCTGAAAATATCACACCCTACTTCCCAATTTTCTTTTGCCTCAAGGCAGATAACTTTTAAGAGTCGTTTAATGGTGCGGTGAAAGCGCTCAACGGGATTGCTTTGCGGATGAAATATTGATCTCCGCGTCACCTTAATTCCGAATTTCTCCAGAAACGTGGTCGTTAAATTGCTGGTGAAATAGGTAGCATTATCTAGTTGTAATTGCTCCAATTGTCAGGCACAACAAACATATCAAAATTTATGTATTCAAAATTTTCAGAAATAGTGTCATTCTAGCTCAGTCCAGATATTTACATTATGAGTTTTGTTATTTTGGAAAAACGATCGATCCAGTAAAATTAAATAAAGCTGCAATACTCTAAACGAATATTGTGGTAAAATGATGGATAGAAGAATGATACTTTCAGTCTGTTTTTGCTTGTTTTATATTTTTCGGTACTGAGTTAAATAAACGGTCCATACAGAAAAACAATTATTCAGGGAATGATCGCTCGAGATTTCACTGTATCTATACATAGTGTTACCTCATCGTTAATTGGTTTCAGAAGGCACAACAAGTACCGAACAAATTTTTCCCATAAGGAGTAATGTAAATTGAATGAGTTCATTCCTGAAAACCAGAAATCTCACATTTCGCCAGGAAATTTATAAATGGATGGGGTTGTTTTTATTATGCAAAATCTTTGAATTAGGCAGACATAATTTAAAACAATAATTAGATAAAATTAAATAAAATTTATCATCCTTCAATCTGTACTACTGAAAGAAGTTGATGGTCTAGTGGGATAGTGGAAGTAGAGGAGGAGAGAGGTTATTGATTGGAAGGGGAGTCTTCTTCCAATAAAACATCATGTGCTTACTCAGGGATTCTGTCTCTTAACACCCCCAATCCCTGTTGTAGACTCGGGAGTTTCACTACATACCTATCAAGAGAAACTTGCTACTGCCTACATTTCAAATTACTTCTGAAATGAGACATTCCTTGATCACTAAACAAGTCTACATTTCGGCTTGCTAGAGCTTTGTCAGGGTAATACTCTTGAACAAAATTTTGTAACTCAACCTATTCCGGAAAAACAGGATGCTGGGGTGCCATCTTGTCTCATACATGTTTGAGCATGTGTGACGAGTACCGAGCAAATGTCTAGTACAGAAGCATTTTTTTTCGCATTGAAATGCGACGAGTACTGAGATATGACTGTACATAAAAGTCAAATATCACTGTGTCTCCCGAACTGTAAGTCCTAGGAACCATAAGACGTAGAAAACTGACATTTTGAATGGTGGCTCATCTAAGGCCCTAGGTGCTCCCTAAGAAATCTAAAATGTCCAACCATTAATTGACTTAAAGAGGGCACACGCCCCCCCAAAATTAAAATACATATATAAATCTAAATACCCTTATTTAATGTTGGATCATGGTCATTTAATTATAGGGTGAACTCCTTTGAGGAATGACAACACTTTACTGCTATGGTTAATTTAAATTAAATGTATCGTATTACATAATGGGTGGTAGTAATGTATTCTGTAATGAAGCACAGGTATTTAGCTATAGATATATATAGGAAGAAAAAATAAAGGCAAGAAAATATATATAGGATAGAGATAAGAAAACTTTCATTCAAGTTCATCTTGAAATATAAGAAAAATTAAGAACGATTCAATGGAGTTTTGAATGTGTTAAAAAATTTCTTAAATGCATTATACACTGTGGTCTGATGCCTGAACTACTTCAGTTAGTTTGAAACTTGTTGCCATTATTAATTTTTACTCTGCACTTTCAGAAGCAGTGTGTAGTAGAAAGAAATGAAAGTTATTAGGTATGTCGAAACAAACTTGGTTTAATTGAAAAATGTTAAATAATTATAAATAGTTTTACCCTGCAAACTAGTCATACTATACACCAAGAAACAGATAATGTTGATGTTATGTATTAACTACTGCTACTTCCACTTCTACCCACTTTTTGTTTTTCTTCTATTCCTGTTGTTGATGTCGTTCAATAAAACGTATAGTAGATAATGTCGGTCATTCGTCTCCTCAATGATTCAACAAAATAATTACACCAATATAAAACAAATATTTAACAAAGTGGCGACGAGGTAAAACGAAATGGCTGAACTTACCCAGTTGATAGCGACTCTTCAAGAATTCGTTACAAAACTCAACTTTACTTCTTAATCTAATTAAACCAACATCAAGATTGAAGAATAATGCCTCACAGCTAGATTTTAACAAAAGTTACAGGCTCGGAGAAAGGGTTCAATCTCGAAATTATATATCATCTAACAAATGGAGATATGGCACTGTCGTTGAGAAACTTGGACGACTTCATTACCTCATAGAGTTGGATGACGGATATGTGCTTAAACGGCACTTCAACCAGCTAAGATCCTGTCAAGTTGAAAAGGCATTAACCCCTTCTTTAGATTTTTCTTGGCCCAAGAGAGTTCACTTCTCGCTGCCAGCATCCAGTCCTTCAATCTCCAGTCATCACAATGGTATTTCCCAGCAACAGCACGGCCAAGTTCCTGCACGTGAACCTCCAATGAATGTTACTTCCCGAAGTGTAAAACTCAATGATCCGAATTCCTTGCTCCATCAGTTACCCTCAAGCTCCACAGTACCACAAAAGAACAATGTTAAAACAACATCTGACTCCAGCATTACAGATCATCCAGTCCCATTGAGAAGATCAACTCGTCAACGAAAACCAGCTAAATCTCTAACGAAGCTAAATCTCTAACAACAACAAAAAAATTATTCGATGTAATTTAATTTTCCTTATTTCAATTTCCTTCACTAATTTTCAATTTGTATATAGGTAAATATTTAACGTTTTAAATAAGCATTGGAGAATTGTTATGTATTAACTACTGCTACTTCCACTTCTACCCACTTTTTGTTTTTCTTCTATTCCTGTTGTTGATGTCGTTTAATAAAACGTATAGTAGATAGTATTGGTCATTCGTCTCCTCAATGATTCAACAAAATAATTACACCAATATCAAACAAATATTTAACAGTTGACTGAAAATATCCCTTTCCTATCTGATCCGAAAATATTGCTAAAATATATGTTTTTAAACTCTTTTCTGTAACATAAAATTGAGAAGAAAAAATTGTATTTTTAACATAAAATTTATTTTTTAAATCAGCATTTGATATTGTAATGAATACTAAATTCCCATTGAAATGACTTTTATTTGCATTCGCGTTGGAACAAAAAAGCCTGCTAAGTCCAATGAAATTTTTATTCTAAAATTTATCGTTGACTTTTTGAAAGGGACCAACCTTTTTGGGCTAACTGCGGCTGGGTCTACTAAAAGCTTCTGATGAGACTTCGGGCAGCATGTTTTCCCTACTGGTTATCTTTGAGATACCATTCAAAAGCAGTTTAGCTTGGAAAGGGAAGAGGATCGGCTCGTCTTCACCCCCTAAGGAGAGGGGGGAACCGACTGAGGGGAGGATCGCTGCAGAGCGCACCGCATAAATCACTCGTTTTCCCCTGAATACTGTACAATGCAGATGTGTGTGGCCGCCTTATCACAAATCATCAAAGAGATTCGAGGGACCTTGGGGGGGAGGACCGTGACTAATCGACCCCCAAATGTGTCAACAGGTGTCGGGGGGCTGCGTACTGCAGAATTGTCTAGATGTGTGTGACTGCAGCATGAGGTTTTGACTGCACAGTCCAAACTTTGAGGATTTCCCCGTCATGTGTTGGGCAAGCCTTGAAACCGGTAGCGGACTGTACAGTCTCCGAAATTTCGATTGGAAAACATTTCACGTTGTAGCGTATTGGAAGTATGTTTTTTCCCCCTAAGACCCCACAGAGTGCACGACACACAGCTGTGTGTTTATCGGGGTAACATTTTTTCAGTTCCCGCCGTTTGTGCAAGAATTTGTGGCCTGAAAGCTAATCCTGGGCATAGCGGTTTCTCTAACAACACGTGAGGATAACTGTTTGGAAAAACAGATACGTTGGCCACCACGTCATAAAGCTGTCATAAAGCCACGTCATAAAGCCACCACGATAGCTTCATGCGAGTGACATCGGCGGGCGATAAAGTTTCGGCGTTAAGAAGAGCTGTCAGCCGATAATCTGCCGTCCCTCCCGGTTTTGTGAGAAAGCGAATTCTAAGAAGACGGACCCCGATTTCTCCTTCCGAGAGGAGAGGCTTGATGTTGTTTTTCGAGAGACGCTGCTTAGAATGCGCCCTGAGTGGACGTGTTTTTTTTAGGCTCCTGTGTTTTTGGGCCAGAATGGGTCCTGGAGCGTGCATTGTGAATCTGCATGTAAATTAAGTGAATATGTCGAAAGTGTCGAATGTTTAATTTTTTTGTTAATAAATTGTTGTGTTTTTGTTTTAAAAAATCGGCCTTCAAAATTTTATTTAGGACTCTGTCTTTCTTTGTTATGGATCCAATAGTTGTGTATTTTTTTAAGAAAGCCTAGGAGAATCGCCTTACCTACTTACCGTGACGCCACAGCGTGTGTGCGCGTGTGTTGCACGTGGGTTCAGTTGAGGAAATTCTCAAGGAAATCCTGCAGACTTTTTTCCTTGGGGATTTCCTGCACGTGCATGGCTACCTTAAGATAATTAGCAAAGGCGAGATTTTCGAATTTAGCCCTATCGACCAACGAGCCCTGCACACTTTAGTAGCGAAAGCTTTTGGAAAAGGAAAAAACTGTAAGCGCTTATGTATTTATTTAATACTATTTCTTTTGTAAATCTACTTTTTTTCCTAATGTATATGAAGCTTGAAACATTTTGAAATTTTACATTTTGAAATTTATCATGGTATAATACATCTGGAAATAAAAGGTAGTCACAGCTTGACAGTAATCCCTTGTATCATGTCTCCAACTCTTTTCCTTTCTCTTAGAACATTGGTTCTTAACCGTTGGTCCAGCTGAACACAAGAAGTGATCAGCAAAGTCGGTAGTGATTAAAAATAAATAAATGAGGTATTATAGTTTCAAAACCACCGAAAATACAACATTATAATAAAATTAGGAACAAAAAAATTTATTTCGCGCCCAAATTTTGGTTCAGATTCTAATTATTCGTGCATTTCTTCCATTTCCTGCCTTTTCAAGTGCGAAAAAAATTCTGTTCTGCTTTAAAGTCCCCAATATATTTTCTGTGACGGGGAGTCGACGTGGCACAACAATTTCTTAGTGTCTTAGAAATTTTACATTCAGTAAAGCAAATGCAAGCTAAAAAACCTCATGCATTTTTGAGCTTTCATACGCTTTTACGTTACCTGTTAAGTTTACTTTTACATTAAATTCGTTATTGTTATTAAGATGTGGGTCAAAACTTTCCACAGCACAACAAAAACTCAAAAAATTCATTCACTTCAGAAACCTATTACAAACGTACAAAAACTTTTATTTTGGCAATTTCTGATAAGAATAAACAGTACATACAATATTTGTCAAAAGCACAATGAAAAAAAAATGATTTGCAGTTAGTAAAAGTGTTTTCAAAGAGTCTTTCGTGAAAAGAAACTGGTCTTAGCGATCATCGATAATTTATCGAGGTAGTCCTTTGTGAAAGGTTTCACCCAGTTCAACAGATTAAGTTCCTTTTCGATTTGACGTGCCTATGAAATATTACTTCAGCCCTTTAGCCGTTTCTTTTTTGAGGAAGAAACGTTGCCCGGAGAGTACCACTTGGAGGCAGGCTGTTTAACACTCCCCTTTACAGCGAGAGCATCCGCGCAGCACGATGGTGGTGTGCTGGCGTGTTTCTCGCCTTTTTGATGGTGTGGAGGTGCACGATGTTAAGGTGGTTATAGTTTAGAGCCCGATGTTGTTGGCTCTGGGAGAGGCAAGCATGTATGAGCCTGATGTTGTCGGCTTTGATGGAGAGGAGAAGCAAATGAGCCTGATGTTGTCGGCTCTTGTAGAGAAGAGGATCATTTCAGCCAGGTGTTGTCGGCTGTGGTGGAGAGAAAGATTTGAGCCTGATGGTGACGGCTCTTGTGGATAAGAGGATGGCTTCAGCCTGATGTTGTCGGCTGCAGTGGAGAGAAAGATTTGAGCCTGATGGTGACGGCTCTTGTGGAGAAGAGGATAGCTTTAACCTGGTGTTGTCGGCTGCAGAGGAGAAAAGATTTGAGCCTGATGTTGACGGCTCTTGTGGAGAAGAGGATGGCTTCAGCCTGGTGTTGTCGGCTGTGATGGTGAGAAAGATTTGAGCCTGATTTTGACAGCTCTTGTGTAGAAGAGGATGGCTTCAGAGTGGTGACGGAGAAACAGTCAGTGAAAGACATGTGAAATTGATGATTTCGAATTGCTGGATGATAAAACTGACCGAAAGGAGCGTTGAGCAAAAACATCATAAACCAGAAATTGTACTGAGATGCAAAGTTTTGTAAACGAACAGTGATTTATTACACTTTTAAAAAATGCTGTTTCAAAATTTCGTTTTTTTTTTCAATAAATGTCTTCAGAAATTTTATCCATTTACGTAAATTTTGTTAGTCCTTAATTCCAGACAAAATACAGCCGAAAATGAGATGCTTGATTCGTCTCTTAAACCGAAGTCGGAATCTTAGTTCTTTTACAGATTTCATTTCTTTTTCCTCGGTTTGGAGGTTGCTACAAGGATCCAAGGTCTCCGCAACGTCTTCGGTCTGGATATAGTCAAGACAGTCGGTTAAGAACCGGTTCATGAGCTTGTACCGACGCTTAGGAAGTTTAAGAGGCTTTTTTGGAGGTTTTCGTGGAGGTTTCGGAGGTCTGGCCATGAAATATTCGTCGTTAGAACTTTGTGTGGCAGTTTCGTAACAAAGATCGGACTCATCTTCAGCAATATCCTGGCCAGCCTCCTTTACAACATTCTCTTTCCCTTTATTTTCTGCGATAAAAGCGTACAGAGCGAAGATTGCAGTTCCTGCAAGCAAAAACCAATATGCGTCCCACATAGCATACAAGAACACAGCCGTTATAAGAAATAGCATGACGAATGATGTATTTGTGAACAATTGAGAATAAGTCAAAATAAACGCCAAAAATACAGTAAAAATTGATAGCACTGTCGTATAAAACAGCAGAAAATTCAACGAGGTTTTAGACGCTTAAACCGTCACAAATGAGCGCACGGTTTAAAATGGCGGCGTTAGAAAACGTCTGTTGCGTAGCAGTTTTGTTGTAACAATGTGAAATACTGTTGATGATTAACAATGCTAAGAAATGCTTAGTGTTAACCCAACAATGGGAAAACACAGTATCTGCTACAGTGCTTTCGGTACTCTGTTTATTTTAGGCTATTAATAAAATTTTGTTTTTGAATATGATGGCAGCATGGTCATTCTTAAATCCTTACTGCTTTAAGGGTCTGTTCACATAGAACTTGTCAGCGTCAACGCGTTGAAATAATTTTAACCAATCGCAGATCTGAACAATTTCGTGGCTAATCGTTTGGAGGTTTGCGACTGGTTAAAAATATTTCAACGCGAGTAATGCTGACACTGACGGATTCTATGTGAACAGGCCCTTAGAGAAAATGCGTGTATAAATTATGTTTGACAACTAAAACTCAGTGGCGTAGCGAGGGGGGGGGGGCAAGGGGGTCTATCATGCCCCGGGTGCTACTTGCAGAGGGGCGCCAATATAAGGTCTATATATTACATTACTATATGTTTTTCGGGGTGGGGGTGCCAATATAAGGTCTATATATTATATTACTATATGTTTTTCGGGGGGGGGGGGGCGCCAATATAAGGTCTATATATTATATTTATATATGTTTTTCGGTGAGGGGGCGCGCCAATATAAGGTCTATATATTATATTAGTATATGTTTTTCGGGGGGAGGGTGCCAATATAAGGTCTATATATTATATTAATATATGTTTTACGGGGGGCGCCAATACAAGGTCTATATATTATATTACTATATGTTTTGCGGGGGGGGGGTGCACCACAAAGGTATCGTGCCCCGGACGCCATTTATGCTCGCTACGCCACTGCTAAAACTACTTGGTTGGATTTTTCCCGCGTAAAGCTTCCACGTAGAATTTGAGCCGCACATGATGGGTAATGTACTGGTTACCTCTGAAGAGAAGATCCCCGAGAAACTGGTCACTCGGGGACAGTTCTTTTTTGTTGAGGGGTGGAACGTTAAAGCGAAGGTCCACGAGAGAGGAAGAGATTGTCAACCAAACATACCCCACTTTTCGCCAAATATCAGCATTTGTCCCAAGGAAGAGTCGAACAGGTGTTTTTCTGTTGATTGGCAATGGTTTAGTCTAAGAAAAGGCAGTGTTTACAAGAAACAGATGGGGAAAATACACATCTGCAGTTACAATTGAAAGGAAATTTTAAACACTATATTACCTATTGGAACTATATTAACTGCCGTGATGTTCTGTATAATCTGAAATATTTAAATGCTGATTTCTGAAGTCTATTTTCCAACCTATTAAGTCTATTTTCTGAAGTCTATTTTATAAATTTGCAACCAAGCAAAACTTCTTTCCCGTTTTCAGTAACTTTTAAACTGGCCAAAAATATGGCTAACTAAAACCAAGTTATGAGAAAATATTTCAAAGAGGGGGAAATTAAAGTTTGAAGAAAATTTTCCTTATTCAAGTTGCGGAAAATGGGAAAATTTTTTAGTGTTTGTAAGAACTGGGAAGAGACAACTCAACTCAACCTCTCGCTAGTGGAGGGGGATATAGAAGGAGATGCGGGCATGTTGGCTGACGTGAGGAGCTGCATATGGTGTATTTTCATTTATTGTATATGTTGTGTAATGTGTTGCTTTAAAAAGAAATTAAAGTTTAGCAGCTAAAAAGAATACGATCTTTTTATTTGTGTGTGTGATCAAAGTCTCTCACCGCCTTTACCCACTCATCCAACGAAGAAGGAGTTCTACTGTGTTGATAAAGTTAATTGTGAATTTTGATTAGGAGAGGTCATTAGGGTAGCACACTTTAAAGGGCAGGGCCGACCTTGCCAGTTGAACCGATTTGATCTGGAAAATTAAAAATATGTCTAAACTGAAATGGCTTTAACATATGAGCTGTTATTTTTGAAAGTGGTATAAGTCCATTTTTTCATGTATCGAGATTTTCAAAGGTTTGTATTTGAATGAATTTAAAAATATTGGCAAACGTTAATCAATTCGAGTGATGTTTTTAACACTATACACCTTTTAAAATTTACTATGAAATAATAATTATTTAAATTATTTAAAAAAATAAACGATTTTTTTAGCTCCAAATAGACTTATACCACTTTCAAAAATAACATATTATAAAAAATAAAAACAAGTGGAAATTCAAGTCCATATTTTTATATACATTAGCTTCACTGAAATGGATTTTTTAATGTAAACTCTTACTTACCAACATCACTATCAGACCAAATTGACATATTATCGTCTTTTTTATAGGTATGTGAACTCATTGTAACAACTGTATGAAATATTATTTATCAAAAACTTTGATTTTCTGCTTTAAAAACAATTATATTTAAATAATACTCACGCTGCAATCTATTAGCATAAGAAACACTAACCAAACAGTAGGACTTGCGAAAGAAAACCAAACAAAATCAGTGAAATTACTTCTGACCACTTAATCAGAACAATAATACCGTTATCTTGTTAACGATGTTGCATTTAAGACACTAGCTAAGTAAAATTTGCTAAAGTGTAGTGTACATTGAAGTCGTAATAATCAATGATAATTGCAATAAGCAAGTTGCTTTTATTATAATTATTAGGAATAGACTTATTCCACTAAAAAAAAATTTTTTTTGCAATAAAATTTTATAGCCAAAATTATTTTGTTTACTTTATGAAATACTCCACTGAAAGTCTGATTATAAATATGAAGAGAAGGTGTCTATATCTTACTAAAGTTACCGTTAACTCATTTTTTTTAAAGTGGACTTACACCACCATCAAATATACCAGCTCATATATAAAAATAACGACACACAAAGTGTGTAATTATTTTTTTTTTTAAACCAATGCGGACACACTTGTCATGAAGACTTGCCTATAATACACCGCAGCTATTGCTGGCAATTTTATTATGGGGACGCCATATAAGCGGACCAGCATTACCCCCTATGAAGGGATGACATAAACGGAGGCATTTTCAGTGGCGCAACGCCGGGATTCGATCCGAGCACCCTCAGCACCGAAAGCCAGCATTTCTCAGAAACTGATGATGCAATTTCTATAAAACTTGGTAAATACGTTCATTTTGATGCAAGGAATAATGTATACTGCTGGGTGGAAAAAAATGGGTTTTGTTTTTAAAAGATTTTTCAATATTTATGATTAAAATTTAACAGGGTTTGCTTACTAATTTGTTATTACCCATTACTTAATTACCCAGGTTCGTTTTAACCCCAGCATGTAAATACTGTAGAAAAGATTAGACACAACTTAAATGTTTACATAAATGATGAGGACCAATATTTAAAAGTTAACAACAAATATTTATTACACACATAAACAATTAAATTACAGTATTAAAATGATTAATTAATCAAATTGGGTCCTCACCGGATAAAACAAGGTATGTATCATTTACGGGATTTTAATTTAAATTTAAATCTTAAAATAGTACTGTCAACAGGCAACAGAAATGTAGAGACTGACTTACCCCAAATCGGATAGCTAAGACGACATCATTGGGATAGTGGCAGGGTGGACTCGAGAGTCCACCACAGGGCAAGCCCGTAGGCTAATCACCCTCTGCACACCTTTAATCCTCTGCACACACTCTCTCTATCTCTCTGAAAACTTTTTCTCTCTAACTATGTATCCTTTCTACCCCTTAATATTTATCTCAACTTTTTGCATACATGTTTTCACCTTCCAATCACAGTATTTTCTTCTCCATATAAACTCCACCTACGTCTTAAAACCCTTTTCTAGTGGCCCTAATATTTCTCTTTTATTAGAATCACACTTCTCATTGGACCTATACTATTTCACATTTTCATATTCTTTCACATTTTTCCCCTTTTCCTTTCTACATTTCTTATATTTTATTTCTAACACCTGGTCAGTTTTATAACATCTTTTCCTGACCATGATCCGACAATACTGCTACTGTTGTGTAAATTTCACTACAATCCTTTCAATTCTTATTCCTTATTCTAAGGGGCTTTTTCGACTGACCCTCGTCCAACGCAACTCTTTTATCATGGGGGCCTTTTAACTAACCGCGATCTAATTTTACTACTGTGCCTTTTCTTATGGGGGACTTTTATATGGGAGCGGCGGCTATTTCCAAACCTTTCCCTCTCTACCATAAATATATTTTTATTGCGTACGTTTCCCTTTTCTAACAATCTTTTAAACTTATGTAAAAGGCCTTTTCTTATGCTTTCACTACATTTTACAATGCATAAAAGAATCTTGAAATGCCTTGTAGCTTTTAACAAATCTGCGAAAACCTTTTGCTGGCTTAAAGAGCCAGCAATACTCACAAAAGTCTCAGAAAAAGAAAAAAAAATTTTAAAAAAAAAGAAAAAAAAGTTGTAAGTCCCGATTTTAGATTTAATACCTAATTGGTTGAGAGACCTACTACTAACTGGTGGAGGACCCAAATTGAAATGATAAACATACATATATAGCACAAAAATACCAGGTTATATATATATACAACACACAAAAAAAAATTATCAAATTCTAATCAATGTAAAAGTAGACTCGTTAGGATAATATTCTTAGTAAAATTTAACACTTTCAACCAAGATAAATGGCTTCTTTTCCAAAATTAATCCTGATAGTAACACTTGTGCTTAAAGTGTTCAAAAAATAGGTATTAATATAGGGGAAAATTATCCAGTAGTAATATAATATAAAGCATAAATAAGAATGAATAAATTATAAGAGTACAATAAAATTATAAATAATGCCCAGACACAAAATTTGAGTTGCTGAAAAAAAAAAAAATTGATATAACCAATGTTAAAATAAGCTTACTAGAAGCAACTCGTAGCATATATGCATACTGGTAACCAACCTAAATAACATTTTGTACCTAAAAGTAATTAATACTAATTCTTGAGCTGAAGGTATGCAAAAGAAATGGGTATAAAAATTAGAGCATCATAATAATATATAAAGTGCAAATAAAAATAACTGGTTTAGAATAAAGAAATGAATTTAAAATAATTAATGTCCTGAGTATATATTTAACGGGATAAACAACATCAAGTAACCATTTTTTTGGGGGGGAAACTTGTATAAAACGTTGAATCCACTGGAAGGAAAAATGTTCTATGGAATATATATAGTTCTTGAAATGACAGCACTCACAACGGAAAATTCTAAAGTTAATCGATGAACAGTGTCGACGGATTAAGAGCTAGGTTCTGGTGAACACAGTTTCTTGGACGGGAAAATTGTCCGTGGCATGTTGAATTACTCCAGCAACGTCCACAGTGCAATCGTAAGACCTAAAGAGTTGGGTAACACTCTGATGCACAAGAGAGTATCGACGAACTAAGAGCTGGCCTCTAAAACCAGTCAAAGACCGCTATTTCGTCTGGCTCACACGAGAGTTAATTACGTGCACTATCTGCAAGCGCACTGCCGATGAAACGAGCGCCGCTGTCGATTACTACAGGCATGTATGAAGATGAAGAAGATGCACGTCCCTCTGTAGATGAAAACAAACACTGTCGTACATTCCGCAAAATCTAGAAATCGTCGTAAAACGTAGGAGACTGCAATCAATCTCACTCTCCGTTGCATGAACCGCTCGCCCGATGACTCGACGAATAACTCGTACACGACACTGCTGGCCTTAAAACTCGGCCACAATGTGGAGATTTTTAAAGTTCTTGTGCTACTAGAGCAACATCACTCATGTGACTTCATGATGAGAGCTTTAAACAGCAACTTGAAAGGTTAAACAAAAATTGTGGTGCCCAGGAAAGCACCAAAAGTAAACAACATTGAGCTATAGGGTAAAGTCTATCTTACAATTCATGTTGAATTGACAGTACAAAAAAAATTCTTAGTCGTATAAAGGGTAAAATTAAAATAACTGTATATTTAATAATTGTTAGTCATTAAATTAAGACTTATTCTCTTATAATGTAAAATATAAAAATTTCCTCTTATATTCATAAAGAATTAGGGAGAAGAAAAAAAATGATTAATTACATAAATGAATATCTATTATGGCATACCTTTGTATAAAACAACCAAATATCTAATGATATTGTAACACATCCTCATTATTATCATTATTAATAATACTACTATTATTATACACACATTATATATACACATTTCTGTAGAATGCCTGTTTATGCATTCATGTACTGTGTTAGAGAAAAAAAAATATTTATAATAAAGAAAGTGAACGCAAAATCTATATATACGAACAACAATGACAGGTGATCAGTCCGCCAAAACAAGATATATTAGAAGTTACATCCAAAATTTTAAAATTTATTTTGTTTTTGATTTGTTATTTTAGAGTTAAACAAAAATGCAAACTGTAATGACTTTGCGCCTCTTTCACACCCGGAATTCCTGAGAGGGCCTAACGGCAAGACGTCCATTATCAACCTACCGTATTCATCGGTGACAGTCGCTTTGTCACCAAGTTGTGGCAGACGCCGCGTCGCCATCGGACAATTAGGAAGCCGTCTTCTGTAAGAAATCCCCCTCCTTGCAGACAAAGCCTGTCCCGAGGATAATCATTTAGCCTTTAGCGGAAGACGCGGAATGGTTTGAAGACGGTCTACAGAAAGGAATTCAAAGAGAGCCCGCTTCAACCACCCACAGATTTTTGTGAGGATATATAGTCGCCACCTTGATGTAAATGGGGGCAGTTGACTTTTTTTTACAGGTGTGAACAACCCTCGTCGTCGGACGTGTGCCAGAGACGGAGAGCCTGCCGCGTTCCTCTCATGATATCCTGAACCCGCGAATTATCCTTAGATAATGTTTACTTTGTAATTATTGTATAGAGCCTATATTTATTCTCGAATGCCAATAAAGCATTTTGTAAATATTAAAGGCTGTCAGTCTTGGTTTTAGGCGAAGTCCTTACAGACTGTTATTAAATGGTGTCAGAAGTTACGATAGGATATCAGTGATGAACGAAAGGATTACAGGTAGGCCGATTCTTTTTATCAGATTCTGGCTTTGATTTAAAAACTAAATAATGGTTTTGTATAAATGCAATAAGTAAAATTATTTTATTGTGTTTTTAAATGGTATATTTATAAGTAGCCATTTAGAGTTCGCATTAAGAACTAATATTTTAGAAATTTTGATGAATTAAATCAATTTCTGTGTTTTTTTAAATGGTATATGTACAAGTTAGCCATTTAGAGTTCGTATTAAGAACTGATATTTTATTTTAGAAATTTTGATGAATTAAATCAATTTCTGTGTTTTTTTTAAATGGTATATGTATAAGTAGCCATTTAGAGTTCGTATTAAGAACTGATATTTTATATTAGAAATTTGGATGATTTAAATCAATTTCTGTGTTTTAATGGTGTATGAGTTAACCATTTGAAGTTCTAAGTAGGAACTATTGTTTTAGGAATTGTGATAAGTAAAACCAATTTCTGTGTGTTTTTATGGTATATGAATGAGTAACCAGTTAGTGTTCAAGTAAAGAACCAATTTTTGTTTGTTAGGAATTGCAATAAGTTTAGCCAATTTCTGTGTTTTGTTAATTGCAAATACTGTAGGTTTTTCTCTATTTTTAAAGGAAGTGAATTTTTTTGCTTTTGATAATAACAGTGTTTATTTAGTATTTTTTCTTTTAATAGTAACAGATATATTTAAGTTTCTTATGCTTTGATATTAACAGTGATAATTTAGTATTTGTGTATTACTGTGTGGGAAATCTATATAGAGCGTTGATTAATTTGAGAATTCTGTTTATGTGTATTCAGTATAAGAGTTCGGTATTTTGATTTGATAGGTATTGAGTAAATTGTGAATGTTTATATTGTGCGGTGCTAGTTTGGTGTTCATAAGGGCTAAAATTATAGTTCGGTCTAAAATTGATCAGTTTTGAACTTGTTAGTTCCGGTTAGGACACATACCGTCGGAAGGTATAGCTAGTAGCTGAGGGATAATTTTATTGTTTATCATAAATAATTAATAATAACCCTAAATTAGAAACCCTAAATTTAGAAAAATGTCCTTTTTAAATAAGGGTAAGAAAGGGGACCTTTTAGAACTTTTAGAAGAGTTAGGAGGACTAGCTGACGATACGCTTAAGATTTTCGAAATTAAGAAGATCATTACAGAAAATGAAAATTACGTCGAAGAAGACGCTAGACTCGCACTAGAGCGTATTATTGAAGATAGAAAGGAACGTGAAGAGAGACTTCGCCAAGAAGAGAAAGAAGCGAAACGAGAAGAGAGAGAGAGAGAAAGAGAAGACAAAATTCGTCAAGACCAACTTACTCTCGAAATGAGGAGACTGGAATTAGGAATTAATGGAGACAATAGAGCCCGAAATGGGAGGGACAGAGATGCAGACGCAACTCAGAACATTCAGCTCCTTAAAACCATACAGAAATTTGACGAGAAACGGGACGAAATGGGCCTGTACCTAATTAATTTCGAGAGAAGAGCAGAGATGGCGGGAGTCCCTAAAGAAGATTGGGTGCCATATTTGTTAGGGGTACTAACCCCAGAAATTTCCAACATGATGGCCAGAGAATCGCCAGAACAGGCCAAAGATTATGACTACGTCAAAGAGATGATTCTTCAGAGATTTAGGATGAATACAGAAAAATTAAAACAACTGTTTTATCGCCATCCTAAACTCGCAGATAAGTCATGGAGGAATTATGCCCATGAGCTTAGTGGCTATTATGATGAATGGATAGCAGATTTAGAAATCACTACATTTAAGAAACTGAGAGACCTACACATAACGGAACAGATGAAGAGACGGGTACCTGCCGATATAAAAGATCATTTTTTGGAGCAGTGGATGCAGATTAATACTCCTTTAGAATTAGCGGAAAAAAATAGATAAGTATGAAAGCTTGCAAGACAGTTTCCGAACAAGAGAATTCCCAAAGAATCAAAAGTCCACAGATAAATTTAATAAGCCATTTAAAAATAACCATAATTTTAAGGAAGAGAAGAAAGAAAAAAAAGATGTGGAAAAAGAAGCTTCTAGTGGACAAAACAAGGAAAGAATTTTTGAGAAAAGAAAACAGCTCCGTTGTTACGAGTGTGGTTCTTATGACCATCTGAGACCACAGTGCCCTAAGCTTAAAAAACCAGAAATTATCGCGGCAACAGAAACCAATGGAGGAGATTCTGGCAGCGTGATGACTCCGTATATCAGTCAAGGAGTCGTAAATGGAAAAGCTACGTCCGTTCTGAGAGATACAGGAGCGAGCATTGATTTAGTTTCTAATAATTTGGTACAACCCCATATGTACACGGGAGAGCATGTTTGGATCGGCTCACCTTTAATGGATTCACCCATTTGTTTACCTGTAGCAGAGATCGACTTAGAATGCGAATGGGGTCATACTATAACTAAAGCAGCCGTCAGAAATACAGTTTTCGAACAGAAACACTATTTACTAGGAAACAAAACTGCAGCCTTGCTTGACGAGATGAAAATCAACAGGGATGTAGAAGTTCAAGTGATAAATGCTGTGCAAACTCGGGCAGAAAAACGAAAGGTAGAAAGAGAAAGACTAGCCACGGGAGGTGAGATAACGAAAATAGAGCAAGTGATTCCCGGATCAGAAGCGGTAGAAGAAATCACTTCGGAAGAGAGCGCGACTATCTTGCCTCTCCAGGAGAAACAAATAATTACTCCCGACTTATTAAAGACTTCACCCGAAGAATTTAGAGTTGCACAAAGTGAGGACGAGGAATTAAAAGTAATTTTTGATAGGGCGAAAAGAAAGACGCACGAAGAAAATAAGTACGTAGTGGTAAAAGAGATGTTATTTTACCAGAAAAAAAATAACGATGGAACCACTAGAAAACTGCTTATTGTGCCTCGAAAGTATCGAGAGAAATTAAAAAGACTCTGCCACGAACATACTAATGTTCATTTAGGCGTTGCTAAGATGAAAGAATCATTAACTCAGTATTTTTACTGGCCATATTGTCACTTAGATATAAATGATTACGTGTCGGCTTGTGACAAATGTCAAAAGGGGAAATGCCCTAATGTTAAGAATAATAAGAAACGTCTTAACACTGTTAATTCCCGCCGAACACCAGGCTAAGCCGAAGTTTAGTCGTAAAAGTTTAAATGTATATTATAAGTATGTTGATTAATTGTAGTTCAGTGTAAAAATGTGACCAGAAATTAATGTGTATTCGTTTGAGTAATGTTTTTTTATGAAGTGTAACATGAAATTGTTTGTAAATTTGAGCGACTCGACCATAGAAGTTGAGTTTTGCTTTAAAGGAAAATTCAGGTGAAATTCCTTTGACGTTATCATATTATAACGGTTTTGTAGTGGCAAACGCCATATGACAGTTTTATGTATGCCGTGTTGGAATGCCTCAGATAGGTATTAATTAATGTTCAATTGTAACATTTTATGTTCTGTTTTGTTTGTTGCATAAGCCAGTAGAATGCCTCAGAAAGGTGTTGGCTAACTTTTAAATGCAAATGTGTATGTTTTTGTGTATACCTAAGAAGGTAGTAATTGGAGTCAAAATGCGCTCCGTACGGTGTTTGAATACCGCAATTGAATGATTTATTGTGAACTCGATAAGTTTTGTCTGAAGAGTTGTTACGACAACAGATAAATGTAAGTGTTGTCAAAGAAACAAAGTGATTAACAGGAATGTGAAGTTTGTGAGTTTTTTTTTGATAAGGAATGAGCCAATGAGTTATTATATTATAATTTTATGTCAGTCAGTACTGAAAAATTAGACCCTAAATCGATTGTGAATCCTATAGTAGGATAAAATGAATATTTAAATTTAGGTCACTGATGACTGTCCACTTAAATGGAAACGGCAGATTGGATCACAGGTAATCGTGAACGAATTAAGTTCCCTGATCCAGGATTTACGGAAAGCCGAGTATTAAATTGTTTTATGACGATAAGTGTTAAATGTATTAAAAGATAAGTAAGAAATTTAAAATTTTCATGTGTATTAGTAACCGTGATGATATGTTCTGTATGAAGTTTAGGTATCCATTTTGGATTTGTGTTTAATTTTATTTGTGTAAAGTTGTTTCATGGTAACTGTGTTTAATATCAATTTGAGAATTTATTTGTGTCATGTGATCACAATTAAGGTAAATTATGGGATCCCAGTTGAGTGATTTACTAGTTATAATGTTTTTTATGTAGTGTCATGTGTATGTACTAGTGTTCTATGAATTTAAATTTTTTTTTGATTGACATGTATTAGTATACTGTTCTATTTAAATTTTTTGCCATGATTTGTTGTATTATTGTGAAATCTTTATAATTTCTTTGCTACGGCATGTTCTCTTATTAGAGATTTTAAAGTGCGTAAATTTTAATTATAAATTCCCTTTGTTGTGCTTTTAAAAATGATACTTTGAAGTACAGTTAAAAATTTTCTTTCATGAAGGTAAAGCCAGAGTTTGATCAAAATTAACGGTCTACTCGTAATGTCAATTGGGCGTGCATTTGCCTTCGGGAAAAGTTTTATAATTGAAATTGTCCTGAGAAGGACCATGTTTTTGTTCTGTTTTTTGCAGGTGAAAACTTTCTGCAGAAAAACATCTGGGGAGGGGAGGAATTTAGTCTGTAATGACTTTGCGCCTCTTTCACACCCGGAATTCCTGAGAGGGCCTAACGGCAAGACGTCCATTATCAACCTACCGTATTCATCGGTGACAGTCGCTTTGTCACCAAGTTGTGGCAGACGCCGCGTCGCCATCGGACAATTAGGAAGCCGTCTTCTGTAAGAAATCCCCCTCCTTGCAGACAAAGCCTGTCCCGAGGATAATCATTTAGCCTTTAGCGGAAGACGCGGAATGGTTTGAAGACGGTCTACAGAAAGGAATTCAAAGAGAGCCCGCTTCAACCACCCACAGATTTTTGTGAGGATATATAGTCGCCACCTTGATGTAAATGGGGGCAGTTGACTTTTTTTTACAGGTGTGAACAACCCTCGTCGTCGGACGTGTGCCAGAGACGGAGAGCCTGCCGCGTTCCTCTCATGATATCCTGAACCCGCGAATTATCCTTAGATAATGTTTACTTTGTAATTATTGTATAGAGCCTATATTTATTCTCGAATGCCAATAAAGCATTTTGTAAATATTAAAGGCTGTCAGTCTTGGTTTTAGGCGAAGTCCTTACAAAACTAAATTTTTGAAACATGAGATGAGTAATAAAAGCAAAAGAAAGGAGAGAAATTGTATATTTCGATTTTTTTTCAAAAAATAAAAGAGAACCCTAGTATAATGATAGGGAAAATTATGACGAGAGAGGAAAAAAAAATTATGTGTTATAATTCTCTTATTGACATGACAATTGACATTCGATTAAAATTAAGGCTAAGAAACGACAGATAATTGTCTAATTTAAAATGCGTTAAGTATTTACAAAAAGAAATTAATTAATAACAATTTGAAATCAAACAATAATAATAAACATATATAAATAATAAATAGCAAAAGAAAGAAACGTATGTAAGAACAAGAAAAAAAAATTGAAAAAATAAAAGATAACGCTAAGAGGTGTGTTCGCATCTCCATTCATAAGAACGAATTTCAGAATATCGCGATTCTCGCGTGGGAAATTTCGAAAAAATTCCATTCTTCACTGTTCTCCGTTATCTGTCCGCAACGATCAAATATCGTCTTATAAATTTACGAACCAGAGAGTTAATTGTAAGTGAAGCGATTGTGAATTTCATCTGTTCTCCTCTTATAGGAGACAATTTTCAGAAAATCAAAATTCATTCATTATTCCCCATGCCTATTCATTATTATGTTAAATTCACTCATTATTAATAGACATAGAAAATGAGTTTAAAAAAAAAAGAAAACAGAAAACGCAATAAAAATAATTACATAAATAATAAAAAAGAGTAAATAAAAAGCAAAAGAGATACGTTTCGCTTCTACTTTCTTTAAACCGTACTCAGCACGGCCTGAAGATATTGTTTGACTCCCCCCATCGAGGAACAACAAGCAAACAGTACATAACTATACGCAATTCGAAAACCCTATTTCGCTGTATCACTATAGCTGTAATTCATAGCTACTGTGAAAAGAATTTCCCTCTTCTCTCCCGGCCAAAACGGAACGCAGGAGAAACTTGAAAAGGAACAAAAACCGCAACTGCACTCCCCTCTCTTCGAAGGGCAATATTCTATTCTTCGCCCCCTCTTATGAGAGCACAATTCTTTAGAAAGTGACCAATTTTTGCCCACTAAACAGTGCAAATCGTGCACTATTTTTCGCCTTTCCCTAAATTGGGATTTAAATAGTGCGACTACGGGCGTCGATATAATACACTAAATACATTAAAACAATAAAGGAAATTCAAACGTCTAAAAAAAAAATAATATCCTCCTTAACCATTTTTTGTACCATAAGCATGCACAATTTAAATTTTAATCACAGAAGATAAAGATATCAACATACTCTAATTACATCCTAACTACGAACACATAAATCCTAAAATCTTAATAGAAATTTTATAGCAAACACATAGAAAAGAAGAAAAAAAAAATATATACATGCATAAAACCCTAATGAAATTTCGAAATCGGAAACCCATTAACGGTATATGTGAAAACACAATTATAACACATTAAAACATGATTTTCTATCAAGAAAAAAAATTCACTTAATCATTAATATACTAATTATATCATTGCTCTTAAAAGTACGGCATAATATAAAAATAAAAATTTTAAGATACACAAAAATAAAATTCTGGACTAAAGTCACACACATGTCAAATTGAAATAAAATTGCTAAATTCTACTAATTTTCCAATAAATTACCTAAAGAATCAGGCATTAGACTCTAAGAGTCAGGCATGTTAATCAAAAAAAAAATTGATATACATATATTCTACTGACAGAAATGTGCATATAATAAATTTTTTTTTTCGATATATATATATAATATATAAATTTGAAAGAAATATTAAAACACATACATTTTATAATAATAACGATATGCCAATACAGGTATTCACAATTTTAAACACATTAAGAAAATAATTTAAATTCTTGTATTTGATCAAGAATTAAAACAATTAATAATAAAAAAAAATTGTATCATCATAGTATGCAACATGTCAAAAAAAAATCCTAATTTAAACTAATGAAAAATAAAAGAGGTAAATATTTACTGTGTCTACATTTTTTTTTCTACAAATATCCATTATAAAAATTAATATCCTTATAGGAAAAAAAATTTTCCTTTTACTACCCAGATGATTACAGAAATCAAAAGGAATGGTCACGGCAACCATTTGCTGGGGCGGAAAAAATCTCTTACCCAACATTTTAACTCTTGTAGAAAAGATAGACACCACTTAAATGTTTATATAAATGATGAGGACCAATATTTAAAAGTTAACAACAAATATTTATTACACACATAAACAATTAAATTACAGTATTAAAATGATTAATTAATCAAATTGGGTCCTCACCGGATAAAACAAGGTATGTATCATTTACGGGATTTTAATTTAAATTTAAATCTTAAAATAGTACTGTCAACAGGCAACAGAAATGTAGAGACTGACTTACCCCAAATCGGATAGCTAAGACGACATCATTGGGATAGTGGCAGGGTGGACTCGAGAGTCCACCACAGGGCAAGCCCGTAGGCTAATCACCCTCTGCACACCTTTAATCCTCTGCACACACTCTCTCTATCTCTCTGAAAACTTTTTCTCTCTAACTATGTATCCTTTCTACCCCTTAATATTTATCTCAACTTTTTGCATACATGTTTTCACCTTCCAATCACAGTATTTTCTTCTCCATATAAACTCCACCTACGTCTTAAAACCCTTTTCTAGTGGCCCTAATATTTCTCTTTTATTAGAATCACACTTCTCATTGGACCTATACTATTTCACATTTTCATATTCTTTCACATTTTTCCCCTTTTCCTTTCTACATTTTCTTATATTTTATTTCTAACACCTGGTCAGTTTTATAACATCTTTTCCTGACCATGATCCGACAATACTGCTACTGTTGTGTAAATTTCACTACAATCCTTTCAATTCTTATTCCTTATTCTAAGGGGCTTTTTCGACTGACCCTCGTCCAACGCAACTCTTTTATCATGGGGGCCTTTTAACTAACCGCGATCTAATTTTACTACTGTGCCTTTTCTTATGGGGGACTTTTATATGGGAGCGGCGGCTATTTCCAAACCTTTCCCTCTCTACCATAAATATATTTTTATTGCGTACGTTTCCCTTTTCTAACAATCTTTTAAACTTATGTAAAAGGCCTTTTCTTATGCTTTCACTACATTTTACAATGCATAAAAGAATCTTGAAATGCCTTGTAGCTTTTAACAAATCTGCGAAAACCTTTTGCTGGCTTAAAGAGCCAGCAATACTTCAAATTTAGTATTTTTAATTGCATTAATTATTTAAAATTAACATGTTTTCAATAAAAAAATGCATTTTGAAACCCCTTAAATGAAAACAAAATTTCCGAAAAAGATCACGTCTCCTTTGGAGAAAAAAAAATTAACAGTTTCACCCAAATACCCTGAAATCTGTATCTATAATAATAAATTTTAGTATGATCCATTATTTATAAAAATAAACATGACTCTAAATTTTATTGAGGTTTTCTGAAACTCCCTTACATTACTTCGGGAAATAGTAAGTAATACGATGCAGGGTAAAAAGTCACCAAAATACGTTGATTACATGAAAATGGAAATCAAAACATGCGATGGTTTTCTTAAAGCCTAAATAGTTAAAACCTTCATAATTTTCTTAATGCCTAAAGAGCGATAAATACTTTCCACGGGAAATGGTACTGAGGTGTTGATTATCCCCGACCCCTTATTTTGAGAATCGACCTCCCAGAGGCAGCAACCTTAAAACCGGTCTCAGGTCTCTTTTGAAGGGAGGTCTGCAGTACAGAAACCTCTATTAGAGCTCCCCACCACCACCACAACTCTAAATTTTACTGAGATAATGATCTTGTTTGTCAGCTTTTGCAAACCGTATTGGATGGAAAGTGCATTTAAAATAGGAAGTTACGAGAAATCGTCGTTTGCTTTTCCACATTGGCATTTTAAAACAAAATCCAATGAAAGCATACTTGCAGAAACATTTAAAAGATCTGTTCTCTTTAAATAACACCCCACCCTGCTTTTTTTCCGGTTTTTAAAGAAAACTGGTTTTTATCCGTTGATCTAATCTTTCCCTTTTTACCCGTGTTTCTATGGATTTCTAGTGCTTGACTGTATGGAGAAACTTCATCCAGAGGTTTTCGTTTTTTTTATCTTTGGCACCTTTTTACACGACTTTATCACTTTTGTATTATATCATTGATTTTATCATATTTATATTTTAGATTTTTTTTACACATTTTTATGACTATCATTTTGTTATCATCTTCCCTCACTGTTGTTATCATCTTTGTATATCATTAGTTTTATCCCCTTTATGCGTCTTTTAATCATCGTTGGAATCTACCACCTTTTTATTTAAATAATTATTCTGTTGTTGTTTTGTAACTGACACATCTTGTCCTTTCTGTAACTTACGCATTTACGTTTAAGTATAAAATCTGAACCTTTGGTGAATGAATCGCTATATTTTTTGTCCCCTGAATGATCACAATAGAAAGTATCTTCCATGCTTCTTTCATTTTATCATCATACCTGATTAAAATGTCTTAGGTTAATCCTTTTGTCCTTTTTGCTGGATTAGAGACTTGTTTGAATCAGTTTACACGGTTTCGCTTTTACACTGTTTCTAAATTTTATATATAAAAAAATCGATGTATTATTTGATTGAGTGTTTTACATTGAACGCACTCATTAATTATCTGCACAAACGTCATAAGTGCATTGCATTGCGTTTAGCACTGTCGTCATCAAAGTAGATTTTGTTTCATTTCCATACTGTCATTCCTAGTTAAGTTCTACACAAGGTAAGACGTTAATTTTTTAAATACATACATCTGTAAATAAATAATTTATCATTGCATATTACTTAAATTACTTTGTCTTCACTTCGGATAGACTCTTTGCATTTTTACACTGTTATTATAAACATAACTACTGCTTGCACCTATCCCCTTGTTTAATATGAATGCTGTGTCTTGTTTTACACGGCTCCGATTTACACGATTTGTCGTGGAACTTACCTATTGTGTAAAACGAGGGATAGGTGTACATCCTTTCATCTCCAGTCAATTGCTATGACTTCAGAGGTTGGAAATCATACACAATACACTCTCTTCAAATGTGCCTCAGTCGCGCGTGAGGGCAAACAGGTACTATTGCTAAAAATTATTCACAGTTTGACTCAAGCAAAACGGGCTCTCGGTGAAAAAAGCATTTTTCCTGTTTCCCGAGCTAGTGTAGATAGCTATAAAGAAAACTGGGCCGAGTTCAAAACCGTGAAAATGCATTTAAGCTTATTTTCAAATGAAGAGCTGCTCGATTTAATACTGACGTTGCTCTGGAAGCTACATTGGCAGAGGAAGGTAGTTCTTACAATTCTTCAAATCTGGTATTAAATTCTTCCAATAAGAAATCAAAATGTTTGGCAAACTGATAGTTGGTAGAATTTCCATCGTAATAATTTTCTATCACCATTTTTAAATTTGGAAAATGTGATAAATTATCTTTCTCCACATCCATTCTTCAGAGCACAAATTTTAGTTTTGATCTAGTGTGTGGTATTTGGCTAAATGCTTCCTTATTTCTGAAAACTTCTGTGTTCTGTTTGATGTGTGTATGATATAATTTAAATTTTCCTAACACAGAATTCTCATGATCTTTAAAAGACCTTATTAAATTGGTTCTCAAGTACTTATTTTTTGTCACAAATTCCATAAGTCCTTAAAATTTCAACCTCTAGAACCACACATTAACGATGTGTCTGTAACTGAATCATTTAGTTCGGTAACACTTATTTCAGTGTGTCAAATTTTCTGATACTGATATACAGATCATTCCTTCTATTCTTGTACTCTATCATGATGCAAATCATTATGTAATTACAGGTAAATAATGAAATTTAGGTGTACCCTTCCAACTTTTTGATGATTTAAGATTAACACACCAGGCATGATTTTGGTTTCAATTTGAGTATCTCCTGCAGTAAAGAATTCAAGGATTTTTGATAGAATAATAGTAGAATTTCAAATAATCTTTCTCTAAAATAATGATCAGCACTTAGCTCTTTGGTTTCAGTTTGCTCGGACTGTTTTTAAAGTTTCTTATAAAAGTACTTTCTTGTTTGCTCTTCATGAGTCTAATTTTTTACCATTTATTTTAATGTTTCTGTAACGTTTTAATCTCAAGAAACCATATGCTAAAAAGAAAACTGCTTTTTGTTGTAATAGCGAAGATGAACTAAACCTAGGTATACATCATTCAACTTCCCCCTCCAAAAATTTCCCCCTGATTCACGCATGTGGTGATGAATCAGGGGGACTTTTAAAAATTGTCATTGATAAATACAGTTGCTACAATTTTATGATACAGGTAGCCCTCCTACAGCACCGCATCTTACAGCACGGTTTCGCTCTAACACGATAGGATAAATTGCGGGAACCCTCGTATAACACTGCATCCTGTAACACGGTTTCGCTCTAACACGATAAAAAAATTGGGAAAACCTTTGTACAACACCGTACTTCTATAGCACTAGATAACATGATTTTTGTTCAACACTTTTAAAAATTAAATTACCTTAAGGGGGCACAGGACCTTGAAGCTCGACGAAATGACTCTAAATATGGTCTAATTCTAACCACAAAAACTCAAATAATATTAGAAAAAGAAATTTTCTTTCTTTATTCATATAAAGTTCATATCTTTTAATATGTCATATATAAAAATGGGAATTATAAATCTATACATAATTTTCAAATTAGCAGTTTAGAATTTTATATGATTAACTGCTAATTTGAGTTTGTGTGCAGTATTTCTTTTAAACTATCAATAGGAAATGATAAAAATACACTCATATGTATATTTCATATTACTCTACATTTTAAAACCAGAAAAATGTGCAATCCTAAAATACTTTTCCTTATGTGGGGAAAATTATGCAAATAATTGTAATAAGTTTTGAAGTTTTTCAATTTTATGCTCAGTTTTTAATTTAAATAATATTTATTACAATCTATTTGGTTTTACATTACAGGTAAATATATTACAAGTGTATTCTGACCATTAATTATTTTCTGTAAGCATATATCTAAATTTTATGATGCGCACAGCACATTATGATTTTTAATCACCAGTTAATCATATAAAACTCTAAACTGCTAATTTTAAATTATTTATAATCTATAATTTCCATTTTTATATATGAAGTATTTAAAGATATGTATTTATATGTATAAAGAAAGAAAACTTCTTTTTCTAATATTATTTGAGTTTTTGTGGTTAAAATTTTACCATATCTATAGTTATTTCTTCGAACTTCAAGATCCTGTGACCCCTTAAAATAATGACGGGGAGGAATAATGATCTATATTGGCTTTACATGAAAATGTATAAACAAATTATAATTTATTCATTTATAACTCTATAAAATTACAAGAAGGCCCAAGCTTAGTTGAAAATCTTGAATGCAAACCCTTTTGCTGTAAAAAGTCAAAAATTCAAAAGGGAGCTGCAAAATTCTCTATCTCAATACCATGAATCTACAATGACCTTGTAAGAATCAGCAAATAAAATAAAATTACAGATTTTTTAAAGAGGATAGAAGGTGCAAAAAATCTAAATGAAGAAAAAGGTTCTGAAAGTGAAGGTGATAATGTTCAATCGAAAAAACGTTCTCGTTTCATTGTACTGAGCAGTGATGAGGAAGAAATTTTTTAAATTAATATCGCATTAAATGAAAATAATATTTTTTTTGTTTCTTTTCGTTTTGTGTTATACATACATTTATATTTTTAATAAAAATTAAGTTGTTTACATAGAATTAAAAAAAATATTTGTTTTTAATAAGTTTTCAGATTGTAACCCCCTTTTTTGAACTGTCTCTGGGTCTCATATAACACGGTTTCACACAACACGGCATTTTCTAGGAACCTATCTACCATGTTATAGGAGGGTTACCTGTACTCATTATTATAACTACAGTTTTATAATAATGAGTTCATTATTCTGTTGTTTATGCTATCACAGTATAAACATTTTATTCCTTTCATTTTATTTGTACTTTGAACAGTACTGCCCTTCAATAAAAATCCATTAAGAATTTTTAAAAATAACCTAACCTGCCTTGCCAAAATAACCAATAAATATATACATGCATCTTCTTTGTTTTAAATAATGAATATCTTAACTTAAAATAATCATACGTTGGAAGGTTTCATATGATAATTTTGTTGAAAATCACTGCAGCAGTTGAAATATACTCTGAAGTTATCGTGAATATGAAAGAGTGCTTTATGTCCATCAGATCTCTAATATTTCTAGTTTTTTTAACCAACCTGGATGGATTTGGTTTGGAGCGCTACCATTTTCTTTGTGTGTGTGTGTGTGGGGGGGGGGGGGGGGTATACCAGGGCTAATTTCACCGGGACCTACTACTTAACGCGGATTCAACCGGATACAGACATTCATGCCATTAATGGGACTCGAACCCTTAACCAATCTGGAAATCACAGCACTGGATAGATTGAAAATAAACGTTTTAAAAAAAGGATCTACAGTAATTATTGGGTGTAGTTTGATGTGTAAATAACAATTGATTTCAGATGATTGTCTTTGATCTCCATAAGTACCATAGAGATTTACATTCTCTGTAATAAGCTCCTTCTTTAGTTGGAATGCTAATCATAGCTACTGTTCAAAGTTGAATATTTGTGCACCAGTAACGAAAGGCAGAATATGAATGGTGTGCCCACAGAAAAAGACACCATTTTGCTGCCGCTGTTTGTTAATTTTACTGGGTCGCTGATAGAGAACATCTTCTAGTATGCTTCATATAATTATATGGATTAAATATAGAATATTCATATTCTTGAGATTGCTGATTGGTCTAGCATATCTTTATCGGTCTTTACTATGAAAAGAACTAACAACCATGTCACCTATAATGTTATCTGTTCTCTAATTTTATATTAATGATGACCCTTTTCTTTGGTAAGGGTTTTAGCCAAAAAAAAAATGCCTAATTAAAGAAACCAAACCAAAATTTTTGCTCTGTATTTAGAAATAAAAGAGTATCATTATTTTTAATACGTGTACTGTGTATCAGCAGTTAGTTAATCATTTTACCAACTATGAATCATCCAGTGTCAATGCTTCTTGGATTGCGGTTTGCCCTTATCTTTAAAACGCACATTTCTTTTTATGGGCAAAATTTCTAAAATAAATAAGATAGCAGAGTAAAACATTTCGGTACAACCTTTTTATAGCGGCCTTGGCGAGAAAGGGAAATTGGTGCGTTTCTGTCTTGGCGAGAAACAAACAGTTAGCCAATCCGTAATCATTTGTTATATAGGTTATTTTAAACAAATTGCTTACAAAATTGTATTAAATGAAATAATAAATACAAACTTATATTAAATTTCTTATGAATGTATATATTAAATAAATTGTGTAGTATAGATAGCGAATGAATTGCTTGTGTGTATCGGTAATCGTTTGTTCTCGCCAAGGTGGAAACTCGCCAAGGCCTCTATAAAAGGAAGTGCCAAAATTTCCTTTTCTGCTACAGAGTAGTTTTAAAAAAATCTTCAAATCGAAGTCGACAATCATTGAAAAACAATTCTCCATAGGTTGAAAATGATCTGAGAGAATCGAATATAGTACTACCGAACAGCTTTAAGCGATTTCAAAATATTCCCAAATATGCCCAAGAATTTTTTTTTTTGCAGCTGTACTCATGCAAAACGATAATTAAATCAGTTATCAGCAGACGAAATATTATACTAGGTAAAGAGCGTCAATAGGAAAATGATTTCGTCACTAAGGTGTGAAAACGGCCGACAACATTCAAATGAACAGATAAAAATCTGTCAACGTACTTTCTATTGTTTCTGCATAATCGGTATTCATATCGCTTTCTGCTCGTTATCGTTTTCTAAAGGGAGGCGACCAACACCGTAAAACTGTAGCTAAGCAGTACAAATTCAGATTTATTTAAAAATTAAAAAACACTCACTGGATTCTTTATTTAAGTCTTCAGCTTCTGACTTTGTTATACCACGTCAGAAATTTTTTTTTCGGCGGACTATTCATCAATGATCATATGAATTTTAACGTATTATTTATAATCAATTTCAAAATTGTTTATAAATTTTATTAGTCGTTCAATGAATTTAAATGATATACTTTAAATTCTTTTTTCAGTTGGTATGAAATTGAACGTCTGCAGAATGGAAGGTCGTAGCTTTCTAGAACTACATTATATAACAATCCAGGTCAGGTCGTTGACCGTTAATAATTTTTAGTATACTCATAGACCCCCCCCCCCCCCAAAAAAAAAAAAAAAAAAAAAAAAAAAAAAAAAAAAAAAAAAAAAAAACAAGACGCACCAAGAAGGAGTTATCCGAATGGGACGAAAATCGATAGATGTGATGTACATGTACAGAAAAATAAATGATTACAATTTCAGAAAAATTTGGATGATTTATTCAAGAGCTTCACAAAGTGAAAAAGTCAACAACGCGCTGGTCCACTTCTGACCCTTATGCAAGCCGTTATTCGGCTTGGCATTGATTGATAGAGGTGGCGAATGTCCTCCTGCGGGATATCGTGCCAAATTCTGTCCAATTGGCGCATTAGATCGTCAATATCCCGAGCTGATCGGAGGACCTTGCCCATAATGCTGCAAACGTGCTCAATGGGGGAGAGATCCGTCGATCTTGTTGGCCAAGATAGCGTTGGGTAAGCACGAAGGCAAGCAGTAGAAACTCTCGCCGTGTGTGGGCGGCATTATTTGCTGAAATGTAAGCCCAGGGTGACATGATATATGAAGGGAACATACACAACGGGTCGTAGAATATCGTCGACGTACCGCTGTGCTGTGAGGGTGCCGCGGATGACAACCAAAGGGTCCTGCTATGAAATGAAATGGCACCCCAGACCATCACTCTTGGTTGTCGGTCCGCATGGCGGTAGACAGTCAGGGTGGTATCCCACCGCTGTCCGGGGCGTCTCCAGACACGTATTCGCTGGTCATCTCGGGCTCAATCTGAGAAATCTAGAGTACAGATGCTTAAAGAGAAGGGTTTCCCGACTAGTGAATAATCGAATAGGTACACTGTAGAAAAGAGGTTTCTGATGAGGAGTCAAAAACGACTCAAGGGTATAACGAAGAGGTGGATTGTACCACCGGGTAAGTTACGAAACCGAATGGTGGGCCCTGATAGTGGGAGAAATTTAAATGTTGGGCAGATTTCGCTAACTCCTATAAAAGGGAAAAATTTTTGGCAGTTTGGCCTGGTTAAATCGAAGGGTATTTCAGATGATTATCAGGCACCTAAAAGAAACAAAATTTCACAAGTGGAATTTTAGAGCCAGTGGATTATTGAAGGCTGAGAAAAAGGCTGAACGATGTTGGTAACCGTTCTGGCATTACGGGAAAAGAGTGTGCCGTGTTTATTTTTGCCTTGAAAGGGTTGTATGATTTTTTAGATAGAAAAAAATTCATGATTGTGACGGACCACAATCCATTTACGTGGTCTTCCAACCGCGGACAGTCGGAGCCAGTCGGTAGTTTATTAGGCTCTTGTCAATATCAAGGATTTTAATTTGATGCCATGAATGTAAAAATTAAGCCAGGAATGAATTGTTGTAAAAATACTGTGTACTGTGTTGATTTTTAAATTTTAAAAGGTAAATTTATTCTTGAATATATAGGAAGTGTAGCAAGTTATTTGTAGTTTAAGTGTAATATATATATATATATATATATATATATATATATATATATATATATATATATATATATATATATATATATATATATATATATATATATATTGGGGGGGGATTTCTTAATAATGTATTTCACATGGTAAAGGTGCATTAAGGTACTGGTACATTATAATTTAGTGGGTCACTTGCTTTGTGATTAATGCTGAGTACTTTTACCGTGAGTGTCATCATGAAGTGTTTTCTTTTTGTGTTTGTGCGTGCAGTTTTCGTCCAGTCCTGCAAGAAAACTATGTTAGGGGAGGGAGGAAGATTGTAAAATCGTGGTCTTTTCTGGGAAAAGGACCACCCAAGTCTAAAGCTCCCTTTTTCAAGGAAGACCTGGTTCCGAGAAAACCAAGGGGCCTTTTAATTACCCACGGTCACCTCGTTTCTTTTTTTCTACGAGACACCGCTGACAAAACGAAAATCTAGAGACGCTACCCCATGGTGATAGGGGTGAATGACTCCGTCTAGCTGACGCTGGCCCCCGTAGAGACTGAAAAGATGATGCAGATCCGCTGACCGTTCACCGAGCGCGGGAGCGGAAATTGACCAGCGCCGGTAGGCCGCAGCGTAAAAAGAGCGGGAAATTTCTCCCGCCGGACGGTGAGATAAGTAAGCGGCACCGAAAACTGCCCCAGAGATTGTGTTGAGCCACGGTCAGTCCCGCAGAGGCGCAGTGCCGGCGGAGACCCACAGTTCCGCGGTGGAGACCAGAAGGGCCCGCAACCGGGATCCACATCAGCGAAGGATCGGGGGAAAAAGCTATCCCAGTTTGCTGACCGGCGAGTTCCGAACTCTAGCGATTTTTCCTTGAAGATAAGAGATAAGTTTTGAGAATATCTCACATATGCAGACGAGCACAGTCTCTCTGCTTGTATCTCTCTATTCTAAAAAAAAAGTAACTTCCGCTGCCGCTGTCAAAAGCTTGTCACACTATCTCCTCCGAAACCGCTGGTGGGATGAGGTCGAGAGCGATACCAATGGATGCAGAAAAATGGGGGGACAAAAGTAAGACCTGTCTCATCTTCGTCGGACTTTAAGTTTTTATTTTGTTTTATGTTTTGTGGGGAAAATATTGACTCTTTTATCTTCAGATTACGATAACTCTCCAATAAATGATCGTAGAATTTTGATCTTTTTACAATCTAAGACTACAGACATTTCTCTTTCAAACTAGACCTCCTTTGTTTAAAAATATTTTAAGGGGACTCACGACTCTTAAGTCGAGGAAATAAGGCATATTTTCATACTTTTTGACTCTTTGTAACTATTTCTATTTACTCCCAATTTTTTCAAGTTTTATGTATATGATAAATTGATATATTTGTTTTAATAAACAAATTTTCAACTCTCAAAATAATTTTAAATAATCTTTTTTAAAAATGCTTTAGATATACAGGTAGCCCTCCTACAGCACGGCATCTTACAACACGGTTTCGCTCTAACACGATAAGATGAATTGCGGGAACCCTCGTATAACACTGCAACCTGTAAAACGGTTTCGCTCTAACACGATAAAAACTTGCGAAACCTTTGTACAACACTGTACTATAGCATTAGATAACATGATTTTTGTTTAACACATTTAAAAACTAAATTGCCTTAAAATAATGACGAGAAGGAATAATGAACTACACTAGCTTAGTGATGCGACATCGATAACAAAACATCGATGTTTTGAAACATCGATATTCAATATTAAAACATCGATGCTAATAAAACATCGCCCAAAAACCATCGATGTTTTTAAACATCGATGTTTTAGAACATCGGTTCTCGACCTGGGGGGCGCGCCCCCCTAGGGGGGCGTAGAAGAATTTCAAGGGAGGCGTGAGTTAAAAAAAAGTAAAATAAAAAGTAAAACTAACTGTCATTTATTGTACTCAATTTTGCGGTCACAATGTAACAGTAACGTATTTTCGACATACGAACACAATAATTGTCGTACACGATAGTTGTCGTAATTGTAAAAATACGATAATTTTCGTACGTATGGATGTTGAAAGTGACCTGAGGTGTGCTTTGTCACGGTTACAACCTAATATTCAAAAACTTGTCAAGGACAAACAGTGCCAGCCCTCTCATTAATGTTGTGAAAGTGACTGGTATTTCATGCCAACCTCACCTAGATCCTTGATTACCTCAAATATATTTGATCTGTATTTAATTCTTTGATTTCATATGTTCTAATAATAATATGTTCCAAATTAAGATATGAGTAGTAATAAATTTTGTGTATGAAATTATCTATTCTATATTTTCATTTAATAACCAACATCAGTTTCAAATTCCGATTGTACTATACTTGTATTGACCACATATGGTGGTGGTGGTGGGGAGGCGTAACCTCGCATCAGTGTTCAGACGGGGTGCGTAGAGCCTGAAAGGTTGAGAACCCCTGTTTTAGAACATACATTTTTTAAAACTGGTTTAGTAATCTCTAACATTAATGTTACTTCCGTTAGTCGTGGGGGGAGGGGGTGATTTAATTTTACTCTCTGATTGGGCAGGCACAAATGACAAAAACTTGGTTGCTTTGGGCTACATTGATGACTCAAAATTCTTGTTGTAAATACCGCCATGTTTTGCCTTCAAATGTCCAGATAAATTCGTGGTATTGCCAGAAATTTTCAGGAACTTAAGCCAATTTGCCTTAAGTTCCTGAACATTGCATTTCGCCAAATTGTCAGTGGTTTTGTAAAAATATTTCCAACTTTTGGGATAATATTCCGGTACTTTTGGGAGCCATCTTACTAATAATATTAACGTCAACTTATATAAAACCAGAACAAAACCAAAACTTAAATGGATGCACTCGTGTATACACTATTTGTAAAATGAAACCCCGTGGCAGGTTCTGGAGTGTTAGGAACATTCCAAGCGCTCGATTGGTTCATTGGTCGTTATTTGCCATTTGTCTGTTTGCTAAGGAATCATTCCCCCTTTTGTATTTGTCCTTTTCAGAATTCAGACTTACATTTACTGAGTGTGAAAATTATGCTACGTGGTAAATTTTTTTTATTACGGTACTTTTTCATTAAAAAAAAACATCGAGACAACGTAAAACATCGAGCACAAAACATCGATGTTAAAAAAACATCGGCTTCAATAAATCGATGTTTAAAACATCGATATTTTTATCAAAACATCGATGTTTTGAAAACATCGACATCGATGTCGCATCCCTACACTAGCTTTACATGAAAATGTATAAACAAATTATAATTTATTCATTTATAACTCTGTTACAAGAAAGCCTAAGCTTAGCTGAAGATCTTGAATCATTTTTCCTGAATGCAGACCCTTCCACTGAAAGAAACCGAAAATTCAAAAGGGAGCTGCAAAATTCTCTATCTCCATACCGTGAATCTACAGTGACCTTGTAAGAACCAGCAAATAAGCCAAAATTACAGATTTTTTAAAGACGATAGAAGGTGCAAAAAATCTAAATAAAGAAAAGGGTTCAGAAAGTGAAGGCGATATCGTTCAATCGAAAAGCGTTCTCGTTTGATTGTACTGAGCAGTGACGAGGAAGAAATTTATTAAATTAAGGTCGCATTAAATGAAAACAATATTTTTTTGTTTCTTTTCGTTTTGTGTTATACATACATTAATATTTTTAATAAAAATTAAGTAGCTTATATGCAATTTAAAATAAAGTTTGTTTTTATTAAGTTTTCAGAACGTAACCGCCCTTTTTGTATTGACTTTGGGTCTCATATAACACGGTTTCACACAACACGGCATTTTCTAGGAACCTATCTACCGTGTTATAGGAGGGTTACCTGTACCTTGTTTTTTAAAGCATTTTTATTGTATACTGGCTTGCGCGCAGATCTATGAAATTAATTTTACACTTTAATGTATAATTCCTGTTTTATATTTAAAATAAGCAATTCAAAATACAATTGAACATAAAACATTCAAAATTAAAATATTTTTCAATTTTTTTAAAACTGCTCAAAATATACTTAAAATTTCCTTAAATTTTTGTATTAATTTACCCCTGTAAAAATAACAAAATGTGCAGTGATTGCAATAATTCTAGTTCAGACGAAATAAAATAACATGATTATGCAGTGATAAAAATTTCATGGAATTATGTTTCATAGTTTTTGAAATATCAGTTGCGAAATGATGCAAAATTACATTTTGAGAAATCTGAGTTTAAAATTTTTCTTGCCATAAACTTGATCAGTAATTAAATATTTAGAATATCAATATCTCCGGAACTAAGAGGAATATTTTCATGCGGTTTGCTTAATTTTGTTCAGAAATGATCAGGCTTTAACATATATTTTTTTTTCAAAAATCGAATGTTTTAAAGATTTAAGGGTAGTGAAACAGAAACCCTTAAAACAGACTAATATTTTCATCAAAAAATTAAACACAGTTTTTCAAGAAATATCGTCCCCTATCTGGATGTAATATCGATGCTCCTCGAGTTTTTACCTTACAAAGAAAATATTTACATCATCTGGAAGCTGAAAGCTTTCTTATTCATATAAACCTCATTTCAAGTCTCTATCTTAAAATTTTGATTTTTAATTGAATTTTAAAGCTAATAATTCAACAGTGATGAAAAGCCCTTCGCATAAGGGTGACAACAGTAAATGGATGGAAGCTGTTACATTGCCCGAGAATCACCCCTATGCATCTCGCTAGTAGCCCTAACAGAGGAGCGAGCGTAGCGAGCCTAGGGGCGAAGCCCCTAGTATATGTAAAAATATATATAGAAATTGCTTAATACAAGCTCTGTGTTTAAAGATTTGTCACTCGTGTGTTTATTTCAACCACGGGGACGTAACACTACATTCATAAAGGAGAGCAAAGCATGCCAGGTTTCAAGGCGTTCAAAGATCGAGTTACACTTTTATTGGGCGGAAATATCGCTGGCTTTCAACTGAAACTTTTCATGATACGCAGATCACAAAATCCACGAGCATTTAAACGAATAAATGTAAATAAGTTACCTATTAATTACCGCTGCAACAAAAACAGCTTGGATGACATTAATGTTTGAAGACTGGTTTACGATTGTTTTTTGTTGGTGAAGTAAAAAAATACTGTAAAGAGCAAGACAGTCTCTTTGAAATACTTTTATTACTGGATAATGCACCGGGACATCCATCACACATATGCGATTTACACGCGAACATAAAAGTTCTGTATCTACCTCCGAACACTACAAGTATTTTACAGCCAATGGATCAGGGAGCAACTGCCACTTATAACGGAAATGACTTAAAAGTTATGTTTACGCAAACAATTATGGCACTTGAGGGGACGAACTTAAAAAGCATAACGGAAAAATTATAATATTCTTCATAGTATTAATAAGATCATAGCTAGAGGATGGAAAGAAGTCACTCCAGCATGCATGTACGGAATATGGAAGAAAGAAACTAACAAAACGTTTTGAAACGAATGCAATTCATTCAGTATCTGAACAAGCAGATCCTTTGTCCGAAGTTACAGATCTGATCTTAAAATTTGGCGAGAAACTTAATCTGGAAAATAACAACGAAGATATCAACCAGTTTATTGAACATGATCCGCAAGAGCTTACCAATGAGGATTTGCAAGAGATTGCAACCACAGGTGTAGCCCCCCCCCCAACTTAACTTGAAGTAAATTAAAACGTTAATAGAAGTTCAGTTAAAATCGTAAAAAAGTAGTTGTTTTTTTCCTTTTTCAAACTGGGAAATTGAAGATTCCGATTATGTCTTTAGCCTTAACATTTAGCCTTAACTTTTTGGGCTCGGTAGCCCAGTAGGCACTTTAGCCTTAACTTTATGGACTCGGTAGCCCAGTTGGCAAGAGCAGCGGGCCAGTGGTCTGAACGTCTCTGGTTCGATGCTCGTTGCTGCAAATCTACCGCCGTGTTCACTAATGGTGGCCGGGGCACGTAAAATAGGGCATGGATACAATGCCCTCCAAGTTCTCAAATTTAACCCCTCACCTCTGGAGGTGAGGGGTCAAGTGATCTGGTCTCGTCACTTGACTCGGTTCAAAATTACGGGACCGGTCATTTAACCAAGTCGGACTCCGACCCTTGTGGTGCTAATTCAAAACAGAAGCCACACCATAGTCTTCGGGACTTGATCTGATGTTACTGTCGGTCAAGGGGCATAAGCAGCAACAACAGCCTTAACATAGTTTTTAACAATTATATAATCCATAACAGAAATTCGATGCTATATATTTTTTCTCATTGAATTTATATTATATTTATATTTCTCATTGTATAACTTTTGAATACTACTCAAACATCAATTCTATTGTTATTCAATTTTAAAAAATCATAATATTTCATATTTTAAGGACCGTCCAACAGTCAATGCGCTGAGGTGGGCCCGAACTGAATTCAATTCGTGCGCCCCCAAAAGTTAGAAGCACGTTACGCTTATGATTACAACATATTATGCTACAGAAGAAGAAATGGATAAAAGCGAACAAACCGAAGTACAATAAAAAAATTGTTTTGAAAGAAATGGCTTCAGATTTTCACTATATTGTTAAAGCTATTTGCTTGCCAAGTTTGGTGAGATGGCGCTGTGAGCGCTGGTGACGTGTTAAGAGAAGAGATGTAGAAAAGAAACGGAAGAGAGCGGTCATGATCTAACGCTGCCGAATAAATTATTTGTTTTATAATTAATAAGCCTCCCTTTTGATCTCTTACGTACACGCGAAACATACGGTAAAATACAATCACACGATAGTGGAAATTTCCGACCAAGTTAAAGTGAAGCCAACAATATTAATAAAGGACTACAACAATTAGAAGCAATGGATCCAAATAAAGAAAGACTCACCAGTGTAAATCGTCGTATTCTGGAAAATCTGGCTTGCTACCAGACAATATAAGAGGAAAAGAAGACGCAAACTGTTCAAACTACCTTGGTTAACTTCGTTAAAAAATTTGCAACGTATCTTCTGTCGCAAATTCTGAACCAATGGATTGTACTAACATAATAAGTAGTGATTGCGAAGAATAATTTATGTTTTGTAAATAAAGTGCAATGTATTACGTTTGTATGTATGAAAGTAAAAAATGTATGTATGTACATATACAAAAAAAAATGTTTAAAACTCGACTTACGAGCAAATCAACTTACGTTCAATGATGCGGTCCCTATCTCGGTCCTAAGTCGAGGAATATCTGTACTTGAGGTATGGGCTCAGGATTCTGTGAACGGCAACAAAGTGGCGCTCACAGTTACGGTTATAGGTACAGAAACTCGAAATTTTCGAATGGCAGGGCCCACTTTTTACCGTCGCAATCACAACGTACGTGTATCACAAAAACGGACGCGTTATGCACGCACAAAAAACAGGTTTGCAAACGGCCAACAAAAACACGATCCGGGCACACGGAGGAAATTTGCATATGACAGAGGCAAGACACCAATCATTGATGACAACACAGATCGGACAACAGAAAACTTTTATTTGGATTGCACATTTTCCACATGGGTGGTACGACAGCCCGTTCGCAGAGCTGTTTTTTGTGCGTGCATAACGCGTCCGTTTTTGTGATACACGTACCGTTCCAACGCTCTATAGGATTTTCGCATACGCCGAGCGACGGTAAAAAGTGGCGACGGTATTTTGCGACGGTAAAAAGTGGGCGTTGCCATTCGAAAATTTCGAGTTTCTGTACCTATAACCGTAACCGTTAGCTCCACTTTTGTAGCCGTTCACAGAATCCTGAGCTCATACCTCTGAATAACTATATATGAAATCTCGTCTCGATCGGTTGAACGGAACGGCTGCTAGAGGTCCATATATCGGCAAAGTTTTTTTTATGACCACTCTGTATTATTCAGTTTCTTTTTACACTATCTTTCGGTTTGGGAAAAATAATCCTCATTAAAGCAAGTGTGAAAGTGTTGTCCAGTTAACATTAAAATCCAGTTTTACGATCAAATGAAGAAAATAAAATAGGGGTTTCACAATTCTAAACAACTGTTCCCATGATGAGAACGGAGACGTATTATTAACTGCAGAATAGAAGGCTGCTATAATTTTCCCCATTTCCGACCGGCTATTGACAAATGCAAATACAGAAATAATCGTTTGACTCGCGTGGCCTTGAAAGACCGTAGTGTAAACAGCTTCGGCAGACTCGGAAATATGTTTCGAAGTGTGATATGCTCACCAGTCAATAACGGCGTCACGTGTTCATTTCTTGTCGCTTGTTTGTCTGGAGCACCAGACAAAACACGCGGGTTGTCTGCGCTTCTCGAGCGAGCTTTAATGATATCGATGACAGGTTTATACCGCCATCGTAAAACCAAAACATCTGCGAAGTTCTCTCCCGAGTTTGCGAGCTATATTTTATACTAACTGAATACCCGTGCTTCGCTATGAAATTCAAATTAAATACAACGGTCATTCAAATTAAACGGTACATTCAAATTAAATACAACGGTCAATGTACGCAATTATTACCAACAGAAAAAAAAAATTATAAAAAAAATCGCAACGGATATTTTTATAGACAAAATAATGTAGAAGAAAATATTCAAATTAAATACAACAATGTATGCAATTAATGTATGCAACTAATATGTATGTTAAATATCCATAAAACATACTATTTTGAATTACATTCTTAAACTTCCATCTCAATTAGTCTAGTGGTTAAATTTTATCTTTTACAGTATTTAAAAAATTTTTTGTCAATGTATTTCGTTGTGCACGTGACGCACAACGAAAATTGCGTCACGTGCGACGAAATTAATTTAAAGTATCACAAAAAGAAACGAAACCACGTGATCAGCATTTAATAAATTAAATTCTAAAGGTTAATAATTAAAAAATCATTCAAAATCAGAAAATAGAGGCAAAGATACGAAATAGATTTCATCTTAAAGGAATTTTTATGATCTTTCTCGTGATATAAATTCTATAACCCTCAGATCATTATTTTAAATGCAAACTTAAAAAAAGTTACAAAAACAGCTTAAAAATTTAATTTTAAAAAATCTAACAGGAATTTTTCAAAAATCTTTCTTTGTGCACCCCTACACTATAAGAAGAATCACCATGCAAAATTTCAGCCCTTTAGGTCCAACGGTTTGGTCTGTGCGTTATCTGTCAGTCAGTCAGTTACGGAACTGTTTTATATATATAGATGAGGATGAGTTTTTTTTTTTTTTCTTGGGGGGGGGGGGCAGCATACAGGTTTACATTACAGGTTTACATTACAGGTTTAAATTATTGTCAAAATCTACTGTTAATTACAAAACATTTTTTCAAATTTTGCATTTTTGACGTAACTACCGGTATGAATAAAATTAAAGAAATGCCAGAGCTCAAGCAGATGTAAACTGTTAGTTCAAGAATAAAACAAATTGAAAAAAATTCACGGCTATGAAGCCCAGAGGAGATAATCTTTTGCATTGAATTTTTTATGAACACAAAGTCTCGGGATTATAGCAATCTTTTTATGGGTCAAATATGTGTTTTCAAAGCACTGAAATGATACATAATTTAAATTTCATTTTCATTATCCATTTTCCAACTGAGAACATTCTTTTAAAAAAATTAATCCTATCCTTCAACGCCCTATTGTTTTAGACAGTTTCCATGAGTGCTGTACCGTAGTCAATAATACGACAAGCCTTTCGCTTCAATTACTTTACTACGATACGTTAAACATACTACAACTACAACAGTTAAAGCAAGTATGTACAGCGAGTTAGAAGATATACAGTTAGATAGCCAGGATGGGTTCGGGTTCACCGACAGCGCTGGCCTACAGAAGGCCTCTCGGACCAGGAGAACGTCTCTCTCGCACTCAAAAACAGATCTCTTCTGCGTGGACTATTGGGGGTCTTCTTTTATGCTGTCGGCAAATTCAAAGGGATTTCTCCAGCGTTTGAAGTGATGGTAAGTGTTCGAAGTTTATGGGATTCTTCATGTCACTATAGTGTCAAAAATCTCAAAAGCCCTCAAACCACTCTGGGATTTATGCGTTCTATAACGTCAGAACTGCACATTACAAGAACTTTATGGCCTCTTATCCTAGAGTTTATGAGACCGCCCAGATCAACAGTTCGCCGATAGATGACATGTTGAGGGGTAGGAATGGGGCATCACATACTTATATAATTACAAATTTCGCGTAGTAATTGAGACAATGTCACAGTGCTGTCCTGTGAGTTTCTCCATTCTAGGGCTGTTGAAAAAGATGTTGCTACCACGTAGTCTGATGCTGCAGAGGGCGCTATTAGAAAGACAGTTTACATGTTTTCTAGGGTTGCCAGAATCGGTAACCCAGGCTCGGAAGAAAAGGAATATTTTTAATTCGAACAATGTTCTTTATTCATAACCAGACATTGGAATATATTCGTTAATTCATGCTCATAATTCGATGCTAATATTCTGATCCTGTTTTCGCTGTTAAATATCACCACATATCAATACTGTATGTTGTAAGACTTTGAAACAGGTCCCTGTGATTATAATTTTTATTAAATCTACTAAATTAGCAAAGGTTATCTTCCTTGTGTTGGCTTTACACCTTATTTAGGATGGCTGCCCGAGAGAATCCGGGAGAAGGGTAGATGATTACTTTTCTATTCTTTTGTATTCGTAATCAATAAATTAAATTCTTAATATATCAATTCGATTCTAATTCTAATCTAATTCTAATTTAATGAAAAAATATGCAAGGGCTTTTTCCCCCTCCACCCCCCCCTAAAAAAATAGACACCAAAAAAACCCCCAAATTTAAACTCCTACATATCCCAATGAAATCTATATTACATTTTAGCACACAATCAAGTTTTCTGCTCAGAAATTCTGTTTTTGTAGAGCACATCCTCAAACGCGACTAGTGTCTAGAATGTTTTCACCGTGATCTCGCTTTACCAGTAGGCAATTTTAAATGTATTTCACCCCCCCCCCCCCCTAAAAAAAAAAAAAAAAAAAAAACAGGACTTTAACATTCCTCTTCCACACTATGTCCTACCATAAAGTGCGATTCGTGGCCAAAATTTTGCACAATCTAAATTTCCAGGCTTCTTTATTTAAGAACGGAAGTCATGGAGTAGGTAACCCATGAGTAAATAACTTCATACACATTAAATTTTTAAAATTTTTGTGACTCTACATTTCGAGAAGAGAGTTTTCTCATAAGATTTCAAAATGTATAGATAATTGTAGTTTTTATGTCATCTGTCAACTCTCGAAACATTGCAGTGAACGTTATTTTATTCTAAAAACTCTTTAGTTTATGTTAGGCTACGAAAACAAAAATACCTTTAGTATTTTAGAGCCTTAAAAATAATCCAAGTCGTAACACCATCTCTAGCCTAAGAAACTTACAAATATGATTCCAATAAATAAGTACAGTCGAACCCCATTATAGCGAACCCGGTATATAACGAACTCACGGATATAACGAACTAAACTTTTGGTCCCGCCGTTTTCCTATTCTATTTAATGCTAATTTATCCTTTTATAGCGAACCTCCGAAATTTTAAGAATTGGCTATAACAAACCTTTTTTTCAGTCGACTACTGATTTTTTTTTTTTTTTTTTTAACTTTTTAAGAATGTTGAAGATACAACGAATGTTGAAGAAGCAAAAAATGTTGAAGAAAAAAGATGAAGATTTACGTATCTCGATGTGATTAGAAAAGCACAAAATTTAATCATTCTCAGATTGTGACATGCAATTGTTCGAAACATTTGATGATGAAGTCATTACATGTGAAAATCCGTATATTGTGGAAGAAATTAAAATGAATCATTCTGAAATCGAAGATTCTGCATCTGATGCTGATGAAGAGGAGCACATAAATGACGAAATCCCCACCATCTCAGATGCTACAGCAGCGATGCATGTAATTAGTAAGTTTTTGACTACACAAACAGTGGAAGAAAGAGTGTTGGGGTCGTTTGATGTATTGGATAAAGAAATTCATAAAAAAATTTTGAAATCGGCATCACGTCAGCAGAAGATTACCGATTATTTCTGTATCAAACAGTTAAAGGTAAAGTGAATTTTATTTCCATTTGTCTTCATTTTTAGTTAATTTAATTAATATTGTGTCAGTTTAATGTAATCGATTTTAGTCACTTTAATTCATTAATGATAATTTTTAATAGATTTTATCATTTTTTTAATATATAATTATTGAATACACATAGCAACTAATGAGTTATACATTTTGTAAACTTTTAACATTTTTCTTAACGGTTCGGATATAACCGTTTTTTTAACTTGTAACGACAAAAGCGATACCAGTAAAAATAACGTAATTCCGTGTCCAATTCCCGATTTTTTATTTTTTTTTGGAGTGGAAAGGAAATATATCAGCAAAAGAATGGAACAAAGCTGTTGTTATAAATTTAATACCTTTGTGTATTTATTTACAACAGTGTTACATATTTACACTTTCATTCATAAAAACTCTATAAAATTCAACAGTTTTACGCGTTCACAAATTTATTCACAACAATTTCCTGTATTTACACATCTATTTATCTACAACAATTTCAAGTTTTTACCTGCTTATTTACAACACTTTTTTGCATTTACGTAATAACTTTAAAACAGTTTTATATATTCATACGTTCGTTTATATTTTTATCTATTTACAATATCATTTACATCAGATATATTCATTTATTTACGAGAAATACAGGCATTTTACAAATTTATTTACGTGAATTTTATGTACTAAACTATTTGCAACAATTTAAGTACTAAAACATTAACTCACAAGAATTTCACAAAATATTTTTTTACAAGAATTCTGTTATCTGACTTATTCATTTACGAAGGTCTAGCAGTGGTTATTCAAACAATTTAATTTTTTAACAGAAAATTAAATTAAATGGTTAACTTCTTTATAAACTTTCAGTTTTCGGTATAATTCATGAAACAGCCGATACACAACCACATTTTAAAAAAGAAGAAAAAGCGTCTTTCAATGGCAAATAAAGATGCGATAGAGAATCCAAATTTTTTTTTCTACTTTTTAAATGATGATGGATGCCATGTCCAAAATAAGTCAAGAATAATTAGAAGGATTTCGAAATGCTGATCCACAATGTCGAAACAGAAAATGCATACACATCTGAATAATCTTTACGTAACAAGGAAATAGGAAACTTTTGAAGCATTTAATCACCTTCAGTTTACAGCTAGTTAAAGAATCTTCTTTCCCGACGCATCCTTCAAAATTCGTAAATCCTCACGTCACTTTCCATTCCGTTGTATAAGAAATCCTTCTAGAGAAAAATGCAGTGGACACGCAAAGTTGTAGGAGCAATAGGGCCAGTTCCGATGAATAGTCGGCGTACGTCAGTGAAGCATAAGGGAGATATCTTGCAGTAAATGGCCACGTTTCTATTGGAGTAACAGATAATATTGGTATTGAGGGTGCTCGGATCGAAGCCCGAAAAGCGCGGTTAAATATTTCCGTGTCTAGGCCGAAGTTAAATCCGTAGACCAGAAAGTTCTGCTCTGAGGTCAGAGAAGGTGGGAGAGGGTACGATCCCACAGATGTCAACCCTGGGAGGAGCGTGCTTGGTCAAAGGCGAGGTGGCACCTGGCTAAGTCGGACTCCGACCCTTGTGGTGCCATTAAAAACCGCAGCAGCATCCCTCAGCCCGCTAGCCTATATAGACTTGGTCTGGAATACTTCCGGCCAGGGTGTATTAGAAGCAACAACAACAACAGCGAAAGGTAAAGACAAGAATATAATAGTTACTTCACAAAATGACTAAATGTATCATAAAGAAGTCAGTTCTTTAGGAAACCTTGATGTTGAAGATTTCAGTCATCATTGGATCCGTCGAAAACATCGAAGAAATGGTTACTGGCCTGTGAACCCCGGTCTGCTCGTTTGCCAGGTCTGAAGCCCGAGCTTCGTCGATTGCAGTTTAGGCGTGCAACAAGTGCTAGGTTTAAGAAGCATTAAACATGTGTTCCCCCCTCCCCCATCCTATAACAATATTGACTGAGAGCATTTCTCCTGTCTGGCAATTACCATAATCGCGTAGTTCCACTTCCAGTCTCATGAAGTTTTAAGTATGTAAATTTGAAAATCAGTTTTTAAAAATATGAAGCCAATGTCTTTAATGCAAGATTAAAATCATTAGAAGCAACGAATTTTTTTTCACTGCTGCTTTTGGAATTTTATAAAAATTTCTATTTTAACTACTCTGCACTTTGGTCATGTGATCTGATCTGAGTAATGGAACCTCTATTTCACAATTTATTAATAATGACCCCTCTACGCAATCAACAGTTAAAAGCTACACATATCTCATAGCCTTGATTTTCTGGCCAACTAAGAAACCATAATCTCATAGCCTTGATTTTCTGGCCATCTAAAAAGCCATAATCTCATAGCCGTGATTTTCTGACCAACTAAAAAGCCATGATCTCATAGTCTTGATGTTCTGGCCAACTAAAATAGCCAAAATCTCAGAGCCGTGATTTTCTGGCCAACCTAAAAGCCTGACCATAAAGGGTGGTTGACCTTTATGGTCAACAGCAGATCCTGGCCGATCGATTGTGACGCCTGAGGCAAATTTCGAAAACGGCGCCTATACAAATTTTTGGAGAGACTCTGAAGTAATGAATGTATCTCTGTTAGAAATAGTCTACGTAATAGAATAACGGATGTTTTTGAAAAAAATATATATGTATTTAAAAAAATAAATATTTAAGAAGTAGAAAAAGTAAATATATTTGAATATAATTGGTTATGCAATAAAAGTAATTTCTAAATCATTCTTCGACTCTTCATTGCAGCAAATTGTTTGACTGCATCTCTATAATTTATTATTTTTCTTACCGTATTTTTTGTAGAAATTATTGCTCGATCATTCAATTGCTCTTGGTTTGTTGTTGTTAATAGATAATTCTTAAATATTTTCAGTGTAGAAAAACGGCACTCAGCTGCTGCTACAGTTACAGGTACAGTTTGTAGACTTACAACAACGTTTGAAAATATACATTCAAAATTTAATTATCATAAACTCAGGAGTTTATAAAAAAATGTCTAAATATTCGCTTATATTTTTATGAATTTCTTCATTTATTAGATTAAATTATTAACATTTTTCGTTATTCGTTAGAATTTTCGCATTTTTTACTGTGTCTAAATTTTGAGCCTAAGTTGGTCGCCTCGCCGCCTCAGATATGGGACCGGCTCTGGTCAACAGGAATGTAAATATGGGGGAATATCTTATTACGATTAGGGCCGCGTAACAGTAGAAACCGCATATCTCCAACCCTAATGTTAAGCTACAGGGAAATTTCCTCTTAATATTTTTCTAACCACAATTTTGCAAATGTATGTTTTTAAATAAAGTTTTTCACTCATTAAGGTACATGATTAAATAAAGAGAGTATGCTTTTTAACCCTCAAACCGGCCCATGAATTTGTTTCCACTATCAGGACTATCGATCAAATTGACCCCCAAGCCTAAAAAGCTGTTATTTTTGCGTTATTACGATGGAACTGCATGTTGATATTGTGTGCAGGGTTGTTTGATTTATATTAGGGATGAATAGTGAGGGAAAAAAAAATCATCTACACTTGCTTATTTAATTTATTTTGATTTGTATCTACATCACCAAATAGTAGGGATCTTAAAAGAATTGCACAATGTTTCTCAGACATAATTGCTCGAAAAATCAGCCTGCCAGTGATTGAGGTAGAGAAGTGTGATGTCAAGGCTTCACAGGATACTTTAAAAATCGCACAGAATACTGAAATCCCTATCAGGACCGGTAGGCCTGTTATTGCTCAGTGGCAATAACAGGTCTACCAGTCATTTTGACCGCCATACTTTTACAAAACTGCAACTTACTGGCAAATGGCGAGCATTTGTGAAAGCCTGATGTGCTCTCCCTGATGTCCAGGAACTGACTGGAGGATGTCAAAGCCAGCCAAGCGTTCACGACTCTCCCCACTCCTGCCCCACCCCTTAGTTCCACCACTGCCGGTCATAATGACCGGTGGGCCGGTTTGAGGGTTAAAATGATAAATTTTCCAGTAGTGGATTTTTCATAGCGTATTAAATTATTGATGCCTATTGCTGCCGTATAAAAACTGGTTTTTGTACAAATTTAATAAAAAAAAAAGATATTGATAAACAGGCACACTGCATTGAAAGATGTACTTTCAAAGACAGGGAACAGAATTCAAAATTATCCATTTGCTAATCTGCAAATGGGTTTGATTCGCGATGTCGCGCTATATTACTGTTTTGATGTCAAGTGTACGGAATTATTTTGAATTTTTTTTTCAAACTATTAAAGATGACCTTTGATCTATCTATGGATAAACTGGTGCTGTTAAGGTTAATATTCTACTAATTAGCAAAATTACACTGAAATTTCAGAAAAATTGAGAACCAAGGCTGTAAGGTTACGGCGCTCTGGTTTATAGGGTAGCAGCTTAATTCTCCAGTATATTACAAAAAGTAATTTTGAAAGGTCTGAGTGAAATAAAATCGCAAAGCATAGGGGAGATAATCTATATCATGATCAGGTTACTAAAGAATAAAGGAAGAAGAGCTTTCTTAGTAAAGAAAATGCATTCTTCCTTAGGAATACAAGTAGTACTAAGTGCGATCTCTGCACTTATATTTTTATAATAGCCTAAAGAGAATGGTTTTTAAATTAAGGGTAAATGCATTGTTTCTAGGCGATCATCTATAAAAAAATCACCCGAGTCATTTAAGACTAAGAGAATGATATTCTACGCTAGGGATATATGTATTGTTTCTACTGATATAAGTTGGATGTATGTTCTTATATTCTTGTAATAGCCTAAAGTGGAAGATTTCCAAACGAAGGGTAAGTGCATTGATTCTAGGAAACCATGTATAAAGAATCGCCCAAGTCATTTAAGAATAAGACAATGATATTCTACGCTAGGGATATATGTATTGTTTCTACTGATATAAGTTGGATGTATGTTCTTATATTCTTGTAATAGCCTAAAGTGGAAGATTTCCAAACGAAGGGTAAGTGCATTGATTCTAGGAAACCATGTATAAAGAATCGCCCAAGTCATTTAAGAATAAGACAATGATATTCTACGCTAGGGATGTATGTATTGTTGCTACTGATAGACGATCGATGTACATTCTTATATTCTTGTAATAGCCTAAAGTGGAAGATTTCCAAACGAAGGGTAAGTGCATTGTTCATAGGAAATCATCTATAAAGAATCACCCAAGTCATTTAAGACTAAGAGAATGATAATATACGCTAGGGATATATGTATTGTTGCTACTGATACAAGTTGGATGTACGTTCTTATATTCTTGTAATAGTCTAAAGTGGAAGATTTCCAAACGAAGGGCAAGTGCATTGATTCTAAGAAACCATGTATAAAGAATTGCCCAAGTCTTGTCTTATTCTAAGAATAAGACAATGATATTCTACGCTAGGGATGTATGTATTGTTGCTACTGATAGACGATGGATGTACGTTCTTGTATTCTTGTAATAGCCTAAAGTGGAAGATTTCCAAACGAAGGGTAAGTGCATTGTTTCTAGGAAATCATGTATAAAGAATCACCCAAGTCATTTAAGACTAAGAGAATGATAATATACGCTAGGGATATATGTATTGTTGCTACTGATACAAGTTGGATGTACGTTCTTATATTCTTGTAATAGCCTAAAGTGGAATATTTCCAAACGAAGGGTAAGTGCATTGATTCTAAGAAACCATGTATAAAGAATTGCCCAAGTCATTTAAGAATAAGACAATGATATTCTACGCTGTATGTATTATTGCTACTGATAGACGATGAATGTACGTTCTTATATTCTTGTAATAGCCTAAAATGGAAGATTTCCAAAGAAAGGGTAAGTGCATTGTTTCTTTGATATCATGTATAACGAATCACTCAAGTCATTCAAGACTAAGAGAACGATTTTCTACGCTAGGGATATATGTATTGTTGTTACTGATAGAAGTTAGATGTATGTTGTTATATTCTTGTAATAGCCTAAAATGGAAGATTTCCAAACGAAGAGTAAATGCATTGTTTCTAGGAAGAATCATTGTTTTTGGAGGAATCATTGCAGTGGCTATCATTTGAGAGTAAGCGGTGGGTTTTCTTAGCTAAAAGTTAAGGTAAGGGTACGATGGGTAAAGGTATTGTTTCTTGGAAAATATGCATTACAAGGAATCACTGCACTCGCAGTGATTTGGGAGGGTTTTCTAAGCCAAGGATAGAAGCATTGTTTTTAGGATACCAGTATTAAGTAGAATGCATGTACTAAGTTTTTACGATAGCCTAGAGCAGAGCCGGGCCGATCCATTGTGGCAACTTTTAAAAACGGCGCCTTTACAAATTTTTGGAGCGAATCGAAAATAATGAATGTATCTCTATTAGAAATAGTCTGCTTAGTAGAATAACGGACATTTTTTGTAAAATATGCATTCATTAAAAAAATAATAAATAAAATGAAATAAAAACTAACAAAATGTAAAAAACGTAAACAAAATGTTTAAAAAATGGAAATGACAGAATTTTAAAAAAGTAGAAAAATAAAGAAATTTGAATATAATATTGTTAAGAAAACAAAATAATTTCTAAATCCCTCTTTGACTTTTTATTGCATCAAATTGTTTGATTGCATCTCTATAATTTATTGTTTCTTATACCGTCTTTTCTGTAGAAATTATTGCTAGATCATTCATTCGCTCGAGTTCGTAGATATTTCTTTGAATTTAGAAAAAAAACCCTTAGCTGCTATTACAGTTACAGGTACAGTTAGTAGAATTTTTAGAGTTACAACAATGTTTGGAAATAAGCATTAAAAATTTAATTCTTATAATCTCAAATTCAGGAGTTTATAAAAAATAGGCTAAATATTCACTTACATTTGTATGTTTCTTTTTGAATTTCTTTCTGTTTCTTTTTGAATTAATATTTTTTCGTTATTCATTAAAATTTTTCGTATTTTTGCTATGTCTCATTTTAGACGCCTGAGGCAGTCGCTTCGCCGCCTCAATTATGCGACCGGCTCTGGCCTAAAGAGTACGATATCCTAAGGAAGGGTAAACGCATTGTGGGCTCGAGGTAGCCTTTTGGTAGAGCGTCGCCTTTCGGTGCTGAGGGTGCTCCGATCGAATCCAGACATGCGCCATTAAATACCTCTATGTCTAGGTCAGATATGGGCACATTAAATCCATAGACCGGAGAGTCCCTCCATGAGGTCAGTGAGGGTGAGAGGGGATACTATCCCCCAGATGTCGCCCCTGGGGTTGCTCGGTAAAAATTGCGGTTGCAACTAGCTAAGACGGATTCCGACCCTAGTGGTGCTATATAAACCGGAGACGCACACATCAGCCCAAAGCTTCTATGTACCTGGTCTGGAACTTTCCGACAGGGGGCGTTAGAAACAACAACCCAGGGGCGACATCTGGGGGATCTTACCCTCTCCCACTCTCTGTGACCTCATAGAGGGACTTTCCGGTCTACGGATTTAACGTGCCCGATATCTGGCCTAGACATGAAGGTATTTAATGGCGTGTGTCGGGATTCGATAGGAGCAGCCTCAGCACCGAAAACCAGCGTGCTACCACTAGGCTACACCGAACCCACTATTACTGTGATCGGAAGGATTGATTGGCCAGAAAACCCCCGCCTAGTAGAATTGGATTTATGGGCCATTCAGTGCTGGGGGGAAACATGTGCCTAAAAACCTTGTGCACACCGTACTGATTTCTGCAACCGGTTTCGTAGCAAAATTCCCATCTAAAGCTACTGTTGAAACCCAGGCTCCAAACCGTAGCAGCAAACTTTAATGCAAATCGGTTAATCAAAACCATACCAAATCGATGTACTGGACACAAGGCAGTCATCTGAAAGGAAAAAAAATCCGTTACTTTTCTGAACATGTCGTGTATGAATAAAATATTAACCCTTCAGCGGGCGCGCCAATTTTTGGAACACCAGCAGGCGCGCGTGGCACAAAGTGCAACGTCTCTTTCAACCTTAATTATTCCTTTTGTAATAAACATTTTTTTCCAATTGAAAATAATAATTCTGCGTTTTATGACAAGATATAAAATGGGGGGTAATACTGAGATATATTTATAATTAAAGGCCAAAGAATGCATATACAATCGCCTTATTTCAAAATTCTCTGTTTTGTTGGATCTCAGGACAACTTGTGAATGGATTCCTATTATGTCCAAAAACCTAAAAAACAATGAGATTGTCCATCTTCGTGATAGGCGGGATACCGTGTAATAGCTGCACATTGGATCGACTCCATGAACTCCTGCTTTTGCCATATTGTAATCCAGTATAATCGCTGGTTTACCACGGTTAAATCACGACTATCAATTAATGGAAAGGAATACAAGGGACAGAAAATCAGATATGCATTAGATGAAGTGTAGCTATAAATTGGAACTTGTAAAAACAAACCATTCAAAATTACGAAAATGTTGCACTCTGTACACGGACGCGCCCGCTGAAGGGTTAACGGACATAATACTGAGTGAAACACCCCCTGGTAAGAATCACTTAGCCCGTCTGCACACGGAGCAACTCAAAAGAAACTGATAACTGACTCAAATCACAAACCATATCCGTGATGATTCGCAACCTATGTAATTGAATGGAGCCACGCACACGGCGCAACTGGTTACAAACCCGTCGGACGGGTTTATAACCAGTTGCGCCGTGTGCGTGGCTCCATTCAATTACATAGGTTGCGAATCATCACGGATATGGTTTGTGATTTGAGTCAGTTATCAGTTTCTTTTGAGTTGCTCCGTGTGCAGACGGCCTTATGGAAAAGAAGGCTTCCCCAGTTGCTCAGAAACCATGAACTTTTCTTTCATCTTGCGATTCTGACATCAACAAGCTGTAAAGTCTACCAAAGAATAGATTAATAATAAGCGATCTTTATAGTCGCATAAATCCAAAGAAGCTACAAAGATATGCTAAATTCAGCATTGGCGGTTACTATAAATACCGAGTAGCCAGGTTACGCAGAGAGTCTGGTTTGTTTGTAGTGATTTATGCGAGTTGCCGTTAGTTTGCTTCAAACTTACGCGAGTGCTTACCAATACGAAAGTCAAAGATTATTTGTGGTCATAGGAATAAGTTTACTGAACAGCATCGCTGGTTTGACTTTAGAGTAATTTGCGAGTATTTTTCAAATAACATTCCTTGCACAGTGTTTATACAGGTTGTACCAGCAGGCCCTGATTTTCCATTAGGCCCAGTAGACCCGGGCCTAGGGACCCCCGAATGTTGAGGGCCCCAAAAAATTTTAATTTTAAAAGGGAAAAAAAGAAAAAATTCCCAATTTAATTTTTTTTTAATTTTACCTTTTTTAATAGCAATTTTTTATATATCCTTTCAAATATGATTGATTGATTGGTCATCACATGTATAATTACATGTATAGTTCCTCATATGTATGTTATGGTATACTATATAAGGGATTAATAAGTTTTTCTGGTTGCATTGTATTGGTGTTTTAATGATGAAGTTAATATGTTGTATTGCTTTTTGTTATTTGATAATGTTCTAGGCTTCTACGCTTCAAATGGCCAATTCTTGGTAAAATGGTACTTTCACAATGATTCACGATTTTTTTCTTGTGTGTGTTAAATTTGGAAATTTTATGTTCACATCAGTGTTAGGGGGCCCCCATCCCGAGTTGTGCCTGTAGTCAAGAATTTTCTAAATCGGGCCTTGTGTACCATTAGTACGCGGTATTGTTTTGAAATGCAAGTATATGTGTCAAGTAAAGAACAGACTTTGTTATATATATATATATCTATTAAGTGTCGTTTATACTTCATTAGAGGGTCACTTCAATGTACATATACCCTAGTTAGGGTAGAAGTCGGCCATCTCTATAAAGCTATCTAAATTTTGCATCACAAATCATAGATTCTTGCCTCTCTATAAACACACACACGCATATATATTCAGTCATACTTCGGTACTCGTTGCATTTAGAGGCAAAAATTGCTTCGGTACTCGTCGCATTTCGACGCGAAAAAAAATTGCTTCCGTACTCGACATTTGCTCGGTTTGTCCGTCACACATGCTAAAACATGTATGAGACAAGACTGCTTTCCCGAATCTGTCTCACCGGACGAAAAGAAAGGCCGACATAGGTTGAATTACGAAATTTTCTTCAAAAGTATCGCCCTTCAAGCTCTAGCAAGCCGTAATATGGATTTGATTAACCCATTCCTTACGGGGTGGGATAGCATGGATCCCAAGAATGAATATATATATATATATATATATATATATATATATATATATATATATATATGTAATTGTCTGTACATCACGTAGTCGAGGAGATGATTCTCACTACAAGAACGGCACATCACGGGGATTCAAGAACTTTGGTAGTCGTGGACCGCTGAAGAACTCTCGAGGAGAGGCATTGGAAGGACACACACAACAGAGCTGCGGCGCATATTATTTTATTCCGGGTTATTCTGCAGACAAATATTATTCAGCAAAACACAGATACCTTTATAACTGGGCACACACAATAGCAACGCCACCGGTCCCTGCCGGGGCGCATTCAGAAAGCAGATTTTGCAGCGTTATATCGGACAGTAGCGGAGCATCGCGAAAACAGAACAAGGTTAATAAGAGAGGCGAGGAACCAGAGCTAGGACGACACCAAGAAAAGACATTGACAGACAGTAAAAAGCACGCCGAAAACTTTTGCAGAAGGTTATAAAGTGTAGGGGTACTGACCGAGGGGAAATCTTTCTTTGGCTAGAATTGGGAATCTGACTTGATTACATAAGAGTCGCATGATGTTCCGAAAAACGCACGGTGACGAAAACAACACGTGGTGCTGATTCATGTTTACAAATATCTTTAACGCGCGTGCAATAAGGGGTAATATGGATGTTTAGTTCGTTAATTCCTAGGTCGCAATTAGAAGAAAGGGATTGTTCTTTATTTAGAGGAAACAAGGATAGTTTTAAATACGCATTAGATATATAATGGTGGGCCGTTATTATCACACATATATATATATATAACCCCCTTAATGGCTGCTCTTACAAAGGGGGTATAAAAATTCCCTTTCTAAAGAGAGAATCGGAAAAATGAGCCCCGTAAGCTAAATGTTAAGGGGTTTATATATATATATATATACGGGATATATATGTATATATATATATACGGGAACCCGGGGTAGAACGGGGTACGAAGTTGAAAATGTGTTTTAAAAATACAAAACGGTTAATTAAGAGCTGCAAATTTTTCTATGAATACATTATAATGTAATAATTGCAAAAATACAATAATTTTGTAAGAAAATAAAATAACAATATTTTTTTTTTCAATTACAGAAAATTATGTCATTTGCCCCGGGCACGGGGCAGAACAGGGTGATAAGGACAATTAATTATAAAAACACATAAGCTAGTGGATATGCAGAAAAAATAAGTTTGCTTTATATTTATTTAGTTTTAAGTGATTATAAAGGTTTAATTAAGGTTACGGTTTTAATTGATTGTGTTCTTTTCTTAAGGTTATTCACAAAATTCACACACTGGGACAGCCTCATCATCTTCGCTATCTATTACCGCACAGGAACTATGTGCCCATTTTTTGCAGAAGGAACAAGCGACCCGACCTTCAACTGACTTTGAGTAAAATTCACCTCAATATAAACACTCGCAGTCAGAACAATCCCCAGAATCACTGTCGTTAGTTTTGGGTTCTCTCTTCAGCTCCTTCTTTTTTCCATTTATCTTCAAGCCTTTTCCCTTGTTTTTTTCATTCTTAACTTTATTCTCTTTCTTAAATATTTTTATCCTTGTTCTTTCTTCTTTAGCGAATCTCTTTTCTTCTTCTTTTTTTTAATAGCGGCTTCTAACTATTTTTTGTATGGGGAATCTGTTAACACAGCGGTCTTCCCCCTATTCCTATTCGTCCTTTTTACGCTTTCTTTAACTTTTGCAATAGGCATTAGAATTTCAGGTGAAACATGAAATGAAAAGGCCCTGTTGTCAATTGTCAACCAAGAGCAGCCAGGAGTGGCACAATTAGCGTCATCAAATCGGACCTTCTTAACCGGCGTGTCATCATTAGAGTTGGCTGAAACCTCACCAGCTTTATCATCCAACCTGATATGCATGTGTTTTTTAACTGGTGTGCTAGGCGAAGGCAATTCCAATTCTTCAGGTCTGGATGTTATCACCAATTCAATTGAAGGCCTACCAAGTCCGATGTCAGTTGTGTCTGAGGAGAGAAAATCTGCGTCGGTGAATATGGATGGGTCAGTTGGCCATATTCCTGTAGCTTGGAAACCATTAATAGCAGTTTTCATGGTTGCGCTTTGCATAAAAGCTAATCCAAAAAGCGTTGAAATTTGAAAGAGAGTTACGACGTTCCCTGGGTTGCTTCGGAGCCATTTTCGACGCTCATTGCTGTAATGAAGACTTAAAGGCTTCATAAAAGAACCATCAAGTGGCTGAAGTCTTTGAGAGCAATGTGGTGGTAGACATAGCAACGAAACGTCACTCTCCCTCGCGTAGTCTATAACCTCAAGGTTCTTCGTATGTGTTGAGTGGCCATCTAATAAAAGAAGAACCGGGAAGTCTTTTGATGCCTTAGAAAATTCCACAAATTTTCGAAACCATACAAGAAATGACTCAGCAGTCATCCATCCAGTGCTGTGCACCTCAGCCCAAACTTTTGGTGGCAATCCTAACTCAAATTCTTTCTGCTGCTTCTTTCGAGGAAAAATGAGCATCGGGGGCATGTAAGCTCCGCTTACCGACATACAAATAAGGCAGGTTACAGTTTCGCCCCTTTCTGCGGGTATTAATGATCCGACTAAAAATGATAATATATTAGAATATTCGTTTATATTTGAGTTATCATGTTTTGCACCAATTTTTTCCAGTTTTTCCCCCTTGAAAAGAAATTATTTTAATGTAACAGCTAAATTTTTTATACGGGTCATTCTCTGAAAAGTGGCAATTTCTTGTCCCAGTCGTCTTGAATTTTAAAATTACAAAAAGAAAAAAGGATTTAACATATCAATATTAATCAGGGACACATATAAACTGCGATTATTTGCTTATCGAAATTGAAATATAATATTAAAAATTTTTTTTTAAATGCAAATATTCTCTCACTATGTCCCCAGCCACACTTGTAGGAAAGAAAATGGTTTCACTGCCATTACAGCATGTATGTTTATAATTTTTTTAAAATAAAATCCATTAAACATTCTTAAATAAATATTTAGCTACTTAATTATGTTTATATTTTTACGTAATGAATGAAATTAGGGCACTTTTTATTGTTATCCCTAGCATCTGACATCATTCCCTCACATAACTATAAATCTGCCCCTATTTACTCAGTAGAAGGCAGAACATGCATTTCAGCAGTTCTAGGATATTTTGTATAGGATGTGTTGCAAAAGATATTTAGCTAACTAAAAATACCTAAGCCGAATCATTTTTGAACAAAGTGGTTTTCATAAGTATTTCATTATTCCCTCATAATTTTAATATGTGAGGGAATGATCTGAATCCATTTATATATGTACTAAACAATTGAATAAGAATAATTTAATGCAATAAAGTACATATTAAAAACTCATAAGAATTTTAATTTCAGTAGATAAGGTTAATCCATTTTAATTTTTATTATTTTACTGGGAGAAAGTTCAAAATAAGTACACTCATGGACAAAAAAATTAGCCCACCAAGAAGGAGTCATCAAAATGAAACGAAATTTTACATACGTAATGACTACTTTGATATAAGTAAATGATAAGAAAATCAAAGCAAAAGGATAATTTATTTCAGAGAAAAAGGCAAAAGAACGGAGGAGTTAATACTCCGTTGGACCCCCTCTAGCGCGAATGCACCATGCGATACGATCGGGCATTGAGTCATACAAGTTCTGTATGATGTCTTGAGGCATTTCGTTCCATATTTGCTGTAACCTTGCCTCTAGTTCGTTCAAACTCTTGGGATGCCCAACTCGTCGTCCCAAATGATCCCAGATATGCTCGATTGGATACAAATCTGGGGATCGGGCAGGCCAAGGAAGGGTAGTAACAGTGCGGAGACAGTCTTGTGACACCCTAGCCGTATGAGGCCGAGCATTGTCTTGTTGAAAAATGGCTCCTGGGAGCCGTTGCATGAGCCGCAACACATGTGGTTGCAGGATTTCATGAACATACCGCTGGGCTGTCATGGTGCCACGGAACAATACTAGGGGTGACCGTGTATTGTAGGCAATGGCACCCCATACCATCACACCAGCTGTGGGAGCGATGTGTCGCTGTACAGCAAAGGCAGGATTGAAGCGTTCACCACGGGCTCTCCACACACGAACACGATTGTCATCACTGCCGAGATTGAATCTGGATTCGTCGCTAAAGACGACCTGGTTCCATTCCGCTGCAGTCCAGTTTCCTCGTGCGCGGCAAAACTCCAAACGGAGGCGTCGATGGGTGGGCGTCAAGGGCAGCACACGTAATGGGCGCCGCGATACCAACTGTCCTTCAGCCAGGCACCTTCCTATGGTTCGAGAAGACACAGAGGCACCTAGTGAAGGTGCTACCTGTGCCTGGATGGCGGCCGATGAAGCAGTTGGCTGTACGCGTGCATTTCTTACGATGTGGCGGTCTTCTCGATGACTGGTCTGTCGAGGGCGTCCTGAGCCTGGTCTTCGTGTACATGACATCTCTCGGGTCCACTGGTCCCAACACCTCCTCACAACACAATCAGAGCGGCCTAATTGACAAGCTACTGGCCTAGCTGACCACCCAGCTTCCATCATCCCGACGATTCTCCCCCTCTCAAACTGCGACAACTGCTTATATTGTCTTCGAACACGGCGTAATGGCATGTCTATCTCAGCTCTTCCTTTGTAAATGATTCAGCACACTCAAACAAACTTTGGTTACCTGTTTTATACTCCAAAGAGTACGATGTTCAACGCCCTCTACCGGCTATACGTAATGCGCAATCACGCTACATTTCTAATCATTTGCATATCTCCCCGACATGTACCTTCATTGCAAGTTTCGTTACGATCCCGCAATTATTTCTTGGTGCGCTAATTTTTTTGTCCATGAGTGTATTATATTGGCTGAACTCAACCAAAATTTTAAGAAACTTACGAATCAATTGTTAATATAAAAAAAGTATTTTTTTTAAAAATTGCGAGGTTTTTGTTCCCCTCTGGCGTGACTTGTGAAAACACGATACTAAAAATACGTACTTTTATTTGAGAAAACACCGTATACCCACCTATTTTTTTTAGAAAAAAAAGCACTGAATCAAGATATTTCCAACTTATGATGACATCATATGTAATGCTGATAATATGCTAGCAAAAGATTTAAAACCATTTTAGGGGACATTAAAGATTCATTAGATTGTATATACTTCAGCACATACAGTACTGGACTTCCGTTCACTTTCTTGCTTTAAGTGCAAGATTTTCAAATGCGCACATTTTCAGTTAAATTCTGAAAATAACAGAAAAAAACTACAACAAATTAACACCGAAACATTAAAAACACTAAATACAAAGTTGGTGAGTAGATGATGGTAAATTATGATAAAACACTGTATCCCGGAGAGATCCTATTTGTAGACGCCGAAAATTTCACTATAAATGTCATGGTTTCAACTGGAAACAACAGATGTACATGGCCCTCAACAAAGGACATTCAGACTTGCAGCTTAATAGATATAAAATATAAACTGCCTCAGCCTACACCTTGCAATAGCAGAGAAAGCCAATATAAATTTCTTGATAAATAATTTTACATGTGCCTATTTATGGATAAAATTTTTACTATTATTAAATAAACCATTATAAAAATAATGTATTATTCTTGCCTATTACTAATTACATCAAAACTAGTTTGTTATATGAAAAGAAAAGAGTCGATTTGAATAGTGATCTGTCGTTTCCTCATACACAGCATCATTCCTCCATTTTTTCAATAGTTAAAAAAAATTAAAATTCCAGACTAACTAACTAGTACAGATTGGATCATATTATGTTTTCATAAATATAGCACAAATGTACTTGCAGGCTAAATTCTGAGAATTTTGAGGCAATTTTTTTGGGGCTCAATTTTTAAAAAAAAAAACAGCCACTTTTCAGAGAATGACTCATACATTTTTTAAACTTACATCTCATTGCTAAAAATAGATAAAAAGACAAAATCAAAAATATTTTGAAAAATTAACTCCGAAGATGTACGGATACCTTAAGTTATATTCAAGTAAATTTATCATTTGTATTGAACATTCAGTTTTTAATGATTTTCTTTTAAAATTAAAAGGTAAATACCACAGAAAATGTAGGTATACTATCAATGATATTATACTAATTAATTTACCTTTCAGAAACAATGGATAGCACTCAATCTTGTTGCTTGCAAAGGAATTGAACGAAGATCTGCTCCTCATGGCAACTGAAAGAAATAAACGAGAGGAATTCATATAAATAATAAATTGTGCACAAATTCTCAAGACATGGATGAATGGAGAAAGATAAATCACAATATGTGAATGAATGCAGTAAATTAAAATGAGTAACTCAATTGCCATTTTTTTTTAACCATTTTTTTTTAAATTTCCGCACATAAATAGCAAGTTCTATTTCTGCCTTCTCGTCAAAATACACTAATTATTTTTATTTTCGTAATAAACGTTAGCAATGACAATTTGTGATTGCCGACGAGATAAGAATGAAAATAATATAAAATTGCCAACATCATTTTTATTTTGACAGAAAAGAATAATTTCTTCTTATTAATTTATTCTTAAGAGTAATTTTTTCTTTAATGTTCTGAAATAGGTCATAAATGCGAATTATACAGTTCATTTTGAGAACATTATTTGAGGTAAATTTAAGAATTTATGAGAAATAGAGTTAAGAAAATATCTTCAATTATTTATTGGGAAAAATACATATCATTTTATTCATCAAAGCACAAAACAACAACAAATTTAAAATGCATTAGTAAACCGAAATTCTTCATATAATAAAAACTTCCAATACATTTTGTGCAAATATGGAAATATTTTTGTCTCGGATAAATTATTTTGGCGCATTTAATCAAGGTTAATTTTCAAACAGCAGCTATTTTCCCGAAATAAAAACTGTTGTAGGATTTCCAGGTGATTTAGCTTAAAATTTCAAAACAATGACAAAACAAAATCTTTTAAATTTTTAAATATCCTTTAAATTTTTTAGTGAATAATACGGCGTTCTTGGTATACTATAAGTTTCATGTAAGTAATAATTTTCCTTGTTCCAACCGAGGTATTTCTAATTTTTTATAGAGGATTTCAACTACGGGCTGCCATTCTCACACTGAAGTCACAATAATGCTTTAAATAAGTTTGAAATATTACTGAAATGTACCACAGTAAAATATTCCATATTAAAAATAAATTTAAAAATTATGAGAGAGAAAATTTAACTTACCCCTTCTGACATAAATTGCAAACATCGGAAAATGTCTGTCGGAATTAAACTCGCAGTCAACCATCACAGTCGGTTGGTAGACAGCAAATGAAGCTGCTACATTCCACTTCGAAGCTCTTGCCGATGACGTATAAGAACAGTTTTTCCTAAATCTCCTTATTCGGTCACAAAATCAAGACTTTCATCGTCATGCGCAGTGCCTCCAGTGACGTGACAGAGGGAAAAATTCGCTTTGCAACCAAATAAGGACATCATTTCAGTGGAGCCTAGGTTGTATTCCATTTCTTACCCATGACATACAAGAACAGTCTCTGAGCTATGTCCTTATTTGGTCAAGGAAACAGGATTTACGTCGTACGAATGCATTCTACTGGTGCATTGAATACAGCCCACGTGACAAACGAAGCTTTGTGCCCATATAAGGTCATCGCCTTGGAGGAACTTAAGATGTAAAGGCTAGGGGTGAAACAGCAATGTTGTCTTATAATCTCGACAGATGGCAGCACTTACCGGCAATGGCAAATCAACCATGTTGTTTCCCAAAACTGACAAAAGTAGTCGATAATCCGACTGATAGTCTAGACTTCTTACTAACTTTTCATCAAAATGATCCATGTGTAGAAAACATGTTTTGGATGATCCTCCGAATCAGTTTTTATGATTACATGCAGGCACGCACCTAGAAAAGAACAAAACCTTTCATTGGTGGGGGGGGGGGGACGACAAAACATTTTAAGATAACATAATGATAGATATTTTTATTAATTTTCGGCTTAAACATCCAAGAAAATTATCATATGATTAGATGAGATGCTGCGGACCGATTTTAATGTTAAAGATATCAAGAGGTTAAAGTCATCGTGTTTGACAAGCAATTATTTTTACCTTTTACGCTACCTAAAACCTCTTTTGGGTGTAAAATACTTAGCGAAAGATTAAAAACAAACTCGATATAAAATTGTTACGATATAAAAGACAAGAAAAGAGCGCAACAAATGTTATTAAAAAATCATATATTAATTTTTTTAGAATAGTTCATATAAGACCGATGCATTCTGATTCTAGTGCATGCTATTTAGCGTTCTCAAATGTGTGGTTTGAAGTCAGTTTAATATTACAGTAATTCATTAAATACATGTTTTTTCCTGAACTTAAAAAATACGTATCACCAAAACATACTGAAATGGATATATTCTTTTCCTACTATGACTCCAAAAATGAATTATTTTTCTTATTTACATGAAACTTGTGCAGATCGCATAAGAAAAAATTTGAGGGTAGTAACTATTTTCTAACTGATTAATAGCTCTACATCAAGTCAAAGAGCATTAGTTATGACTGCATCTAAAGGCTGATTCACAATTAGGTGACTATTAGATGTGATTCAGAAGTGCATTTGGGAATGTCCAAATAAACAACCACTATAAAGAAATACTCTAAAAAAACAATCTCTCCAAATGAATAACATGGAATTGTGGTGACTTGCGACACTAGGAGAAGCAAACGACTCCTGAAAAATTTGCAGACGATTATTTAAAGAACGATTAACGCAAATTTTGACAATTTCTTCAAATCGGATAAAAAAAATGTTTTTTTTTGTCCCCCGGCCCCCAAACTTTAAACACTGTTCTACTAGCTCATTATTTCCTCTATGTATTTACAACCAACTGTTAAATTTGTTGAAACCTATTAAATTGTGGTTTTATCTATTCTGGGAGGGGTGTTTTCTTCCTTTTTTCTTTCTTTTGGGTGGGTGTGTGTGTGTGTGTGTTAGTTAATCCAACCAGATGTTGCAAGCTGAATTTAAATACCAGAAATATCAAGACACTGAAAAAATATATATATATGTTATTTTCTGAACTTCAAAATGTCTTGTTGGGTTGCCCAAGAAAATAAAAAGCACATTCTTATTTTCTTAGCTTAAAACATACTTCAGACATATGTGATAACATGAGCTCTACGGATATCTTTATATATATATATATATATATATATATATATATATATATATATATATATATATATATATATATATATATATTTCTTACAGGAAACGTGTGGAAAACGCAGAACAAGAACACGCAGCTTTTTAATATCTCCAATAAAAATCAAGGGTGGCAACTATTTTCCTTCTAATCAACACTTTTAAATCAAGTCGAAGAGCATTAGTCATGATTGTATCTAAAGGCTAATTCACAACTAGGTCTTTTATCAGGTGGGATTCAGCCCATAGAAACTATCACTTCTAATGCTCTTCGACAGGGCCGTTCCAACCCGGGGGTGCCAGGGGTGCTGGGCACACGGGTGGCAAGTCAGGGGGTGGGGTGGGGGGTGGCAAGTCATCCGACCGGTTAAAAAAATTTTAAACTAATTTATTAGTAAAATAATCAGTATAAAAATATCATTATGCAAGGTAACTACTTAAGAGTTAAAAATGCATTTTACAAGTAAGGTAAACGCACCAGTAATGGGCCGGTTAAGAGAAAAATTGAAGTAAATCTGAATTTTAACAGCTATAGATAAGGCAAACTGGTCTAAATTTTTACCTGCCATTTTAATAACTGTCTTACATCTGTAGTAGCAATTGGAGCGCACTGGCTGCATTCATAAAAAAATATATATACATAAATAATAACCAACCTGATGCACCTATAATGGGCCATTATACACTCATGGACAAAAAAATTAGCGCACCAAGAAATAATTGCGGGATCGTAACGAAACTTGCAATGAAGGTACATGTCGGGGAGATATGCAAATGATTAGAAATGCAGCGTGATTGCGCATTACGTATAGCCGGTAGAGGGCGTTGAACATCGTACTCTGTGGAGTATAAAACAGGTAACCAAAGTTTGTTTGAGTGTGCTGAATCATTTACAAAGGAAGAGCTGAGATAGACATGCCATTACGCCGTGTTCGAAGACAATATAAGCAGTTGTCGCAGTTTGAGAGGGGGAGAATCGTCGGGATGATGGAAGCTGGGTGGTCAGCTAGGCGAGTAGCTCGTCAATTAGGCCGCTCTGATTGTGTTGTGAGGAGGTGTTGGGACCAGTGGACCCGAGAGATGTCATGTACACGAAGACCAGGCTCAGGACGCCCTCGACAGACCAGTCATCGAGAAGACCGCCACATCGTAAGAAATGCACGCGTACAGCCAACTGCTTCATCGGCCGCCATCCAGGCACAGGTAGCACCTTCACTAGGGGTCTCTGTGTCTTCTCGAACCATACGAAGGCGCCTGGCTGAAGGACAGTTGGTATCGCGGCGCCCATTGCGTGTGCTGCCCTTGACGCCCACCCATCGACGCCTCCGTTTGGAGTTTTGCCGCGCACGAAGAAACTGGACTGCAGCGGAATGGAACCAGGTCGTCTTTAGCGACGAATCCAGATTCAATCTCGGCAGTGATGACAATCGTGTTCGTGTGTGGAGAGCCCGTGGTGAGCGCTTCAATCCTGCCTTTGCTGTACAGCGACACATCGCTCCCACAGCTGGTGTGATGGTATGGGGTGCCATTGCCTACAATACACGGTCACCCCTAGTATTGTTACGAGGCACCATGACAGCCCAGCGGTATGTTCATGAAATCCTGCAACCACATGTGTTGCCACTCATGCAACGGCTCCCAGGAGCCATTTTTCAACAAGACAATGCTCGGCCTCATACGGCAAGGGTGTCACAAGACTGTCTCCGCACTGTTACTACCCTTCCTTGGCCTGCCCGATCCTCAGATTTGTCTCCAATCGAGCATATCTGGGATCATTTGGGACGACGAGTTGGGCATCCCACGAGTTTGAACGAACTAGAGGCAAGGTTACAGCAAATATGGAACGAAATGTCTCAAGACATCATACAGAACTTGTATGACTCAATGCCCGATCGTATCGCATCGTGCATTCGCGCTAGAGGGGGTCCAACGGAGTATTAACTCCTCCGTTCTTTTGCCTTTTTCTCTGAAATAAATTATCCTTTTTCTTTGATTTTCTTATCATTTACTTATACCAAAGTAGTCATTACGTATGTAAAATTTCGTTTCATTTTGACGACTCCTTCTTGGTGCGCTAATTTTTTTGTCCATGAGTGTATTATCCGATGTACCCATAATGGGTCACCCAGTAATGGTCCATCAATATCGCCCATCACAACATTAATGGGCCATCTATTTAATCTGTTATGGAACAAAATTCAATTCTACAATATCATAAAATTGGAAAGAAAAGGAATTTAAAAAATGATGTATATTTTTAAACCGGTTTATTCATTTTATAACTACAGTACAACTACACTAAATATATAAAAACTGAAATATAACTGAAATATAAATTTATTAACTTAAACATCTAAAAATAAATTTACTTAAAAATAGTGGTTAATGTTGCCGGCGATGTGCCGCTTTACTTGTCACAGCTGGAATGTTGTTGCAAATATTGACATTTCCGAAAAAATAATTTGTACCAGTACACGGACTGGCCCAATACAGGGACAGTGTAACAATTCGTGATCCCATGATGGGTCACGCTATTTTGACAATGGAATCTAAGTTTTTTGTCATTTAATCACTGTACAATTTTAATTATACATACTATCGTAATGAATAATAGTTTAAGTCAATAAACAGGCATTATAGTACTTAAATAAATTTTTTTGAAAAATTCACTTACCTTAACAGATTTTTTAAGCAGACGTTAAAACAAGCACAAATTTTCTTCTCTCTAGCAGAATACACCTTACACTTCGCACAAAGTAAAGGAATGAACTGAATTCCAATGCTAAGGGATCATCGCAGGTAGTAGCCAATGACCCTCACCCCTTCCACTGCCTAAGGTAACAATAGACCCTTAATTTCTCGACATTTCTAGAGAGTGGCCCATTATAGGGACATGGCCCATTATAGGTGCATTTACCTTATAACTGGAAATAAACTAAACCACATTGGTTTTATAAACGCTACTCCACGTCGCAACCAGTTGGGAAATACATTGTTCGTTTTTGTTTTAACACGTTTTAACCCATCATCCCATCTAATCGCGTCGCATCGCCGGCATCGCTTCGGTGCGGACGGTTTTTGTCAGGTTGCAGGAAAATACTCGTTTATGCCCTGAGCCTATAAATACAAGGAAAGGGATTGTTTGCACTATATTAATTTTGAACGTGTCCATCTCAACAACTGAAAAACAAAGCTTTTTGTCTCTTAATTTTTGTGCTCGATTTTGTGATTGCTGACCAATAAAATATTTCACAGGTAAGTAAACTTGATATTTTTTCTTTTGTGCGGTTAGCGGTTCGAAATTGAAATAATGCATTTATGGTTTGATATTTGTTTTGGAAAAAAAAAAAAAAAATCTTAATTCTATTTTAAATGTTTTTTATTTTTATTTTGCAAATGTTAAACATACATTACAAGAACAAGTGTAAACTTGGATTTTTTTAACTGCATCACCTTATTTCTTTAACAGGTGCGTGAAATATGGCAAATTTTTCAAAAATCGGGAAAATACGATTTTTTAAAATTAAAGTAAACGTAAGGGGAATTGTATTTAAAATATGAACAAAAATAAAATAAAATCGATTTGGAACGTTTCTTTGCAAAAGTCCATCTTTATCGAGAAACAGATTAATTTACATTGCGCCTTTTTTTGTAAGTTCTTAATTTGACTACGAATGCAAAGATGGGGCTCCAAAAAATCCAGAAGACCAATTCAAAATTAATTTTTACTTTGTAATATTGGACACTGCATTATCAAAAACAGAAGAAAGGTTCGAACAAATAAAACAACATCACACAGTTTTCAGCTTTCTCAACGACCTAAATAATTTCCTTGAAACAGATAAATCAAATAGGTCTACAAAATGCACATCTGTGGAAAGTATGTTACATGATCCATTTAAAAATGAAAAACATACTATAGCTTAGATTTATGCGATGAAATTGACAACGTTGCACCCTATATTTCTCCTGAAATGAATGCGTTAAATGTGATTCAATACCTATTTACAAATAACCTCATCTATCTGTTTCCAAATTTAGTGATTGCTATACGAATTTTTTTAACATGATCCGTGACTGTGGCTAGCGGGGAAAGAAGCTTTTCAAAACTTAAAATAATAAAAATTTGAGATCAACAATGGGACAAGAAAGGTTTTCAGACTTATCTATTATTAGTATCGAAAAGGACATTTCGGAAGATATAGATGTATCAGATATTATAACAGAATTTGCATTAAAAAAGGCAAGAAAAGCAAGGATTATTCAAGCCTTTTTGTCTGACTTATTAAGTATATGTATTAATAGATCTGTGTTGTATTTAATATAACGTATTCATTTGGTTATTATATCAATACATTAATAATTATTATTATGTTAGGTTGTAAAATTAAAATATAAACCGAATTTATAATATTTTCTGTAATTCGTTGTTTCATTTAAGGTAAAAATATTTCAGAGAAATTTCAATTAATCCATACGGTATGAGGGAGGGGGGGGGGGGAATTATTCTCGCACACAGGCGGCAGCTACCCTATAGGAACGGCCCTGCTCTTCGACTTGATGAAGAACTCTTAATTGGTTCGAAACTAGTTGCCATCCGTAATATTTATAGTGAACATTAAGAAGCTGCGTGTTCATGTTATATTATTTTATATAGAGGTATATTTTATACCTGAAAAATAACTGCTCTTCACATTGCGTTTTTATCACATACACACAGTTAAATAATAATATTATTATTAATCTCAATATTAATAATAATAATTTTATTAATAATAATAATATTATTAATAATTATAAAATTATTATAAAATAATAAGTATTATGTTGCTGTTTTAATACATATTTTTTCTTCTTTTTTTTGTCGATTAGCGTATGTTACATGCTGTTATTTTTATTATATATATTATCTCAACAATGCTGTAGCAAGACATATTCTACTCTGCATTCAAAATCATATGTACACAGTCCGTACACATATGAAAGTAAATACATAAATTAAGATACTGCAAGTTATTACGATCATTACAAAAATTTCTTATAGAGGAGCTCCAAGATACAAAATTATTTTTTAAAAAAGGCCACATTCTTATTTTCTTGGCTTAAAACATACTTTAGAACTTCAAAACCTTGTTCGCATTGCTTGCATAGCTCAGTATTCCACCGTTAGCAAAGAAATTGGTAATATGACCCGTGATTGGCTTGCTGTGTCAAGTGATCTTTGTGTCATCCGTTGTTGAACTTGAGTCAACTTCAACGGAGAACATCATAGCGTTCAGCTCTTTTCTCTGACTACGCTCCAATTCGAAAGCAGGGAGAAAAATGCCTTAGAATACAATAACACAAACAAACCGTATGTTTCAACTATGCCCAAACCCAGAAGCAATATTTTTGCGCTCTTCTGTTGTTGCGCACTCTATTACACATGCGTTCTTTACTATCGATTTACCTCGTAAAGCCTGTTCACATAGAATCTGTCAACGTTAGGGCCTATTCACAAAGGAGTCCGGTAGCGGAAGCGTAAAAGGGAAAATGGTGCTGAGACAGAAATAAACCTATCATAGGCGTTAAAAATTTCGTTGCTAATCGTTTGGAGGTTTGTCATTGGTTAAATATATTTCAATACTTTAACGCTTCCGCTACCGGACTCCTATGTGAACAGGCCCTAAAACTTCTGAAAATATTTTCGCTGACGCAAAAAATGATTTGAAAAAAGACGATCTGCTAAAAAAGAGGATTATTCTGTCCTTAATGCCAGGCGCCCACTGGCAACTTTTCATTTGGGCGACTAAACAGTTTAGTCACTTGAAAGTTGCCGCATACCTTCGACATGCGCCCACTGGCAACTAAATAGTTGCTTTGCACTCAGTTTGAAAATGGATTTCGTGGAAGCTGCATGTGTTTGTACCCTCGCTCTACGGCGAAAACGCAAACAAAGCCACAGAAGATTTTGGGTCCATCCAATAATAAGTAGATTATTTGACGGGCAGTTTTATAAATTATTTGAAGATTTAAGAGTACACCCAACAAAATTTTTCAACTACTTTCGGAATAGCGTTGAAAGTTTCAAGAACCTGTTGTTATTAGTGGGGCCCAGTATTTCTTACCAAAATACAAGATTACGTTTGGCTATACCACCGCAGGAAAGATTAGCTGTGACTTTAAGGTAAAAAAAAAAAAAGATTTTCTTAAAAATTTGCAAGTTTATTGAAATAAAATACATATTACAAACATTTTTTTTGTAAAAAAATTTTTCGACTGTGCTTCTAGCAATAGTGGGTTGTGATTACAAGTTCATTTATGTAGAAGTTGGAGCATACGGTTCATCAAGTGATTCTAATATTTTTAAACAGTCAGCATTTTCAAGGTTGCTTGAAAGAAACCAATTAAAAATTCCAGAACAAAGTTGTCTCCCTAAAGACGACAATGGAACGGCAATGCCATTTACCCTAGTGGGGGATGAGGCATTTGCTCTTTCACAGTTTGTATTACGACCATATCCCAGCAGAAATCTGTCCGTAAAACAACGTATGTTTAATTATAGATTAACAAGAGTCCGCACACTGGTAGAATGTACATTTTGGAATTTTAGCAAACACATGGAGAATATTTCATAGGCCTCTCGATACCAGTATTGAATTCAGTGAATCTGTTATTAAAGCATGCTGCATTCTACACAATTTTGTTAGAAAACATGATGGAATACGTTTTGAAGACACTCTCTTTGACTATTTTACATATTATTTCATTTCTCCTCAAAGAAGTGTTCCTTGGCAGTATGACAAAATTTAATATAAAAGCTGTATATGATAAATGAAAAGAGTTAATATTAAAAAAATTATCAACTTACTCTTTTATTTCTTTTGTTTTTCCTCCAACTTATCACAATTTTCAATGAATTGTTGACACAATTCCACCCATAAAGTCTTCTTGAAATTTTTCTCAAAATATTTTTTTTTGATTTTATGTTGTATAAAGCTGGCCGTTTTTCAATTTCACTTATAAATAGTTCAGTGTCCAGCGACATGTTTACACCGAGTACTGAAGCAAATTTGCGATCTTCAACTTCGACAACTCCTCGTGAATCAGACTAGCCAAACAAGCCCTCAATGATTTCCCTCGATCAGATTCATAGGCGTAGCGTCGGGGGGGGGGGGGGAACTTGCCCCCCCCCCCAACTTAACTTGAAATAAATTAAAACGTTAATAGAAGTTCAGCTAAAATCGGAAAATTGTAGAAAACTTTTAAGAAAGTTTTTTTCCGCTTTTTCAAACTATGAAACTATAGATTCCAATTATGTCATTAGCCTTAACATAGTTTTTAACAATGATATGATCCATAACAAAAATTCGATGCTATTTTTTTTCTCATTTTATTTATATTATATTTATTTTTCTCATTGTATAACTTTTGAATACTACTCAAACATCAATTCCATTGTTATTCAATTTCAAAAATATCATATTTCATATTTTAAGGACCGTCTTGCAGTCAATGCGCGGAAGAGGACCCCAACTGAATTCAATTCGTGCAGCCCCCATAAAAAGTTAAAAGCACGCTACTTTTATGATCAGATGTATTGCAAGCAACTAAATAATCATCAGTGGGCGCAGTCCTATCTAAACCAACGTGAGATAATTTTTTAGTTCCCGCAACTGAAAAATTCTAACATCTTCGATTCTTTGGGTGATGAAACTGTTACCGAGGAAAATAGATCACGTTGGTTTAGATAGGACTGCGCACACTGGCGATTATTTAGTTGCTTGCAATACATCTGATCATAGGCGTAGCGTGCTTCTAACTTTTTTGGGGGGCTGCACGAATTGAATTCAGTTAGGGTCCTCTTCCGCGCATTGACTGCAAGACGGTCCTTAAAATATGAAATATGATATTTTTGAAGTTGAATAACAATGGAATTGATGTTTGAGTAGTATTCAAAAGTTATACAATGAGAAAAATAAATATAATATAAATAAAATGAGAAAAAAAATAGCATCGAATTTTTGTTATGGATCATATCATTGTTAAAAACTATGTTAAGGCTAATGACATAATCGGAATCTTTAGTTTCATAGTTTGAAAAAGCGGAAAAAAAACTTTCTTAAAAGTTTTCTACAATTTTCCGATTTTAGCTGAACTTCTATTAACGTTTTAATTTATTTCAAGTTAAGTTGGGGGGCAAGTCCCCCCCCCCCCGACGCTACGCCTATGAATCTGATCGAGGCAAATCATTGAGGGCGTGTTTGGCTAGTCTGATTCACCAGGCGTTGGCAAAGTTGAAGATCACGAGTTTGCTTCAGTACTCGGTGTAAACATGTTGCTGGACACTGAACTATTTATAAGTGAAATTGAAATACGGCCAGCTTTATACAACATAAAATCAAAAAAATATTCTGAGAAAAATTTAAAGAAGACTTTATGGGAGGAATTGTGTCAACAATTCATTGACAATTGGAATAAGTTGTAGGAGAAACAAAAGAACTAAAAGAGTAAGATTTTTTAATATTAACTCTTTCAATATAAATAAGTGAAATAAATAATTTTGATAATTTTTGATAATTTTTTAATATTAACTCTTTTCATTTATCATATACAGCTTTTATATTAAATTTTGTCATACTGCCAAGGAACACTTCTTTGAGGAGAAATGAAATAATATGTAAAATAATCTCTTATCGCAAAACCTTGATTGTTGCTTTTTACTCCAACTGTAGAGATTCTTTCCAATGAACAGTCAAAGAGAGTGTATTCAAAACGTATTCCATCATGTTTTTCTAACAAAATTGTGTAGAATGCAGCATGCTTTAATAACAGAGTCACTGAATTCAATACTGGTATCGAGAGGCCTGTGAAATATTCTCCATTTGTTTGCTAAAATTCCAAATTGTACATTCTACCAGTGTGCGGACTCTTGTTAATCTGTAATTAAACATACGTTGTTTTACGGACAGATTTCTGCTGGGATATGGTCGTAATACAAACTGTGAAAGAGCAAATGCCTCATTCCCCACTAGAGTAAATGGCATTGCCGTTCCATTTTCGTCATTAGGGAGATAACTTTGTTCTGGAATTTTTAATTGGTTTCTTTCAAGCAACCTTGAAAATGCTGACTGTTTAAAAATATTAGAATCACTTGATGAACCGTATGCTCCAACTTCTACATAAATGAACTTGTAATCGCAATCCACTATTGCTAGAAGCACAGTCTAAAAAACTTTTTACAAAAAAAAATGTTTGTAATATGTATTTTATTTCAATAAACTTGCAAATTTTTAAGAAAATCTTTTTTTTTTACCTTAAAGTCACAGCTAATCTTTCCTGCGGTGGTATAGCCAAACGTAATCTTGTATTTTGGTAAGAAATACTGGGCCCCACTAATAACAACAGGTTCTCGAAACTTTCAACGCTATTCCGAAAGTAGTTGAAAAATTTTGTTGGGTGTACTCTTAAATCTTCAAATAATTTATAAAACTGCCCGTCAAATAATAGCCTACTTATTATTGGATGGACCCAAAATCTTCTGTGGCTTTGTTTACGTTTTCGCCGTAGCACAAACACATGCAGCTTCCACGAAATCCATTTTCAAACTGAGTGCAAAGCAACTATTTAGTTGCCAGTGGGCGCATGTCGAAGGTATCGGGCAACTTTCAAGTAACTAAACTGTTTAGTTGCCCAAATTAAAAGTTGCCATTGGGCGCCTGGCCTTAAAGTGATAAAAAAATTCTATAAATAAAATTCTTAAAAACGCTGAAAACAAATTAGTTTTAAACATAGCTTTATTATGTATGAAAGTGAAACAAAAATATTGACCTAATTTAAGTTAAATTTTTAATTTTTTTAAACAATATTTCTAATTGTTCAACTTTTTTATTTGTATAATGATCACTATACAAAAACGCAAATTAAAAATTAGCATTTGAGAGGTACTGAAAAAATTAAAAAATGTATTCAAAGAAAGAACGTTTTGAAATTTCTGTAACGCAACAAACTGCTTTTACTTATTATGGCACAGAAATTAGAAATACAAAAAATATTTCCTACTCAGACTTATAACAAAGCAAGAAAAAATAATAAATTACAGATAATAATAACTTTGTGTTTAAAACCGGAATAATATCACACAATAATACACATTTCGGTATTTTATAAAATGATCTAAATTTACAAGACGACAAAATATTTTGATGCAACAGTGCATATTAAAAAAAATCATAAATTAGTGTATAATCACGAAATAATATAAATATGTGCACTGCAAGTGTTTCTCCTCTGAATAGCAATTGAGATACTGAAACATACTTTAAGAAATAAAATGAATTAAAAAACAATTTAAAAATTCTATAATTCAACAATTTTTTTGAATTATTAGGATTAAAAAATTAGAAATGCCAAACTCGGTGCATTATGATCATTTCTCCCCGAACAGCATTCGAAAGATACTGAAAAGACTGTTAAAATAACATTCAAAAGAATCATAAACAATTTAAACGATTTATGAAATAAACATGACTGCAACAGGAAATGACATAGATCCTGCAAGTGGCTTTAAAACTATTCTTTGGTCTACGATTGGTGACAAAATACGTCAGCAGCTACGGATTTTTCTCATCATGATCACTTCGTGTTTACTGTACTACTGGCTTTATATCTCTTTACGAGCTGAGCGGTCGATAGCAGATAGATTAAAGTATTAATACCGGAAACAAAACTGAAATTTTTTTATTGTTTTATGTTTTTAAAAAAATATTAATATAGAAATTACTTCAGTTTCTACGCATGTAAAAATATTTTCTATTTCAGGACAAAATTCTACTTTTTGCAAAGCACAGAATTTAATAATTTTTTAAACTTATTTAATTTAACTGTACTAAAAGATTGCTAACTATTTTTGCTTTCTGTATTCAGACTGATGTTAATTTTTACGCACTCATCTTGAATTTATACCCTTGAACATAAATAAAGGTCATTTATCTAAAAGTCCTCCGTGAAAAAATCTTTTGCTAAAGCAACTCGAAAGATGGGCATAACTTAAAAGTTACAAGGAACATAAGACAAAAACCGTTTTACCTCATTTAAATGACGAAATGATACAATTTTTTAATTTTTCTATCGAAATTACGATACTTTGCCTAGTGAGCAACAGTTTTTTTCCAAAGTACATTATTTTATGCTTTTTTTTTATTGTTTCAGTCAAAATTTTTTGAATATGTAATGTACAATTTTCCTTAAAAGAAAAATTTTCAAAAAAAATTAAGTTTATTAAAACAAAACTTTTTGTTAGCGCTATTTTAAATACAAACCCCAAACCTTCCCATGAGTTGTTATACGTCTTAAATAGGAAAACAAAATGCTTCCAATAAAATTAAGAATTTCATTTGACATACTAGTTGAAAAAATTCTTACCAATGCTAATTTTTTTCCTTATAGTTTAGAAATTTGTGAGCTATCTAAATTTTTTTGATAGAATTTATCTCCCATATATTTCAACTAACGCAACATTTTCTTATGTTATTGTTTTCCAAACTGCAAAGCCAAATATTCATTTTTAAAGTTTTAATTTTTCAATAACTTTTTTTTCGACTAATTTTGCAGCACCTGTTTGTTTAAGTATTTTTTTCGCTTCATTTTAAGGCTAAAAAAGTCTCAAACAAACTTCAAATTATTCAAATACTTTTTATTTTAGAATAAACGTATTGAAAATTTTTGGCTTCCATTAAAACACAGAAAACTGAATGTGAAACTGCTATTGATTCTGCAATTTTACCCACTAAACGTAAATTAGTTCATTTTTTCTTACTAATCCATAAATATTTCAGTTGCACTTTATAATTGCTTTGCCCATCTTAATTTTTCATGAGACTAAACGTTTTGTAAATCAGCAATATATAGTGGGTCTAAATTTAAAATTGCAATTTAAAAAAAACTCTATTGTTCAATCTCAGTGCGATATTTTCCTGGATAAAATCGGAAATTCCCGAAGCAGACTAACTTTAGAAACGTTAAAACTACATAGAGTTCTAAACGTTAACTACTACTTAACTTTTACTATTCTAAGTTCCATGCAAACAAATCGCACGAAGTTAAATCTTAGCCGTACGTTTAAAATTAGTATTTCATGGACCTAGTAACTCGATGCGAACATTCTAAAGAACGAACAGGTTATCGAATAGTTTCTCCTGGATCACATCCTTTCCCCTCCAGTCTTTCATTTGTCTGATAACACTATCGCGAGGCGGGTCGCTCGCTGAGACTGCGAGATTTGCATCGAAGATTTTTCTTTTACTCTAATTTTAAGGAATTGACTCGCCATGCTCAATCAGGCCTCTATTGCGCGACTTTATGCGAACGTTTTGCACAATGACATCCTGGTGAATGCCGTACCTGAAGCGCAAATTCGGGCTGGAGTTCAGTGCATGGCCAATGTTTACATGAAAAATGCCGACTTCGAGTCCAGTGTTCTCGAATTCCCGAACTATAATGACATCGCTTGTCGATGTGCTTATCTGCACAAATATGCACCTCTGCACACTTATATTGTACTGAATGTTATGATGAGAATATTACAGAAAGAGCTGAATCGTTTTCGAGAATTACTCGTAAACACCAAGTGTTTCAAGTTTTGTTCTCTCGGTGGCGGACCGGGGAGTGACGTGATCGGTGTGTTTTGTGCTTTGAAATTTGTGACAAGCTCCTTCAATTCATCTGTCACAATTATAGACTGCATGGAGAAATGGGGTGTAACTTTCAAATCTGTTTTACAAGAGCTCAAGTTCGGAGACTACGGTGCAGAGTGGCATAACTTGGCTAATAATTTTGATTGGAATTACATTGGAGCTAATCTGTTGTGCACCATGACTGATGAAGTTAATAAATCGATAGCTTCGGCGACTTTCATTACCATGGTAAAATTTGTTTCTGCTAGTACCTGCACAAATACAGAAGAGATGGTTGGCGTAAGTGAATTTATTTTTATTTAAATTGTGACTATAAAATTCAATTTTCTCTTCCGTTGTCTCTCTTTTTAAAAAAATTAAATTTGAATATTCTTTAGCGGAGCAGTGTTTCGTTGGGCTACTTGAACTTCAGACATTCCAACCCAAAACAGTAAATTGTGTGCAGTGAAAATATTTGTCGTAGATTCGATAATTTGAAACTTCTCGAGAGATTCCGGAAGATTTTGCTGTAATTATGTACATTTATTAAAAATATAGTCTGGGACGTAAGCAAAAAGTTAGCCCAGGATTTCAGCCCCTCATCTCGCCTTCGAAATTAAGTTTTTTCATATTTTCACAATTGTATCACCCCAAAAAAACGGAACTCCCCACTCTTCTTTCGTAAAAGTATTTTATGGCCATATCACTGATTATGGGCTTTTAAAGTAATGTAGAATTTCCATTATTTGAATTTTTAAATATACTTTTTATATTTATTCATTTCAATTTTCGATAATCCAATATTTATAATGTGTGTGAGAGTAATAATTAAAATCTCCTCTTGCAATGCTTTTAAATGAATAAGCTGTTTAAATGAATAAGCTGTTAAATTTCTTTTTTAATGTTCCATGAACCAGTAAAATAAATATGAAAAAATACTCGTGATTTTGTTGAAAGATGTTATATAAATGAAAATTATAAAATTCGGCGACTCTTGGTATTTAAGGAAGTATATAAGATTAGCCTTACATAATCTATTCCTCAAGAATATATATATTTCAAAGAAAGTAGTATATTTCATAGAAAGTAAAGCTCAAATCATGTATTTTTTGCGTTCTCATCACTTGTTGATTTAAAGACAGCTCATAATTCGGGGAGAATAAAAGCTAACTCTGCTTCCGAATTATTCTTGTTAGTATGCAACGCAAACAAAAAAGAATATGAGAGGAAAACTAAACCTAATTACGCCGAGTCCACCACGTGATCTGAATGTCAAGGTCTTCATGCTTTGGAGAGTTTCTTTTCCCACTTTTTTTGTAGACCGTTTTGTGGCATAATGAGAACTGAAATATAGCTAATAATATTTAACAGAATTAATAAAATATAAATTAGGAATATTATCGAGAATTTTTATACTTGTAAATTTTTTTATTTGTATGTAATAGGCATCATTTTCTTGAAATTTTGCTAGTAATGAAAGTAAAAGCTTTACGCTCGTTTAAAACAGTTGAAAATAAAAGAATTCTAAATCCATAATAATAATTTAAGTACTTCAATGAAAACTCCTGTTTACCTCCAAAAAATACGTGTTATTTAATATCTAATTTTTAAATTTATTTTTAATTTTTTGTAATTGGGCTCTTTGCCACTTACCTTGCGGTTACTGTAATTTATCTCGTGTAGATCAAACTTCACTGTGCTCCTCAAACACGCTTAAAAAATCTTTCAAGGTATATTTCAAATAGAGAAAATTTGTAAGTCAATGATAGCGAGAAACTGTCAGTTCTGGCATAAATTGAAATTCTCTGACGCTAACATTTTTCATCTGTACAGGTTCTATTTCTGAATTAGATTTTCTGGAAAATTTTCCTGTATTTGTGAATTCCTCGAACATGTCTAATGATCAATCAGTCTTGTCTTTATCGTCTACTTGGAAAAACATCCCGAAATCAGTCACGTATTATTTGACAAATTCATTCATACAACTAGTTGATGCTTTCCTCAATTTTTATCTCTTAATTTCAAGTCGCATTAATAATTTTTGATTCTCTATTACCTGTGTACCAGTCGTGCTCCCGCAGTCTTTGTTTATTCCAGCCCCACTTGGCCCATCAATGAAATTACCGGCTTGCCTTTTTACAGTGGCTCCGAAAAGTGTTCGTACACTTACGATTTTCAATGAAATAGGGGTCTATCCATTAATTAAAATGAATATTTCAGAATGGGTATTTAATAATAAGGTCTATAATCTATTCTTAACAAAACTACGTGAAATATTTTAAAAACATAGTAAAACTTTATTTTTAAGAAACCAATAATCAGAAAGTAACAAAAACTTTATCTCACAAAAGTCATCGTACACTTGTAAAAAATCTCTACATATTAGTAAATATTCTAATTTTTCGTTAAATTAATATTTAGTAGGATATCCTTTAGCATCCACAACAGCTTTTAAACGTCTGGGAATAGATTGCACTAGTTCTTTTGTAATTTTTGCATCAATGTTCATCCATTCTTCCATCATAATTGTTTTTAGTTCGCTTTACGTGTGAATGTCGTGTTTTCGTACTCGAACCTTCAGTTCTCTCGAAATATGTTCTATTGGGTTTAAATCTGGCGATTGAGGTGGTGTTTTCAAAACTTGTGGACAATTATAGAGACACCAGAGGCGAACGTTGAGAGTCGTGTACTTAGAATCGTTATCTTGATAAAAAACAAAGTTGTCTCTAATACTCAAATTTTGGGATGGTAATTTTAAATTGTCTCTTAACATATTTGTATAAACAGCATGATTCATTATGCCATCAATAAATACCAAATTACCTAATCCTGATGCTGACATGCACCTCCACACAAGGACACCTCCACCGCCATGCCTAACTGTTCCTACTAAGTTCTTGGGATTAAGTTCCTCATTTTTTCTTCTGCATACAATTATACGTTCATCCGAACCAAAAATGTTAAACTTGCTTTCATCGGCAAATAAGATATTATTCTAATACGTTTGGGGCTTATTTATCATTGATAGTGCGAAGGAAAGCCTAAGCTTTCTGTTTTTCTCTCTCACAAAAAATTTTCTACGGGCAGAACGTCCATGTAATCCAGCTGCTCTGAGAACTCGTCGAACATTTTCAGGTGAAATTGAAGTAGAAAATGTTTCATTAAATTCTGCAGAAACTTTTACAGCACTGAAATGTGGATTTTTCACAAATTTTCTAATTATAAATCTCTAATCACGTTTTGTTAACTTCGCCGGACGACCTTTTCTTACCTTGTTTTCGATCCGATTTTCTTCTTTAAAGCGTTTTATCAAACACTGCACAGTAGAATGGGATAAATTAAATAATTTAGCAATATTCCGAATTGATTTACCACTACTATGATGAAAAGTAATCAATTTTCGAATGCTGTTTGTTGATTCTTTACTACTACGAGCCATTTTTAAATAATAAATAGAATATTATGGAGTAGGCAAGCAAAAATTAAAGCCAAACGATATTTTAAATGCCACCACCATTCAAAAATAAAAATAAAGCGCCAGGCGATAATTTTAATTATGAATTTATCCGAAAGTACTTCGGTGTACGATGACTTTTGAGAGATAAAGTTTTTGTTACATTTTGATTACTGGTTTCTTACAAATAAAGTTTTACTATGTCTTCAAAATATTTCATGTAGTTTTGTTCAGAATAGATTATAGATCTTATTATTAAATACCCATTCTGAAATATTCATTTTAATTAATGGATAGTCCCCAATTTCATTGAAAATCGTAGCTTTTGGGAGCCGCTGTATTTTATATCCCCTAGCCCTTTAACTTGCTCTTTGGTGTCGTTGTTTGATATCCACACTGACCTGTGGAATATTCCTCCAAGGCTACTCTCTCTATTTTTCACTTTGTTTTTTGAAGTACGTAAAACCGAATTACAGCTTTTTTGAATAATACTTGTTAGTCGTTTGGGAATTCTGTTCATTAGTTATGTTTAGCATTTTTCCGAGAGGAATTCTTTTAAAATCTTTACTGTTTATGGTAAACGTATGACTGCAAGCTTAGTGAAATACTATCAAGTCGAGACATACATCTGTAGAGTTTCCATACAACGATCTTATAACGAAATCTTTTGTAGAACATGGCAAAATTTTTGCTGAATCTTGACCTTAAACGACATTACACGCTAACTTATGCGCATATTACGAAATTAATTCTCTATAATAAAACATGAGAAAAAAATATTGAATTTTATTTATCCATCTTTCCGTCTCAAAGGTGTTTACAGCTTTACAGATATTTAATACGCCGTAATGTTGTGTGTGAATTTGGGGAGGAAGATTCATGAATTTTGTTCATATAGACCAGGGGTGGGCAACAAATGGATCGTGATCGACCGATCGATCTGCGACAAGATTTTGGTCGATCGCGAGCCATAATTTTTTGAAAAATTATAGATTATAATAGTTATGTAGAGATGCTCATTTTTATGAAAATAGCAACTAGTCGATCGCCGAATAAACAATTCATGAAAGAGTCGATCGTTGACTAAAAAATGTTGGCCACCCCTGATATAGACCACTAGTTGTCAACCCTGTGCGCGCGGGAGCACGTACTCCTGAAAAGGTGGTACAATGCGCCCAACTTTTATTTTGAAATTTCTTTTACAATTTTTATAGAATTGGAAACTTTGGATCTAGAAAACGGTATTCTTCTCAAAGCTAGTGTGTCTGATGAGAACTTTTGGAATCTCGTTGACCGTAAAAAATTTCCTAATCTTCCTATAAAATAAAATCTTACTTTGGTTGAACATATCTGTGCGAAGCCTATTTTCAGCAATGAATATTATAAAATCAAAACGCAGATCCCAACTTACTGATGAACATCTGAACGATTGCATAAGAACGGGAACATCATCTCATATTCCCAATTACGAAAAATTAGCTAATTCAGTTCAGAGTAAAAAATCTCATTAAATTTTAAATAAAGTATTTATAAGTAATAAACCCATTTACACTACTTATTATTTTTAATTTCCATGTACCTATTTATAAAATAAAACAATCAAATTATTTATTTATTTTTATTATTATTTTTCAAAACAACCATTGTAATAATATTAGAAGGTTGATAACGTGCTGTTGAATAAAAAAGAGCTGTATATTATGTAAGTAATGATCATCGGTGATACAAATACCATTGGTTATGCCCACCATGCTCTTTGAAAACTTCGATGTGCTCTCGACCACGGGAAGGTTAAGAACCGCCGATATAGACTTTTCAACTAAACGGGAGTGGTAATATTTTCATTACAAATTACATAAAAATTACGATTTTTTTAAAAAAGGTAATTTATAGTTTTGTTCCTAAGAAATGCGGCTGTTTAATATTTTAAGTTTTTATCAAGGTTTAAATCATATATGAAAATAAAATGTAACAAAAATTTCAAAATTAAATGTCACAACCAAAATTCTACTAACTTAAAAAAATCGTCTGCGAAACCAACTGAAAACTTAACCTTTTTTCTGTTCCATGCCAGATTAGTAAGTAATCAAAATTAGCTGTGATAATCGGCTGCCCGCCTGAAGATTTTGCACTGGAATTGTGTTTAAAAGCACTTGGAAACTGCCATAGTAACTTAAACGTTTCTTTTCCTCTTTCGCGAATTGCGAAATTGATCGCATATTTATCTGTACAAGGGGAATCCCCTCTTTCGCCTGCCAGTTCTATCCAGTGTGTAAACTTTTTAATCTTATTGGCTTTCGGTTACGTTGAATCAGCGACCTCTAGTGATGAAATACTTTGCATTTAGTTTCGACTCAAAGCGCGCTGTTCAAAGGCTGAATTAAATATCGTTCCTCTGTTAGGGATGGCGACTTTGCATGCTATATCGAGGCTTTATGAGAACGTTTTGCTTCATGACGTTATTATAAACGACATTTTGATATCGGATATTCGAGCTGGAATTCAAAGAATGAGTTATGTTTACGCACCAACCACTTCGAATTTTGAATCCACTGTTGCCGAAATTGCAAATTTTAATAACCGAGCATGTCGATGCGCGTATCTCCATAAATACGCCCCTCTCCATACTTATATAGTGTCTGATGTGATGTTGAAAATTTTAAAGGACGAACCGATTATATTCCGTAATTTACTAGCAAATTTAAACTTATTTAAGATATGTAGCCTTGGTGGAGGACCCGGAAGTGACGTCATAGGAGTATTAACAGTTTTGCACAATGCATTCGGTTCTTTTAATTCCATAGTCACCATCGTAGATTGTATGGAAAAATGGGACGAAACTTTTTCGTCAATAATACATGAACTCTCAATCGGATCCTATAATAAAATGTGGCGTGATATGGCAAATAACTGCCACTGGAATTACATTGGATCTGATTTGCTGTGTACCATGACAAATGATGTGAATAAATCGATAGCAGCTGCCTCATTCATTACTATGGTCAAATTTGTATCGGCTGCTATTAGCACGAATACGGAACAGATGGTTGACGTAAGTGTTTTGAATTACGAATTCTTTTAGAGTGCATAAACTGCTCATGAAAGTCCCAAAATTGATACAAAATTAGAGATCTATCATGGCATAATCTAATGTCCCCTGAAAAAAAAAGGCCATGAATTTATGTATGCATGAAATGTAATATATTATGTATGTTTTTTCCCGTTTTATTTAACGACATGCTATTTCCAAATTGTAACAAAAAAAACTTTAGAGATAAAATATGTGTGTTTATTTTAGCACTTTTGATTGCTAAATCTCATATGCTTAAAGTTATAATCCAATTTTATCGGAGTTTCAAACATACGGATATATTTTCCCTAATGATTTCTTATACTACGGTCGGTGATTATCTTTTTAAAAATTATTTTCGATTGCTATTTTATTGTTCAGATTGTAGGTAGGCCATGCCAGAGTTTTCGAGGAGTTTTTCTTTCATTGTGTAGAAATGTCTTTCTACACAATGAAAGAAACATAATAACATAATAACATCTAACATAATAAATTACTGTTTGAAATTACAATTTTTCAAAAAGTGAAAATTCCCAATTGGGAACATGATTTTATATGCAGTGTAAAACATTTTTGTTTTCAGGTTAATAACGATGTTCTCATTTTTTCCTAAAAAATTAAAAGTTTGGTCTGCATTTTTTAACAAAAAATATACTTACATTTCAGCATATATCTAAGAGATAAAAAATGTTAAATATCGCCAACTTAAAAAAAAAAAAAAAAAAAAAAAAAAAAAAAAAAAAAAAATTCTCTTATTTTGATATTACTCACATTTGAGATTTGCTCACCTCAGTTTTATTTTACAATTAGAGAAATTAGTCAAAAACTATAAACGGTTCTATTTTGCAAAAAAATATTTGTCACATTTGCACAGGAGGAAAAATTATAAGCATGTTCCCAAATAGGGGAAATTCCCTTGCTCAGATAGCTTTTGAGGAAAAATAAATTCCTGAGTAGTGAAGGGGACTTCCCTTCACGGTTTTGTCTGAAAGGTTTGCTAAGCAGTTGGATTTGAGTATTCAATGCTGTCATTTTTTGAATTTTTATTTTTATCAGTGTTGTATCAGACACATTCTACTGGAGGCTGTGCCTAATACTATGGTATAGAGCAGTGATGCGCAAACTGTGGGTAGCGACTCACAGAGGGGTCGTGAAAAATAATAGAGGGGTGGCGGATAGTCTGAAGTAAATCGCTTTTATTTAAATGTACGAGACTGGAATTTCAAAATTAGTAGCTTGTAACGAATGAAGAAGGAAAACACATCACCTCTTGGCAGTATTAGAGGAATTTTGGCAAGTTTGGCGACATCTGGAGAGCCAATTAGATTTGACCTAGGAGCAGTGTTGCCAACTTGGGGGTTTTCCCCCTAAATTTGGGGATAAGTTAGATGAAAAGGGGTGTTTTTAGGGGCCACATTTTTTTAGGGGCATTTTGTGGGGAGAACATTTTTTAGTATTTTGTACAATCGAGACGCGTTTTTTTTATTAGATTAGAAGTTCCATACATATGTCAAATGTAAATAAACCTCCATTTCATTATGTAAGTGTGCATTTTCTATTTATTTCAATTTATTTCTCAAACAGGATGCCTATTCGAAACCAGAATTTCTTTTAGGAAGGTCTAGGGGGATCTCAAGTTGGTGTTAGGGGGAACAGGGGGATTTTGAGATGGCGCTAGGGGGAGTTGCTTCGTAGAGGTTGGCAACACTGCCTGGGAGGTGTTGTTATCATTTCCGGACCTAGGAGGCGTTGTTATAATTTTCTAGATGAAATCCGTATTATTTCCGGTTCTAGAACAATCCAGAATGTCGCCAAACAAAGACCAAAAGCTTTATTACGCCGTCCAGATTCCAGACATCTCCCTCATCTAAGAAGCGTAGGAGACTGTGAATGCATATATTTAGCTGGACAAGCCTACTTTTTGTTTCTTCAGCTTCTTAATCCAAAGTTTAATTCCCCTTTCACGTCATACTGCCAAGAAAGATCCGTGAAATTGGGCACGCGTTGGTCGACCCTTCTTTTACGAAGCTAGACTCCACATTTATCAAGTTTAAATCCTTTAATTCCTTCTTTATGTTAACATAATTGCGTTTATACTGCAAAAACCTCCCATTTGGGAAACCGATTTTGATTCTCTGCCCTGCCTATAAGTGGAGCCAGTGTTCCAATACTCAATCTCATGATTGGAAGCGCCTATTCCGTTTCACTTTAGCAAAAGTCATCGTCAAGGTATCTGCTCCTTAGCACACAGTTATCGGTTTACCCCTGCTCTTTAGGGAAACGGAATTTTCTTCGCAGGCCAAAGCTAGGACCGATCACGGATCCAGGCGGCATCCGTGCGATTTTTCTAAATTCATATTTGGCAACTCGTTTACTTCGGAAAATTAGTATAAGTTTATTAATTCATTATCCGTTCGGAGGTGAACGCAGTGCAATGCTTCGCATTGCTAAGAACTCTGTAAACCCTACTACCTTGACCTTGAACTTTTGGCCAGTCAATCACCAGATCTTGTACTAGTAACATGTTGTGCTATGTAATCCGTGTTTTCTTTTTTTTTATACGCTCGGGCTTCGCCTAGCTACGCTCAAGCCATCCGTCCACCAGATGAAGTTTCAATAAAGTGTGAAAAATTTTCATATTGGAACACAAAATTGCGTGTATTATTTTTGCATTTTAAAATTTTCTCTTAGATTTTAGGTCATTTTGAAGTTAACTGTCATATGTATCATGTGTGAGAGGGAAATTAAAATACCATGTGTGAGGGATTTTGTGCAGAGTGATAGGTGTTTTAGGTAAATTTCATTAAAAATTAATTCAAATTGACCAATTTATAAAAAAGTATGTTATTTACAGGTAAGTTTTTGTCTCTTTTTTAATTTTTAAGTGCTATTTTCCCATAAAAGATGAAAAAAACCTTAATTTTTTTTTTTTCTAAATTGACTCCGAACGTAGACAGTCACCTTAATTCCTACTTGAGAATGATAATGAAAAATGAGGAAAGAATAATTTTCTCTTAGATTGTAGGTAATTTAGAAGATAACTGTCATATGTATCATGTGTGAGAGGGTAATTAAAATATCATGTGTGAGGGCTTTAAGATTTTGTGCAGATAGGTGTTTTAGGTAAATTTCATTAAAAATTACTTCAAATTGACCAATTTATAAAAAAGTATGCTATTTACAGGTAAGTTTTTGTCTCTTTTTTTTTATTTTTAAGTGCTACTTTACCATAAAAGATGAAAAAAGGTTTAATTTTTTTTTTTAAATTGACTCCGAACGTAGACAGTCACCTTAATTCCTACTTGAGAATGATAATAAAAAATGATGAAAGAATAAACTGTACCCCCACACCCATTGAAATATTTAAAGTAATAAATTCTGTTTGAACAATTAATTTGTGAACAACTGTTTTTATAAGGAAAGGAATGACGAATCGGGGAAAATGTTCATATTGAAACATAATTCTGTTTTAACAATTAATTTCTGAACAATTAAAAAAATAAGTAAATCGAAAAGTAAAGAACATAATTATATTTCACTGGCTTTCAAAAATATCCAATAATAAAACAATTTCCTTAGCAAATACAAAATAAACAAATATTTCACTGGTGTTCAAAAATATCTAATAACAACACAATTTCCTTAGCAAATACAAAATAAACAAAAAGTGAACAATAATTGGTGTATAATAAATAGTTTTTTATTTAGAGCTAATTTTATAAGGAAAGGAATCACGAATCGGGGAAAATTTTCATATTGAAATATAAAATTGCACGTATTATTTTTGTATTTAAAAATTTTCTCTTAGATTGTAGGTAATTTAGAAGATAACTGTCATATGTATCATGTGTGAGAGGGAAATTAAAATATCATGTATGAGGGCTTTAAGATTTTGTGCAGAGAGATAGGTGTTTTAGGTAAATTTCATTAAAAATTACTTCAAATTGACCAATTTATAAAAAAGAATGCTATTTACAGGTAAGTTTTTGTCTCTTTTTTTAATTTTTAAGTGTTATTTTACCATAACAGATGAAAAAAACCTTTAATTTTTTTTTTTTCTAAATTGACTCCGAACGTAGACAGTCACCTTAATTCCTACTTGAGAATGATAATGAAAAATGAGGAAAGAATAATTTTCTCTTAGATTGTAGGTAATTTAGAAGATAACTGTCATATGTATCATGTGTGAGAGGGAAATTAAAATATCATGTATGAGGGCTTTAAGATTTTGTGCAGAGAGATAGGTGTTTTAGGTAAATTTCATTAAAAATTACTTCAAATTGACCAATTTATAAAAAAGTATGTTATTTACAGGTAAGTTTTTGTCTCTTTTTTAATTTTTAAGTGCTATTTTCCCATAAAAGATGAAAAAAACCTTAATTTTTTTTTTTTCTAAATTGACTCCGAACGTAGACAGTCACCTTAATTCCTACTTGAGAATGATAATGAAAAATGAGGAAAGAATAATTTTCTCTTAGATTGTAGGTAATTTAGAAGATAACTGTCATATGTATCATGTGTGAGAGGGTAATTAAAATATCATGTGTGAGGGCTTTAAGATTTTGTGCAGATAGGTGTTTTAGGTAAATTTCATTAAAAATTACTTCAAATTGACCAATTTATAAAAAAGTATGCTATTTACAGGTAAGTTTTTGTCTCTTTTTTTTATTTTTAAGTGCTACTTTACCATAAAAGATGAAAAAAGGTTTAATTTTTTTTTTTTAAATTGACTCCGAACGTAGACAGTCACCTTAATTCCTACTTGAGAATGATAATAAAAAATGATGAAAGAATAAACTGTACCCCCACACCCATTGAAATATTTAAAGTAATAAATTCTGTTTGAACAATTAATTTGTGAACAACTGTTTTTATAAGGAAAGGAATGACGAATCGGGGAAAATGTTCATATTGAAACATAATTCTGTTTTAACAATTAATTTCTGAACAATTAAAAAAATAAGTAAATCGAAAAGTAAAGAACATAATTATATTTCACTGGCTTTCAAAAATATCCAATAATAAAACAATTTCCTTAGCAAATACAAAATAAACAAATATTTCACTGGTGTTCAAAAATATCTAATAACAACACAATTTCCTTAGCAAATACAAAATAAACAAAAAGTGAACAATAATTGGTGTATAATAAATAGTTTTTTATTTAGAGCTAATTTTATAAGGAAAGGAATCACGAATCGGGGAAAATTTTCATATTGAAATATAAAATTGCACGTATTATTTTTGCATTTTAAAATTTTCTCTTAGATTGTAGGTAATTTAGAAGATAACTGTCATATGTATCATGTGTGAGAGGGAAATTAAAATATCATGTATGAGGGCTTTAAGATTTTGTGCAGAGAGATAGGTGTTTTAGGTAAATTTCATTAAAAATTACTTCAAATTGACCAATTTATAAAAAAAAATGCTATTTACAGGTAAGTTTTTGTCTCTTTTTTTAATTTTTAAGTGTTATTTTACCATAACAGATGAAAAAAACCTTTAATTTTTTTTTTTTTTTTAAATTTACTCCGAACGTAGACAGTCACCATAATTCCTACTTCAGAATGATAATAAAAAATGGTGAAGGAATAAACTGTAACCCCTCTCCCCCCATTGAAATATTTAAAGTAATAAATTCTATTTGAATAATTAATTTCTGAACAATTGAAAAATTAACTCAACGCAAAATAGAAAAGTAAATAAAACATAATTATATTTCACTGGCCTTCAAAAATATCCAATAATAACACAATTTGCTTGGCAAATACAAAATAAACAAAAAAAGAACAATAATTGGTGTATAATAAATAGTTTTTTATTTGCGGCTGTTTTTATAAGGAAAGGAATGACGAATCGTGGAAAATTTTCATATTAGAACATAAAATTGCGTGTATTATTTTAGCATTTTAAAATTTTCTCTTAGATTGTAGGCCTGAAGATAACTGTCATATGTATCATGTGTGAGAAGGAAATTAAAATATTAGCATTAGGATTTTGTGGAGAGTGATAGGCATTTTAGCAAAATTTCAGATTAATACTCTACGTTCGGAGTCAATTAAAAAAAAAAAAAAAAATTAAGAATTTTTTTGTCTTTTATGGTAAAATAGTACTTAAAAATGGAAAAAGAAAAAAAACTTACCTGTAAATAGCATATTTTTTTATAAATTGGTCAATTTGAAGTAATTTTTATTGAAATTTAGCTAAAATGGCTATACCTCTGCACGAAATTATATTGCTACTATTTTAATTTCCTTCTCACACATGATACATATGACAGTTATCTTTGCCTGCGGCTTGTCCACTTATTATAGTAGATTCTATAAAGTTATTCATCTACGGTTATCATGATATCTCACATAATAATGTATATAATTTGATAAAATTTTCAAGAAATGCTTTAGAAGATGAATGTTTTTCAGGAAATGCTATTGTTAATGAAATGAGGCACAATAATTGGTGTATAATAAATAGTTTTTTTATTTGGGGCTGTTTTTATAAGGAAAGGAATGACGAATCGGGGAAAATTTTCATATTGGAACATAAAATGACGAATCAGGGAATATTTTCATTAGAACATAAAATTGCGTGTATTATTTTTTCATTTTAAAATTTTCTCGTAGATTGTAGGCCATTTTGAAGATAACTATCATATGTATCATGTGTGAGAAGGAAATTAAAATAGTAGCATTAAGATTTTTATGGAGAGTTATAGGCATTTTAGCTAAATTTCAATAAAAATTACTTCAAATTGACCAATTTATAAAAAAAGTATGCTATTTACAGGTAAGTTTTTGTTCCTTTTTTTAATTTTTAAGTGCTATTTTACTATAAAACACCAAAAAAACCTTTAAATAATTATTGTTAATTAGTAGTTGTTTGGTTTTATTTAAAGTTCATTTTCTTATATTACTCCTTTTGTTTTCTTTTCGTTAATCCTTTTTTACTTGGTTAAAATTTTCAGGAAATGTTTTAGATGCTATTGTTAATGAAATGAGGCTCAATAATTGGTGTATAATAAATAGTTTTTTATTTGGGGCTGTTTTTATAAGGAAATGAATGACGAATCGGGGAAAATTTTCATATTGGAACATAAAATTGCTAGTATTATTTTTCCATTTTAAAATAACTGTCATTTGTATCATGCGTGAGAAGGAAATTAAAATAGTAGCATTAAGATTTTTATGCAGAGTTATCGGCATTTTAGCTAAATTTCAATAAAAATCTATATATAAAACGCGTAGGTATGCGGCACAAAAATCGACGATATTTCTACATTCCGAATGGCAACGGCTGCCACTACCAGATGTAAACATTAGCGGCCGTCCGCAATTTGCAATCGCGTGTTAACATGGATTTACGCACTGAAATCAGGAATGTTCAAAAGCGAGCAGCACAATCAAGTGAAAATTGGGAACAGTCTCAAGAAAGAAAGCGAAGAAATAATTCATTAAGAGAGAGGCGTGATAGAGAGAGCATAAATAATCGCGAGGTTAGGCTTTACCGTCGCCGGCATAGCAATAAAAAACCAGTAATAGTTAAATTTCTACACTTTTTTCAGTACTTGCTGAATTTTTGCTCCATTTTAAAAGAAAATTTCCCAACAATTTATTATTTAATATGATTAAGTGTAGATATCTGAATTGTAAACAGTAATACATACAGAGAGTGATGTAATCAACACTATATTTTAAAATTTTCCCCAACAATTTCTTATTTGTTGTAATGATAAAGTGTAGATATCTGAATTTTGAAAAATTGCTGAACTTTTGCTCCATTTTATAAGTGAAGAAATTTTCCCAACAATTTATTATTTAATATGATTAAGTGTAGATATCTGAATTGTAAACAGTAATACATACAGAGAGTGATGTAATCAACACTATATTTTAAAATTTTCCCCAACAATTTCTTATTTGTTGTAATGATAAAGTGTAGATATTTCAATTTTGAAAAATTGCTGAATTTTTGCTCTATTTTATAGTGCAAAAATTCAGTCAGAAATTTGAAGTGAAGAAATTTTACCAACAATTTATTATTTAATATGATTAAGTGTAGATATCTGAATTGTAAACAGTAATACATACAGAGAGTGATGTAATCAACACTATATTTTTAAATTTTCCCCAACAATTTCTTATTTGTTGTAATGATAAAGTGTAGATATCTGAATTTTGAAAAATTGCTGAACTTTTGCTCCATTTTATAAGTGAAGAAATTTTCCCAACAATTTATTATTTAATATGATTAAGTGTAGATATCTGAATTGTAAACAGTAATACATACAGAGAGTGATGTAATCAACACTATATTTTAAAATTTTCCCCAACAATTTCTTATTTGTTGTAATGATAAAGTGTAGATATTTCAATTTTGAAAAATTGCTGAATTTTTGCTCTATTTTATAGTGCAAAAATTCAGTCAGAAATTTGAAGTGAAGAAATTTTACCAACAATTTATTATTTAATATGATTAAGTGTAGATATCTGAATTGTAAACAGTAATACATACAGAGAGTGATGTAATAAACACTATATTTTAAAATTTTCCCCAACAATTTCTTATTTGTTGTAATGATAAAGTATAGATATCTTAATTTTGAAAAATAGTACATACAAAGAGGGATGTAATTTTAAAAATCATTGATGTTGAGTTTCTCAGTCTTATCTTTAACTCTTTTCTGAGGTGGAAATTCACATTTTTTGATCACGATGTTCTAGAATCTGCCTTATAGAGAATACCTCTTAACAACATATATTTGTAATCACAGGTAATGGTAACATTCCTTACATATGTTACTTTCAGTTGCGTTGTTTTGCAAAAAAAATATAAAACTAAAAGCGACCATGCTGTTCGCGCAACGGCTAGTTACTTTGTAAAATACCTAATAACGACATTTCAGAAAGTAAATAATCGCAAGAGGGGTTTCAACGGTAAAGAGTTTCAACGATTATTCGTATACTGAAAATTAACCAAGTAAAAAAGGATTAATGAAAAGTATACAAAAGTAGCAATATAAAAAAATTAACTTTAAATAAGACCAAACAACTACTAATTAACATTATTCCATGCGTTTATTTACGTTGTAACATTTAGGTGCGCATGCGCAGTTCTTATGAATGATGGATTCCAACGCTTTCAGATGAAATATTATTTAAAAACTGTATTTATATATAAGCATTTTAAAGCTTCCAAACTTATATTAGAATTATCTCCAGGCTTCAAAACATAAGTATACGAAGTTTCAACCAGATTTGTCAAGAAATATAGAAACGAAGAAAATACCAAATGTAATCATTTCACACCTAAATCAGTAAATCCACCAAAAATCAGTATATATCTATTTAGTTTCAATAAAGTATTTTTTATTATTAAACAATTTGAATATTTAGTTTTCCAAATAAAAAGACACGACGACACATATCATTTCAGTGATTCATTTTTTAGTGAGAATCACGTTGTGAACGAATCACCCTTTGTTTACATCGTCAAAGAGCGAGGACGCGCGATGACGGTTCATTAGAATCCAAATATCTCTAAAACTATTGAATTAACAGAATAAGTGTACGCAGAAAAAATTATCAGTTTCCGAAGCTCTTTCCAAATATGTAACATTTATGTACTTTCATGAGAAAAAAAATACACCGATTTTCCTGTATATTTGTCGGCCATTTTTTTTTCGAGGAGTGGCCCGCCCGGATGAGTTACGGTCACGTGATCCGACTTCTCCCTGTCCTTTTATTAGTATAGATTCTTTAGCCTTTTAGGAAATTTTGTGTTTTGTGGCTCGTAGTGTAAAATAAATAAAGTTTGAGCTAGTAAGGGATATTTTATTATTATTTTTGCTAACGAGTTACAAAAATGGCGCCCAACTCGCGATCCAAAAAAAAAAAAAAAATGACTGCTAGTCACAGAAAAGGAACAGGTCGCTTCTTCAGATTTTTTGTACTCCGAAGTTGGTTGCTGCTAGCAACACGAAATCAAGGATATTATACTGGAGTAACTATTTCTGTGGAGTGCCAGATAAGCTTAGATATCCTTTCATTGTTTATTTATCGTATGTTAGATTTTATTGAAATTGTTCTAAAGTATTAATGATTTAATTTAAAGTTTGGACAGCAGATAAAAGTGCTTTATATTGTTTCATTCTAACTCATAATTTATGTACGGCCGTCGGCAAGAAAAGCGTCATAGCTGGTGAATTAATTATTTTTTTTAACGTAGGATTACGTCCCTCCATAACGGTTTTCGGAAAAGCAAAATTTCAGACGCTAAAACCATCCGTCCGTACCTCGCGAGTTATAATTTTGGTAGCGCGCCAAACCCAGTCTGTATCGCTTGGACAAAGAGTTAAACAGAAGAGTACCAAAATGCGTCAAAATTATGAAATACATACACACACACACACATATATATATACATTATATATATATATATATATATATATATATATATATATATATATATATATATACACACACATATATATATACATTATATATATATATACACACATATATATACATTATATATATATATGTATACTTACATATATACATAACACATTCTTACATATTTACATACAAAAGAGGTAAGCAACGATAAGTTATCCTATGTTAATAACCCGCGGTAGTTTCGTTAGAAGAGACTACCTGAAATTTTTTTTGTCGTCTGAAAGTGCGTATTTTGTTTCAATGCTAGAGTAACTCCTGATAAAATAAGTGTTGCAAACTTAAAATTGAACTTCATTAGAAAAGTATTTCAGATTTAAAAGCGAAATATTAGTGAATTTAACTCTAAGGGAAAAATAAATTTTTAAGTTAACAATAATAAGTGAAGGTAACACCCATCATACAAAAGTTTTATCAATGACTTACCTCGGCAAAGCCTGAAAAGAAGATTTAAAAACACTGGCCTTAGAATGAGGTCTTCAAGTAACAGTATATATGAGGGTAATTGAATTAAAAGATTTAGTTATAACTTCTGATGAAACATTTATTATGATGAACCATTTGCCAAAGTTTTTCTTAGAAATCATAATTGATACTAGGGTACAAGAACAACGTGAACGAGAAGAGGTATACGAGTATCAACGGAAACAGGAAGAACTTTTAGAAGAACGTCTGAAGCCAAGTACTACTGCTACTACTTCGAACTCTAGCACAAGTGCCGCTGAAACTATAAATACAACCGCTGGCCATTAAAATTGCAACACCATGAAGGAGGGGGTTGATACAAACGTCAAATTCGCATGAAAGAAAGAAGATACAGGGATATGCAAATGATTAGTATTTAAGCGCAATCGAGCGACGCAGGAGGAAGAAACGGCATCTCAAACTCTGTATTAAAGGAAAGTTTCACAGCGAGTTTCTCATTCGGAAATCACATTTCAATGTTGGTTGTTTGTGAGACGATCGTATTTTTCCTCATATAAGAAAGAGAAACGGCTACCAGCGCGTGTCGGAATTCGATAGCAGCAGGATCGTGGCCTAACGAGATTGTGGTTTATCGTTCCGCGATATTGCTACTCGCATTGGTCAGAGTTCAACGACTGTCATGGGAATATAGAATCGATGGGTTCAGGAGAGTCATACTGAACGCCATGCAGGATCTCAACGGCTTCCCGCCGCTAACGCCCGAGAGGACAGACATGTTGTCTGGTCGGCCTTGCAGGATCCTACAGGCACATCACGGACCTTGAGTCGGGAAATGGGGTTGTTTGCTGCACGAAATGTATCCGCACGGACAGTGCGACGACGTCTGGAGCAGCACAGACTGTGCACGGCGACAATTATTGCGGCGTCCCTTGACACTGCAGCATAGAGGCGCGCGGCGACAGTGGTGAACCCATCGACATAACTGGATGCAGGAGTGGCACCACGTCGTCTTTTCAGTCGAATCCCGGTTCTGCGGGGAGCATCATGATGGACGTATCCATGTCTGGAGGCACCGAGGAGAACGCAGCACGTGGCCTGCTTGCATTCGATATCGTCATACGGGCCCAGCACCTGATGTGATGGTATGGGCAGCCACTGGGTACATGACACGAACATCTCTTGTTCGCATCGTCGGTAATCTGAACAGCCAGCGTTACATTTCTCAGATCTTAAGGCCGGTGGCTCTGCCCTATCTCCGCGACCCGAGACGTCATCTTTCAACAAGATAACACAAGACCGAATGTTGCCTGTCGTGTCCTGGCCTACCTCGACATAGATGGTGTTCTGACACAGAGGGTTGAGAGACTGGGCCGCCACCGCTCTCCAGCCACTACTATTCATGAAGTGTGGCATAGACTTGAAATAGCATGGAATGACTTGCCTGTATCTGTCATCCAAGCCCAGTTCGACTCGATGCCTAACCGGGTTAGATCCGTTTTAGCTGCCAGAGGCGGGAGCTGTATATACTAATTTCGGATCCTGTATACCCCAAATTGCCTACAAATTTAACCATGTTTTCTTCCTTCTATGCTGTATACGTATAATAAGTAAAATTTTGATATTTGCTTTCCTGGTGTTGCACTTTTAATGGCCAGCAGTGTGTGTGTATGTATATATATATATATATATATATATATATATATATATATATATATATATGTATGTATGTGCTAATTTTGATGTAAATTAATAGTTTTTAAGTACACAATGTATTATGACTTCCTAAACACATAAGTAGCGTTTTTTTTCTCTTACGAGGCTTCCGACGGCATAGCGTCGTTCAAATCAGAGAGCCTATCACTGCTCACAAGACAATACAAAATTTCGGCATCTAAAGCGATATAAAGATTACCTTTTCTGGTTTTTATCATCGCAGTTGCTTAAGTCATGTAGTTGAAAGTATTTTCTGTTGCAACAATAAAATTTCGGTCTATAGATCTCATGGGCTAGAGCCTGTTTTCGTTTCTCATACCTCAGGCTAAGCCAACTTTCCCTAGTATTCAGGCGTAGTTCATCGGACGACTTAAGGCTGCTGTGTACTAACTCTATTGAATTCGCTCAACTCAATGTTAAAATATGGAGACAATTTGTCTACTATTGACAGCTACATAAATGCTGATAATAAAAATGGTATTTTTAGATAGCCTCAACTTTTCTGCACCTAGCAATAGAATTAATTTTATAAATTTCGTCCACCAAAGGAATTTAGGAGCGTTTGAAACACACTACACCAGGTTCCCACCCCACCCCCCGTAATAGGTAAAATATTATTTGCATTTAAAAAAAAACCCGAAAAATGCCCCTAGATGTATTCTACATTACGGAGTACAATTAAAAAAAATCTTTAGATCCAAGTCGGCAATCCTGGGACACATTTTTCTCCATAGGTTAACACTGAGGTGGGAGAATCTAATAGGGTTAGTACACGGCGGCCTTAAAAGAATGAAAGTCTGTAATCCATGAACTGATATTTGCAAAGGAAGCTGTGTGTATCGATTTTGCAATTTTTAAGTAAAGAGAAACTTTATCTGAAAGTTAAAACAAAACAAGAGCAACAATAAAAAATAATCCCTATGATAATTTTTTGAGTGAAGAATTAATTTAAATGATTTGCTTTATCTGCGGGAGGAATATTAATCGATATTGCAAAAACAATTTGTTTTCACAGAAATTCTGCTTTTATTTTGTCCTTTTTTAAAAGTTGTTTAGGTGCAAACGATACTTTTAAAAGAGCATTCGAGATATGTAAAGATATTGAACGTATGTAAACCGTGAATTGATATTCGCAAAATAAAACTTTGCGTATCAATTTTACAGATTTTAAGGAAAGAAAAACTTCACCTGAAAGTCTTAAAAAAACTCCTTCGATAATCTTCCGAATGAAGAGTTAATTTAAATGATTTACTTTATCCGTGGAAGGAAAAGATAAAAACACGATTAGTTCCTGCTTCAAGTTCTTTGGATTTTAATTTTATCGGTATCGATATCAATCGATATTTCAAAAATAATTTTTTCTCCCCCACAGAAATTAGAGCAGAGTAGCGCATAGCTTTTTTACTATACCTAGACACCAACTTTATGGTCTAAGCTGTCACCATTTAGAAGTTAAGGGGGGTGTAACGGCTACAGGTGAGAAGCCTGTGTATACGAGTATATCGATATGTTGGATAAGACGTTACATAGTGTGGCATAGAACTTGCTGGAGTGCTACTCATAGTTGATATGTTTGTATCTCTCTTTCTATATGTATACGAATATATTGATATGTTTGAAAAGACGTTATATTCTGTGGTATAGAACTTGCTGAAAAAATAAGAACTATTTTGAGAATTAGTGAGAATACAGAGGCTGTTCGCACATTTTTTAGACGATTTTGGTAAGCGATAATAAAAAAATCGTTTGCTGCAAAAGAAATAATTGCAATTGTACTATGTTTTTAAAAGTCAAAATTATCGTCTGCGGCTTGAAAGTTTTGTTTTTATTCAAAATGGCGTTTTTAACAAAGCAGTGGTTCGAAGGCTACATTTATGTTCTTTCCGAAGAGAAATATGCATACTCCGTTATCCAAAAACGATGTGAGAGTCATGGTTTTGTGATATCTAAAGCGTCGATAGGTAATATCGTCAACTAGAATGGATAAAAACGTCAAATTGGAGCCTCAAGTGGGACAAAAATTCCAAACAAGTATCCAAGGAAAAAACGGACATCTTCGACTATTGCAAAGGTACGTTGTTTAATGTTAAAAGAAAATCCCCCTAGTCAAAGGACAGTTACAAAATCATTAAAATGCACGGTGTCCACTGTAAACAAAATGATAAACGTTGATTTAAATCTTAAGAAAGCGAAAAAACGCAATGTGCATCGTCTTCTTCCAAATCATATCGCTGAACGCAGGACACGCTGCAGAATTCTATATGAGAAACACTTATCGAAAGAAAAATGGAAAACAATTGTCACAATAGATGAATCATGGGTGTATTTAAATGATTGCAACAAAAAAAGAGCCATTTATTATCATAAAAGGGGAGAAAAATTTTAAGTACATGGTTCAAAGAATCGAAAGAAAGTTTTTCTAAGGAATTCATGATTGTTGCTGGTTTTTCTTATAATGGCAAGTTAAAAATAAAGAGAATGGAAAAAAATGTCAAGATTAACTCCAAATACTATCAGGAACATATTTTATCGCCAATTTTTCTGAATGAAATACCATCGCTTTACCCACAGTGCAATCAATCTGTGAGACTCCATCAGGACAAAGCTAGCAGTCACACATCAAAATCCACTGTAAATTTCCTCAAAGAAATGGAACAAAAAACTGGTATCAAGGCCATATCCTTCACTGATATCCCTACTAAATCTCCCGATGTATCACCTATGTATTTTTGTGCTTTCGGACTTTTAAAATCTGCATTATCCAAACGTCGTCCCAAAACCCTTACAGGACTCTGGAAAGCTGTTCAGGAGGAATGGGATCGAATACCTCTTCTGACACTTCAAAAGGCATTATTATCCTGGAAATTGCGGTGTCGAAAGATAGTTCAGAATAAGGGATGTCAAATAGAACATTTAAAACACAAGAATTTTATGCAATTTTGTTTTGTGAATACAATATACATCGTCTAAAAAATGTGTGAACAGCCTCTGTATACATATGATGAACCAATCAATCGAATTAGAAAGAATATATAAAAAAAAATTGCTATTAAAAAAGGTAAAATGAAAAAAAAATTTGAATTGGGAATTTTTTATTTTAAAATAAAATTTTTTTTTCGGGGGGGGGGGGGGGGCTAGGCCCGGGCCTAATGGAAAATCAGGGCCTGATTCACATAGCAGTCCGTTAGCGTAAGCGTTAAATTTTAACCAATCAAATAGATGAGCGCTATGCCATCATCCGTTGACTCACGTATCATCATCATCCGTGAACACTCCGTTGACCTTTTACGGTTACGCTAACGGATTTCTATGTGAACAGGCCTTAACTCCATATCTGAATTAGATTTTCTAGAAAATTTAGCTGTCTGAACTAATTCCTTAATTTTAGTGAATGACCTGTCTGAAAAAATATCTGCGCATAAATGCGTATTTTAATATTTCGCTTTCCTACTTTTTAAAATCATTTGATGTTATTCCTTAATTCTGTCTTCTCAGTTCGGTTTTCGCCACCTTTCACCACATCTTTCTTTAATTATTGCATATTAAAGAATTTTCCACCAAAGACCCTTGCATAGCGGAACATTCGAAAACTGAAAAGTTCAGTTTTCGAATGTTCCGCTATGCAAGGGTTTACGTTCATAAAATTCCATGATCTCCGCATCTGCCACGGACTGTCTCGATGTTCTGATGGAAAATTCTGCCGACTCTCCAATTTATATCAAAGAGTTTAACCCCTTGAAGGGCGCTGTTTGCACAGTGCAAACATTTAAATCTCGTCCTTCTTTCACTTGCGTTCAATGTAGTCCAGTAAAATGAGCAGAAAATGGCTAGTGCTGCCATCTGTTATCAGTTTAAAGAAGTAAATTCATTTTACAACATTTAATTGGAAAATTATTCAAGACTTTTTATGTTAAAATAATCGAGAAAAAAATCTGCACCGTGCAAACTTTGCAGGCTGTTGCCCTTCAAAGGGTTAATGGTTCCCAGGTATGTGAATTATCCATAGAGATCAGACGCCTTTAGCTAGAGGCTGTGCCTGATACTAAGGTATTGAGAGAGTTTGCAGAACATCGCAGTGTGTGGACTGGACGAAATTTCCAGAATGACAGGTGCGACCCCAAACCGTGTCCAGGGAAGACAGTCGAGAATTGAGAGAGCCGGAGGTAGCAGCTCCCGGAATGAAGACCGGTAACTAGTTACGATCCCTCTGTGCGAACATTCTCAGTGATCTAGAAATACTGTTATTGCGAGTTGGCTAGAGTATCATAGAGTTTCTGCTGTATGTAAATTATTCTTATTCTTTCGTTTGTGTTTACGTGTATATGTTTGTGTGTCAAGTTAATAAACGTCTTTTGTCCGAATGGTGCCACTTCAATGAGTTAAAGAACGACAAAGACCACTCGACACCACGATTGTTATTACAGAGATAATCACACCTAATGACTCCCGGCTTGTTAAAGTGCTAAATTTATTAGCTACAAACTAGATGCTTTTCTAAAGTTTGATTTATGATTTTAAGAAGCTGTGGGCTATTTAAAGTTAAAACCTTTAAAATATGCGCAGCATACTAACGGAACTATTACTGTAATCTATATATATAAAAGAGCTTGTCTGTTTGTTTGTCCGCTATAGAATCATAGACTGTATCACCCACCGGGACCAAATTCGGCACAGTTAATGTTTTGGATCCGAGAAACTTAAATCAGGAAAAACGAAATTTGGGGCTCAATTAGTTTTTTTTAAATTAATTTTTTAATGTTTTTTGTGCCCGATAGAGGTGCGTCTACCCCCTGTGGATTCCCCTCGACCAGCTGCGTTAAGAGGGGTGGTTTGAGGATGACGGAGGGGGGGGGGAATTCCAATGAGCGGGAGAAAGAGGGTTGGGAATGACCTTAAAATCAGACGAAGGTCCGCAGGCTCAAAGTTTCTTTCTTATTGTTTGTATATCATTTCAGTCGAAATGTGCTAAGCGCATTCTGTCTGGCCAGATGAACATGAAGAGCGGGAGTGCAGCCCAGTATTTTTTTGATGGAATGCATGAAATATTTTATATCTATATATCTACCCGGGCAACGCCGGGCAATAATGCTAGTAATATAATAAAGTAAAAGCCAATATGTTATGTTCATTCTTCACAAGAGGATTGAAAGAGGATAACAAAAATGAGTTTTTGCTTTAGATTGAACGCTACGTGTAGGGTATTTGTGTTTGGCATAGTTGCAGTATTGAAAGTATTAATAGAAGATTGCAGGGGGCAGTTTTTATTTTAAATTATACACTGCGAGTTGAGCCCTATGTGTGTGTGTGTGTGAGAGAGAGAGATAGATAGATAGATAACAGCCCACCATTATATATCTAATGCGTATTTGAAACTATCCTTGTTTCCTGTCAATGAAGAACAATCCCTTTCTTCTAATTGCGACCTAGGAATTAACGAACTAACCATCCATTTTACCCCTTAGTGCACGCGCGTTCAAGATATTTGTAAACATGAATCAGCACCACGTGTTGTTTTCGCCACGGTGCGCTTTTCGGAACACCATGCGACCCTTATGTAATCAAGTCAGATGCCCAATTCTAGCCAATTAAAAGATTTCCCCGTGGTCAGCGTCCCTACACTTTATAACCTTCTGCAAAAGTTTTCGGCGTGCTTTTTACTGCCTGTCGATGCCTTGTCCTGGCGTCGTCCTAGCTCTGCTTCCTGGCCTCTCTTATTAACCTTGTTCTGTTTTCGCGCTGCTCCGCTATTGTCCGATATAACGATGTAAAATCTGCCTTCCGAATGCGCTCCGGCAGGGACCGGTGGCGTTGCTATTGTGTATGTCCAGTTGTCAAGATACCTGTGTTTTGTCTGAATAATATTTGTCTGCAGAATAATCCGGAATAAAATAATATGCGTCGCATGTCTGTTGTGAGCGTCCATCAATGCCTCTACTCTTTGTGGTTTTACCTCCCCGATGTGTCAACAATTCTCGTGAAATGGTCTTCATCTCGTACCTCTGTGTTACGGCTACCACATGTTTGTGTTTCATCTCCTCTATTTAGTTTTAAGTTAAAGTTAACTTGCGCGTCAGCCGATATCATTATATATATATGTATATATATATATATATATATATATATAAAACCAAAAACCCTTTTAAAATTCCAAAATTCATTCAAAAATACTTGGGCGTATCACTTGCGTAGTCAGTTTCGAGAACAAAGAAATCGAACTGCTTAATTAGGCATTTTCTACACAACCCCTGTGTTTTTCCCCAATCTTTTGGCGCTTAGATGACACATCCTCTCGTGGGAGTCGATCCCAGATCCCTGGGCTCGGACCAATAATTGCAGGAGATTTTGATCACTAGACAAGACTTTTATAAAGTTATAAATAGGCGTGCAGCCAAGTAGAGGGGGGATTTCGTGAATTTTACATGTCCGAGCAATATGTAGTTTTTAGGGAATAAAAACCGTTGTTTTAAGAATGGTGTAGTTTTGTGTGTCCGAGGGCTGGAGGGGCCAGTTACAAGCATGTCATCAACCGAGATCTAAGCGGATACTTATTCAGACTCCCAAAAAGTTAGAACCAGCGGCGAGTTTTCATCGGCCAACGACGTTTAAGTGCGGGAATCCGGGTCACAGAGTTGACCTTGTGACGCATCTCCCACCCTCTCTCTTTGTGCCCGTGCGTTACATACATACATACATACATACATACACACACATATAGTTGGGAGAAATACTAATACTAGAATACTTTTCTAGGATCATTTCTGTATCCGTCTCTGAGGAGGGGATCTTTATTACTAGGTAAGGTTAAGGTGCGAAAATTAACTTTGGAATTTCACTTTTTAAAAAATTTTGAGGTTCCTTGACAACTTCCCCCGGGTAACGTTATTTATCTTCGGTACTATAGTGTCTTTGTTGAACTTCTATTTCATGATGAATGAAGTATTTCCTCTTTTCTTCCCGCAGAAAATATTCCGAGTCATGAAACCTGGAGCTCTTGTTCTTTACATTGACAACGCTGCAGGAGGCTTTACCCAAATAATAGAGAGAGCGGGTAAAAGAAATGGACTTGAAGCAATTTATGGTCCCGAACGACACGTGGACTTTGAAGTCGAAGCTTTGAAAATTGAAAGATTCGGTTACACAAGCTGCTTCAAGACAAAAGTTACCATTATCCTGCTGCAAAAGAAATTAAATAATCAACAAAGTAGGAGAAACCTGAACAACTATCCGAACAAACACGATCAGAATGCCCCTATCGCGAAATCACCCAACTCTTTGGATTTCGTTGTACTGAGTGATAATTCTTCAAAAAGCAAAATGGTGAATACCATCAATCCTGCTCATCCACCAAAAAGTATTAACCAAACATTTTCAGTCGCAAAGCCGAAGAACCCCGTTCCTACTCCAGCTGTCGAGCAAAACGGAATTGGTATTGGTAAAAGCACCTCCAACCCCTTGCGACCGCCTGAACGCACCGCTTCTAATATCAATGATTTGTCTGCGAAACTGGCCAATACGAGTCGCAGTTTGCAGAAACCTAATGCAGCTGTCGGACAGATGACGTGGAACGTCACGACTACCAAGCCTAGAAGCTTGTCGTCAGATGTGAATTCATCTAGAGCGCCACAGCCGAATACTAGTCAAAGATCGATACATAATAATTTTGCAGCTTCTTCCCAACCGAGGAGACCAAAAGTTCCTGCTGTATCTACTAGATCTCCAACAAGAAGCGCGCCAACCTCGGATAGGAGATCACGGTCCCCGTCAGCGCCGTCATCTGCAGCACGGCCTTACCAACCGGTTCCACAGAACTCGCGTGAACATGATCGATCTCTGAGAGAAAGCAATGAAAATTCAGAAGAAATTTGCTGCTCGTGTTGCACCATATCATAGAAACGTCTCGCATACAAAGTATAATTAATGTGATATGACATTGTCTCATCTATCATTATGTCACTGTGCCATCGTCTGCAAACTCATCGAATAAAATATTTTTATATGGGCTATTTTTATCACTGACTCCATTCTAACTAGAACTACGGATAATTTCATAATTACCGGGTATGTAACGTAATTAATACCCAACCGGCAAGTTTTTGAGAGACATAATTTCAACGACATCATGTGATGTTTTTGACGACATTATTACGATGACGCCATAATGTGATCTCGTTCAGTTTGATATCCTTTTCTTAAAAGATGCATATTTTTATCGTATATATATATACGCACACGCACTCCCTCTCCCTGCTTGGCGACGGAATGCATTACTACTATTCATTATATAATTTGGTTAATTAAATTTAAATTAATTTTAGCAGTAAAGTGTTGCCATTCCTCAGATGAGTTCATCCTATAAATTAACGACATTGATCCGACATTAAATATGGGTTTTAGATGGTTATTATTATTTTAATCTTAGGGGATTTAAGCCCACGTTTCAACACCCTTAAAGGTTAAATTTAAAGGGGGGGAAAGAGCAACTGGGGCATCAGGGGAACCACAATACAAAATTTCAGCTTCGTAGGTCTTCTGGTTACAGTGATCAGTCAGTCAATGTTTTTGGAGGGGTTTAAGACCCTTTAACCCCCCCTTAAATTTTGATTTTCTTATAAAGATCTTTTTGTGAGCACCCAGGGCCTTATAGAAACCATCATGCAAAGCTTTCTAGGCTAGAGATACAGGGTGTTTTGGAGGGATTAATCTCCTATAAACCCTCGTGAAATTCGAATTTTTAAAAAGATTTCTTAGCGAGCACATAGGGCCTAAGAGGAACTATCCTCCAAAATTCCAGCTCTCTAGGACTTACGGTTCCGGAGATTGAGTGAGTGAGTGACTGGTATTCGCCTTTTATATAATATCCTAACTGAATACCAGTGCTTTGCGATGGAATACATTACTACCGTCAATTATACAATTTGGTTCATTTAATTTAAATTGACTTTAGTAGTAAAGATTTGTCATTCTTCAGAGGAGTTTACCCTTTAATTTAACGACATTGATCCGACTTTAAATATGGATTTTAGACTTTTTTATTGGGTGGGGGTTTTAGCCCCTATTTTAATACCCTTAGAGGTTTTAATTTTTGTTTTAAAAAATCTTGGTGAGCACCTGGGCAATTGAGGAACCCCAAGCCAAAATTTTAGCTTCCTAGGCCTTCTGGTAACAGATAAAGGGATCAGTCAGTCAAGTGTTTTATTTTGAGGGTTTCAGCCTTTTAAACCACCTTAAAGCTACAATTCCTAAGAAGCTTTCTTAGTGAACATCTAAGACCTAAGAACTACTATACAAAATTTTAGCTTTCTAGATCTTACACTTTCAGAGATACTGTAATCAGTCAGTCACTATCTTTTCCTTTTCTTTTCTTGTTTTTTTTTTTTTTTTTGGGGGGGGGGGTGGCCCCTTTTAACCCCCTTAAAATTTGTATTTTTTTATAAGATTTTTCAGTGACTTAGGACTTAAGAGATACCAATGTTCCAAATTTCAGCTTCCTAAGACATTTTGTTCCAGAAATTCAGTGATCTCTCGGTGTTTTATTTTGGAGGATTAAGTCCCTTTTTAAAACCCGTAAACTTGAATTTTCTAAAAGGATTTCTTAGTGAATACCTAAGGCCTTACAGGAACCACCATGCAAATTTTCAGCTTTATAGGTCTTATGGTTCCAGTGATAGTGTGTTTTGGGGGAGGGGGGTTAAGCCCCTTTGAATCCCCTAAAAATATGCATTTTTAATGAATAAATTCTTAGTGAGCACCTAGAACCACTATTCGAAATTTCAGTTTCCTTAGGCCTTATGGTTCCAGTGATAGTGTTTTTCTTTTTCGTTTCTTTTTTTTTGTGGGGGGGGGGGGGGTTGAGGTAGGGTGCTACGCCTGTTTTAACCCCTTAAAATTCGAATTCTTATAAATGATTTCTTAGGGAGTACCTAGGGCCTGAGAAAAAACCCCATCCAAAATTTCAGCTTCCTATCCTTATGGTTCTAGCGATATGTTTATTTGATTGGGGGAGGGACTTGATCCCCTTAAAATTCTAATTTTTAAAAAAAAATTCTTGGTGTGCGAGATCTACTGATGAACCGCCTTAATGCAAAAATTACACTAACTTTCAGACATAAAGTGACAATTAGCAGAGTGAGGTGTTACGAGGACATTCCTCCTCTCCAGCGTTTTACTTTGCGTTTTGTTTGGCAGGAAGAGAAACCCGCGCTGCAGTACCAACAGGACTCCGGGAGCACAAAATACCACGTGGAATTCAAGTCTTATTAGAACATCCACATACAGCGAACTGACTTCTCTCACCAGTCAAATAGTGAACATCTAAAAAAAAACTCCCAATTGACTTTTCTATCCGCTGTGACGGTCCTTCTTAAGTAGGGGTTGCCAGAAAATGAGTGTTCTCCCAAAACCGCCAACAAAACAAAGCCTGCCAAGAAAAGGTGGGCCAACACCCATACCCCTAATGCAGTGGTTCTCAAACTTTATACAGTCTGAGCGCACTTACAATACTACAGATACTTGCTGGCGCACTGTATACAAAATAGGACTAATATGTTATAATTTAGTTAAATATATAGAAAAATAACGCATTTAATAAAAGCATAGTTAGCATATCTCTATGAAGTTTATTCATTCCTGTATTAATGAGAAACATGCGCTTGATGAGACCTTGCGATTTCTTGAATGTTTGGTCTTAGGTTGAGAGCCAAACTCTCATTTCCTCATCAACGCATTTAAGAGTTCCTCTTTTGTTACACTTAATTGTGGCGAGGGGTGAATATCCCAGTTCACATAAAAATAAGGTGGAAAATTGCAATAAAATGGCCAGCGCTTTTTTAGATATCGACACATGTTCTTCTTTGATAGAAATCCAAAAAGCTTCAAGAGACAATTCTTTGTATTTAATCATCAATCCACGATCAGTGGACACAGCTGCCAGTTCTTTTTCTGTTAGCGTTAAACTAGAATCTATTGCAGTTTCTACAAAAGGGTTTCTAAACCAGTCATACTGCGCAGTGTTAATTGATGGAAAATAATAACTCAAATTTTCTTCTAAAGTTGATAATGTTCAACTACGTATCATTGGCAGAATTTCAGTTTTGCAAGTACTACTTAGCAATGGAAACATTTCGGGACTGCCTTCCATCGCTGTTCTTTTTCAAATCTGTAGCTTTCTCTGCAACGCTTTTAATTTGGCAGTGGATGTGAGGATATTTTCCTCTTTCCCTTGCATGCTAGAGTTCAAAATATTGAGATGCTGAAAAATAGATGCCAAATATTGTAACTTTGTAATCCAAAATTCACATTGAAGGAGGTTACAAAAATGAGATTGTTTCATTGCTTCAAAAAATGTGATAAGTTCTTGTCATAACTCGTGTACACGGGTAAGTACTTTGCCTCTTGACAGGCACCTCACATCGGTGTGTAAAAGTAGCCGTCTGTTGGTGCAAATCTGTTCAAATAGGCGTGATTTAACTGGTCTTGTTTTAATAAAGTTTACCATTTTAACAACTTGATCTAAGACCTCTCTTAAATCCTCTCCTAATGTTCTTGACATCAAAGCCTCTCTATGAAGGAAGCAATGAGTTACAATAACATTTTCGTTTCGTTCCTTTATAAAAGATACAAGACCCTTGTTGCAGCCTATCATAGAAGGAGCTCCATCTGTACAAATGCACACGATTTCCACGATAACTTCCATTTTTCAAGGTAGTTATTCAGGATGTTAAATATGTCCTCACCTTTTGTAGTCAGACTTAATTCTTATCAAAAAACTGATTTGTTATTTGATTTTCGTTAATGAAACGAATGAATGCTATGAGTTGCGCCTTCTTGGTAATGTCGGTTGACTCGTCAACTTGCAGTGCAAAATCAGAACACTGGAGTTTATTACCACATACATTTTTCTAAATATCAAAAGACATTTCCAAAATACGCCTGTTAACAGTATCATTGGACAGAGGTATCTTGCTTATTTTCATAGCTGCTTCATTTCCTAACATCGTACTGACAATCTTTTGGCAAGCAGGCAAAATAAGTGACTTACCCAAAGTATGAACTTTCATATTTTGTGCGATCAGTTCTGAGACTTGGTAAGAAGCAATTTGAGCTTTATCAGAAACAGTCATCGAACTTTTAAAAGAATCACCTTTTCTTTGCTGTTCGGACATTCTCTTAAAATAACTTGTGGGTTTGTCTTGTAAATAAGAGTGTTTACTTGTCAAATGTTTACCAAGTTTACTAGGGAGCATTGATTCATTTAACATTTTTAGTCCACAAACTAAACATACTGGCTGCGATTTACCAACATTTCAAGTCCAAAAAAAGCCAAGGCTTAAATAACTGTCATCGTATTTACGAGTTGGACGCGATTTTGCATTCTTACTAGAACAACTTTCCACAGTTGAGGTTTGCTCACTTTCAGGATTACATTCAGCAATGTCAGGCATCTTTTTAAGAAACTTATCCATTTTTATGGGTAAATTATTCTTAAAAAACACAATTATATCAACGGTAATTATTCTGAAAGTTGTAAAAGGCACAATACGTTTACTCTTGACGGCAGTTCACAAGACACGACACGCCCACTCACCAACGCCTGTTATGCAACACTGCCAGTTGCCACTTGACGAAAGCTAGTGCCGGTGTTAACATGCAGTTCCAGCCACGTTTGTTGCGTCTTTGAAACCCGTAAAAATTTTCCGGATCAGAAGCTAGTTGCAAGAAAAGTAACTTATAACTATCATAATAATGTCGCAACGAAACAAGTCAAGTGTTCGTAAAGAAATGGTATAATATAGTAACTTAGTATACATTTGCTTTTCATATCTGGATAGATTTTTGAGGAATTTCTACGGGGAGCACCTGAAAAAGCTCTGGGGAGCACCAGTGCGCCCGGGCGCACAGTTTGAGAACCACTGCCCTAGTGACTGGGACATAATGATCAGAAGTGCTGACCCAGCCAAGATAGTAGCCCTTCCCCCAAAACCTCCAGCCACCAGAGAGGGACGACTAAAGGATTAATGATGCTCCAAGGCGGCAGCAGATGTTCCCGACCGGTGGCGATTGCACTTCCGGCACATTACTCAGCGACAAAGACATTCCCGAAACGGAAGAGGGGGCGGTCGGGAAGAGGGACTGGAAAGGAATATACACTTTTTTCTACAGCAGACAAAAGCAGATATAAAAATAAAGCTTCTTTATTTGAAGTTATAGATAAACTGAAATAACTATTTACAATTAAACATAAAGTGTAATGAAATATAAAATAAATCTGACTCAGACACGCATTCCACGAGACATCTTACCCAAAACAGGTTTTACATCAGCCGGGAAAACAGAAAGAGAGCGAGACAACAAGCAAACTCGCTACACACTCGATATATATACACATAATACAGTGGACGCTCGTTAATTCGAACTCAAAGGTTCTCGAAAAAAAGTTCAAATTATCCGAAGTTCGAATTATCCGATGTTAAGAGAAAATATATAACTTTAAAAGTGTATCACTGAAGAAGAAAAATCTCCTAGTATGTATAACCCCGGAAAATATATTATACTATGTTATCTAAAGTTAACATATTAAAAAGCAATAAGGACTTGCCTTAATCATAAAATGAAGCAGAAGATATGCAGTAGAAAGTAAACTTTAATTAAAAATACGAATTACACTTTGGGGAAAAACTGTAAAGTGGATGTTTGGTTTTGTTTATGATTCCTACATTGTTCAGCCAACTTCTCGATTTGAAGTAAACATTTCAATTCATTTTCAGAGGAAGGTTCCATCTGAATAAATGCTTTCAGAGTTTTAATAGAGTCCATTATGGCTTTGTCCATTATGGTCGCATTAAAAATATCTTTCCGCAGGTAAGTAGAGAAAAGCCCTGGCAGTTTCCTACCGAAATTAGTGCATACGTCTTCGTTTACATCAGAGCTTTCGCCACATACAGTTTGATAAGAAATATTGTGCCTTGACTTAAATCGAGAAAGCCATCCATCACTGCATTTAAAATCTTCAATACCCATTCGACTTGCCAATTCATCAGCCTTCCTCAGCACTCGGGATCCATTTATCGGAAAATTTCGAGATCTAACATCCTGGAACCATAGCAGTAGAGCTTTTTCAAGATATTCTTGGAATGCATTTCTCATGCGTTTCCTTCCTCTAGCAAATTTTGATTTTTCCCATGAATCTAAAATTGACTGCTTGTTTTTCAAATAAGTTGACAAGATTTTTTTTTAATTCCATAGTCAGCTGCTAACTTTGTTTTACATTCGCCATTCTCTACTCTCTCTAAAATTTCTACCTTTGTCTCCAAAATTAGGGTTTTGTACTTTCCACGCGTAGACATCCTGATTTTTTATACTTTTACATCACACACTGAGGAAGAAAAACTAGATCACATTAACTTGTCTGCACTACAGGCATAACTAACGCAGCTCCCTAGAATCTGTAGTAAAGACTGGTTTTTTTGAAATTCTAAGAAAATCGATACAAATAATGGAAAATCACTTTGTCCGTTAAGCACTGATAAGGACAATAGCCACTAACGTTTAGCGGAAATGCAATAGTCTAGGAATGCGGCCATGTGCCTCTTTACATAGAAAATAAATACAGGTGATTTTGACACACAAAATAATAAATACAGCGTGTGTTTTCTCCGTAAATTGAGGAAAAAGAAAATTTTTTTGTCAAATTTTTAGTTCGAATTAACCGAATTGATCAAAATTTAGTTCGAATTAACGAGATATTTTTAACATTAACTCCAATACAAGTTTTTTGGGGCCTTTGGATTAGTTCGAATTAACCGAAAGTTCGAATTAACCGAGTTCGAATTAACGAGCGTCTACTGTATTTGCATAAAGTATAAAATCATACAACGAGTTGATCTCAACTCGTAGTCAATAAACCATGGGAAAAAACATGTGAAAAACCCCACTAACATTTGATGAATGCAAATGACGTCAGAACCTCGGAGGTAATGACGTCATTTGCAAACGAATATCCTAGGTTAACACGGTTGATTACCCGATTACTAATGTACTAAAATATCGTATTTGACAACTCCAAAAATCAAAACAATGGCGTGAGTGCAATACCGAACTACGGGAAAACTAAATTTAAGTCACTTTTAGATAAAAATTCCAACACTGAAAAGCAAAAATTTTTAAAATGACAGAACGTTAAAAAGTAAATAAATTTGAATATAATTTATTATGTCGTAAAAATTTTTTTCTAAATCCTTCGCCGAGTTCTTATTGCAGCAAATTGTCTTTTCTGTAGAAATTATGGATAGATCATTCCATCGCTCTTGAGCTATTGTTGTTCATAGATAATTCTTAAAAATTTTCTGTTCAGTAAGACTGAACTCAGATGTTGCTACAATGACAGGTAGTGCGGGTAAAATTCTTAGAGCTACAATAACATTTGAAAATAGAATTCAAAATTTAATTCTCATGATCTCAGATTCAGGAGTTTATAAAAAATAGTCTAAATATTCGATTATATTGGTATGTCTTTGTAAATATCTTCATATATTAGATTTGAAGTTTTTTGTTTCCAATGCAGTGGGCGGAGGTTAACACAATTCTTTCGCCAAGACGATTACATAAGACAAGCAAGAATTCAAATAAGTACTAAAAACAGAACTATAAAGGAAATTAGGAAGAATTAAAGTTTTAAACAAAATTAGACTTCCCTTGCCTCCTGAGTAACGGGAGAACTAGGTAAGGCGCCAAAGGCTGCAAAGCTGTTACTCATTTGGCACTACCCAGGGGGCACGTGTAGCATAAAGATTTGAAGTGAATTCAAGGAGTATTTTTATATCCCCCACAAAACCAAAGAACATTATCAGAATTTAACTATGAAAAATATAATATTTATTACATAAATGAAGCATTGAAAATACGACTTGTATAAATTAAAGAATAACATGGATACCAAAATTTACGAAGCAAAAAACTTAACAGCGATTACAGAACAATTTTTTTTTTCTGCTGCTCTCTTACCGGGTCATCGGAATTGCCACGCAACTTCTTCAAATCGTAAAATACAAATATTTTAAAATGTCGGCTGCATTGGGATTCGGCTGCAGACTTGCGATAGCTACACATCTATTAATATATTTTCGTTATTCGTTAAAAATCTCCTATTTTTACTCTCTCATTTTGGCACCCGAGGCGGTCACCTCGTCGCTTCGCCTATTGGACCGGCTATGAATAGTAGTGATAGTTTTATTATTTACTTGGGACCCGCTCCCTTCAGCAATCATTGTCAGAGAATGGAAATACTAAAAAACAACAAATTAATTTAAATTTTGTGGATACGCATCTGTTAGTTTCTTTGATAGTTTGGGGCATTTCCAGAAATAAAACTAATAAAATTAAATTAAGGAAAAATTAATTAAGATTACTTGCATTAAGGGGAGATGACCTAAAAATGAACCTAAAAACAACATCTCCAAAAATAGCAATTATACCTGCGGAAATAGAATTACACTGAGGGAAGCTGAAAATAACACTTAAATTCAAAAGAAAGAAAGAAAAATCAAACAACTGGACAATTATATATATATATATATATATATATATATATATATATATATACACACTGCTGGCCACCCAAATTGCAACACCAAGAAAGACAAGAGATATCACAACAAAATTTATTTTGTAGATAACATGTTGACGAAGTATCAAATGATTAAATTTATAGACTTCTATGAAGTGTGGTTCCTGCCAAGATCAGTAGCCAGAGTATCCGCCATTGTTGGAGATCACCGCTGCCACACGCCTCGGCATTGATTCAAAGAGACTTTGGATGAGTTCTTGGGGTACAGCAGACGAAGAAGCTTCCACACGTTGCCAAAGTTGATCTGCTGTGGCAGCTGGAGATGGAATCTGGGTCTATCGTAGAGCAACCATGGGCCACATGTTTTCTATCGGCGAAAGATCCGGAGAGCGAGGCGGCCAGGGAAGCAATTCAATCTGACGATTGACGAAGAACCGTTGGACAATGCGTGCCACATGTGGTCGCGCATTATCCTGTTGAAATATGGCTGTGGGCAAGCCCTGAAGGTAAGGAAGGGCAAGACAGAAGCGTGACTCGTCAGTAAAGACAATTTCATTCCATTCTGCCGTCCACATCCTTCTGTCATCGCACCATTGGCGGCGGAGACGTCTGTGGTTCTGCGTCAAGGGTAGACAAAGCAATGGACATCTTGCGGACAGACCACTCTGCTGTAAACGGCGTCGAATGGTACGCGCAGACACTGGATGATGCGTTACAGACTGTATGTGCTGTGCTATATTTCGTGATGTGACTGAGCGATCCGTCACTGCCATGCGCACAATTTGCCTGTCATAACGTGAAGTGGTGCGCTGAGGTGGATCCGATCGAACACGCCGGTCCGTCGTACCCTCCTGCATCCAACGATCACATATCCGCATTACAGTTGTTTGGTTTCGTCCAACACGACTACCGATTTCCCTGAAAGATAATCTACAATCTCGGTAGGCCACTATCCTTCCTCTGTCGAACTCGGATACTTGATCAAAAGGTGATCGCTGTTTTCGACGAGGCATAATTGATCGTTTTTTTGAAAAAAACCACAAGAAAAACACAATTGCCGAACTTGAAATCGTCGAAATCTCCAAGCCTTAAATAGCGCTTTGAAGTGGCGCCACAGGCGCGCGTGATGTGCGTCTGCGCTGAAATTCTAATCATTTGCATATCTCACCTCCACTAATCCATGTTGTAAATTTCATGTTATTTGCATGTTTCCTTCAGGGTGTTGCATTTACAGTGGCCAGCAGTGTATATATATATATATATATATATATATATATATATATATATATATATATATTTTTTTTTTTTTTTTTTAACTTAACAAGTTTTTATTATAACATAACATGATTAGTATTTACAATGCTTAAGAATTTTAATAACATCCTCATAAAATAAAACTACACTTATCCATTTCCTTATATATATATATATATATATATACACTGCTGGCCACCCAAATTGCAACACCAAGAAAGACAAGAGATATCACAACAAAATTTATTTTGTAGATAACATGTTGACCAAGTATCAAATGATTAAATTTATAGACTTCTGTGAAGTGTGGTTCCTGCCAAAATCAGTAGCCAGAGTAGCCGCCATTGTTGGAGATCACCGCTGCCACACGCCTCGGCATTGATTCAAAGAGACTTTGGATGAGTTCTTGGGGTACAGCAGACGAAGAAGCTTCCACACGTTGCCAAAGTTGATCTGCTGTGGCAGCTGGAGATGGAATCTGGGTCAATCGTAGAGCATTCATGGGCCACATGTTTTCTATCGGCGAAAGATCCGGAGAGCGAGGCGGCCAGGGAAGCAATTCAATCTGACGATTGACGAAGAACCGTTGGACAATGCGTGCCACGTGTGGTCGCGCATTATCCTGTTGAAATATGGCTGTGGTCAAGCCCTGAAGGTAAGGAAGGACAACTGGCTCCAACACCTCGGAGATGTAGAGCTGGCTTTTTAAAGTACCGGCAATGCGTACTAGAGGTGTGCGAGAGTGATATCTAATACCGCCCCATACCATAATACCCGGTGCAGGACCAGTGTGGCGGTGCATAACGCAGCTGTTCAGTATCCTCTCTTCACGGTGTCTCCAGACTCGAATGCGACCATCGTGGTGTTGCAGACAGAAGCGTGACTCGTCAGTAAAGACAATTTCGTTCCATTCTGCCGTCCACATTCTTCTGTCATCGCACCATTGGCGGCGGAGACGTCTGTGGTTCTGCGTCAAGGGTAGACAAAGGAATGGACGTCTTGCGGACTGACCACTCTGCTGTAAACGGCGTCGAATGGTACGCGCAGACACTGGATGATGCGTTACAGACTGCATGTGCTGTGCTATGGTTCGTGATGTGACTGAGCGATCCGTCACTGCCATGCGAACAATTTGCCTGTCATCACGTGAAGTGGTGCACTGAGGTGGATGCGATCGAACACGCCGGTCCGTCGTACCCTCCTGCATACAACGATCACATATCCGCATTACAGTTGTTTGGTTTCGTCCAACACGACTACCGATTTCCCTGAAAGATAATCCACAATCTCGGTAGGCCACTATCCTTCCTCTGTCGAACTCGGATACTTGATCAAAAGATGATCGCTGTTTTCGACGAGGCATAATTGATCGTTTTTTTTGAAAAAACCACAAGAAAAACACAATTGCCGAACTTGAAATCGTCGAAATCTCCAAGCCTTAAATAGCGCTGTGAAGTGGCGCCACAGGCGCGCGTGATGTGCGTCTGTGCTGCAATTCTAATCATTTGCATATCTCACCTCCTCTAATGCATGTTGTAAATTTCATGTTATTTGCATGTTTCCTTCAGGGTGTTGCATTTACAGTGGCCAGCAGTGTATATATATATATATATATATATATATATATATATATATATATATATATATAGTATATATAGTATATATGTGTATATTCACCGAAGAGCCATTACATTATGACCACCCTCCTTCTGTAACAATGAGCTCGCCCAGAAAGAATACCACGGAGCGTGCTCGGCTGAAATTGGAGTATATAAAGGGCCCATGCATTGTCTTTCAAAACATAGATTAGCGACATAATGGGAAAAGCAGCTGATTTTTCAGACTTCGATAAAGGTCAAATCCTTATGGCTCGGCGACTGGGAACGTCGATATCAGAAACGGAGCGTTTGGTGGGCTGTTCACGTTCAGTCGTTGTGAGCACGTATCGAAAGTGGCGTATGGATGGTGAAACGAAAAGTCGCCGGCCAGTGGTGTGTCGCCCGCGGCGCATTGATTCCAGAAGAGAGCGGAGACTGTTACGCATTATTCGCCGTGACCGAAGAGCTTCAACAGCCGAAATTACCAGCAGCTACAACAGTGGTGACCCAGACAGTGTTTATCTACACACAGTGTAGCGTGTTCTGCTGCGTATGGGCCTACGAAGCTGGCGGCCGAAGCACGTCCCTGCTCTGACGACACGTCATCACCAGCAGCGCCTAGAATGGGCCAAGGAACATCGGAAATGGACCATAGAAGAATGGAAGAAAGTTGCATGGTGCGACGAATCACGTATTCTGGTCCATCACATTAACGGGCTCGTGCTAATACGCCGATTTCCAACGGAATGTCTGGTTCCCAGATGCACGGTTGGACAGAGACAAGCTGTTGGCGGCTGTATTATGGTGTGGGCGATGTTTTCATGGAGCACATTAGGGCCCAAAATCTCCATAGAACAATCCCTGACGTCTGTGCGCTACGTGAACATTGTTGCAGGCCAGGTGCACCCATTCATGGCAACAGTGTTTCCGGCGGCGGGTGATGGAGTTTACCAACAGGATAATGCACCATGTCATAAGGGTCGAATCGTCAGGCAGTAGTTCGAGGAACATTCTAGTGATTTTCAAGTCATGTCTTAGCCTCCAAATTTACCTGATATTAATCCAATAGAACATTTGTGGTTCCACCTGGAAAACCGAATTCGTGCTGCCACGCTACTACCTCTCAATGTGAGGGAATTGCAGGACCCGTTGGTGAGCGCTTGGTACCAGTTACCTCAGACTACATATCAGCACCTTGTCGAGTCAATGCCACGCCGGGTGTTGGCGATTTTGAAGGCGAAAGATGGTCCTACGTCGTATTAAACAGGTGATCATAATGTAATGGCTCTTCGGTGTATGTATATATATATATATATATATATATATATATATATATATATATATATATATATATATTCATATTCATCCTTGGGCCCATATTCTTGGGATACATGCTATCCCACCCCGTAAGGGAAATGTTAATGTAACAGCTCAATTTTTTATTCATTTTTCCAAGTTTTAACTTAGATGTCAAAAAAATTCAAAAAATCACCTCCGAAGAAACCTTAAAAGGATTGGCTAGAAGAGGGTCTCCGACAATTTATTTATTTATTTATTTATTTATTTTTTAACGAGTGGTCCTTGATCAACAACAAGGTTAGGAACCACTGTTCTGGGGTGTTTTCACAGAACAGGGCACATTCCAGAAGAATACGCCAGCTTTTAACAGTTTTTATATTTGGAAATCCGTTATTTTGAAAAACGTGTAAAATTGAAATCATGTAAAAAAAGGAACCCTGTAAATCAGGGGACAGGTGTAGGGCAGGGGTGGGCAAATGGTGGCCCACGGGCTCCATGCGACCCGTCAGAGGTTTTTTTGTGACCAGCCAAGACAGCCAGAAAAACTGCCAAAGACATCCAAAATCTCCAAGGCAGCCAGAAAAACTGCAAATATTTTGTGTAATTTATATTTATTGACTTTTATGAAACAATTTATACCTTTTCTGAAATGCAATATTTACTAATAAAGGCAACACTTTTAAAAGGCGCGACCCTCCGCTAACCTCCACTTCTATAAAGCGGTCCCCGAGCTAAAACAGTTGGCCACCCCTGGTGTAGGACGTGATTATATCACGTCCGAAGGGAGTCTTCCCGACGCTATCAATAATATCAAACGATATCATGGATACTTTAGATATGAAAGATGTAATTAAAGATTTTGTGGAGGCTATAGCTAGGTGAATAAATAATTAATAAATCACTTATCATATATGAAACAAAATCCAAAATGTGTTATTGTGCTGAGAATTTTTGATTGCTCTATTTTGTTGTTGTTGTTGTTGTTATTGTTCCTTAATGACCCCTGGCGAGACCAGGTCCATATTGTTACGAATTTTACGAGTTTATGGTAATCTAGCCAAATATGAGAGTTATCGCCAAATTGGCGATAGATTTGGTGACTGATTTCGGTTGCCAAATTTGGCGACCATTTGGCGGTAGGGTGCCAAATGGTCGCCAACTTGCCGTCTAGACTTTTCTAGGAATTTCTAGATATCTAGCTGGCTGACCGATAGGGGGCGTTTTGGAAATCTATAAATATACCTGACATTGGCATTGGAACTTAGAGAGTATTCTTTTCTGCTGAGAATTGAATGTATTGAAAGTGCGATAGGTGTGTATTGTATTGAAGACTCTGTTATCCTGACTTGTTTTATAGTTTTCTGCTGTATAGAAGACGGTTGTTACGTGTTTTCTGTTAGTATTTGTGTATGCGCCTGAAGAATTTACAGAATAATAAATTTTATTTTGTGTGCACTTTCTGAAGAGATTTTATTCAGCCCTATCGAACCCAGGAAAACGGAACAATTTAGATACTGCAGCTCCGGTTTTATAATAGCACCACAAGGGTCGGAGTACGGATGCGGCATCGATAACAAAACATCGATGTTTTGAAACATCGATATTCAATATTAAAACATCGCCCAAAAACCATCGGTGTTTTTGAACATCCGTTCTTTAAAACTGGTTTAGTAACGGTACTTTTGGGAGGCATCTTAATATTAATTAACGTTAACTTATATAATACCAGAACAAAACAAAAACTTAAATGGCCGCTCGTGTTTATACTATTTATAAAAGGAAACCCCATGGAAGGTTCTGGAGTGTCGAGAACTTGTTAATTGTCATTTGTCTCTTTGCTAGGGAATCGTTCACCCTTTGCATTCGTCCTTTTCAGAATTCAGACTTACATTTACTGAGTATGAAAATTATGCTACGTGGTTTTTTTTATTTATGGTACTTTCTCATTAAAAAAAAAAAAACATCAAGACAATGTAAAACATCAAGCACAAAACATCAATGTTTAAAAAAAATCGACTTCAATAAATCAATGTTTAGAACATCGATGTTTTTATCAAAACATCAGTGTTTTGAAAACATCGACATCGATGTCGCATCCCTAGGTCGGAGTCCATCTTGGCGAGGTGCCACCACAATTTTGACCGATAATAAAAATTTCTTGGAAATTTTGATTTAATTTTAGTTTGAAAAATTCTATTTTACAGTGGCGCCAAACTATAACTTTGAACAAAGGCGCCTGTTACCCAGGGGGCGACACAAGTCAAGGCTGCTTGGTCTCGGAGTGTGAGGGAGCCTTGGATACGGAGAGATTATCGATCAGCTTCTCCTGCTTCACATCCTCCCCTCACTCCTCATCCGAGTCTGTTATTTGTGTAGGTAACTTTGTTGCGAGAAGCGGTGCATCCGTTGCTGCTGCGATATTCGTCTCGCTCTAAGATATATCTCCTTTTTGCCAATTTTAAGGTATCTACTCGACATGCTGGACCAGCACTCCATTTCGCGAATATACGCGAACGTGTTGCACAACGAGATCCTGGTGAACGGCGTACCAGCCTCGCGAATTCGCCCCGCAATTCGGTTCATGGCCAGTGTTTACGCGAAGAGCGCAGACTTCCGGTCCAGCGATGTCGAATTCCCGAACTACAATGAAGTCGCTTGTCGATGCGCCTATCTTCACAAATACGCGCCTCTGCACACCTATATCGTGTTAAACGTGATGCTGAGTATATTACAGAAAGAGTTTGGTCATTTTCGAGAATTACTCGTAAGCACCGAGTGTTTCAAGTTTTGCTCCCTCGGGGGCGGACCGGGGAGTGACGTCATCGGCGTGTTTGATGCTTTAAAAGTTGTGACAAGCTCCTTCAGTTCGTCTGTCACAATCATAGACTGCATGGAGAAGTGGGGTTTGACTTTTAGATTCGTTTTACAAGAGCTCATGTTCGGAGGCTATGGGCCAGAGTGGCATAAATTGGGTAGAAATGTTGACTGGAATTACATTGGAGCTAATCTGTTGCACACCATGAATGATGAAGTTAATACATCCATATCTTCGGCGTCTTTCATTACCATGGTAAAATTCGTATCGGCTAGTAGCTGCGCCCATACAGAAGAGATGGTTGACGTAAGTAAATTTATTCTAATTTAAATTGTGACAACTAAGTTCAACTCTTGAAAGAAGTGGAATTTTTAAAATTTTCAAGATTATACTTTTAAAATTGTTGTTTGAGTGAGGGTTCGTTTTATTTTTTTAATTTTTACCTAAAAAATTGTGCGTGTGAGAGTATGTGACTACATTAATCACTCTTTTATTGACGAAAACTTACGAGGGTCGAACGGTATGTCCATGCAAAATCCGAGAGATGGCGCCATTGCATTGAAATCGCTAGTGCTCTCACATTTAGCATGCTTCAAGAGCACGAAAGTCGAATTGTAAACAGATTCGGCGCTGTGTACGTGATTGACAGTCATTTTAGTCGGTCAACTCTTGATATGGAGAAAAAAGAGTTCCGCGCATTGAAAAAACATTTATTTTTAAGAGGCAAAACGGAGGCAGAAACGAAATCTAGGATTGATAAATATTATGGCGAGTCTGCACATTCGCTTATAATGATTTACAATCGGTATGTTGATCTTCTTTGCGGTCTAATGAGCGCAAGTGACCTGGAAGCCCAGCTGGTCACTACGCTAGAAATTATTGAAAAAAAAAATCCATGGCATGGTGAAGATGAATAGGAGATTAAAAATGTGGAAGATTTCTGGGTCTGTTGGCATGTCATCCTATCTGATAAGGAAACCCATCGTATAATATTTATCGGTAAAGGACAAAGCATTCAAATCCCCCCCCCCCCCAGACTTCTACTGTCTCCCAAGCCGGATAAATCCTTACCAGATCCTTGAAAGCTGCAGAGCAAAGAGATGCGGCTTCCTGATTAGTTCATGGCTTTTGTACACCACATGGGTCAGAGGCCGATTTTTCTTCGCATTGCCAGTAATATTTATAACTTTATCAATTTCATCGGTTATGAACTTATTTTCCCCGAGAAAAAAATGAATTTATCAAAAAACAGACATTTCAGTTTTAATTTTTTTGCTTCGAGTTTAAAATCTGGTTAAGACATGGACGTTTCTGTGCTGTCCCCTCAAAGGGAGCAATAGCGGTCTCCTTATCTAGTGCTACCATAGTAAAGCAGCCGACAAAATCGGGGTGTGTATGGACGAATGTCCTCAGAACAAGTTCCTGCCGTTTGGTAATAAAAAATTAGTTTTTTAACCATGTTCTTTTACTAGATCATCCCTTCATTTAATGTCCATTTAACGACTCTTCGTTATATCGTTAGTTTTATATGGAATGCTGGGTCTTTAAATTGAAATAATTGTTTGTAAAGTGAAACGAGTATGTTTGTGAAAGTCGATTAATTAGTTTCCTCTTTAACCCTTCAGCGGGTTTCGCCCGTATACAGAGTGCAACATTTTCGTAATTTTTAATGGTTTGTTTTTACATGTAAGGTTTGAATGTTCCAAGCAGTTTCTGTTTATAGGTACACCCTTTCTAATGCAGGTCTGATTTTCTGACGCTTGTATTCCTTTCCATTCATTGGTAGTCGTGATTTAACCGGGGTAAACCAACGATTATACTGGGTTTCAATACGACAAAAGCAGGAGCTGATGTACTCGATCAAATGTGCAGCTGTTACACGGTATCCCGCATATCACGAAGATGGACAGTCTCATTGTTTTTTAGATTTTTGGACATAATAGGAATCCATTCGCAAGTTTTCCTTGTTTCCAATAAACCGGACAGTTTCGAAATAAGGCGATTGTATCTGCATTCTATGGCCTTTAATTATAAATATATCTCAATATTATAAACATTTTATATCTTGTCATAAAACGCAGAAATATTATTTTCAATTTGAAAAAAAAAAATTAGTACAAAAGGAATAATTAAGGTTGACAGAGACGTTGCACTTCGTTCCACGCGCGCTGCTGGTTTCAGCTTCTGGAGTTACTTGATTTTTATCACGAGACAACTTCTACTGGAAAAATTAACGTCATTATTATTACACGCTTAAAATATTTGTTTCTTTTACAAGAAACAAATATTTTAAGCGTCAAATATTTGTTTCTTGTAAAAGTTATGTTTTTCGGGAGTCGTAATATTTTACTTTGTAATGACCAGTAATTCTCTTTTTTTCTTTGTTTTCCTGTTAAAAATTGCGAGTTTTATATTCTACTTTTTTTTTTACCAAGGTTTAAGTCATTTTTCACTGTAAAATATAGATATAACAATAAATTCAAATAATTCAAAAATCGTCTGACCGTCGTAGACGGTTTCATCGTCCACGAAGATCAGACGATTTTTTTCCAACCAACTTCATACTTGAACAATTTTTTTAAAATTTATTCCACGTCAGAATTCTCTCTCAGGTTTAAGTGATATTTCACAACAAAATGTAAATATCACAACTAGATTCAAATAACTTTTAAAAAATTGTCTGATCTTCAAACTGGATTTTATTGTCTGCGAATCCAACCGCATATTTAAACCATTTTTTTTCTGTTCCATATGAGATTAGTAAGTATAAATTAGCTGTGATAATCGGCTGCTCTGTGCATCGTAATTGTCTTTAAAATTACTTTTAAACTACAGTAATCGCTGAAAAGTTTCCGTCACTTTGTCGCAAGAAATAAAATCGATTGTATTATGCTACGCCCGATGCATCTACTATTTGGGGAAATTCCCTTTTCCACCTGTTGGTTCTATTCATTGTAAATAATTTTTAATCTTATCGGCAGTCATTGTAAGCGAAATCTTCCGATGAAATATTTTGCACTTAGTTTCGAATCCTAATGGCGTGCTGCTTGAAGAATGAAGTAAACATCGTGCTACTGTTAGGGATGGCGGTATCTCTTATATGAATAGTACTGTGTTTAAATCAATAAAAACTTATTCCTACTAACCCTTTTTTCTGCGCTAATATGTACTGGAAATTACAGAGAAAATTATCAGTAAAATATCAATTAAAAAAATTATTTATTATCTTCTAGTATCTGTAGGAATTTGTATAAAACTGCAAAAATATAGGAACATTATTTCAAAACGTACTCATAATGTTGTTGATATTTTCCTATACAAATTTCGCATAGTATTCATCAAAATTTGTAATATTTTTGCGCCATTATATATTTTTAATTGTATACTTTTTGTGTTTACAATTTTAAACTGAAATATGATAGTTAAACCTTACGAAAATCTGTTTAACCCTTCAGCGGACGCGCCAATTTTTGGAACACCAGCAGGCGCGCGTGGCACACTGGATCTCTCTATAGGAATAAGAGACGTTGCACTAAGTGCAACGTCTCTTATTCCTATTGTAATAAACTTTTTTTTTCAAATTCAAAATAATAGTTCTGCGTTTTATGACAAGATATAAAATGTTGACAATATTGAGATATATTTATAATTAAAGGCCAAAGAATGCAGATACAATCGCCTTATTTCAAAACTGTCTGGTTTATTGGACCTAAGAACAACTTGCGAATGGATTCTTATTATGTCCAGAAACCTAAAAAAATAAACGAGATTCTCCATCTTCGTGATATGCGGGATACCGTGTAATAGCTACACATTTGATCGACTATATCAACCCCTACTTTTCTCGTATTGTAATCCAGTATAATCGCTAGTTTACCACGGTTAAATCACGGCTAATAATGAATGGAAAGGAATGCAAAAGTCAGAAAATCAGACCTGCATTACAAAGGGTGTAGCTATAAATAGAAACTGCTCAGGACATTCAAACCTTACATGTAAAAACAAACCATTCAAAATTACGAAAATATTGCACTTCCTACACGGGTGCGCCCGCTGAAGGGTTAAAGCTATTGAATTTGAATTCTATGCTCGAACGGATATCTGTGATATTTTTAAAATACCCCGCTGAATTTCCGTTTCTAGATCGAAATACGTCTGCTATTTAACTAAATACCTTTAATTTTTCAGTTGTGTGTGGCCCCCCTGTCTTTCGTAGCACTTGTTGCCATAGCAGGCAGATAATTTTCCACATGATATCGGTTTGGACCACAGATTCTGTTGAGGTTTCAATACTCTTATCTGATTAAGTACTTTGTCTCATTAAAGGGCATAAATAACAACTAAAAATGCAGATTACAACGGAGCCCTGTGGTCTTGTATAAAAGAGATCTTTTTCTCGCCAATATCTGGGGTCACCTTTTAAGCCCACTGATGATACTACGAGGGAAACCTTATATATATATATATATATATATGTCAGATCCGGGAGTAGAACCGAATTCCAAATGTAATGTCCAGGGGTATTTCCAATAACTAAACGTTAATTTACCGACTAATATTTATTAAAGATTAGAAATGTCGGCACATCACATGAAACTATAATATAACATAAATCCTAAACTCGTCCAGTATTTAACACTGATATAGTTCTGGCTTTCGTATACGGCCCGCTATGTCCGCATACGCCGGCTTCCACTCGCCGAATGTCCAGATGTGTAGACGTTCGCTCTGGTCGCTGCGTACAGCGCCCGCTGGTGGATTTTCCACTCTACATCGCTCGGCCATCAGACCTGCAGAGTCCTCGCTGCACTGGAGCAAATCTGAAAAAAAGAATAAAACAGGGGGAGAGAGAGGGTATTTACAAAGAAGTGTGTGGATAGGTTTGTTTGTCCACGGTTTTAGCATATCAGCCGAAGTGTTGGTCAGTTTTGGACCTTCATGTTCGCCTAGTTTCTTAACTTCATATCTGTCCTTGGGCTTTACACGGATCACTTCGTAGGGTCCGAGAAATTTTGGTCTTAACTTCATTCCACTACCAAATTGAATACGTTGGATAGCCACAAGATCTCCTTCTTTATAGACATGGGATTTTTTTCTTTTCTTGTCAAATCCTCTTCGGTATTCTTCTTGTATCTTTAAAATATTCTTCTTCGCCTCCTCGCGGATCTCTTTAAGGTGCATCATGAAGTTGATTCTTTCTTCTTCTAAAATTTCTAAAATTCTGGATTCCTCTCTGCTTCTCATCTTGACTCCTGTTAACAATTCGAATGGTGTCTTTCTGGTACTTCTCGATACTGTTGAATTGATCGTTCTTTGCAAAATGTCTACATGTTTGTACCACTTGGTTGGATCGTCGAATGATAATTTGGAGAGAACTGGAATCAACGTTGCATGTAATCGCTCTACCTGTCCGTTTCCTCGTGGAACTCCTGTGGTAACTTTGATGTGTTCAATATTTTCGTACTCACAATAGTCTTGAAATTCTTTGGAAATAAATGCTCCACCACGATCAGAGATAATACGGTGAGGATTTCCAAATATCGCTTGCTGTTGTTTTAACTTCGATATGGCATCTTGGGCGGATACAGTCTTTACGGGATATAACCATGCAAACTTTGTGAAAGCATCTATCACGCTAAAGATGTGATTGTAATTTTTGTTTGTGGTCGGAAGGGGACCAATAAAATCAACATGGTAAGTAGACAAAGGTACGTCTTCTTTAGGAATCGGATTTAAGAAACCTTCTGCTTTTCCTGCTTTCTTATTTACTAAGATACATTTAACACAGTTATTTATGACGTTTTCAACACATTTTTTAATATTGGGAAAATAAAAATCGCGTTTAACTACATCCTCAGTTTTTGCTATGCCAAAATGTCCTAACTGATGGGCGTTTCTAACAACCTCAGTCTGCATCATTTGCGGTACTACCAAGACTTCTGAATCATTTACAATTTTATATAGCACATTGTTCTTCAAAATAAAATCTGTTGTCTTACCATCTTCCAATAATTTTTTAATGGTTTCTATATACTCGTCATCTTCTTGGGATTTAATTATTTTATGTGTTATACCTTCACATGTGACACTCATAACTGGATGTCTGCTAAGTGCATCGACATGTCTCATACGTTCACCAGGGCGGTGTTTGATTTCGTAATCGTATTGTTGTAGGAAAAGAGACCATCGTGCCACTTTAGGTGTTGTTTCTTTTTTATTCATGGTTTCCACAAAAGCTGAACAATCAGTATAAATTTTGAATTTTGTACCTAACAAGTAGTGTCTGAATTTTTTAAGAGCTTCAACAACGGCCTGTACTTCTAACTCATAACTACATAGCTTCTCCTCTTGTAATGAGGTTTTGCGACTCATATAATGAATCGGGTGATAATTATCATCATCGTCCTTTTGTAGCAAAATTGCTCCAAATCCTAACTTAGAGGCATCCGTATGGAGTTCTATGCTTCTCCCCGGTTTAAACAGGTGTAAAATGGGTTCATTACTTAAAAGTTCCTTGAGTTTCTGAAAGGCTTGTTTTTGATCATCATCAAACTTGAAAGGTGTTGAGGCACGCAGCAAGTCACTTAAAGGCCTCGCTATTGTAGCATAGTGTGGGATAAATTTTCTAAAAAACCCGGTTAGTCCGAGAAAACTTTGAACTTCTTTAATATTCTTAGGTTCAGGAAAATTTTGGACGGCTATTGTTTTTTCTTTAGAGGGTCGAATAGTACCTTGTTCAATAATATGTCCTAAGAATTCAATCTTCTTTTTCATAAACTTGCATTTCTTTAAATTAAGCTCAAGACCGTATTTAGCTGCTGTATTTAGAACTCGTACTAATTTTTCTAAACCTTCAGTTTCATCCTCAGAGGGAATAATAATATCATCTAAGTATATAATCAAAGTACCATCCCTTAACAAATCTCTAAAAATATGATTTATATATCTCTGAAAAACCGCGGGACTGTTAGCTAACCCGAAAGGAACTTTCAAAAATTCGTATTGTCCGCTTTCTGTAACAAACGACGTGTACTTTTGGCTATTTTCATCGATGTCAACGTGGAAAAAGGCATTTTTAAGATCAAGAGTAGTAAATACCTTACCCTTCTCTAATTTATCTATAACCTCTTCTAAATTTGGCAGAGGATATTTATCCTTAATCATTTTTTTGTTTAATTGACGGTAGTCAACACATAGGCGCATTGTTCCATCTTTCTTTCTACAAATTACAACTGGTGATGAATAATTTGATACGCTTTCTTTTATAATACCTTGTTTCAACCACTCGTTGATTTGGCTTTCAACTTCTCTTTTTTCTATCAGCGGTAGACGTCTATTACGAATCGAAATTGGCTCCTCGTCCGTTAAAATTATTTTCATTTTTAAATTTGTTGTCTCTGTTTTAATCGGGTTGTAATCGGAAATTAAGTTATTTAATTCATCTTTTATCTCCGCGTTCGAAATATGACTCAAATCGTAATTACAGTCCTCGGTCAGCGATAAATTAACTAAAAAAGATTCAAAACATTTTTCGCTTCCGTTTTCTAAACAACTGTGGTTATCGCTTAATCCCGTTTGTTTTTCTCGATTATTCGTTTCAGGGCAACGCAAAATCTCACGCTCAGAAGTATGATTCACTGAGTCATCATTTTGTTCAACAAACATCGGATGTTTATGAATTGTTTCTTTCAATGCGTGTAAAACTTTAGGAGGAATAATAAATGGTACGTGTAATTTATCTGTGACAGCACAATTTACATTGGAAGGTTGCTTTGAATCTTCCAGCCACACAGAAATAGTCGCGGTATCAGCAATTATTTTTTCTCCAAACGCTGAAGTTAGTTCGATTTTCCCGTCACACTTGATTGAGACGTTTGGGATGTAATTCGGATTTAAAACACAAATTTCACTTCCTGAATCAATTAATGCTTTAATTATATTTCCATATACGTTAATATTCACACGTTCAAGAGGCTGTGAAGAGGGGATTTTGACTTTAGCTACCAATTTATTTTCAGTTTTTTCACTTTGTTTCGAGGGAATAGATTGTCTTTCGGTTTGGCTTTTAATTCTATTAGTGCAATATTTTGCAAGATGGTTAAAACTTCCACACGTGTAGCATTCTTTGGACGGATATCTATATTTAAATGAATTGTTTCTCATATGGGGTGGAGTGTACTTAGCCTCTTTGGGAAATTTCTGAAATTTATTAGTGTTTTCCTGTGTCTGAAAATTTACTTCACTAAAAGATCTACCTCTATTTACAAAGTATATGTCAATTTCCTTTCCTAAAGATTGCGGATCTACGTATTTTTCACCGAACTTTATATTGATGTGTGATGACACTTCTTTATCCAAAGTTTGAAAAAGCTTATCGGATACGATTAATTGACACAACGTTTCAAAATCATTAACTTTACGCAAACTACAATAATATTGAAAATTAGCTGACAATCTTGACGCGAATTGAGTATGAGTTTCATTAATTTCTCTTCTGGCTTTCCGAAAATTATTTAAGCATTCTTGCGCGGTAGGTTGGAATTCTTTGCATATTAATGACTTAACGGTATCGTAACATTTAATATCATCTTCACTTATGTAAAACAATATGTTTTTCGCTTTATCACCGAGAAGGTTGATCAAAATTTCTGCTTTATACTCTTCTGGTACGTTTTTCGTTTTAAAAGCCCTTTCATTCCTAACTTTCTCTAATTCAACCTGTTTTTCTAATTGGGCAAGTTTAATTTTCTCTAATTCAATTTTTTGGTTTTCTAGAGCTAACTGCTCTTCCCTCGCTCTACTTTCGTTTTCGATTTTCGATTGTCTATCCTCAATTATGGACGTTAGTAAGTATGCAACATGTTCGGGGTCATCTTTAAATGCTTTACATCCTTCAATTCTATCCTTTAATTGTACTATTGTCAACCCAGCAGGTGGTGTTTCCTCAATTTCACTTAGTAAATTGACTAAATCTTCTTTCTTTGAATTTTTATACATTTTTATCAATCATTTATGTTCGCTAGCAGGTAAATACAAATCGAAATTCGCCTACCTGTTTTCACTTGAGCTGGAGTCAGTCCTGGTTCAAAATCAGAAAGAATAATATTATCCACATAAAGTTCATCACGTCCAAGGTATCATCGCGGCCAGACCCCCACTGTCAGATCCGGGAGTAGAACCGAATTCCAAATGTAATGTCCAGGGGTATTTCCAATAACTAAACGTTAATTTACCGACTAATATTTATTAAAGATTAGAAATGTCGGCACATCACATGAAACTATAATATAACATAAATCCTAAACTCGTCCAGTATTTAACACTGATATAGTTCTGGCTTTCGTATACGGCCCGCTATGTCCGCATACGCCGGCTTCCACTCGCCGAATGTCCAGATGTGTAGACGTTCGCTCTGGTCGCTGCGTACAGCGCCCGCTGGTGGATTTTCCACTCTACATATATATATATATATATATACAGTGACTCCCAAAAGTGTTCGAAAATTGATTATTTTTCATCATAGTAGTGGTAAATCAGTTCGGAATATTACTAAATTACTCAATTTATCCCATTCTACTGTGCAGTATGTGAAAAAACGCTTTAAAGAAGAAAATTGGATCGAAAACAAGGTAAGAAAAGGCCGTCCCTTAAAGTTAACAAAACGTGATCAGAGATTTATAATTAGAAAACTTGTGAAAAATTCACGTTTGATTGCTGTAAAAGTTTCTGCAGAATTCAATGAAACATTTTCTACTTCAATTTCACCTGAAATTTTTTGACGAGTTCTCAGAACAACTGGATTACATGGGCGTTCTGCCCATAGAAAATTTTTTGTGAGTGAGAAAAACAGAAAGTTTAGGCTTCCATTCGCACTATCAATGATAAATAAGCCCCAAACCTATTGGAATAATGTCTTATTTGCCGATGAACATATTTGGTGCTGATGGGCGTGTAATTGTAAGGAGAAGAAAAAAATGAGGAACTTAATCCCAAGAACTTAGTAGGAACAGTTAAGCATGCCGGTCGAGGTATCCTAGTGTGGGGGTGCATGTCACCATCAGGACTAGGAAATTTGGTATTTATTGATGGCATAATGAATCATGCTGTTTTTATAAATATTTTAAGAGACAATTTAAAATTATCAGCTCAAGATTTGGGTATTGGAAACAACTTTGTTTTTTATCAAGATAACGATCCTAAGCACACGGCTCTCAACGTTCGCATCTGGTGTCTCTATAATTGTCCACAAGTTTTGAAAACACCACCTCAATCGCCAGATTTAAACCCAATAGAACATATTTGGAGAGAACTGGAGGTTCGAGTACGAAAACACGACATTCACACGAAAAGCGAACTAAAAACAATCATGATGGAAGAATGGATGAACATTGATGCAAAAATTACAAAAGAACTAAACCAATCTATTCCCAGACGTTTAAAAGCTGTTGTGGATGCTAAAGGATATCCTACTAAATATTAATTTAACGAAAAATTAGAATATTTACTGATATGTAGAGATTTTTTACAAGTGTACGATGACTTTTGTGAGATAAAGTTTTTGTCACTTTTGGATTACTGGTTTCTTAAAAATAAAGTTTTACTACGTTTTCAAAATATTTCATGTAGTTTTGTTAAGAATAGATTATAGATCTTATTATTAAATACCCATTCTGAAATATTCATTTTAATCAATGGATAGACCCCTATTTCATTGAAAATCGTAAGTGTACGAACACTTTTGGGAGCCACTGTATATAAAACAGTTCCGTAACTGACTCATTCATTCATGCACTGACTGACTGACATACAACGCACAGACCAAACCGCTGGACCTAAAGGGCTGAAATTTTGCATGGCGATTCTTCTAATAGTGTAGGGGTGCACTAAGAAAGATTTTTCAAAAATTCTTCTTAGATTTTTTAAAATTAAATTTTTAAGCTGTTTTTTAAACTTTTTTTACGTTTGCATTTAAAGTAATACATTGAGGGTTATAAAATTTATATCACGAGAAAGATCATAAAAATTCCTTCAAAATGAAATTTTTTTCGAATTTTTACCTCCATTTCCTGATTTTTGGTGAATTTTTAAAGATTAATTTTTAGAATTTAATTTATTAAATGCTGATCACGTGATTTCTTTTTCTGGTACTTTCAATAAATTTATCGTCACGTGCGTAACAACTAAATAGACAAAAAATATTTTTTTCTCTTTCTATCGTAGCAGACGATTCGAATTATCCAAAAAAAATGCATATCCCTTACGAATTTTTTATAAATATATATACCGGGTGGCCATAATTAAACTGACAGTATTGCACTTGAACTAAATAAGAAAATGTGCATAATAAAAGGTAATTTTATTCCGTATTAATTTGCATTTGTTAACACTCTATTTTCTATTACACAGCGCCAAATATTCCCCTAGCGGTGACTTTTGGAACTAATTTATTTTTTCGCGGAATCCTTCGTCCCCCGTCTTGTTTAATCTTCCTACAAAATGTGGCGTCATTCTCGCAAATAGATCGCGCTACAGAACACTGTGAGCACTGTCAGTTTAATTATGGCCACCCGGTATATAGACAGATATATATTTTACATCAATTGTATACATTGATCATCGCATTTATTATAAATATATATATTTATTTTTTGACATAAATTGCATACGTTGACCGTTGTATTTAATTTTAATGTACTCCGTAGCGAAGCGCGGGTTTTCAGCTAGTATATATATATATATATATATATATATATATATATATATATATATATAATACACTGTCACAAAAACATATATGCACCCAGAAGAATTCAAGCTACTATCACGAAACTTGGCAGGAATGTAGTCTGGTAAGAGATATGCAAATGATTAAAATTTCGACACCAATGAGACAAGGGTAAGCGCGCTATGCGCATATGAGGTGCGCAGCTGAGTGAGTTTAAAAGCATGATTGCTCGTGCCATAGGGTTATTCAAACATATCTGTCGACTTAGATGGACGGTATTGTGACTAGAGATGCCTCTGAGACGTAACCGGCGACAGTACGAACATTTGCCGGACTTTGAGAGGGGGCGTATAGTAGGCCTCAGAGAAGCAGGTTGGTCGAACAGGCATATCGGTTGCCACCTCGGTCGGAGCGATATGGTAGTTGCTCGGTGTTGGTAACAATGGATCACGGAAGGGATAGTCTACCGTCGCGGAGGGTCAGGGCGTCCCAGGAACACAAATGCGCGCGAGGATCCCGCAATCATAAGAGCGGCCACGTCCGCATCAACAACGTCGCTAGAATCGGTTCGACCTTCCAGCCTCCCAGACATCCGGACATTTCCACCTTCCAGACATCCGGTGGTATCAAGGGAAACCATTCGGAGACGACTGGCCGACGCAGGTATAAGGAGCCGATGTCCATTAAGACGCCTACCACTGACCCCACATCATAGGTAGTGTCGATTGGATTTTTGTCGACCTCGGGCAAGCTGGATTGTGACTGACTGGAGGCGTGTGATCTTCAGCGACGAATCCCAATTCAGTCTCAATGCTGATGACCAGCGCATACGCGTGTGGAGGCGGCCAGGCCAGCGGTCCGATCCGGCATTTGTTGTCGAGAGGCATACGGTGATTACACAAGGTGTGGCAGTGTGGGGAGCGATTTGTTGGGACACACGATCACCTTTAGTCGTCCTTCAACGCACTTTGACGGCACGAATTTACGTGGACGAGATTTTAACGCCAGTTGTACTGCCTATGCTATCAAGTCGCCCAGGTACCATTTATCAGCAAGACAGCGCTCGTCCACATACTGCGTGACTCTCCCAACAATGTCTTCAAGGATATGACGTACTCCCATGGCCTGCCAGGTCACCAGACCTCTCGCCAATAGAGCTCATCTGGGGCGTGCTTTGAACGCAACTGCATCCGTCCCGGAATACTGGTGAACTAACTGCCCAGTTGCAAAGATTATGACATGATCTTCCGCAGGAGGTCATAGGTGACCTCATTGATTCGTTGTCACGCCGTGTTTCGGCTTGTATAGCTGCCAGAGGTGGATTTTCTACTTACTGATTTGTAACCTTTTTCATGCCATATCTTATTAATAAAATGGTCTGTTCTTCTGGATATGTAATCATTTGCTTATCTCCTCATACACTACATACAAGTTAAGTTTCGTGATAGTAGCTCGTTTCCTTCTGGGTGAATATACTTTTTTGTTACAGAGTGTTTATATATATATATATATATATATATATATATATATATACACTGCTTGACAATTGCTAAGGAACAAATGGTTTTTTCAAACTAGCGTTTCCGACAGCAGACTAATCACAGTAAAATGAAATGCAGAGGGCGTAATAGGGCAGGACCTGTTATCTGTATAAAAGGCAGTGCACGAAAACTCTTTAATCATTCGAAAGTTCATGCAGTTAGGTGTTTGACGAAAATAGTGCCGTAGGTTGTTGGAAGTTATATCTGTGAAAATCAGTGTGGTGGGGCTATAATTAAGTGCAAAATGTCTGCAAGACAACATTTGAGTGCGTACGATGGTGGACGAGCAGTTGGAAGGCTCGAAGCAGGACAAAGTGTCACTACTGTGGCCAGAGTAATGGAAGTGGCAAAAAATGTCATATCGCGATTTAAAAAGGCCGCTGAAGGTGGAAATGCTATGCGAAAGCATGCCAGTGGTCGTGGAAGGAACACCACACCTCAAGAGGATCGATATGTATCCCTAGTGGCGAAAAGGAACAGCCATCTCATTCCTAGTCAGATAGCTGCAGACCTTGCAACCGCTAACCGGTACAAATGTATCAGCCACAACCATTTCTAGGCGATTAAATCAGGTTGGTTTGTATGAACGGAAGCCTGTTCAATGCATCCCACTTCAACCACGCCATCGTCGAAAAAGATTACGTTGGTGTAAGGCACATATTGGTTGGGGTCAGCAAGAGTGGTCCAGACTGATGTTTTCTGACGAATCCCGTTTCACTGTGACAAGTGATTCTGGCCACCAGTTAGTGTGGAGAAAGAGGGGAACACGTTATGCACCACAGAATGTTCAGGAACGTCATCGGTATGGCCAAGGCGTGATGGTGTGGGCAGGCATTATGCACAATGGTAAAACACCACTTCACATCTTTGAGCGAGGTACCGTTACATCGCAGCAGTATTGCAGAGAGATTATTCTGGATCATGCCCGTCTTTTTAGGGGTGCGGTAGCTCCAGATTTTCTGTTTATGGACGACAATGCGCGACCACACAGGACCGCTGAAGTATCGGATACACTAGAAAGTGAAAATATTGATCGTATGACATGGCCTGCTTACTCTCCTGACCTAAATCTTATAGAGCATGCCTGGGATACTCTTGGCAGACGTGTTTCTCAAAGAACTTGCCCTCCCCGAACCATGCAAGAACTGAAAATCGCCTTGAGAGAGGAGAGGGACAATATACCCCAAGTACTCCTCAATACTTTAGTAGACAGCATAAAAAACAGATCCAAATTGTGCACTAGTGTCCGAGGAGGTCACACACCTTACTAAGGTACTCATAACTGTTTCATTCTGGCAGGAAGACCCATTTTTCGTGGCTGTTTGGAAACGCTCCAAAGAGCATCTTTTTTGTTTTTCGTTTTCTTCTTTTTCCATGTGGCGTAATCTGTACCATTTTGCATAATAAATAATGCACAGTATCTCTACTAAATATGTACGAAGTTTCATTTCTTCAATCAATGTATATTATGAAATATTCCGAAAAATGTGACTGTTCTTTAGCAATTGTCAAGCAGTGTATATATATATATATATATATATATATATATATGTGTGTGTGTGTGTGTGTGTGTATCTATCTACATACTATATGTATATGTTATGAGGGGTACCAGAGATACCCCATTGTGTTGTGTGCACGACTGGGAGATGAACTCCAATGGTAACTAACCAGTCGATACGTTTTTACAATTTAAAATAAAAAAAATTATTTACATAAATGTACAGTAATTAACATAAAAATTAAAATTGCATGAGTAGATTCTTGGCTATGTGTATATATAAAAGTAGACCATATCTTATCTGCTCCCACAGGGAGAAACATTTCAGTCCGAGCGAAATAAAATAACTACCAGTTCGTCTATGCGAGCACTATTTTCGGGGGTATTGACCAACCTGGGTGATTACGGTTGCAGCAGTTCTCGGTGCAGGTAATGATGAAGCACATTTTCAGATTTTTGCGGTTGCGGCATCGGGCAAGTTGCGGTCAAGTAGAGACGTATATTTCGGAGGCGCTTTCGTGCTGACGGGGCTTTATCAGGGACTCATCAGCCCTTTCCTGGTCATTGCTCAGTAGTCAGGGATTTTTGCACCAGCTCCCGAATTTCGAATCTGCTCTACCCAAGGCCTCGTCGTCGAACCTCTCTGTAATCTCTCCCGTTGAGCCGTTCTCTCGAAAATAAAATCTCTGGGCTCTTTTTTCCCCTTTTAGTATTGGCTCCTCTCCAGGTTGGTCTCCCCTTAAATTTATTGCTGTTTCTTCCGTTTAATTCGTGGGCAGGATGGTACGACATCTTTCCACGTTGACACACGTGGAATTTTATTTCCGCGGAATTGGAGGACCCTTGTCTCTTTGTGGAATTTTGTTTCCTCCCTTCCTAATGTTGCATTTACACATTCGCGATCGCGCCACCCGCAAGAAATTCGAGAGACATTAATCATGCTCCTGCATCGACGCTAGTGACCGTTCTCACATTCCCGCCTCTTGCTGTGAACAAGACTTCCCGTCGCCATTCTCCCCTTTAAACCCCCCTCCCGGCGCCATTCGCCCCTTTGACTCGTGCCAGAAAACCGCTCTCGAAGCGAGCGCCACGATTGGCGAGGAGAAACGGCGAGAACGACGTTTACACATTCGACCCCCGCGATTCGACTCGCTGCTATCGCGACTGTGTAAATGCGGTGTAAGGAATTTTGGGGTGCGTTGTTCCCTAGAAGAAGATGGGGTACCAGCCATTCCCTCTTCGGAGCAGATGCGGGCGACAGGCCTCTTCCATTATGTCCGTTATACAACTTTAAAATGCGTTGACGGAAAAAATGGCGATGTCACATACTGTTGGAAGGAGTTGAAAAGTACTTCACAACAATACACACACACAAACACACACACACACACACACACATAGATAAAAACACGATTAGTTTCAACTACAGAGTTATTTGGTTTTTGCACTATCTAAATCGAAATCGAAATCGAAATTAAATGATGTATTTGATAACAAAATTTTGTTTTCATAGGAAATATTGCTTTATTCCTACATAGCTATTTATGTGCGAATGATACACGCGTAAAAAAGCAATCAATGTATGTGAAAAGTGAAGAAATAGATTTCCCCAGTCACAGTTTAAAATTTTATTGGCAACCCTATTTATCTCAAAGTGTTTGATGGTTCCCACATTTGCGAATTGTACTTGGAGATAATCACACCTAGTAACCCCCAGACTGATGAAGCACGGTATTAATTAGTTCGAAACTAGATGTCATTCTTATTTTTATTCTAGATTTTAAGAAGCTGTGTGTTATCATTTCATGGTCCATAAAGAATTTCCTATTCTCTTCCCACAGAAAATATTTCGAGTCATGAAACCTGGAGCTCTTATTCTCTTCATTGACAATGCTTCGGGAGGATTTACCCAAATAATACAAAGAGCAAGTAAAAGAAATGGGCTGGAAACAATTTTCGGCCCTTTCCGGCATAAGGAGTATGAAGCTGAAGCTTTCAAAATTGAAAGATTCGGTTACGCAAGCTGCTCCAAGGCAAGAGTCACCATTATCCTGCTGCAAAAGACATTACATAATCAACTAAGTAGGACAAACATCATCTCCTATCCAAACAAACACGATGAGAGTGCCCCTCCCGTGAAACCTCCTGACGCTTTAGATTTCGTCGCACTGGATAATAACAGTCCCTCCAAAATCAAAATGGCGATTTCCATCAATTCTGCTTCCCCGGAAAGAATTTACCAACCATCCAGGGTCGCAAAGCAGCAGCAAACTGTTTCTATTCCAGCTGTCGAGCACAGAGGAGTTGGGATCACTGAAACCAAGTCTAATCCTTTGCGATCGCCTGAACGCACCATTTCTGCTATCAATGATTTGTCTGCAGAAGTGGACAGTACTGAAAGAGGACAGAAACCTGATGCAGCTGTCGGGCCATGGAATGTCGGGATTGCTCGTTCACCGGAAAGAAATAACTTATCATCCTCCATCGCAAAGCCACAAAAATATGTTTCTACTGCAGCTGTCGAGGAAAGCAGAGTTTGGATCAGTGAAAGAATATGTAACTACTTGCGATCGCCTGAACGTACCGTTTGTGATATCAGTGATTTGCCTGCAAAGCTGGACAATGTGAATCGCGGTTCGGAGAAACCTAATGCAAACGAAGAGATGGCATGGAACGTCACGACTACCGAACCTAAAAACTTGTCGTCAGATGCGAATTCATTTAGATCGCAAAGGCCAAATACTAGGCAAAGCTCGAGACATAATGATTCTGCAGCTACTTCCCAACCGAAGAGACCAAACGTCTCAGTTGCATCTTCTAATTATCCTACAACAAGCGTGCCAACGTTAGATCGGAGTTCGCAGCCCCAGTCAGTGTCAACGTCTGCAGCACGGCCCTGCCAACCGGTTCCTGATAACAGGCGTGAACGTGATCTACCCGTGAAAAAAACCAATAACAATTCTAATGAAAATTCCTGTTCGCGTTGTGCCATAGCATAAAAACTTGCCTCATGTTAAATATAATTAAGGTAGCATGCATATGGCGTTGTCTCATTGTCTACAAACTGTCTTCGAGATTGATATTTTAACTCTCTCTTATGTCTTGTTAAACTTATACATTGCGGTGTTTCTCCTAGAGATTTTCACGAAGCGAAGCGCTCTGCCCGGCTTTATACTGCGTTTCTTTTTTTGTAAAACAGTTTTAACAGTTTTCTATACCCTATTTTTATCACTAACTCTGTTCTAACTAGAGAACTACGGACAAAAGCACTAGAACGTTATTACTATTGTGTGGGTTACTTTATTATATTCTGTAACGTAGCACTCCAAACCGTTCTGACTCTGTGAAATGTATCGTCACACTCCATGCTATACTGACTCTATGATAAAGAAAAACTTTTCTTTCAGCATTCACGGAGTGGCAACGAGACGCGGCAGACTGTTTTTTCCCCGTTGGATAAAGATGGTTCTTAAAATGGTTTGTACCTATTGTAAAGTTATGTGGATATAAATATTGTGTGGTGGAAAGAAGGCTCATGTCTTCATTTACGTCACAATCCATCCGGGCAGTTTTTGGGGATTTCATTCCGACGTTAAAGTGACCCCTTTCAGTTTCATATTATTCTTTTATTAAATGTTATATACATTTTAAGGGTTGTTATAAAACAGATTTTAGTCATTTTTCATCAATATTCCATTGTTGGCCTATAAATTTTGTTGACTGTTCACATTGGATTAAGTTTTCCTTCCTATTTAATCCACTTTTGAATTATAATTTTGTTATCTTTTTCTACACAATTCAACCAAAACACCCCTCCCCCCAAAAAAATAATCAAGTTACTTTATCCACCAGGCACAGTTTTAGCGACTTCATTCCATCTGCAGGCCATATTGATCCAGGTCAGTTTCATATTAAAAGATTCAGTGGCGCACCCAGGATTTAATCTTGGAGGGGGCTTAGTTGAACGGATAAAGATATTTATAATGCAAATTCAATTTTCATAATGCAATTTCTATTTCTTTGAGGGGGCAGGGTCCCTTGGCCCACCCTCTTGGGCGCGCCACTGGCCGAGTTGAACGGATAAAGATATTTATAATGCAAATTCAATATTCATAATGCAATTTCTATTTCTTTGGGGGGGGCAGGGCCCCTTGGCCCACCCCCTGGGTGCGCCACTGAAAAGATTATTCTATTAATTACGTATGTATTTTTTAACGATAATTATAAAATACATATACAGTGGAACCCCGATTTTACGTTTTTCATGGGACCAGCGGTAAAAAACGTACGAAACGGGAAAACGTTAAATCGGGGTTTAAAAAAATCTAAGCATATTGTTCAAAAATTGACACTTACCGGATGAACTATCGGAAAAAATGTGTAATCTTCACTTGTTTTTTGCTTTTAGATACAATTTCAACTACAGCACGTTCAATACTAACAATTTTTCGCAAATTTGCTTCTTGGTTTACATTCGACGCTAAAAATTGTTTCAGAGTTTTTATGCTTTGAATTGCTTGATCAGCTGTGGGTACTACAACCTCCGTTATTTCTTCTTCATCTTCGTCACCACTATCATCGGAAACGGGCACTACATTAGATATCGAAGGAATTTGTGAAGTGATGAGATGTGCGTCGCAGTCGATATACGCGTCATCGACTTCCGGAAGATTTTCACCTTCAGCCAAGCAATCTTCTTCCGTTTCATTGTAATCTGAAGGTGAAGAGCTAATTTCATTGATGGATTCCGAGAAATCTGCTTTATTAAACACATTGGTAACGCATTTTTTGTTGACACTATCTCATGCAGCAGAAATCAAATCCAGAGCTTCCAGAACATTTATCTTTGCTGTAGAAGCATTATGCAGGTCACCGGAACCAATAAAAAGAAGTGATTTCCTAACCAGTTGTGTTCCTGTAATGCGATTTAAATTATAGGATAATTCCTAGATCCAAAGGTTGAAATTGGCTGAAGCAGTTTGCTGGAAAAAATTCTACTCGCACATTTTTCAATTTAAGATCCAAATGAAGAGGCGCAGTTATCAATAAAAATAATTATTTTTCGCTCCTGTAGTCGAATTTTTTTATCCAGTTTCCGAAGAAAATCTTCAAACAGCGATTGAGTCATCCACGCCATTTTATTCGAAGCGCAATCCGTGGGTAAACTTTTCACTTTTTTGAAACACCGTGGTTTCTTTGCTCTACCGATCAAAAGAGGCGTTAATTTCTCACTTCCGTCGGCATTAGTACATAATAAAACAGTTAAGCGCATTTTTGAAAGTTTTTTCCCGTGGCAATTTTCGCCTTTGACCGTCAATGTTTTGTCGAGTAACAAGTTGAAAAATAGTCCCGTCTCGTCGGCGTAGAATACGTTTCTTGGATTGTACTCCTTTAATAAATTTGGCAAAGTGTTCTCTTTCCACTGCGGCACAGTTGCAATATCCACACCATCGGATTCACCACAGATAGATTTATAACATAAATTGTTCCTTTTTTTAAATCTGTCGATCCAGCCATTCGATGCAGAGAAGCCTTGGAGTTTAAGCCTTTCAGCAATTTCAAGCGCATTTTCTTTAAGGATGGATCCCTTTATTGGAATTTTTGATGCCCGGGCTTTCTTGAACTGTTCCATTAAATTTTTTCCAAATCATCATATGGAGATGACTTAAGAGTTTTTCGTTTCTTTGCAGATTTTCCGAATTTTTCAGTACTTAACTCTACTGAAGCTTCTTTCTTTAAAATCGTTTGCAAAGTTGAATATGCAATATCCAAAGATTTAGCAAGATCAATTTTAATGCCATGAAATTCTTTAGCTTTTTCGACGATTTCGGTCTTTTTGGCTAGAGAGAAACATTTTCGTTTAGACATCCTTCCTTCAGGTTAAGAACACTCGACAATGAGAAAAATGGTTACGGTGCTCAAACGAACTTTTACAGACCAGCTGAAACCAGTTCTAACTTTAGTGGGTTTCATGGTCTGGTGTTAGTCCCCCCCCCCATCCATGTGAAGTGTGGACATTGGACAATCGAAACAAAAGAGATCCATCACCTGTTTCTCTTTTGTTGACATAGAGTGATCGAAGAATCGAAAGGCATTGCCGTGATTCTCCACCACTTGCGGGTGTCCCGTGCTTTTCTTCTTCCCCCACCCTTCTGATTTTGACGCTGGGTGGAAACCCCTCCTGCCTACCACACACAGACAAAAGGACAGTAACACGGAACAGAAAGAATGCCAGAATGCTTCAAACTGGTAAGAAACAAGTTTTTCTTGAAAGAAAGAACTCGAAAAAGATTGTGTGAACCTTATAGAGGAAAAATGATTTTGATCTTGTCTTCAGAAAAAAAACGTATTAAGCGGGATTTTCTGGAAAGGGGTAACGTAAAATCCGGGAAATTTTAACATTATCAGTATAGGCAATTTTCACGGACCAGCAGAAAATGACGTAGGAAGCGGGATAACGTACGAAACGGACAACGTAAAATCGGGGTTCGACTGTATGTTAATTAGAAGAACAGTTTTTTTTATCGTTATTCCGTTCTCTTATAATTTTGTTAGCTAATTCTTTCAAAAGGCTATCCAAAGTTTATAACAGATCGTTCTGTTCTCAACCTTAGTGTCTCTTAAGGTTTCTGATGTTTTAAAACTTCAATTCAATTATCAATCTCCATTTCTTCTCATGATTCCAAATTCTTTTTATATACTTCAACTACTAAATTAATTTTCTTCAGCATATAAAGTACACAATAAAAAACTTCTCAATAATGAGATCAATTTCCTTTAAAACAGAAAACAATTTATTCCATTCGACATTAAGCATTATTGCTTTCTGGCTGTTTGCCAAGAAAGCACCTTTTCTGGTAGAACATTTTTCGTTTTAAACACACTGCCATCTATTGGCATAAGATACAATTATAATTACAATTTCAAATTCTACATGCTGTGTACTAACCCTATTGGATTCACTCACATAAATATTAACCTATGGAGAAATGTGTCCAAGGATTGATGACTTGGATTGAAAGATTAAAAAAAAAATAAATTTGTATTCCGTAATAGAGAAAGAAATTTTATACCTTTGAGCATTTTTCGTTTTTTTAAAAATACAAATAATATTTTAAAATTTAATTTTTTCGGGGGCAAAATATTGTCTAGTGTGTTTTAAACGCTCTTACATTTCTTTGGTGGAAGAAATTTATAAAATGAATCGCGTTGCAAGATGCAGAAATAAATGTTCCAAGTTATCTAAAAATACCATTTTTACTGGATTATCAGCATTTATCTGGCTACTAGCTGAAAACCCATACTTCGCTAAAGAGTACATTCAAATTAAATACAACGGTCAATGTATGCAATTAATGCCTATATATATATATATATATATATATATATATATATATATATATATATATATATTTATAATATATATATAAAGGAAAAAATATATTTATAAGAAAATCGTAACGGATATTTTTATAGAAAAATAATGTAGAAGAAAATATTCAAATTAAATCTAATAGAACATACTAAAGAATGTAGACAGTTTGACGAACATTTCTTTTACCGTATTTTAATATTTTTTTGGATAATGTCCAAAAAAATATTAAAATACGGGTACTTAGATCCCATAAACCGTTCTGCCGCCTTAGCAAGGAAAAAAAATACTTTTGTCTATTTCGTTGTTATGCACGTGACGCAAAATTAGTTTAAAGTATCACAAAAAGAAAAGAAACCACGTGATCGGCATTTAATAAATTAAATTATAAAAATGAATCTTTAAAAATTCCCCCAAAATCAGAAAATGGAGCTAAAGATTCGACAAAGATTTCATTTTAAAGGAATTTTTATGATCTTTCTCGTGATATAAATTGTATAACCCTGGGATTACTATTTTAAATGCAAACTTGAAAGAATGTTACAAAAAACAGCTTAAAAGTTTAATTTAAAAAAATCTAAGAAGAATTTTTCAAAAGTCTCTCTTAGTGCATGCCTACGCTATAAGATGAATCGCCATGCAAAATGTCAGCCCTTTAGGTCCAGCGGTTTAGTCTGTGCATTATATGTCATTCAGTCAATCAGTCAGTCAGTCAGTTACGGAACTGTTTTATATATATAGATAAACAGTAGACACCTTTCCTCCATAGGTTACTATTGAGGTGAGCGAATCCAGTAGGGTTAGTACATGGCAGCCTTTACAATAAATCAGAGATCGTTCCTAAGACCATTTAAATGTATACAACACAATTTCATGGTGATTAAAATAAGAAAAACGTTATTCAATTTAAAGTAACAATGAACTATGTACAAAACAATGGATCACATAAATTCAGAAGAAAAATGAGACATCACACGCGTCAGCAATCTTAAATTCTGCCCAAAAAAGCTCGCTCGCTTCGAAAGTCCATTGTGTGAGACTCCGCAAGTTTCTCACGAAGATGGTATTTGAGTCATGTGGCAAGGCGCTGATCAAAAAGTTCGCACGTGTATCTCGATTCTATTAATATTCAGGAAGAACTGCGCATGCGCAAAGACTATAACATCGTGCGAGTGTGAACGGAATTTAGGGGCTGTATCCATATTGCAATTAAAGCAATAATGAACAGGTTGGCAACAGAGGATATTGTTTCGAATGTGTAACCTGAAAGTATTGGCGCTTATTGAAGGAGCTGTGTATTGCTTATCTGGCGATGCAGATTTGCAAATAGAGAAGAGGACGATTTTAGGCAGTGGCGTAGCGAGAGGGGGGCAAGGGGGTCTATCATGCCGAGGGAGCCACTCGCAGAGGGCGCCAAATGGTCCTTTTCCCTAATTCTATATATTATATTACGATATGTTTTTCGGGGGGGGGGGGGGGCTCCAAAAAGGTATCGTGACCCGGGCGCCAGTTATGCTCGCTACGTCACTGATTTTAGGGCCTTATTATACAGAGCCACAGCTGTGGCGCGCGTTCGCCACTACTTCCCACGCCCAGACAAGTCACTCGAAGCGATACATACAATCGTACGGAGCTTATTATACTGAGCCACAGCTGTGGCTACAGGTCGCGACTGTGGCCTGGGCGAGCCACTCCAGTCGCCTACCCTCGCTTCTTGTGCCTCGCCTACGCGACTGTGGCTGCGGTAGCGGACCGTTGTTTCCTATGGAGCTTATTATACAGAGCCACTGCACAGCGCCACAGTTCTGTGGCGAACGCGCGCCACAGCTGTGGCTCTGTATAATAAGGCCCTAAGAGTTAACTAATGCACTGAGAGCTATAATTGAGATAAGGAAAAGAATCTCAATTTCTTAATTGAGGTGAAAAGTTAATAATGGAAACTAATAAGATTCCATCATTTGAAATGACGGAGAGAAATACTGCAAATGTATAAAATTACTGCTTTATTGATGTTTATTGAATATGTATCATGATCATGTTTTGATGTGGTACTTACGTTTTCTATGTATCTTTTCTTTGTTTGTCATTTCTTTTGAGTTTGGGTTGAATCGTACAACTGTATTATATGTTTATAGTTAACCGTTCAGCAGGCGCGCCTGTGTACAGAGTGCAACATTTTCGTAATTTTGAATGGTTTATTTTTACATTCAGTCATTACATTTTTGGAAGTCTTTTTGTGTCGTCTCTGTTTCTCGCATGAAAGAAACCCCACGCAAAGCGGTTAAAACCCTTACAGAATGGTTTGTTTTTACAAGTAAGGTTTGAATGTTCTAAGCAGTTTCTATTTACAGCTACACCCTTTCTAATGCAGGTCTGATTTTCTGACCCTTGTATTCCTTTCCATTTATTGGTAGTTGTGATTTAACCGTGGTAAACCAACGATTATACTGGATTACAATACCACAAAAGCAGGAGTTGATGTACTCGATCAAATGGGCAGCTATTACACGGTATCCCGAATATCACGAAGATGGACAATCTCATTATTTTTTAGGTTTCTGGACATAATAGGAATCCATTCGCAAGTTGTCCTTAGATCCAATAAACCGGACAGTTTTTGAAATAAGGTGATTGTAGCTGCATTCTTTGTCCTTTAATTTTAAATATATCTCAATATTATAAACATTCTATATCTTTTCATAAAACGCAGAATTATTATTTTCAATTGGAAAAAAAAGTTTATTACAAAAGGAATAATCAAGGTTCAAAGAGACGTTTCACTTTGTGCCACGCGCGTCTGCTGGTATTCCAAAAATTGGCGCCCCAGCTGAAGGGTTAAGTAACTAATGTAAGTTGGTAATTCTACATCAGAACTTTTGTATTTTACATTTATAAGTATGCATTTGTCATAAATGTTTACCGGTTTCAGAAATTTTTGAAGGAGAAATATTTTTAAAATTTTCGATATAGAGGGAATTGGTTTTATTAAGCTCTATTTTATACATTAGCTATATTTTCTGAATAATAAAAGTTTAATATAATTAAATGGTGTAGTTTAATTTTAGAAGAAGGTTTGAAATTGTTATAGTATTTCGAATCAAACATAACAGCAAAATTTTAGGAAAAAAGAAATTATATTAATATGCTTAAAAGATTGCATTTCTGAGAAAGTGGCTTTAAGGCTAGGCGACCACTGGCGATTATTTCAAAGCAACTTCTTAATCACAAAAATAAAACACATTGATTCCTTTGGTAATGCGCCCACTGGCGATTTTTTAGTTGCGGCAACTAAAAAATTCCAACATGTTCGATTCTTTGGGTGATGAAACTGTTGCCGGGGAAAATAGATCACGTTGGTTTAGATAGGACTGCGCCCACTGGCGATTATTTAGTTGCTTGCAATAGATCTAATCATAGGCGTAGCGTGTTTCTAACTTTTTATGGGGGCTGCACGAATTGAATTCAGTTAGAGTCCTCTTCCGCGCATTGACTGCCAGACGGTCCTTAAAATATGAAATATGATATTTTTGAAATTGAATAACAATAGTTGATGAATTGAATAACAATGATGTTTGAGTAGTATTCAAAAGTTATACAATGAGAAAAAATAAATATAATATAAATAAAATAAGAAAAAAAATACCATCGAATTTTTGTTATGGATCATATTATTGTTAAAAACTATGTTAAGGCTAAAGATATAATCGGAATCTTTAGTTTCATAGTTTGAAAAAGCGGAAAAAAATCGCAAATTTGCTTCAGTACTCGGTGTAAACATGTCGCTGGACACTGAATTATTTATAAGTGAAATTGAAAAACGGCCAACTTTATACAACATAAAATCAAAAAAAATATTCTGAGAAAAATTTAAAGAAGACTTTATGGGAGGAATTGTGTCAACAATTCATTGAAAATTGGGATAAGTTGGAGGAAAAACAAAAGAAATAAAAGAGTAAGTTGATAATTTTTTAATATTAACTCTTTTCATTTATCATATACAACTTTTATATTAAATTTTGTCATACTGCCAAGGAACACTTCTTTGATGAGAAATGAAATATTATGTAAAATAATTTCTTATCGCCAAACCTTGATTGTTGCTTCTTACTCCAACTGTAGAGATTCTTTCCAATGAACAGTCAAAGAGAGTGTCTTCAAAACATATTCCATCATGTTTTCTAACAAAATTGTGTAGAATGCAGCATGCTTTAATAACAGATTCACTGAATTCAATACTGGTATCGAGAGGCCTGTGAAATAGTCTCCATTTATTTGCTAAGATTCCAAAATGTACATTCTACCAGTTTGCGGACTCTTGTTAGTCTGTAATTAAAGATACGTTGTTTTACGGACAGATTTCTGGTGGGATATGGTCGTAATACAAACTGTGAAAGAGCAAATGCCTCATCCCCTACTAGAGAAAATGGCATTGCCGTTCCATTGTCGTCATTAGGGAGACAACTTTGTTCTGGAATTTTTAATTCTTTTCTTTAAAGCAACCTTGAAAATGTTGACTGTTTAAAAATATTAGAATCACTTGATGAACCGTATGTTCCAACTTCTACATAAATGAACTTGTAATCGCAATCCACTATTGCTAGAAGCACAATCGAAATTTTTTTTTTACCAAAATATGTTTGTAATATGTATTTTATTTCAATAAACTTGCAAATTTTTAATAAAATCTTTTTTCTTACCTTAAAGTCACAGCTAATCTTTCCTGCGGTGGTATAGCCAAACGTAATCTTGTATTTTGGTAAGAAATACTGGGCCCCACTAATAACAACTGGTTCTGTAGTAAGCTATTTACCCCCTATTTAGTATAAGGTAATGATTACACAAGTTATTAAGTTATATAGTGAGCACATAAAAAAAAACCCTTAGTGATTAAAGAAGATTGCGTTGTGGTCCAAAGGACAACCCAAGTTCAGTCATGTTCTGATACGTGTGAGGGAGAAACAAATAATTGACAGACACAAATGACAGGTAAAAAAATAACACATTTATTCATTATTAGGGGTATGAGAAGTTATTTTAAACAAAATGATAACAAAATTTTTACTATCCCCCAAACATTATATATAGGTAACTTTTAAATTTAAGCCTCAACGGCTAACCAAAAAATCGTGAGTTAGCATTGTGACCTACATAAATATTATAACACTTCTAGATTAGCTTAAATTTAAATAGTTAAAACATCAAGTTTCATCTCATTGATTAGAATGGATCCAAAATGATAAAAATTTGGCAAAGATCTCACCGACTCGATGACACAAATATAGATGACGGTTGCTGAGCGTCGCGTTCTGAAGGCTGGCTATCACAGACTCCCGGTGACACAAATCTAGATGACGGTTGCTGAGCGTCTCGTTCTGAAGGCTGGCGATCACAGATTCCCGGTGACACAATCTAGATGACGGATGCTGAGCGTCGCGTTCTGAAGGCTGGCTATCTCAGTCTCCCGGTGACACAAAATCTAGATGTCGGTTGCAGATCGTCTCGTTCTGAAGGCTGGCGATCACAGATTCCCGGTGACACAATCTAGATGACGGATGCTGAGCGTCGCGTTCTGAAGGCTGGCTATCTCAGTCTCCCGGTGACACAAAATCTAGATGTCGGTTGCTTATGACGATGGAAACTGCATAACGCAGTCATGTTTTAGTAGGCCTGGACGCCGGGGACCAAAACCCCTTCTTAACAGATCAAATTTTTCTCCAACGGCCCTCGGTCACTCCTCTCCCCGTAAAAAACCCGCGCACCCCCCTATAAGGGTGGGAAGTTTCACTCCAAAAAAACTCCGCGTACCCTCAACAACAGCGCCTTTCCGTAAAAAGTTCCTTCAAAAATGGCGGGAAAAACACCCACGCCCGCGCAGTGATACAGGATGACCCAGGAACAGGTGTCCAGCGAACACCCCCTTCTTCGCTGACCCCGGCCGGGTCAGGGAGCTGGGCTAAAAATAGATCGCAAAAACGAACAGAATTGCTTAAAAAGTAGCCAAAATTGGGGAGATTCGTGATAGAAGCTGAGTCGGTGAGAAATTTACCAGAAATTACCGACAATACATTAAAACGGCAAATTACTGCTGGATTTCTACCACGTTAATGATTACAAAGTAAAAACATAGGATATTCTAATATTACAATAGGCCGTTATACAAATTTAAAACAAAATAGTGAATTAAATAATACATAAAATACACTTATTCACTTAAAGAAAACATGGATTTTGAACATCATACCCGTGACGAAGGATACCGCAGCGAGAGAAAAAAAAAACATAGCACCCCAAAAGCTTATTAGTACAAGGCGCTTATGACACACAAATGAACTTCTTAATCATTAACGAATTAAAATTACATCATTGCGAGAAATTTAATTAAATTCAGGCTGACCCGAAATTAAAGTTTAACAGAGTTTGACAGAACACTAACGCTAAGATATAAAGAGATACAGGAAATTAACAATAGCAAGATAGTTAATAAAATTAGCTTCTATCTGCCATAATTAAATCTATTTAATTACTTTACACATTTAATGATAAAAAGGAACAAACAAAAAAAAAGGAAGAAGAAAAAGTTTAAAACAAGTTAATACCAAATTCAGACTTATGGGTTTAAAGTTATCACAGCCCAGGGTTTCCGAGCAAGTTAAATACTTAGATTAAGACTTAAGTTTGAAGTAAACCAAAGTTAATTTTTATTTTTTATTATTTTATTTTAAAGAATATTCATGTTGATGATGAGTAAGCAACTACCAACTAATTATAGAGATAAAACTAAAACTTACAAGCCTTGATTTGTAATTAATTAGCTAATTAATAAAGAGCACCACCACAGTTCTCAAAACTTTCAACGCTCATCCGAAAGTAGTTGAAAAATTTTGTTGGGTGTATTCTTAAATCTTCAAATAATTTATAAAACTGCCCGTCAAATAATCTCCTACTTATTATTGGATGGACCCAAAATCTTCTGTGGCTTTGTTTACGTTTTCGCCATAGAGCGAGGGCACAAACACATACAGCTTCCACGAAATCCATTTTCAAACTGAGTGCAAAGCAACTATTTAGTTGCCAGTGGGCGCTTGTCGAAGGTATCCGGCAACTTTCAAGTGACTAAACTGTTTAGTTGCCGAAATTAAAAGTTGCCAGTGGTCGCCTGGCCTTACATGGAGAGAAGGACAATCCACAGGGCCATTACTATTTGAAATGAAATTACTTTCCAGACCATAAACCTACCTTTCAATTGTTTTTCCAATAGATTATTTACTGTGCAGATTCCAAATCGAAAATTATTACTGGAAGCTATTTCTTTAGTTCTGAGTTCTGACCCATGATACTGGAATATTAGGCTCTGTTCGCATTGCAGTCCGTTAGCGTAAGCGTAAAAGTATTGAAATATATTTAAGCAATGACAAACCTCCAAACGATTAAGGAACGAAATTTTTAAGGCCTATGATTGGTTTATTTCCGTCTCAGCGCCATTTTCCCTTTTACGCTATCTCTAACGGAGACTGCAATGTCAACAGGCCTTTTCAGTTGTTCAACATGGACAGTAATGTAATTCTAGGTAATATCACGATTTATTTGCAGAAAGCACACAATATACACATTTTAGAGGAGAACTATTGAACATTAACTGAATCGAGTCGACTGTTCTTTCAGAAACTTTAAACACTTCCGGTTTTACAGACGTTGCTAAAATCCTCTGCTTAAAACTTTGTCGTTGCCATGGAAACTCAGAGCGAAAAGAAATACTCACCAAATCCAATTACGTCACAAGTGTGTCGTTGTCATTAGATATCGTCACGAGATATATTTTTCATAATTTTTCCATTTTAATGTGAGTTTTTTAATTCTACTCACAACATGGCAATTTAACAAGTTTCAAATTTGGTGAAATGTTAAATACGTATTTCTTTGTTGCATCATCAGCTCTACAAACATTTGTGCCTTGTCTTTGTAACTGTTTCTATTTTCTCGATAGATACACATACTTTTAATTAGTTAATTTTCTGAATCTGAGAAAGAAATTACGTGGCATTAAAATGTATGCTAGGTAATTTAAATTTTGATTAAAAATTAGAAATTTTCAAAATGCCGTCAAAATTTATAGAGAAAAAAAGTCCTAATTTCTAGTTTTTGTAGAACACGGCAGCTGAAGTTGATGAAATAGGAACAAAAATATGTGTTTTTTTTAAAATGCTTGTGATAAAAATGATTTAAAAATGAATAGAGCCTTTGTACGAGGCGCATCCACAAAGTAAGAATCGATTAGGTGTAAAAAATTATAGGAAGAATTTTTTAAAAAGATTTTTACTGCTAAATATTAAAACGTATTTTACACTACTTTTTCTACGTAGTCGCCATATTTATTGAGGCATTTGTTGTTTCGTAAAACTAGCTTTTGTCTTCCTTCGTCGAAGAAACTCACCGCCAACCTATTCAGTCACTCCTTCACAGTGTCTTTTGTTTCTCCATCACATTGTGGACTCTGACTGGCCAAAAATCTCTTCAGGTGGAGAAACAAATGGTAATCTGCTGTTGCACATCCCCAAAGACTAGCAGGGCTATATCAGGTCCACGACATTATATACCCTAAGGACATACAGAACCATCATTGGATTGGCAGCTACATTCCGCATGGAGAGCCCCAGGCAAGCAAGAATATGTTCAGGGAAAGCCCCGCTCTCGAATTTCAAATACGTACATGGATCTTGCAACCGAAGGCGGGGCTAACCGTAACAGCCAATGAGCACTTGTTCTTTACTACGAGTGCATTTAGACTTTGAAACTTTTATGTTTGGACTTTTATGTTTGCTGATATTCTGTTTATCTAGTCACTCATCCTGTCTGTAGCGTTTGTTAAGTTTTCTCGCTCGCTTATAAATTGGAAAGAAAATCAAGTATTTTTCTGTATTAAAAAAATGAATAATACATGAACACACCTTTTTTATATCTAATAAAGACTTCGAATTTATGTATTTTTTAATAAAACGCTACTTTCTGTCAACATTATTCAATTTTAGGCAGCAGAAGAAAATTTTCAATGTAAAAATTTCTTGATTTTCTTTAAAATTAGATGTAGATGAAACATTTCAACATGTAACAAGAAATTTGAAAACACTAAGGACCATTCTAAAATCAATCAATCATAAATACTAATCCCTACTAAAGAATTACTATCGAAAAAAGTAGAATATGTTGGATATGTTTTGAAAAGGTTCAATTAAATTCTCACTATCTCCAAAAATGCCCAATTGAAATATAAACAATTGTCAGTTTAACAGTCCGAAAAATTTTTCACCCAGGCAGAAAATGATTCTTTATCCTGCATATTCGCTCTTACTTCACATTCAAAGTTATCTTCATTTAAAACAGTGGAGGACACAATTTTAACGACAATCGGTAAACTTTCATTTTTCGCCATTAAACCGTTGAGTGCTTTTGAAAACAGAAAGCATGCGCTCGCGATCATTGGACGTTACGGTTAGCCCCGCCCTCGGTTGCAAGATCCATGTACGTATTTGAAATTCGCAGCCCGCGAAGTAGAACACTTGGAGCATAGTTCAAAACACTTAGAACCCTCAGATTATGTCAAAGATCTAAGCTGAAAAAACGAGTAAGAATGGTTTGATCTTGCCTGTTACAACTAAGTGTCAGAGAGCCACCGGTCGATTACTCCCATATCAGTGATGCGCCGGTGGAACGAGGCAAGTGGTTTTATTTTTGCATTTAGTTCTGGAAGAAAGCTCCATATAGGTGAGAGGCGCAGTAGGTATGTAAGCTTCACAAGCACCCGCTTTAGCCAGGGAGTCTGCGATTTCATAGCCCGCGATGTCAACATGAGAAGGAATCCACTGAAGGTGGATCCGATGAGACAAGGATTGACATTTCAGCTTTTTAACCTTTCAGCGGGCGCGCCCGTGTACAAAGTGCCACATTTTCGTAATTTTGAATGGTTTGTTTTTACATGTAAGGTTTGGATGTTCAAAGCAGTTTCTATTGATAGCTACACCCTTTCTATAATGCAGGTCTGATTTTCTGACCTTGTATTCCTTTCCATTCATTGGTAGTCGGGATTTAACCGTGGTAAACTAGCGATTGCACTGGATTACAATACGACAAAAGCGGGAGTTGATGTACTCGATCAAATGTGCAGCTGTTACACGGAATCCCGCATATCACGATGATGGACAATCTCATTATTTTTTTAGGTTTTTGGACATAATAGGAATCCATTCGCAAGTTGTCCTTAGATCCAATAAACCGGACAGTTTTGAAATAAGTCGATTGTATCTGCATTCTTTGGCCTTTAATTATAAACATATCTCAGTATTATAAACATTTTATATTTTGTCATAAAACGCAGAATTATTATTTTCAATTAAAAAAAAAGTTTATTACAAAAGGGATAATCAAGGTTGAAAGAGACGTTGCACTTTGTGCCACGCGCGTCTGCTGGTGTTCCAAAAATTGGCGCACCCACTGAAGGGTTAATAATAAGCACGCCTATATTATCTTTTACTGTAAGCCAACTGACCAAGTGTTGGATAGAACTTCTGCTATCCGACAGGATTCAAATATTATTTCTTTGAGTGAAGGACGTAATCAAATCAAGGCCTTCGTTTATGGCTATTAGTTCACTACGAAAAACATAGCAAAATTCGGGATTCCTCTACAAATGGTAATCTTTTGGAGCTTGGTCGGGACTATACAGTGGTTCAAAAATTTCCTAACCAAACTATTCAAGCAATCACGTGTACGGACGGCGGTGTGCGGCCGCGCGTTGTCGGGCAAGAGACTAAGGGCCTGTTCACACAGGAGTCCGTTGCGTTGCGTTAAGGAAAATGTGACGTTGAGACGAAAATAAACCAATCATAGGCCTCCAAACGATTAGCAATGAAATTTTTAACGCCTATGATTGGTTTATTTTCGTCCCAACGTCATCTTTCCCTTAACGCTACTCAACGGACTCCTATGTGAACAGGCCCAAACTCTAGCAGACGTTAACCCACCCCTGAAATCTGAATGGTTTAGTATAGCTTCTGAAGAGTTTTACAGTAGGATTCAGCATTTATGGTCGGGGCTTAATAATCGTACATTTCCATTTATGTTCGCGCCGCACGAACATATGTTGCGTTCAAAAAACGTATCACCGACCGCACTTCACAGCTGGCAGGATTTTCTATTTTACTGTCCACTTTAAACTAACGCAACAAAGCAAGACAACTGAATAGAACAATATAATTTACACCAAAGGAAGCACCAGACATTCAAACATCAGTTGACGTCGTCGTCATTATAATGACGTAACCTGCGCATGATCTATGAGTAATCGATTCTTAGGGCCTGTTCACATAGGAGTCCGGTAGCGGAGCGTTAAAGTATTGAAATATATTTGACCAATGACAAACCTCCAAACGATAGGCGACGAAATTTTTAACGCCTATGATTGGTTTATTTTCGTCTCAACGTCATCTTTCCTTTAACGCTCCGCTACCGGAGTCTTATGTGAACAGGCCCTTACTTTGTGGATTCACCTCGTAATATTGTCACTTGAAATCTGACTTATAGAGAATTCTTTAGAAAATTCTTTCCCTCCTCTCACTAAATTCTATCAAGAAATAATTCTATTTTTGGTATTCTAAAATAATGTTGCATATATTGTTTACATCTTAATGTTGAATGCATATCTATTATGCTGTTCTTTTTTTAAAAATACAAAAACTGTAAGATTAGATTGTGTTGTAAGGACCTGTTTACATAAAATCCGTCAGCGTCAGCATTACTCGTATTGAAAGATATTTAATCAATTACAAACCTCCAAAATATTAGCCTGTATGGTCTTTGATTTACTACTTTGGATTACTTTGGCTATTTTATGGTCTGTGATTGGTTTAAAATATGTCAATGCGAGTAACGCTGACGCTGACGGATTGTATGTGAACGTACCCTGTCTCTTGATGAATCCTTTTTTATTTAAATATTTTGTAACTAAATATTTTTGGTTTAAAATATCTTTAATTTATATCAATGCTAAATGAGTGCTTATACTATACATTGCTGTGGAAAATAAAAGGCTGTATTTGTATAAAGTACTTTTTTGGCTATTTCACTTAGATTATGTAGAATGAAAGTGTGACAACACACTTACGCAAATTCTCGTCTGCAGAACTACGTCACATCATGCGAATTTCCAGTCTACAGAATTTCGTCACACCGTGCACTGACTGGTGGCTTGCTCAACTTGTTCTTTTTCGTTCTTCAGCGTGTTCTATGACCTGATGTTGTCGTATTACATTTTTCATTATAAGAAGAAATATGTAGTTTTCTCTATGTATTGGAGTCGGATCATTTACACCTACGCCACACTTTGGGCCAAAAGAGTATGAATGTTTGTAACTATCATATTGTCACTCATAAAAACATTGTCAACTGCTATATATGCCCACATGTATTTTTTATATTATCCTTCTAACCTTCCCACTCTAAAATATAATGCTTTAATGACCTCGACCTGTATCAATTAATGAAGTTAAATGCATTGATAACCAAACGTACTGCAATCTGTAAAAGTAATTTTGTAATAGCATTATTAATATTACAAATTCATAAGGTTGATATTTTATCAGAAAGTTATCTTAAGGTTGAGTGTACGTAATCCTAACCCCCCCAAAAATATCAAACCTTTTTTAAATCATTTTTAAGGTCCTTAAAAATGCTACTGCATGTTCTAAAAAAGTCCTGAAGAATTCCTTATTTTTGACTACTGAAAATAATTACGAACCCTGTTTATAGGAGTTATAGGTATTTATAACAGGTTTTAGTAATTATTTATGTTGTGGTGCCACCATGATGTCCTGCGATTTGTTTTCGCGTGAATCGCACACTTGCGAATTGCAATATTTTCATTTTCAGTTCGTTTGCATGTGAACGTTAATAATTTCATGCTTTTTCAAGGCAACTTCGAATACGTTCCATTACTATGAGTTGGTGCATCGGTTGCTCCATCGGTTGCTGCATGAAGCTATAAGAAGGAGCGTAAGCTTCAATGGGGAATTCCTCGAAAAATGGACCGATTATGGTCGCTCACCGGCAGATGGCGCGACATGTAAGAAACCTATGGACATTGATGGTAGTCGTATTGGAGAGATTATTGGTCAATTGATCCTTTACTTGAAAACTGGATTTCCAATGACATGGATGAGAGGTTCTAGGAAATTTTGAGATTTCATCATCTCAACTCTAATTCTCAGATCCCAGATAGTTAAAAGGGATTTCCCAAAATTAAGAACGTTATTTGGATTACTATTTTTCAAAATTTTTGTCACAGCGAGTAAGTCGAATTATATTTTGCGCAAAATCACCTGTAGACAATACATTAAGAAGTCAATCCAAATTAACATAGTATTTATTATATACAAAGTCTTACCTAGTTCAAAGTTTAGATAAGGTTTAATAGAAAAAGGGCCCCTTAAGTGGCCAGACCTTCCCCTCCCCCCTCCTACTACCACCTCACATAATTTATAGATCTACTTATGCGTCTCTAATCCTTTACCTATTTGACCTTTAGGTGGTTCTGTACAAGGCGTTTACAGATCATTAAGTTTCTTACAAGGTATGGGCAGAACTGTAATCAAACAACCTGCGCAGATTGGGCATGCAAACTTGAAGGTGGCCTAAAAAAGATGAGCGTTAGAATCCGCCTTTGCTGTAATATACTGACTCTTCAAAAGGATTAATTTATTTCGTTAATTTTTGAGCTCGAAACATCTATTTATACTGTTGTCAAATCGTCAAGCAATTCATGACAAATTTAATGCTTTTTCCATGATAAAAATTCAGCATATGATATCCAGACAAGGAATTAAAAACAAAAATTCCATTTCAAACGGCACGACCCAATGTCCAATAATGCATGGAGGAGCTGACGTCAACGAGTGGCCAATTATTCAAGCTGCTAGATTTTGCCGTTCATCGAAAATTATTTCTAGCTTGCTTTCCTCTTTGATTTCGCTACTCGCACCTTACGGACTTCGGATCTACCGCCCTTTCGTGTAACTTCCACTAACTTGTTTTTTATCCCAATCATATTCCAAATTTCTCGTCTTCTAGTTTTTGAATTTTTTTTTATTATTATTATTTCTATTATTATTTATTTATATAATCTCTTGTTTCACTGCTTATTTAATTTCTCCATTATCATTTAAGTTAGCCATACCACATTGTTGTTGCCCAGTGGCTAAGTGATTAAGGCATCAGCCTGCTACGCCGGGGGTGCAGGTTCGATTCCCGCATAAGACTTGGCTGTATTCTGGGGAACCGGTCAGTCTTCCGCCTGCAATTGGAGCCCCGTCTAGAAAGGGGAGCTGCAACCCATCGTCCATCGCCGGTGTCATTGTTTGTCAATAAAATTCTTCTGTGATTGTGTCATTTGTCTGTTTCTATGTCTACCGGACTGGGGTGTAATGTCGTCATCCAGGGACATTAGAAAAAAAAAACAAAAAAAAAAACACATTGGTTACTCGTACTCGTTCTAGTTAATTAGTTGATTTTTCAACTAATTAATTTCTTCTTTCTCCCTCAATCATTGTCAACACCATTTGTAAACTTGAGAACGGTTAATCTTATGTCACATACTAACCTTGATACTGAGGATAAGGAGCTTTTGCTCCCTGGTGCCTCTATAGTGTTTTATGTCAATGTCAATGTCAATTAATTCTTACTTTCTAACCGGGCAATGGGTGGTTACATTTAGGACGATAATCGTGTCCTGTTCTGGATATCTTATGCAGAATCTTTATCCGGGAAAAATCATTAAATTTGTGCGTAGTTGATAAAAGTTTAAATGTCATTATAGTTTGATATTTTGAACTAAAACACTAACGATAGAAAATATACATTCTGCTTGTCTGCTTTGACGTCATTTCCAAACGCTAGTTAGAGAGTCAGTGTTTCCTACCAAAGGCAAATAGTAACAACCCATACATTTTGCCCCCTTCAAGTATGCGTAGACAATCTACACAGGCTGGTTGTTTACAATTCTGCCCGTGTCATATACGTATGCGGGTTATTTCTTTGAACGGCAGAATCTAGCCGCTTGTGTACGTCACAACTATGTCACCAACAGCCCGTGTTTTGTACGCAAAATTATTATATTCCTCTGCGATAGATGACTAGTTGTAAGACGGAACCGTAACTGTAAGAAATTTTCTGGATGGCCTTTCGGAAACCTCGCTGCCAAGAAGTTAGTTTCATTCGTTGCTGACAATCGCTCGTCGAATACTGCCCAGAATTTTATTTCCCGGCTTGGCGTCCGTAACTAATCTACCATGTTCGACTCGAAAGCTATCTTACAGCTTTACACAGACGTTATGTACGGAGATGTGGCGAACGACAACCTCAACGATTTGCACATTGCAGCGAAGTTGGAAAACATGGCCGGCGTCTATTCTCGAGAGTACGGCTCCATTAAAGTTGTAGACTACAACGGCGTCGAGAATCGATGCGCGTATTTGCACAAGTACGCACCGCTGTACACCGCGATCGTCTGCGACACAATGCGGCAGATCCTGAGCGTCGAATCGGACTTGAGATGCAAGCTGCGGTCCAGGGAACTGAGGATATGCAGCCTTGGTGGAGGGCCTGGCACTGACGTCGTCGGAGTTTTAGCAGCCCTGGACGCTGCCTTTGATCCCGCTCGTGAGTGGGTCGCATCTGTCTCGGTTGTGGACTACATGTCGGGCTGGAAATGGACGTTCGGGTCAGTCGTGAACGAACTCATCCAACACTTTCCCACCAGGTTCGCTGGGTTCAGCTGGAAATACGTTCAAGCGGATTTAGTCAACACCAGGAGAAATTCGGAAGTCCGGGATGCGGTGTCTTGTTCATCTCTCGTGACCATGGTCAAGTGCTTATCGACCTTTCGTCATCAAGACATCCACAATGTGATTTCAGTAAGTTATTTCGGTTCTAAAAAATATATCGATTATATATATTCAGGTAGTCGGGACATAAAATTTTCGAATTTAAAAAAAAGTTCAGGTAACCCTCCTATAACACGGTAGATAGGTTCCTAGAAAATGCCTTGTTGTCTGAAACCGTGTTATATGAGACCCAGAGCCACTACAAAAAAAGGGGAGGGGAAGTTACGTTTCGAAAACTTATTTAAAAAAAAACTTTTTTTTTTTTAAATTCCATATAAGCAACTTAATTTTTATAAAAAATATGAATGTATGTATAACACAAAACGTGAAGAAACAAATATAATTTTCATTTAATGCGACCTTAATTTAATAAATTTCTTCCTCATCACTGCTCAGTACAATCAAACGAGAACATTTTCTTGGTTGAACAATATCACTGACTTTCAGTACCCTTTTCTTCATTTAGATTTTTTGCACCTTCTATCCTTTTAAAAAAATTCTGTAATTTTGGTTTGTTTGCTGGTTCTTACAAGGTCATTGTAGATTTGACGGTAGGGAGATAGACAATTTTGCAGCTCCCTTTTGAATTTTCGACTTCTTTCAGCGGAAGGGTCGGCATTCAAGGAAAATGATTAAAGATTTTCAGCTAAGCTTAGGCCTTCTTGTAATTTTATAGAGTTATAAATGAATAAATTATAATTTGTTAATACATTTTCATGTAAAGCCACTATAGTTCATTATTTCTTCCCGTCATTATTTTACGCTAATTTAGTTTTTAAATGTGTTAAACAAAAATCATGTTATCTGGTGCTGTAGAAGTGCAGCAGTGCTGTAAAAAGGTTTTCTCAATATTTTTATCGTGTTATGCGAAACCGTGTTACAGGTTGCAGTGTTATACTAGGGTTCCAGCAATTTATCCTATCGTGTTAGAGCGAAACCGTATTGTAAGATGCCGTGCTGTAGAAGGGTTACCTGTACGCTTTTTTTGTGTTACGAACATACTGTACGAGATTTTAAAATAAAGTCAACATAAACAGCCTGTTTTTAGGTTGATTCTACTTCCCGATACCCACATTTTGACGCTGTGCTGACTATGTACTTTTCTGTACACCGGTACTAAAGATATATCTCGTTAGGGTTTGACGGTTTTTCAAACCGTCTAAAGAACAGTTTAAACCGTTTTCAAACCGTTTAAAAAAGCCGGTTTTTAAAATAAATTTGTCACATTTGAAAACGGTTTTTAAATTAAGAAAACCGGTTTAAAAGAATTCAAATTATTATGTAAAAATTAATTTTTAACTTATTTGATTTCTTGAAGACCCTGAAGAAAAACTTAGAAATCCAAAGACACTGAAAGCTGAATTTTCATTATTTGAGGCAACGAATAAAAGAACCAAAAACTTATTTGTTATTTCATGCCCTGAAAACTATAAAACCAAAATATGTCCAAATACCAATATATGTCCAAAATAAAAACAAGACTTAGCCACCGTTTAGTGGATATTTTGTTTTTTAAAATCCTATTTTCTTAGGAGAAATTAAAATTAGTGAAATAAATATAAATATTATTTGAAATTTTTGTTTGAGTTTTCGTTATTTTGTGTAAGTAATGTGTAATCCTTAATTTTTTTTTATATTTTGACTTTGATATTGATTTCGTTTTTTGTTATTTTATATAGATTAAATATTTTCCCTATTTTTTTGACAAAAATTCAAAAACTGGCTAAAACCGGTTTTTTGAAAATATGGAATTCGAAAACCGGTTTTCCAAAAAGTAGGTTTTTGTATAAACCTTATATCTCGTATTTCAATTTTCCCCGATTTTGCCACTCTTAAAAAAGTTATGTATAGTCTAACCTCGTTATAACGAACTTCAGGGACCAAAGGTTTTGTTCGCTTTATCCGGTGGTTCGCTATATCCGAACCGTTAAGAAAAATGCACAAAATGTATAACTCATTAGTTGCAACGTGTATTCAATAATGATGTATTAAAAGAACTATAAAATCTATTAGAAATGATAATTAATGAATTAAATCGACTAAAATCGATTACATTAAACTGACACAATACTAATTAAATTACGAATAATAGGAAAAAGACGGTTTTCCAAAGTTTTCGTTCGTTATATCCGTGAGTTCGTTATATACCGGGTTCGCTATAACGGGGTTCGACTGTACAAAGTTTGTCTCTAAGTGTCACTATGAAATTTTGTAGAGCCTTGCCTCTGTATAACTTCATGAAAATGCCTTGAAGATATTTTTATTTAAGGTAAAAGGTAAAAAATTATTTCGCTGAAGCAAAAATTACTTTGAAAAAAGGATTTTTTTGTACTTTAAAGTGGTCCTAAAATTTTATAAATATTTTAAATATCCTGACGACATATCCTTCTTGAAACCTTACACCTATGTACAAGACTCGAAATGCTATTGGTTATATGAAACTATTTAAAAAGTTATTGATAAAACCGACAGATATATCAAAAAGCTAAAGGTGCTTAGATTTTTTTAAAATAAAATTTCTAATTGTTTAAGTATTTTATAAAAGCGTATATTTATATAAAAACATGTTTTTTTTTTTTTTTGGGGGGGGGGGGGAAATCTCACAAAATTAGGATAAACAAAAAAAAAATAAGTTTGTCTCACAGCCCTTCACCAATTTACCTCCGATTAAATTGGTTATTAGTCTGTTGATTGAGCTCATTTCGAATTTATCTTATTTTGCATGTATGAACTATTTAATTTTACACTTTAAGGCTGTTATTTACTAAGAAAAAATCGTATTTCCCATTTCATCTTCTTGCAGACTCTTGTGGTGGGAGGAGTCCAGTTGACAGTTCGAGAATTCCACCCCCTTAGGATTGACATTTTGAGGGATTGTAATGGCTCTTTCTCTATAGGGAGGCTAAGCGCTGCCCCCAAATTTTTATTTAAAATATATTTTTGTCAACTATTTACAGGTACATAAATGCTGATAATCAAATAAAATTGGTATTGTCAGATAGTCTGAACTTTTATGCAAAGCGCTACCGGATTCATTTTATAAATTTCGTCCACCGAAGGAATTTATGAGCGTTTAAAACACATCAGATTTTTCCCCGAATAATTTAAATTTAAAAATATTAATTGTATTTTTTTAAAAACGGAAAATGTACACAAATGTAAAATTTCTTTCTCTATGACGGAGTAAAATTTTTATAAAAAAATCTTTGAATCCAAATCGGCAATCCGTGGACAAATTTTCTCCATAGGTTAACACTGAGGTGAGCGAATCCAATGGGGTTAGTACATAGCAGCCTTAACCCTTACGTCGGCTCATCTGTCTAGGAGACCGCTATTGTCCTTGTTCTGAAGGGGGTGGGGGTGGAGGTGACAGACTGTTGAGGGTTTGTGAGTTAATTCAATCGGGTCCTGACTTTCAAGTAAAACATATCGGAGATTTTCGCCCTCTGGTATTTTGTAAGTAAATTTAATCTTTGTAAAACATAGTTGGTCTTTTGGACTGATGAGCCTTGAACTGATTTAAATTTTTGCCGGTCTGTATGACCGATAAGCCTTGATAGCCCAGTCAAAATAGGTTTTATGGCTAAAAAAATATGAAAGTTTTGAAAATTGGTGATGTTTGTTTGGGCATACTGTTGAACATACTAAAAGTTCCCACCGATCAGACTTGAGCTTTCGCCGCCCTCTTGGAAAATGTGTAGACTTTTTTGGTTTTTTGCAAGTAACTTCAGAAATACTGATTTTACGTAAAAAAATTGAATAAAAAAATTAAAGAGCATTAAATTATGAACAAAAACATTATTTACATTTTTTATAAGTCTAACACGAACAAAGATAATTGACTTTGAAAATAGCGAACAATCACGCGTAGGACGCGGATGCGCGGGTCATTCCCATCGCGATGGGGGGATGACCCGCGTATGTGCCCCAAAAGTCTTGCACACACGTTTGTCAAACCTCTGCATATCAAAGCTCGAGATAAAGTTGCAGCAACATCCAATCCATTGTTATCGGGTTGTATTGTGAGGCTTGGTGGATTCATCTTTTTATGTAATACTTAGGATGCATTGGGTACATAAAGGCTGGAAGTGGGTAAAAATAAATACTAAATTTGATGTATGCAACTACGTCAGTAAAAAAAGTTTCCTGGCCATGCATACGCTAGAAAAATCCTCGCTCATTTATTTACCCAAACAGCTTTAGCAAAAATAATTTTTGATGCCATGGACAATCTGATTTCTAAAGCAGTAATCTCCATTAGTTGTTTAAAGATTTTGAAGGCCTTTTTTGTGTTTTTGCAAATAACTTGGGAAATATTAACTTTATGTAAAAAAAAGCTTTGTACAAAAATTAAAGAACATTAAATTGTGTACAAAAATATTAAATACATTTTGTCGTAACCCTAACACGAACCAAAATATTGATTATTAAATGGGGGTTGATTATGAATGTAGCGTCCAAGTCTCGTTGCAGGCGTTTTCTTTTGAATTCTCTCCTCTCCCTCTTTTGGGCAATCTTTAAACACAAGAAAATAAACTAATGTTTTTTTGGTATGTAGATAATTGATCATTTTTAATTTTATGAACGAATGTAATAAACTTGGATTTATTCACTACCATATTTTCATTGTATATATTTTTTTAAGCTTACCTACTTTATGGTTGTCGTGCTTTTTTCGGTACGGGATTGTTCGCGTCGTCAGTCTTGAAAAGATGGTCTATGGGTCAGCTAGCACCACCTCATTCATAAATTCCTTTTATTGGATCCTCATGATCTGCAGTGCAATAACTGCAATGGGGTATGTCACTGTGACATACCCCATTGCAATTATTGTAGTCCATTGTGCAGTTGATGCTTGCTTTCCGACACACGCATCTTTCTCCCCAGTCAGTTTTACAGTTGTGAAACACCATACTTAAAAGTGAAACGGGAGCCACTTCATCTATAGTTGTGATGGACACGAGGGTTTTCTTTTGACATTTCCAGCCCACACTTCAGGATTCTACTCGTTCCCAAACCACTTTTGCACTTGGTGATACAACCGAAAGGAATGTCTCATGGCTGCCTCTTCAGTTGAGGGAAGAGACAAAATATATGGTTTTATTTTAGTGACAAATTTTGCGAAGCATTTGTACCTAAACTTATTTAGGGACTTTTCACTGGGATGTGCTCCATACCAGATCAGAAAAAAAGCATTCTCCTGCTTAAGCAACATCATTATGCGATGAGTTGCATTTATTAACTACTGTCACGTCGTGTTTCATATCTTTACTTTGGAACAACACAATTTTTCTTTCCTTTGTTGAATGCTGCAGAAGTGTATCGCATCCACTGAACGCATGGAGAAAAAGTATACTTTGGTATGTCCCGATGATTGTATTTTATTTGACGAATGTATTTTTTTCTTTGCTTTCCCTTTGCATGTTTTGACAAGGAAAATGTCTTTTCTGTAGGAGAGCTGTTAATAGAACCAGGTGGTCAACATCTTCACCGATGATTACAACGATGTTGTTACCAGAACATGCTTGATTAATTGCAGTATTTACAATGAGACTATCGGCTTCGTCATTACATTGTCGGAATTGAATCCCACTGTTTTCCAGGTCAGCTTATAGCATGCTGATCAGTTTGCTCTTGTTGTTTTCATTTGAAAGGAACTGTTATTGTTGAACAGTAACTCGCATGTTTCCATCAAAACTTATGTATACAGATTTTATCACAATAGACCGTAGATTTTCTTCCATTTTTTTGCACTGTCATTGGTGTTGGATTAGTCATTAAAAACTACTATACAGCTGGTTCCATAATGCTTTTGTTGTGTAGTTAACATAATTTGTGCAAACATCCGAAAAAGTTAATTGTGTTCCCTATTTGACACGGTGTAGGAGAAAACCACTGTCCACAATATTGACGCAGTTCAGGAGGTTAAGGTCTTTGGCTTGGTACGACGTTTTTGGAGTTCCAAACAATCTCGTTTTCTCTCGCATGCCAGCTTTATTAAAAGAGCAAATGTAAAAGGAGCTAACTGATATTCTAAAGAAAATGCTACTCGTTTCTTCGTCGTTTTGTTTAACAATCTCTAGCCTCTGGAAAAGCAACAACGGGTTTACTAATGTATTGAAACCGTTTACTTTCACCGCACAACTGACGGTGATCAAGCTTTCATAAGCTTTACCATTTCAAAGTACTGAACCCAGAGGGATGCAGTTGGGCCATTCTCTTTCAACTGCTTCAAGGTCTTCCTCATTTTAATCTTGATGTCTCGTAAAAGAGTATGTCCGTATATGTTTCTAGTGATAGTAGTTCAGTAGCAAAATCTCTAAACAACTCATGGAGATTATTCCTTTTGAAATCAGATATATCCATGGCGTCAAAATATATTTTTGCTAAAGCTGTTTGGGTAAATAAATGAGCGAGGATTTTTCTAGCGTATGCATGGCCAGGAAACATTTTTTTTACTAACTTAGTTGCATGCATCAAATCTAGTATTTATTTTTACCCACTTCCAGCCTTTATGTACCCAATGCAGCCTAAGTTACATAAAAAGATAGAATCCACTAAGCCTCCCAATACAACCTGATAACAATGGGTTGGATGTTGCTGCAACTTTATCTCGAGCTTTGATATGCAGAGGTTTGATTGGGGCACATGCGCGGGTCATCTCCCCATCGCGATGGGGATGACCCGCGCAACCGCGTCCTACGCGTGATTGTTCGCTATTTTCAAAGTCAATTATCTTTGTTCGTGTTAGACTTATGAACAAAAACATTATTTTCATAATTTAATGCTCTTCAATTTTTGTATCAATTTTTTTTACATAAAATCAATATTTCTGAAGTTACTTGCAAAAAACCAAAGTCTACACATTTTCCAAGAGGGCGGCGAAAGCTCAAGTCTGATCGGTGGGGACTTTTAGTATGTTCATTAACATGCTCAAACAAACATCTCCACCAATTTTCAAAACTTTCATATTTTTTTTAGCCATTTTAAATCGGGTCAATTTTGACTGAGGTATGAACCGTATTAATTATCTGTCAGTCTGCATGCCTTCTATTTCGAAGATCTTTGTTTTATTGTTGTAGCTAGCATGGCTGGAAATATTCCTGTTTCCCAACGAACCAGGCATTTTGTGTCTTTCGCACTATCACAACAGATTGAGGAATCGTATTCTGAAATTTTTGTTGAATAATCTATTTTTTATTTACCCTTTTCAAGAATGAGAGGTGGCAGTAGTTTTGCATTAATGACTTATAACTGCAAGAAACTTATAAAATTAGGATATTTTCCTATTTTTATAACGTGGCGGTCTGTTGGACCGATGAGCTGGGGAACAGTATAAAGACAGATGAGCCGACGTAAGGGTTAAGGCTTCTGTGTACTGACCCTATTGGATTCGCTCACCTCAATGTTAACCTTTTGAGAAAATGTGTCTACTATTGACAGCTACATTAATGCCGATAATCCAATAAAAATGGCATTTTCAGATAGGCTGAACTTTTCTGGTGTTTGCAACACGATTCATTTTATAAATTGCTTCCACTAAAGGAATTGATGAGCGTTTAAAACGCACTATACCAGATTTCCGCCTCCTCCGAATAATTTAAAATTTAAAATATTATCTCCTTAGGATTGGCATTTTGAGGGATTGTAATGGCTCTCTCCCTATAGGGGGTTATGCGCTGTCCCCAAATTTTTTATGTAAAATATATTTTTGTCAACTATTTACAGGTACATAAATGCTGATAATCAAATTAAATTGGTTTTGTCAGATAGACCGAACTTTTCTGCAAAGCGCTACAGGATTCATTTTATAAATTGCGTCCACCAAAGGAATTGATGAGTGTTTTAAACACACTAGACCAGATTTTACCCCAAATCCTTTAAATTAAAAAATATTTGCATTTTTATTTTAAGAACGAAAAATCCCCCAAGGTGTAAAATTTTCTATTATTGAGTACAATTAAAAAAAAAATCTTCAATCCAAGTCGGCAATCCTTGAACTCATTTTCTGCATAGGTTAACATTGAGGGGAGCGAATCCAATAGGGTTAGTACACAACAGCCTTAATATGAACAGGTTTACAAAGAAACTTTTAATTCGTTTATTTGTATAAAATAAAACGTTTGTTAGTTCATTTAGTTCTAATTAGATTTAAAGATTAAAGTGGTTAAGGCCGTCTGCACACGGTGCAACTCAAAAGAAACTGATAACTGACTCAAATCACAAACCATTCCGTGATGAGTCGCAACCTATGTAATTGAATGGAACCACGCACACGGCGCAACTGGTTACAAACCCGTCGGACGGGGTTTGTAACCAGTTGCGCCGTGTGCGTGGTTCCATTCAATTACATAGGTTGCGACTCATCACGGAATGGTTTGATTTGAGTTAGTTATCAGTTTCTTTTGAGTTGTTCCGTGTGCAGACGGGCTAAGTGATTAAGAGATGAATTTATAGTTTTGAGGAATGTGGTACTTCTCGAAACGACAAATGCAACAATGTCTACCCAAGCTTTCATTGGCAGGTAGTTTCACTTCTAATACTTAGCTTGTAGCACATGTCCTGGAGGGCGCGCCCGTGTACAAAGTGCAACATTTTCAGAATTTTGAATGGTTTGTTTTTACATGTAATGCTTGAATGTTCTAAGCAGTTTCTATTAATAGCTACACCTTTTCTAATGCAGGTCTGATTTTCTGACCCATGTATCCCTTTCTATTCATTATTAAATGTGATTTTACCGTGGTAAACCAGCGATTATACTGCATTACAAAAGCAGGGGTTGATGTAGTCATCCAGTGTGCAGCTATTACACGGTATTTCGCATATCACGAAGATGGACAATCTCATTGTTTTTTAGCTTTTTGGACATAATAGGAATCAAATCGCAAGTTGCCCTTAGATGCATTAAACCAGACAGTTTTGAAATAGGCGATTGTATCTGCGTTTTTCGGCCTTTAATTATAAATATATCTCAATATTATCAACATTTTATCTTTCATAAAACGCAGAATCATTATTTTCAATTTCAAAATAAGAGTTTATTACAGAAGGAATAATCAAGGTTGAGAGAGACTCACTTTTTGCCACGCTCGCCTGCTGGTGTTCCAAAAATTGGCGTGCCCGCTGAAGGTTTAAAGAGATATTTTCACCTTTTCAGTTGCTGGAATGTATTGGGGGAATTGTGCCCAAGTTTTTGCCTACAGTCGAGAGGGTGTATCATTATGCGAATGTTGTAATGGATTTTGTTAATAACCACTCTAAAATGATTGTATTAGGATTGCACGCTTGAACTTGATCAAGCAATACGACAAGCTTCATGACGAGTGAAGCTTGTCATTGTGTATTTTAGCGTAAGAAAAACATGAGTGAAACTCGTCATTTGAAGTATTCGTGATTATAAGTATTGATAAGTTCGGAAAACAAATCAATTGATATATTGCTGAACATTATATATATATATATATATATATATATATATATATATATATATATATATGCTGTTTTCCCGGCTTTGCCCGATTATTTGGGACATCTCGGTTAATCTCTCATTTTGAACATTATATTTTTACCCCATAACCCCCCCCCCCCCAATGTCCATGGGGCTGAGCTTGGACTTAAACGGCATCGGAAGTGTCACCATTCATCCAAACGACCCCGAAGACTATGGATTCGACACTAATCTCGTTTTTTTTTAAATGTCAACCCCTTCCCACTCTTACCCATAGGGGTGCTTTAAACTTGGGCTTAAATGTCATCGGGACTGTTAGCAATCAGCTTAGCGACCCCGAAAGCTTTGGATTCAGCTCTACACTTGGTCATTTTGGACATTAAATTTCCCCCCTCCTCACCCCTATACCGTTGGGGGCTGAACTTAAGCTTAGACGGCATCGCGAGTGTCACTATTCCTCATATCGACCCCGAAAGCTATGGATTCGACACTAATATCAGTCATTTTCGATTATTTTTACATGTCATCCTTTCCCATCCTTAGGGGTACTTGGCGTGTACAGTATTTTTTCTAGTTTGTAGTCGTGTGTACCAAGTTGGTTGAAATTGCTCCAGACATTCCAGAGTCATGCTGGAACATACATGCATACATCTATATCTGTACATATATATATATATATATATATATATATAAAACAGTTCAGTGACTGACTGACTGAAATATAGCGCACAGACCAAACCGCTGGACCTAAAGGGCTGACATTTTGCATGGCGATTCATCTTATAGTGTAGGGGTGCACTAAGATTTTTGAAAAATTCTTAGATTTTTTTAAAATTAAATTTTTAAACTGTTTTTGTGACTTTTAAGTTTGCATTTAAAATACTCTAGGTTATAAAATTTATATCACGAGAAAGATCATAAACATTCCTTTAAAATGACATCTTTTTCGAATCTTTGCCTCCATTTTCTGATTTTTGTTGAAGTTTTAAAGATTCATTTTCAGAATTTAATTTATTAAATGCTGATCACGTGGCTTCTTTTCGTTTTGGGATACTTAAAATTAATTTATCGTCACGTGCATGACAACGAAATAAATTGACAAAAGAATTATCAAAATACATTAAAAGATAAAATTCAACCACTAGACTAATTGAGGTGGAAGTTTTTTAAGAATTTAACTCAAAATAGTATGCTTTATGGATATTACACAAATTAATTGCATACATTGACCGTTGTATTTAATTTGAATGTACTCCTTAGCGAAACACAGGTATTCAGCTATAGTGTATATATATATATATATATATATATATATATATATATGCCAGTGATTATGAAAGTGGATAAAGTAAACTAAAAAAATGAGTATCAGTTATTTCATATTGCATTATTTTATGTTGCCACAATCTGAAGAAGTCTTTGCAAAATTGTCAAAACTGAACCGTTAGATTTGGTTTGTTGATGCGTCATTACACAGAATTCAGTTCATGTTAAAACTCAACTTCAGACACCTCGAAACGAAAAATATGACTAAGGCTTATTACCCTATCAAAGTTCTTTGTCAAAGATCTTTTATAAAAGAAGTTTGACGAGAAATATGACATTGTAATATCTCAACTTTGATAAAAGATATTTTGAGATCATAGCATTTCTTTTATGTATAGCTTCTATCAAAGATGGAAACAACTTTTATAAAAGATCTTTGTCAAAGAACTTTGATTGTGTAATATAGGCCTTGGACCACTTTCATAGTCACCGGCAGATACATAAACAAACGTTGTATCCATGTAATTAATTGAAACTGTCGTCACGTTTTTCAGCTAATTTGTGTATCCTAACAGCTTGGTTTACATATCGTATTCATTGAATTATGTTATATTCATTTAAACTTAAGTCATAAACGCATCTACGAATCAAATATTGGTTTTAAACTGTTTCACGATTTCAAAACTGATACCGAGGGCAGTAAACTATTATCCACGCATTAAAAAAAAAAACCGGCCCCCCCCCCCCCCTCCCCCAATTTACAGACACTCGCGGTACGAAAAAAGGTTAATTTTTTTTAAAGGGCTGTTTGGAAAGAGAATTAAAGTGTAACTCATCCATTTGTTTTATCATTTAAGGCTTCTGTGCAATTACCCTATTGGATTCGCTCACCTCAGTGTTAACCTATGAAGAAAATGTGTCCAAGGATTGCCGACTTGGATTGGGTGATTTAAAAAAAAAAAATTGTACTCCTTAATCGAGAAAGAAATTTTACACCTTGGGGCGTTTTTCGTTTCAATAAAAATGCAAATATTTTAAAAGTTAAGTTATTCGGGTAGAAAAAGGTGGTATAGTGTTTTAAATGCTCTTTAATTCCTTTGGAGGACGAAATTTATAATATGAATCGTGTTGCAAGGTGCAGAAAAGTTCAGGCTATCTGAAAATACCTTTTTTATTGGATTATCAGCATTTATAGAGCTGTCAATAGTACACATTTTCTCCATAGGTTAACGCCGAGGTGAGCGAATCGAATAGGGTTAGTACACAGCAGCTTGAACAAATGAATGGTACTAAAAAAATGACCGTACAAATATATGCGCAGCAGAATAGTAGCAGAGCGGTGCCGATTCATTGTGGAGCCTGAGGCAAGACTGCGCGTGGCTAAAGATATGTGGTTTGGCATGTTGTCATGATAGAACACATATCTTAAGATTTCCCAATTCTGGGCGTTTTTGTTGCAAAGCATCTTCTAGTTTTGCTAGTTGTTGACATATTACACATTGGAAAGAATCGCTTCGTTCCTTGGTAAGAGCTTAAATTATAAATTCCCTTATAATCCCTCCAAACTGATGTCTTTTGATGAATATGATCTTTTGATGTTTGAGCTGACTCACAAGACTGGGACCATGATCTTTTGCGTTCAGTGTTACTGTAAAGTATTTATTACATAAATTTAACATTGAAAATACGTACAAATTAAGCGGTAACGGGATTACAAAAAATTACGAAGCAAAAAAACTTAAACGAATACAGAATTATTTTTGATGCTACTCGCGTACCGAGTCATCGCAGTTGCCAGGCAACTTCTTCAAAACAGGAAATACATTTTTAAATGTCGTTTGCAGCGTGATTCGGCTGCAGACTTGCGATCGATGCATTACTGTAAACAATCCATTTTTTTATAACCAGTTACCAATTGTTTCAAAAATGGATTATTTTGGTTACGTTTCAGAAGGAAATTACATATGCTGAAACGTTACGGTAAATGTATTTCTTTAAGTTCATGTAAGAACCAAACATTAAGTTTTCTTCCGTAACCAAGCCTTTTCAAATAGTCATCAATGATTGTTTTGGATGAATTTTTACTCTCAGCAAGCTTGCGTACAGTTATGTGACAATCATCTTCAATCAATGCTTTTAATTTGTCATCCTCAATCTCGGTAAAAGATCTGCTGTCGACTAAAGTAGTTTCCGGACAACCCAATAAATTTTTTTTTCTCATTCACGAAACCGATTAAACATTGAGGTAATCTAGAACTATTTTCGCAACTGATGGGTAACTTTTCAAAATAGACCGTTTGATTTAAATTCTTAATACAGTGGTTCCCAACTGCAGAGAGGTTCCATAATAAGCTCTAATAAGAAATAAGTATAAGCAACAAGAATTATCTCATTAAGCATACTGATAGACATTTTAGTGTTGGGAAATTGTATCTGCCATTAGTTAATAACAATTGCGTACACACGGCCATTTCTAATTTTAAGGATTTATTTTCTGTAAAGTAAAACATCGTTGATCAGGATTTCCGGATAATCCGGATCAGATTTGCAGACTTTTTTGATTTAATATTGACATTAGATAATTCTTAACTGATAGCAAGAACGTAACTAAGTACGCCAAATATTCGCTCTTTAGTTTGATTCAATGTACAGTTCCTGCATAGATTGTACAAAAAATTATGGTAATAAAATACTTTTGAGTTTAAGACAGCTTTACTAGACTTGCCAATTCTTTGTTAAATTCTTTGTTACCAATTCTTTGTAAGAGAAAATTGTTTCTCCCACGGTCAGTTTTACGTAGCTTGCTCAGGGGCCCAGGCCTATAAAATTGAACTGCTTCGAACTTGGGAAATTAAGCCTAGACTGCGTATACAGGTTTTGCTACGTAGTGACCGGTCTTCAGTCTGACAGGGCGTATGAACGAGGGCCGTGGTCGCCGTAATTTTCGAAGTTACGTAGCTTGCTCACGCGTAAGTTCGCGGACGAGCCTGGTAATATTAGTTCCGCCCAATGAAGAAACAAAAAAAATTGTTTATAAGGAAATCCTCTGAAAAGCAATTTCCTAATTTTTTTTAATTGTAATTATCCTAGAATGTACTCCGTAGCGAAGCACGGGTATTCAGCTAGTGTAAGGGACTCGTTTGCATACTACGAGAACTAAAAATTTTACTGTTTAATATGGACATGAAACACTTGGTAATATTGGATCCACGCCTGCGTGATTCGTGCCGCTACACCTATTCCCTATCTAATTCTAAAATGAGCTGCTGAATTCATACGTCTGTCTGGGCGTGTGTTAAGACTGCTGTGTACTAACCCTATTGAATTCGTTCACCTCAGTGTCAACCTATGGAGAAAATGTGTCCAAGGGTTGCCGACTTGGACTGAAAGTTTTTTTTAAAAAATTGTATACCGTAATAAAGAATGAAATTTCACACCTCGGGGCATTTTTCGTTTAAAAGATGCAAATATAGGTAGCCCTCCTACAGCACGGCTTCTTATAACACGGTTTCGCTCTAACACGATAAAAAAATTGCGAAAACCTCTGTAAAACACTGTACTTCTATAGCACTAGATAACATTATTTTTTGACACATTTAAAAACTTAATTACCTTAAAATAATGACGGGAAAGAATAATGAACTATGGTGGTTTTACATGAAAATGGATAAACGAATTATAATTTATTCATTAATAACTCTGTAAAATTACCAGCAGGCCTAAGCTTAGCTGAAAATCTTGAATCATTTTTCTTGAATGCAGACCCTTTCGCTGAAAGAAGCCGAAAATTCAAAAGGGAACTGCAAAATTGTTTATCTCCATACCGTGAATCTACAATGACCTTATAAGAACCAGCAAACAAACCAAAATTAGATTTTTTTAAAGAGAATAGATGGTGCAAAAAATCTAAATGAAGAAAAAGGTTCTGAAATTGAAGGTGATATCGTTCAATCGAAAAAACGTTCTCGTTTGATTGTACTGAGCAGTGATGAGGAAGAAATTGATTAAATTAAGGTCGCATTAAATGAAAATAATATTTTTTGTTTCTTTTCATTTTGTGTTATACATACATTTATATTTTTAATAAAAATTAAGTTGCTTATATGGAAAATTAAAAAAGTTTTAATAAGTTTTCAGAACGTAACCCCCCTTTTTTGAACTGTCTCTGGGTTTCATATAACACGGTTTCGCACAACACGGCATTTTCTAGGAACCTATCTACCGTGTTGTAGGAGGTTTACCTGTACAATAAAACCACGTTCATCCGGATCAGATTTGTAGACATTTTTATTTGATGTTCACGTTAGATAATTTTAAATTATGATCGCAAGAACGTAACCATAAGTGCTCCAGATATTCGCTTGTTAGTTTGATTCAATGTAATGTTCCTGCATAGATTGTACAATAAATTATGCCAATAAAATGCTTTTTGTTGAGTTTAAGAAGGCAGTGACGAGGCGTGACCGTGCTTCATTCAAACACCACATGTATTTGAAAGAAGACAGTGGGCCAATTCTTAAGAAATGGTGTGAAAAGTTATTTTTATATTTTTTAACGTTTTGTAAACAATACTATGTAAGTTTGTCACAAAACAGTTCTTTTTTATCTTAATAAACGGAAAGTCTGTTTAAGTCAAGGATTTTGTTTTACCTATCACCCATATTACCCGGATTTTCGATTGTCTGGATTGACTATGGTCCCTGTTAGTCAAGATAAACGAGGTTTTACTGTATTTTGTTTTATTTATACTTAAGGTGACTGCGTACGTTGAAAATGTCATTTTTTAAAAATATTTTGGTCAATTTTACTTGCAAGAATCGTGCAATTCAATCTTTTCTCTTTTCAAAACAGTCTTGATTTTCATTCTACATCAATTAGGAGCAGAGTTATAGCTATTTAAAAAACAATCTGCTGCTACAAAATTGAAGTGACAAACAACTTTAAAAGCGTTTTTCTCAGAATTGTTTTTTAGCACAAATCTCTACCGTTATCATGATATCTCGCATAATAATGTATATAATTTCATAAAATTTTCAGGAAATGTTTTAGATGCTATTGTTAATGAAATGACGTACAATAATTGATGTACTGTATAATAGTTTATTTGGGGCTTGTTTTTATAAGGAAATGAATGACGAATCGGGGAAAATTTTCATATTGAATCATAAAATTGCGTGTATTTTTGCATTTTAAAATTTCTTAGATTGTGGGTCATTTTGAAGGTCACTGTCATATGTATCACGTGTGAGAAGGAAATTAAAATATTAGGATTTTGTGCAGAGTGATAGGCGTTTTAGCTAAATTTCATTAAAAATTACTTCAAATTGACCAATTTATAAAAAAGTATGGTATTTACAGGTAAGTTTTTGTTCCTTTAAGTGGTGTTTTACCATAAACCAAAAATTCCTTTTAAAAAATTTAAAAAAAAATTTGCTCCGAACGTAGGCAGTCACCTTAAAAACATTTTGTAAAATTATTCATATGTGTATAGGATTTATTTGACCCATCCCACCTCGAAAAGTTATAAGATAACCTGTGGCATGCCACGACCATACAAAGCTCTTAGGTGGTACTTCTTTATAAAAAGGTTGGGAATCACTGCCTTAATATATTCTACCACTAATCATAAAAGTTATCTCTGTTGAATCCCATTTTATCACCATAAAAAAAGAGTATAGTCGAACCCCTTTGTGCTATATCCGGTGGTTCGCTATATCCGATCCGTTACGAAAAATGTTTGAGTTCACAAAATGTATAACTCATTAATTGCTACGTGTATTCAATAATGATGTAATGAAAAAATGATTAAATCTATTAAAAATGATCATTAATGGTTCACTGTTTTGATGCAGAAATAATCGGTAATCTTCTGCCGACGTGATGCCGATTTCAAAAACATTTTATGAATTTCTTTGTCCAATACATCCAATGATTCCAACACTCTTTCTCCCGCTGTTAATGTAGACAAAAACTTATTAATTACACGCGTCGCTGCCGTAGCATCTGAGATGGTGGGGATTTCGTCATTTATGAGCTCCTCTTCATCAGCATCACAATCTTCGACTTCAGAGTGATTCATTTTAATTTCTTCCACAGTCTTCATCAGTCGGATTTTCACATGTAATGACTTCATCATCACATGTTTCGAACAATTGCATGTCACAATCTGAGAATGATGCAATTTTCTTCTTTTCTGTCTACATCGCGATAGGTAAATCTTCATCTTCAACATTCGTTGTATCTTCAATATTCTTAAAAAGTTAAAAAAAAATTCAGTAGTCGACTGAAAAAATATGGTTCGTTATAGCCGATTCTTAAGATTTCGGAGGTTCGCTATCAAAGGATAATTACAGGATAAAAAGAACTTTTTATATACCATGTTTTTAAATTTTCTGTTGAATCGTATAAACTTGACAATTCTATGTATTAATACTTTTTTAAAATTATTTTGAATTATCCCATCAACTTGAAAGAAAATGATCAAATGCGTAATCAATCGTTTAGCCCGAGAATTGGAAGTTAACTTGCGTTTAACTTTTCATTCCTGTTCCGGGTCGGTAGATGGCTGCACCTTTCTACAAAACAAAACTAACTGAAAATGAATTCAATGATGTTTAAAGACGGCTAAAAGTATTAAAATAATGCACTGTCATCGTGTTCTGAGCTATAAAAGTTTCAAACGTCTAGCTAGTCGGGAAGTTAGTTAAAAATGGATTGCAAGGTTTGTAAGGGAAAAACACACACTTTCAAACAAGGAAGTGAGTTAACCCTTCAGCGGGCGCGCCCATTTTTGGAACACCAGCAGGCGCGCGTTGCATAAAGTGCAACGTCCCTTTCAACCTTGATTATTCCTTTTGTAATAAACTTTCTTTTTTCAAATTGAAAACATTAATTCTGCTTTTTATGACAAGATATAAAATGTTGATAAGATTGAGATATATTTATAATTAAAGACCAAAGAATGCAGATACAATCGCTCTATTTCAAATCTGACTGGTTTAATGCATCCAAGGACAACTTGCGAATCGATTCCTATTATGTCCAAAAACCTAAAAAACAATGATTGTCCATCTTCGTGATATGCGGGATACCGTGTCATAGCTGCACATTTGATTTACATCAACTCATAATTTTGTCGTATTGCTATCTAGTATAATGCCGGTTTACCACGGTTAAATCACGACCAACAATGAATGGAAAGGAATACAAGGGTCAGAAAAACAGACCTGCATTAGAAAGGGTGTAGCTATAAACAGAAACTGCTTAGAACATTCAAACCTTACTTGTAAAAACAAACCATTCTGTAAGGGTTTTAACCGCTTTGCGTGGGGTTTTTTTCATGCGAGAAACAGACACGACACAAAAAAAAGACTTCCAGAATTTTGTCCCAAACTTTTATTACATGATTTTTCAAGGGACACAGCACATACAACACATATAAAGTAATTAATGCAGGATCATTTAGCAGACAAAGCCATATTCGTCACATAACGACCGTTGGCCTCTGCGTTCTCTCCTCTCGTTACACCCCCGCATCGAACAACCCCAAAGCTCCCCTCGCAAGAAGGGTTGCCACACTCCAACCTTGACACGGGTTACCAGGCATGGCGCGCCTTACACATTCAAAATTACGAAAATGTTGCACTTTATACACGGGCGCGCCCGCTGGAGGGTTAATAAAAACATGGTAATAATAAATTAGCATTAAATACAATAGGAAAACGGCGGGACCAAAATTTTCGTTACATCCGGAAGTTCGTTATATACCGGGTCCGAGACTGTATTCTTCATCCTCTTATAAATTTATCTCTCCCTTTTTAGAAAATTTTCCGGACCATGAGCTTCGGATCTCACATCCTAATCATCGACGACGCCGTTTCTGACCTGACCGAAATCATCATGAGGACAGCCTGGCAGCAGAACATGCTAGTGATACTTGAACCCTCTGAGAACACAAACTATTCACTCGACGAGCTAAAAGTCACGCGATTCGGACACGTCAGCTGCCACCAAGCCACCGTCATTTCCGTGCTGCTGATGAAACCGCTGATAGACCCGATATCGCTCGCCCCGCCAAGGTACTGCGTGAGCTGCGGCGACCTGATAAACATGTGTTCCGAGTTCAACCGCCGATTGCGGATGATTCGTGACTGTTTAATGCCATCTCGCCGCGACGGAGCACCTCCCGAAAACGAATCCACGCCACTTGTCTACTCCGGGTCGGCTTCTGGGGGCGGATCTGGGCCACCTGGAAATCGCAACTCCGACGTAGCAAGAGACGGTAACGCCCCGTCAGGTGCGACTGCCGTCAGTACGCTTGTTGATTCGGTCATTGTTGAATTGCCTGAATGAGAAACCGTAACTGGCTGTGTATCCACGAAGTTCGGAAGGGCTTAGGTATTTATATTTTTAGGGATTGTTCTGCCAGTGATGGCGAGTATCATGGACAGACAAGATTTTAGGCATCAAAGTTTTAAATCTTTTCAAAACGCGCGATCTTCACTCGCTCAGCAGAAATTCGTTTACAGATTTTTTAAATTCATCGGTTGCAACGTGAAATTTTAAAATCAGATGATCATTAAATAAATCGTTTTCATAATTTTGTGTCTTTTAATTCCTTTGAAATAACTAGAACGTTCTTCTCCTCATCGTAAAAATATGAGTGGCATAGGATGATAACTTGCAATCTCGATCAGACGTTTTTTAACGTAGGATTACGTTCCTCAATAACGGTCCTTCGGAGAGGGAAAAATTGTCCGGCGTCGCGAGTTATATTTTTGGCAGCGCGCCAAACCCAGTAGCAGTAAACATTTAAACAGAAAAGTACCAAAAAAAAGAGAAAAAAAAGGTAAGCAAACAATAAGTAATCCTACGTTAATAACCCGCGGTAGTTTCGTTAGAAGAGACTAGATATTTTTTCTTTTGGTAAGGGGCAAAGAACCATATTTTATGTATTTAAGACAGGGGTAGCCAACCTTTTTGGGAAGAGTGCCACTATCTGCAAAAAAAATATTATGCGTGCCAATTCTAACTTTTACAACATACAAAAATTATAAAAAGGTGCGGTGTTATAGGGTAGCTGTTATAGGCTAAAAGGTGCATATATTCCTGCGCTGTTAATTTCAGTAGCGTATGAGTAGGGTTTTTACAGATTTTGACAAATTATTTTTTCAAATTTCTCAATTTTTCAATAAGTCACCGAGTGCCACTGTTTAAACGCCGCCGTGCCCCACTGTGGCACGCGTGCCGCGGGTTGGCCACCCCTGATTTAAGATATAAATTTGAAATTACCTTTTAGAAAAATTCCTTTTCATTATTAGTAAAAAATTTTCCAGAAATTTTCCTTATTAACCCTTCAGCGGTCGCGCCCGTGTACAGACTGCAACATTTTCGTAATTTTGAACGGTTTGTTTTTACATGTAAGTTTTGAATGTTCTAAGCAGATTCTATTTATAGCTACACCCTTTCTAACGCAGGTCTGATCTTCTGACCCTTGTATTCCTTTTCATTCTTTGGTAGTCTGGATTTAACCGTGGTAAACTAATGATTATACTCGATTACAATACGACAAAAGCAGGAGTTGTAATCAATCAAATGTGCAGCTATTACACGGTATCCTGCATATCACGAGGATGGACTCTCTCATTATTTTTTAGGTTTTGGGACATAACAGGAATCCATTCGCAAGTTGTCCTTGGATTCAATAAACCGGACAGTTTTGAAATAAGGCCGATTGAATCTGCACATTCTTTGGCCTTTAATTTACATATATAAAACAGTTCCGTGACTGACATACAACGCACATACCAAACCGCTGGACCTAAAGGGCTGACATTTTGCATGGGGATTCATCTTATAGTGTAGGGGAACACTAAGAAAGATTTTTGAAAAAGATTTTTTTTAAAATTAAATTTTTAAGCTGTTTTAGTAACTAAGTTTGCATTTACAATAATTTGAGGGTTATAAAATTTATATCACGAGAAAGATCATAAAAATTCTTTTAAAATGAAATCTTTTTCAAATCTTTACCTCCATTTTTCTGATTTTTGGTGAATTTTCAAAGATAATTTTTTAGAATTTTATTTATTAAATGCTGATCACGTGATTTCTTTCTGTTACTTTAAATTAATTTATCGTCACGTGCATATCAACGAAATAGACAAAAAAATTTCTTGCTAATGTGGCATACGATTGGACATTATCCAAAAAATTACTAAAATACAGTAAAAAATATGCTCCTCAAACTGTACTATATTCTTTAGTAAGGTCTATTAGATTTAATTTGAATATTTTCTTCTACATTATTTTGTCCATAAAAATATCCGTTACGATTTTTTAAATTTTTTTTGCATTAATTGCATACATTAACAGCTGTATTTAATTTGTACTCCGTAGCGAAGCATGGGTATTCAGCTAGTATACATATACGTTACTTATGTCACGATACGATACTTATATACGTTACGATACATAAGACTCAATACGATACGATATGATTTGATACGATACATTATAATATACCATGCGTAACGATAAGATTCCATATGATTTGATACAATACGACACGATATAATAAAATACAATACAATACAATACGATACTAACCTATGGAGAAAATTTGTCTACTATTGACAGCTACATAAATGATGCTAATACAATAAAAATGGTATTTTCAGAAAGCCTGAACTTTTCTGCACCTTGCCACAGGTCCACCGAAGGAATTGATGAGCGTTTAGAACACACTATACCAGATTTTTCCCCCTAAAGAGTTTGAATTTTAAATTAATATTATATGCATTTTTTTAACGAAATAATCCCAAGGTGTTAAATTTCTTTCTCTATTAAGGAGTAAAATTTTTTAAAAAATCTTTCAATCCAAGTCGGCAATCCTTGGACATATTTTCTCCATTAGTTAACATTGAGGTGAGCGAATCCAATAGGGTTAGTTCACAGAAGCCTTAACTAAAGTTTTTATATTTAAAAAAAAAAGGGAGATTGCTAGTCGTTATCCTACACGACTCGTATCTTCTCGTTGTAAAAACATCGAAGCAACTGCAACTAAACAATGTATTAGTTTAAAACATGTACAGATATCAATTTTAGGCCGTCTGCACACGGGGCAACTCAAAAGAAACTGATAACTGACTCCAGTCACAAACCAGTCCGTGATGAGTCGTAACCTATGTAGTTGAATGGAGCCACGCACACGGCGCAACTGGTTACAAACTCGTCTGGAGTCAGTTATCAGTTTCTTTTGAGTTGCTCCGTGTGCAGACGGCCTTAAGGTGACTAGATGAAACTTGCCGATACAGTGAGTTTTCCAGTACTATATGCTTGAACAAAGTTATTCCTTTAACTGTTCAGCGGGCGCGCCAATTTTTGGAACACCAGCAGGCGCACGTGTCACAAAGTGCAACGTCTCTTTCAACCTTGATTATTCCTTTTGTAATAAACTTTTTTTTTCAAATTGAAAATAATTCTGCGTTTATGACAACATATAAAATGTTGATAATATTGAGATATATTTCTAATTAAAAGCCAAAGAATGCAGATACAATCGCCTTATTTCAAAACCTGTCCGATTTATTGGATCTAAGGACAACTTGCGAATGGATTCCTATTATGTCCAAAAACCTAAAAAAACGAGACTGTACCTCTTCGCGACATGAAGGATACCGTGTAATGGCTGCACATTGGATCGACTACATCAACCCCTGCTTTTGTAATGCAGTATAATCGCTGGTTTACCACGGTTAAATCCCGACTACTAATGAATGGAGAGGAATACAAGGGTCAGAAAATCTGACCTGCATTAGAAAGGGTGTAGCTATAAATAGAAACTGCTTAGAATATTCAAATCTTACATGTAAAAACGAAACATTCAAAACTACGAAAATGTTGCACTTTGTACACTGGCGCACAAGCTGAAAGGTTAAAGAAATGTTATGTAACGTACTTTCATAAAACGTACTCTTCCATTTTATGACGTTTTCTTCGGAATCTTGGATTTGAATACTATTTACAAGCAAATTACGAAAAAATCAGCATAAAGGTTTCCGATTAAGGAACATTCAACACAATGACAGATTTTGGCCAAAATAAAAGGGAGGGGGGGGGGGAGATGATACTGTAGTATGGCCGATATACGTAACACATCATATGGCCGATATTCGTTCGGGCAATCAATGACGAGACACACGTTTTGCCTTTCTTATATATTCTATCGACACGCAGACGGATGAATTATGTACACGCATTTGCAAGTTTAGCCAAACTTCTGCTTCACATAACATATGCCAGTAATCTATATATACTATAAAAACAGTTGACTGACTGAGAGATAACGCACAGACCAAACCGCTGGACCTAAAGAGCTGAAATTTTGCATGGCGATTCTTCTTATAGTGTAGTGGTGCACTAAGAAAGATTTTTGAACAATTGTCTTTTTTTAAATTGAAATTTTTAAGCTGGGTTTGTAATATTTTTTTTAATGTTTGGTTTAAAATAATCTGAGGGTCATAAAATTTATATCACGAGAAAGATCCTAAAAATTCCTTTAAAATGAAATTATTTCGAATCTTTGCCTCCATTTTCTGATTTTGGGTGAATTTTTAAACATTCTTTTTTAGAATCTAATTTATTAAAGGCTGATCACGTGGTTTCTTTTTTCTTTGTGATAGTTTAAATCAATTTTTCGTCACGTGCATGACACCGAAATAAATTGACAAAAAAATATTAAAATACGGTAAAAGATAAAATTTAACCACTAAATTAACTGAGATGGTAGTTTTTTAAAAGTTTAATTCAAATTAGTATGTTTTATGGATATTAAATATCTATAAAGAATTATAAAATATCTTTGTCAAAGAAATTTGACAATGTAATATAGGCCTTAGACCACTTTCATAGTCACCGGCAGATACATAAACGTTGTATCCATGTAATTAATTTAAACTATCGTCACGTTTTTCAGCTAATTTGTGTATCCTAACAGCTTGGTTTACATATCGTATTCATTGAATTATGTTATATTCATTTAAACTTAAGTCATAAATGCATCTATGAATCAAATATTGGTTTTAAACTGTTTCACGATTTCAAAACTGATACCGAGGGCAGTAAACTTTTATCCACGCATTAAAAAAAAATACAGTCCCCCCCCTCACCAATTTACGGACACTCGCGGTACGGAAAAAGGTTAACATTTTTTTAAGGGGCTGTTTGGAGAGAGATAATTCAAGTGTAACTCATCCGCTTGTTCTATCATTTAAGACTGCTCTGTACTAACCCTATTGGATTAGCTCACCTCAATGTTAACCTATGGAGAAAATGTGTCCAAGGATTGCAGACTTGGATTGAAAGATTTTTTAAAAAAAATATTGTACTCCATAATACAGAAAGAAATTTTACAACTTGGGGCGTTTTTCGTTTCAATAAAAATGCAAATATTTTCAAATTTAAGCTATTCGAGTAGAAAAAGGTGGTATAGTGTGATTTAAACGCTCTTCAATTCCTTTGGTGGACGCAATTTATAAAACGAACCTTGTTGCAAGGTGCAGAAAAGTTCAGGCTATCGGAAAATACCATTTTTATTGGATTATCAGCATTTATGTAGGTATAAATTGTAGAAATTTTTTCTATAGATAAACACTGAGGTGAGTGAATGCAATAGGGTTGGTACACAGCATCCTTAATTGGTTAATTAACACACCATCTCTACCACTCAACAAATGTGACCATGGAACAGGGTGTAAAACCTAATCAAACACATACATGATAATTTATATAACCTTTATTAAATCCTAAATTATTACACTATATTTAAAAAAAAGAATCCACTAAATGCTCTATAACGTCACTTTCACATGCGAAAATCGAGTAAAATGTCTAAATGATACTAAAATATAGAAAATAAGTTCCTATACATTAAAAGCAGGGCGAGGGAAATAATTAGTAAGATTCAAACATAATCTAAAAAAAATGAAAGTCCTTCAATAAGAAATAAATATGAAATGCTCTGAATTGACGAACTGAATTCAGTCAGCCCTCCTCAGTGTATTGACTGCCGGATGGTCCTTAAAATATGAGTTATGATTTTTTAAAATTGAATAACATTAGAATTGATGATTGAGTAGTATTCAAAGTTATACAATGAGAAAAATAAATATAATATAAATAAAATGAGAAAAATATAGCAGGGCATTTTTGTTGTGAATCATATCATATTGTTAAAAACTATGTGAAGGCTAAAGACATAATCGGTATCTTCAGTTTAACACTTTGAAAGAGCGAGAAAAAAACCAACTTTCTTAAAAGTTTTCTATAATTTGCTGATTGTAACTGAACTTCTATTAACGTTATAATTTATTTCAAGTTAAGTTGGAGGGGGGGGGGGGGGGGGGCGTGCTATTGAGCAACTTAGTTTCCGATAACGAACAACGAAATTAAGTTTCCTATTCGAAATGGAATTTAGAAGCAAAAAGTAAAGACTCCGAGCTGAACTGTAGGCTTATTAAACACATGTAAACATAAATGTTTCATTCTTTCTTTAAAAAAATATTAAAACTTCACGCTTGGTTCCCAACAAGATTAAAGTTGCTAAAAGAAATAAATCTCACTGGAAGAATGAAAAGCAACAATAATCCAAATAAAAGAATCAAAGGAATATCTAGTGTTGCCATCTACTAAGTATTTCCATTACTAAAATTTATCACGGAAAGGAATTTTGAGCATATCAAATTATCTAATATAAAAGAGTCAATGTTCCAGTTCACCTCAAGTAAAATATTTTAAGTTTTATATTAAATCCGCATATGTATGTCGGTGAAGTTTTATAATTTAAATAGGTGAATTTTAAAATCGAATCACAATTTCTAGACTTTTCCTCGAAAACACACACATGGATATTTCAATTTTTTTTTTAATTGCTAAAATATCGAACGTCAAAGTTTTAGATCTACAGAATTTTTCTGATGTTAAATTCGTTACATTTACAGTACCGTATGGAAATGTAGGTGGTAATGCTTTCTCCAGGAGAATTGTCTGAGATAACAATTTATGACATTAAAAGGAGCCTATAAAGTGAAACCATATCTACAAATGGTGGACGTTGTGGAGAAACGTATTAGATTGAACTTCAACATTCATGTGTTAGATATTTTGGCAAATTAACAACAATAAGTAACAAACTATTTATTTGAAATTTTGCTAGACCATTGCTGAGCTAAAATCAATAAAGTTGGTAAAATACTGATTGCAGTTTGTGTAACAGTGTTTTGTAAACTTCTAAAATGCTACCAATTTTTCCATTCTGTACATGTATTGTATCACATATACTTGTGTTGTATTATCTTTCTCTCACTCAGTGTGTTTATAGTTTAGTGATAATACAATAATTTTCAATTTTTTAAACGCATTGTTGTGGAACAGGATGAGGTTTCCCCCCCCCCCCCCCCCTGCGAGTATGTTATACGAACACCAGTATTGAGGTGGAAGATTTGGAATGCCTAGAGTTATTTGATATCTTCAGATACGTTAACCCCTACTACTTCATTAATGTGTTAAAAACACCTAGAGACTGTACTTTTTTAAATTTTCTTATAGTGTTGCCATCTATTGGTCAAATATGCAAACTGATACATGGGATCATACTTCTTATGATGAATGCACTCAGAGACTGCGACGTTTAAGAATTCTCCTTTAGTGCTGCCATCTACTGGTAAAATATTCAAACCAATATCGTACTATTAGTTCTTGCAAAGTTATCGTTGAACAATAGCAGAAGATTTGGTGCTTTACTGCAGTTACAATTCATAAACGGTTAAATAAATTAAAGGCGTAATTTAAAGTTATGGCCAAAAGATTTAAACATAGATTTATGGGCTCAAATTGTAAGTTTAAACTTTTTATATTGTAGATTGTTCAGTTGCGTGTAATCTTGCTTCTTATAAAATCAGCCACATCAACTGATCAGTAAAATTCACACTATTTATTAAACTGGGAATCACAGCACTACATGCAGCACATAACTAACATGAATGAACATCAATCACGACAAACTTACTCTGATAACATCACAAGTCTGACAGTTAACCTCTCGGTTACAGTTATAAATGGTAAACGCAGTTACCGTATAGTAAGACAGTTAATATTTTACACATGCAAAACAAAAAATAATAATTACATGATCAATAAAAACATTTTCAATAAATAAATATTTCTTTTATACAGCATATTAATGAATTAGAGTTTCTTCTATATTATTGTGTAATTGATGTAATTATTCGATTTAATGCTCTAGATTGGAGCTGCCATCTATCGAGCTAAATACCAACTATTTACATTTTCAGTTAAAATTGTTCAATATCATATAAATGATCTCCTACAAACTTTTAAAATAAAAGAATGATTTTGACATTACTTAAGTACGGCTTGATCAGCATTATGGAAGGATAGAATTCTACCAAATTGGTTTTTTGGTAATAGAATGCCACATTTATTTTTTATTATATGTCAGACAAACCATATACTACATTACAAGGTCAAACACAGATACATTTACATAAGCATATAAGTATCAGTTCGATGTGAAACTTCGCATAAGTTAATTTTAACAAAAATTGACCTCTGTAATTTGTCTGACATATACAGCACAAATAACCATTATATGACAATAAGAAAATTTAATCATTGCTCTAAGTATTTTTAAAATGGAAATATTCAAGTTAACATTGCGCACTTATGAAAATAACTGTGCTCATAAAAATCTGCTAAGAAAGACTCAGGTATTTTTACCGAGAAAATATTTAAAAATATACATGATGTAAATTTTGAAAATACGCAAAGAATAAAAAATGTAATAACAATTTACGGGGACAGTGGACCTTCAAACCTAACTTTTTTTTGTTTTCTAATGGATTTGCTTGAAATTTGAATATGTGATTAGTACCATAGATATGTAAAAGTGGTTAAAATTTAGTGATGAAATATTAATAATTTATGAATTATTAATTATATAAAAAATTGGCCTAATTAAAAATGTTCCATGCGCATTTCTTTTGCATATAATATGGTAATTTTTATTTACAGGATACCTTATAGAACTAACAATGAAACTTATTGCTTATTTTAAGCATTCATTAAAAATATAATGAGAAAAAATAATAATAATGAAAACACCCTTTTTATTACGCAAAATACCTATAAATCATCTTTTCAAGTACAAAATTTAGAAATTCTGAGATATGAAGCATAATTATTTTCAATAAGATTTATTTGATATACAGTTAAGTATATAAAACTTAAATTTCAAAGCAATACGATAATTAGAAATGCTCCTGGAGCAGTTTGAATATTCGTATGACATGAAAATTTTTATTTTGAGAAAAACACATTTAAAGTAATTGCTATTAGTAACCACATAATCACTACCCATGGTGGCAAGGATGTAACATTGGGAGGAAGATGGGCTACTGAAATGTTACCAGACACTAATTCTTCCTTGAGCTTTATGCTTGTCTAAAAAAAAAATAGCCTTACTGTCTTCAGGCAGTTTGTTTTTCAAAATTGTTTTAACAGATGGCACAAAGTCTTCGAAGAACCAGTTTTTAAACAACTCTTGATTCATCCATGCACTTTATTGTGCCCCATAAATCACAGGCAAGGTTTTCACGCCTTTTAAGGCCATAGGCTTCTTTGACTTTCCTATCACAAAAGGTTCTAGTTTGTGATCACTGGATGAATTGGAGCACAGCAGAACTGTTAACCGATCATCATTTTTCTTAAAACCTTAAACGTTTGATTGACCTTTTGAGATCGATATAAATGATTTTTTTTCAAAAGTCGTACCAGATCATAGGATGCCGGAATAGAGGAGGTTTATTGTGTGTGTGCATATATATATTAGGGTGGGGCGAAAAAAATAATTTTTTTATAATCAATTTCTAATAGTGCGGAAAACTTGCGCAATGGCATCCTAATAACGGGAAAAATAATATAAAAAAATATAAATTGTTTTTGAAGAGCCCTAAAGTTTAGAAAAAAAAGAAAAAAATCTACACTTTTTAAAGACATAAATTTTTTTTCCATAGTTTACTTTATTTCTAATAGTGTAAAAACTACTCTTTGTAGTTACCTAAATGCGTGAAAAATACTTTTGGACACATTGTCGTTAATTTGAATTTGCGAAAAATACCATTTATTTTTGTACAAACCTCATATAGCAGCTCTTCGTCCATTTCAGCATGTTTTTCCTCTATGAGTTTGGTATTGCCTTCTACATCGCAATTGCTGTCCAGTTGTCGCATACTTCCTTATTAAGAGATAGGTACTGTGTTTCTGACAGAGCCACACCAGCAATAGCTTCTGATGTCCTGCATGATCTTGGAATGATCTCTGATTCAGATATGTCACGAGTGATTGACAAAAGTAACATTCGAAAAGCAATAAAGGAAAAAGAGCCCCAGCTGAAAGAAGTAAATGGAATCTACTTCGACGGTAGAAAAGATAATACATTAACACAAGAAAAAATAGGTGCTAAAATGTACCGCAGAGTAAGAAAAGAACATATTAGCGTGATTAGTGAGCCTGGTGGCCAATACATTGGCCATGTTACACCAAAAACAGGAACCAGTAATGATATTGCCGAAAGTATTTTCGACTACATGAAAAAGAAATCTTTTGACATGAGTGCAGTGGTAGCCATCGGATGTGATGGGACAGTCTATATATACACTGCTGGCCACTGCAAATGCAACACCCTGAAGGAAACATGCAAATAACATGAAATTTACAACATGCATTAGCGGAGGTGAGATATGCAAATGATTAGAATTTCAGCGCAGACGCACATCACGCGCGCCTGTGGCGCCACTTCAAAGCGCTATTTAAGGCTTGGAGATTTCGACGATTTCAAGTTCGGCAATTGTGTTTTTCTTGTGGTTTTTTCAAAAAAACGATCAATTATGCCTCGTCGAAAACAGCGATCATCTTTTGATCAAGTATCCGAGTTCGACAGAGGAAGGATAGTGGCCTACCGAGATTGTGGATTATCTTTCAGGGAAATCGGTAGTCGTGTTGGACGAAACCAAACAACTGTAATGCGGATATGTGATCGTTGGTTGCAGGAGGGTACGACGGACCGGCGTGTTCGATCGCGTCCACCTCAGCGCACCACTTCACGTGATGACAGGCAAATTGTGCGCATGGCAGTGACGGATCGCTCAGTCACATCACGAACCATAGCACAGCACATGCAGTCTGTAACGCATCATCCAGTGTCTGCGCGTACCATTCGACGCCGTTTACAGCAGAGTGGTCTGTCCGCAAGACGTCCATTGCTTTGTCTACCCTTGAAGCAGAACCACAGACGTCTCCGCCGCCAATGGTGCGATGACAGAAGGATGTGGACGGCAGAATGGAATGAAATTGTCTTTACTGACGAGTCACGCTTCTGTCTGCAACACCACGATGGTCGCATTCGAGTCTGGAGACACCGTGAAGAGAGGATGCTGAACAGCTGCGTTATGCACCGCCACACTGGTCCTGCACCGGGTATTATGGTATGGAGCGGTATTGGATATCACTCTCTCACACCTCTAGTACGCATTGCCAGTACTTTAAACAGCCAGCGCTACATCTCCGAGGTGTTGGAGCCAGTTGTCCTTCCTTACCTTCAGGGCTTGCCCACATCCCTATTTCAACAGGATAATGCGCGACCACACGTGGCACGCATTGTCCAACGGTTCTTTGTCAATCGCTAGATGGAATTGCTTCCCTGGCCGCCTCGCTCTCCGGATCTTTCGCCGATAGAAAACATGTGGTCCATGGTTGCTTTACGATTGACCCAGATTCCATCCCCAGCTGCCACAGCAGATCAACTTTGGCAACGTGTGGAAGCCGCTTGGTCTGCTGTACCCCAAGAACTCATCCAAAGTCTCTTTGAATCAATGCCGAGGCGTGTGGCAGCGGTGATCTCCAACAATGGCGGCTACTCTGGCTACTGATTTTGGCAGGAACCACACTTCACAGAGGTCTATAAATTTAATCATTTGATACTTGGTCAACATGTTATCTACAAAATAAATTTTGTTGTGATATCTCTTGTCTTTCTTGGTGTTGCAATTTGGGTGGCCAGCAGTGTATATATATATATATATATATATATATATATATATATATATATATATATATATATATATATATATATATATATCATAACTCACATAAAAATCAGTAAACACTTTCTAGCAATACTAACAGTCGTTATTTTTTAAAGTGTTGAGCACATGTTACTGTAGATACGTTATACAGAAGGTCGTTTGCACATTATGGAAACGATTTTTGGAAACGATAATTCATTTTTGTCGTTTGCATTTGAGATAAAAATTTGGCAACTTCAGAATAATCATCTGCTACTGTTTTGTTTTGATTGGAATGTAAAATAAAAGGTTTATTTTGAAAATGGCTCCTAAAATTGATAGATGGTTCGAAGGTTACGTAACTGCGCTTTCCGAGGAGAAATATTCGTATCAACAAATTATAAAGCGGTGTAAAAATCCCGGTTATAGAGTTTAAAAAAATGTATTTATAATATGTTAAATTTGAAAGGAAAAAAAACGGTTAACTGAAAGTAAAAATGAAAACATAATCGCGAAACCTGAATCGGCTTGATTGAAACGGCTTGATTCAATCTCCGAAGAACCGCAGATTTTAGGGAAATTCCCCTTTTCATTATATAATCTTGGCGCATCTGTGGTTTGAGCGTAGAAGAGAAAGGAAATACTGAGTTTAGCAAAAAAAGAACATGTACGATATGACATCACGCATAAGTAATGAGCGTCACTGAGCGTTGGTTTTAACGTTGAAACAAAGAAAAATCGGCAGAGCCATGGATAGATAGCATCGAGTAAAGATGTGTGCTGAAGGCGCACAGATTTTAATGGGGATTGGGAAGCCATATCTTTTAGTTATGGAGCTGAGAGTCATTAAGTGATTTAATAAATATGTTAGTAAATGATAATGGAGTTGTCGTCACTGTATTTGGGTTTGGATTCTACATTGCCTCGCCATTGGACCACGGACTGCAAAATGATTAATAGGATATTTGGAATGATGTGTTAAATAGATCGGGCGTGAAGCACCAACGTCCGACATATATATATATATATATATATATATATATATATATATATATTTTACATCAATTGTATACATTGATCGTCGCATTTATTATAAATATATATATATATATATTGGCATTAATTGCATACATTGACCGTTGTATTTAATTTGAATGTACTCCGTAGCGAAGCGCGGGTTTTCAGCTAGTCATTCATAAAGATTTGAAGTTGAAAAAGAGGTTAAAACCTAAAGTTCATGTCGTATGCACGCCACAATATTTTCAGGAAGGTGGGAAGTCGACTGGTCTCCGGAGATCCAAGGGTATATCCATAGAGGCTACAACTTGAGCTTCACGATTGTGCAGATCCCCTTTAATCCAATAGTGTTTTTACCAGGAAGTTTATGGGGTAGTTTTGATTTCTTCCATTTTATATGTTTTTTGGGGTGCTGAATCCGAATCTGAGGTTTGCTAACAAAATTTCGTGACGCATCATTGAAGAAAATGCAATAGAAGGTAAAAATTTTCATTTTTTAGCGGTTTTTTGCTTATAACTGGGAAACTATCAACTTTTCATAATAACCTCCCTAATCAAAATGAAACTACATAAAATTTCCTACAAATTTTACTATTTAGGTTTTTTTTCTCCGACGGACCGTTTGGGCTCAAGCGCTAGTTGAAAATTGGCGTATTTCGGCTGTCTCCGCAGAAACCCACTTTTTCCACTCCAAAACTCTTAATTTATTATTAAAGGCTGTCAATTAGTTAATTCCTCCCAGTTCTCTGCACATACCTTATTTAGATCGTATATGTATGGTACAGGTAATTTTTTTTAAAAATTTTGAATAATGTTCAAGTTATTTAATGAAGTCCCAAATTGTACAAATTCAGTTACAAAAAAGTTGATATTCCAACGAAAAATCTTGAAAAATTATTACATTTTATTATATTATATTACAGTACATATGATTATATATTACATTATTATATGAGCAAAAACTGTATGAGCCGTTGTTGTTTAGAGCAGTGCTCCGCAACCCCTGTGCCGTGGCACACTAGTGTGCCGCAAGGTGATCTTGACTGTGCCGCTGTGATTTTATCGATTATGATAATAAAAAAATTAACCTCCGCATTAAATAGAAATTTTTCTAAGTAATATATTCCTTTAACTTTTTGTTAATATGTAATTTTTCTGGGTCGAAATTGTGCACAAAACAAAAACATGTTGTTAGCCATACATTGTATGTATGCTCGAGCGTCATATTTCTGGATTTCAGTTAAGAAAGAATATCCACAAATTTCTGACAAGGCCATTGCAATTTTTCTCCCATTTTCTACGACATACTTATGCGAACAAAGTTTTTTTGACACTGGTTCTAATTGAAAATGACAAACGATCATATTTAAAGGGCCTTGACCATGAACTGTAGCTCTTTCTATTATAGAGCCAAATATAAAACGTGCAAATATAAACATTTATCAAAACAATCTCAAATATCTCATTAATAAATTAGTTATGTTTAAATTAACTTTGATTTATTAGGCTTAAGTAAAGACCAAAAAACAAATTTTAATATAAAAATTTAAAGAGAATTTTTTTTTTACTTGTAAACTATAATTTTATATTTTTGTTCTTGTGTTGATGTACAGTTCAAAATGATTTATGTAAAACTTAAATGATTATAATTATCTTGATACATAGAGCTATTTTGTTGTGTTTTTTTTATCTAGTAAAAACATATAAGTATTTATTGTAATTTATATATTTGCAAGCTTTTTCTTGTGATGTGCCGCGGAATTATCGAAAAAAACGTTGTTGTGCCGTGGAAGATAAAAGGTTGCGAAGCTCTGGTTTAGAGGGTCCTGGCTGAGGTTCTTCGAATGCGGCGAGTCCTGGCAGAGGTTCGGGTTGTTGTAACGTCAGCGTCGGGGCCTGTTCATCTGGAAAATGAAAGAGGTGGTGAGAAAACAACAACTTGTGATCATATCTTAAGGAGAAATGAATGGTTACGAAATAGATTGTGAGATTAGACATACCTTCCGCATCGTGTAAGCGACTTTCTTCAGTCTGTTCTTGGTCTCTTTCTTCGGTCTCTTCTTCGTCAATGTGAATGCTGTCTTCCGGGAGCTCGACGATTTCACACAGCCCTTCGCCAGATGTGCAGATCGGGGAGCAATGGAGGCCATCCTTCCTGCATCCACAATGGCGTTGGCAGCCTTTTTTACATTTACAAGAAATGTGAGTCAGATGCAGGGTTCAAAGTGGTTGGCACTGGCACGAGACCATTCTTTATTTCTTTCCACCCCCACTCGTTCGGGTCTCTTTGTTGCTCGTCGAGTGTGGTTTGACCGGATAACCACTGCTGCACCTGAAAGTAAATTCTCAGTGAATGTTGTTGTGCAGCAGCTTCGGCGGGGTTAGTGAGGCAATGTTGGTTTTACTTTTTATGATGAAGATACGTATTACCTGCATCTCAAATCGTTCAGACTAGTCTCATGTCCTTCCCCATAAAGATCCATGAGAAACACGTTTCCTTCTTCGGCAATTGTCGTGTCTGCCGCGTCAACTCCTGTTCTTTTTGTCCCTGTACTTTCCTCTCGAGAAAGCAGGGCGTAGGGCAATGACCCCGGCTCGATAAGGGATTCGAGATTGTTGACGGTGCCCCGAGCGGAAGTCAGGGGGACGTGGGAGAGAGTGCTTGTGCCCACGAGAGAGAAGGCGTGTGGTTTTTTTGAGTCTGCGGTGTTGGCTCTGGAGAGAGTCGGGCAGACGAATACGGTGCGTGGGTGTATTGAGACCCCGAAGACGCACTAGGTCTTTGTTAGGTAACAGTCATTGGGAGATGACTGAAATAGTTAATTGACTGCATAATACTGTAAATAAGTTTGTACACAGCGGCGTTTGTGCTTGCGAAAGAAATAAAACTTTGAATATTCACGTGTGTGTACTGAACTTTATGCTGTGAAAATTTATTTGTGTATCATTGAAAACGTCTTGACAAACGAACCAAAGTGAACCCGTAGAAGTGAAGGGGTTCGACAGCAATCTCGTCCTGGTATGCATGAGGGTCTTTGAAAGCATCAATGACTGGTTGCAAGTCGCTGTTCCTCTGCAGGACTTTAAGAAATTTCAGTTTCCCCTGATTAAACAAAGCAGAAGTGGTGTCACAGTCACTCATCGCGTGTAGGAACAATATATGGTCTGATAGGGTTTTGTCAGCGGCAAGATGAAAATTGTAGAGGGTTTGAGCCACCTTCCCTTTTCCTGCTTTCAAAATGAAAACATTCTTTATATCAGGGCTAAACAGGCCAATCAAAATAACCAAAAGGTCGATATCTTCCCCCACCACTCTCACATATTCATTTGACGGGACCAAAATAAGAGCTGTTGTGATATTTAGGATATCAGCGTACTCCACAGCTTGCTGTGAATCAATTTTTGCATCATCAAATTTTTCTATTAGCATAGATATCAACCGGCTCTTGTTTCTGGAGTTTGCAAGGAAACTCTCCTGCGAGACAGTGGGCACCATCGATTCTGTAAATGATATTGCAGCAGATTGTTTTCTTTGCTCTCTCAATCGTTCTATGCGCTTAGTGCTTTCACAAGCTTCGTCAGGGTAGCTATCAAAAATGACAACGGAATTTGATTTGTAGTTTGACTCGACATATGATACATAACTACTGCAAATTTCTGCATATATCTGGCCTGGTTCCATTTGACCGCGTGTAACAAAAACCCTCCGTTAATGACATATTTTGTATCGCTCAAATTCCCCTGTTCAGTTGGAGTCGGTGCAAAAGCCCTGTACAAGCTCGATTTTGTTCCTTTTCTCATCCCATGCTCATCGTAAAGAGAAAGAGGGTAGGGGCTGGGTTCGTAACACAAAAATTCTCGCAGCTCTTCATCTGAATGTTTCACGATGGTCCTTCGTTGGAGAAGTGTGGTTGAATTGATGACTACATTCCTGTCTTGTATATGAATTAAAGCTGTTCATGATCGCAAGAGGTTGCACTCTTTCGCTTCGTTTGAATTTTACAGGTTGAAAATCACCACCAACAATGCGCTGTATAATGCCTATCTCCTCGGACAAGTGGCAGTTGATCCTCTCATCTGCTACAACACCTGTACTTAGTGACATAAGTTCAGTGGTCTCTGGGACAGGAGGATGCTCATGGAACCAATTCAGCAACTTATCTGCGTCAGTGTTGTCAAACTTTTGCATAATATCTCTACTGTTAACGTGTTGTTCTGACGTTGCGAGTTCCACTCTTGTAAAGTGCTCAATCTCTTGGCACACATTATGCGGTGCTGTCATTCCTTGTGTCCATCTTGTCATAACGCCTGCAGTTACACTACGGTCATGAGTGGGACCACCACTTGTCTTTGACTTGATTAAAGTTTGTTCAATCGCCATATCACTCCAGGTGCCACACCGCAGTTTCTCACTTCCACGAATGGTGAAACTTCCTCGGGTGGTGAAATGCTCGTTTTCTGCAGATGGAATCGATGCTGCATTGTGAAGGAATCGAATGGAAGGAAGAGGGCCCTTTAAACCAAACGGGGCAGTTAAAAAATCCTTTGATGAGGCTGGGAGAGAATGAAATGAAAAAATCAAAATGAAATTATCAAATAAAATGAAAAGACGTACAAGACGGAATTGTATTTGTTGTATATTAACTCCATTGGTTTGTATTTCTGAATGTATATAGCGACACAGAGAGAGTCTGTGTTCGTTTTTGCAGCTGTGTAGATTTTGCGAAATCAGTATGTGCTCGATCCGCCATGCTGAGTGTGTGTGCATTTGATGTTCAACGAGATTGAGTGTGATTTACCTAGAGGTGAACGTTGGTTGTTCCTATTCTAGTTTTTTGAGTGTTGTAGCGCAGAATGTTTTAAGGTTTAAGTGTTATTAAAGTTTCGTTCGTTTTAGTGAGTTTGTTTATTAACCAAGCTAGTACAGTCCACTTGTGTTACCGCAACTTTCCGAACCAGCTACGAACTAATAATTGGTCAAGTCGGCCGGAGATGGAGTGTGTGGAATTTTAGAAGTGTGTTTCGTGTTTTCAAGTATTTTAGTTGAGCGTCATAATCAACGTTTGTGATTCATCTACCTTTAATGGTGTTATTATTTGTGCAACATTTTCAAGAGTGAATTTTATTTGTTTTTGGATTACGCCACGTAAGCAGTTGTTCGTAAATCATCATATTGGGTGAGTGACATATTTTCTGCTTGTTTGAAAATGGAGAAGCTTAGGGCAACTAAAAAGGTTTTGAAATCTGGTTTAACGAGACTAGCGTCAAAAATTGAGAGTTCCGAGAATTCTACAGACCTGCTGTATTATAGACCCAAAATTGCTAGAGTTGGAGGTTAAGATGTCTGAACTTTTCCAGTCAGTTTTTGATAATTGTAAAGAGGAAGAATTGGATGGGTTTATTGAAGAACAGGAGGAAGTTCGTGATGTTATTCACAGACTTAATTTGTTATTTATTAATGGAATTGAGGCTGATTCCAACACTTTACAAGCTGCACAAAAGGAAAAAATCAACGTTAGAGTTCCAGAGATTCCGGTTCCACATTTTAGTGGAGGAAATCCAGTCGAGTGGTTGAGCTTTAGGGATTTATTTTCGGCCTGTGTCACTCAAAACGAGACACTCTCGCCAGCTCAGAAATTACAATATCTGAAAGGTGCATTGAAGGGTGATGCCCTGCGAGTTGTGAATACGCTTTCTATTACAAATGCGAATTTTGATATAGCCTGGTGTCTTTTGGAGGAACGGTACGCGAATAAGAGGGAGCTGGTGTTTACAATAATTAAGCAGTTTGTGAACTTGCCATCTGTAAATAATGAATCTGAAAGCCGACCATTGAATTTAATTGATTCTACAAGAGAATCTCTTGAGAGTTTACATATAGTTGTTAACGGGTTTGCAGAAACACTGTTCGTGTATATTGTTCAACATAAATTGGATGCAGCAACACGAGGATGGTGGGAGAGAAAGTTAGAGGATTATAGTCTTCCAAAGCTGGAACAGTTGTTGAGTTTTTAAATTCCATGCGGGTACACTACAGCCGAGTAGAGTACAAAACAAAAGGCCAATCCAGTCAAGGGTTTCAGCATTTTCTTCTGAATGCACGAGTCCTCTTTGTGCGTTCTGCAATGTTAATGATCATTCTATCAATAAGTATCAAAATTTTCTCAGATTAAGTGTTCAAAGGAGTGTTGAATTTGTGAAGGCAAACAAACTGCATGCAAAAACACCGAGTTGAAAATTGTAGAAGCAACTACACGTGTCGAGTGTGCTTCAAGAAACACCATACAGTTTTATGTTTTAGAAAGCATTCTGAAAAGCATCCCAGCGTTGATAGCTCATTTTCAGTTAATGCTCAAGTGTTTGTGCCTCAAAGTGTTCCTTCAAATAGTGCTTCTATAGCCAATGAGTCAGCTAATCAAAAATGTACGACTAATATAGCATCTTGCTTATCTGATTTCAATATGCCCACCCAGGTTCTTTTGTGTACTGCTCTGGTGAATGTTAGTGATTCGAGTGGTGATTGTCAAGAGTGTCGAGTGCTTCTGGATCCTGGTAGTCAGGCCTCATTTATTTCTGAAGCATGTATAACTAGATTGGGGTTACCTAGAAAACGAGCAAAGATTCAAATTTCGTGTCTGGGTACAACCAGTTCTTGTTCAAATGGTACTTCTGATATTGTGTTTACGGCTCATTTCAGTTCGAGTCCTGTGTTTAAGACATCTGTGTATGTCTTAAATGAAATCATTGGTGACCTTCCACTTTTCGATCTTGACAAAAAGTATGAGGAGTTGTTCAGTGACTTGGTTTTGGAAGATTCGACCTTTTTTAAAATGGGCCCTGTTGACTTTCTTTTGGGAGTCAATTTTCTTTGCCCAGGCTTCTGGGTCAGACAATCAACCTTGGTGACGGCATGCCTTTTGCTGGGAAATCACAGTTGGGATGGATTGTCTCGGGCAGTGTTCCATTCCCTTCTGGCAGCTCTCCAGCCATTCAAGTTGACTTGGATACATTGGTGTCCAACTTCCGGAAATTGGATTCAGTTCCAGTTGCAAGCAAGTTAACTGAGGCTGAGCAGTCTCGTGAGGATTTTTTCGTCACTACTCATTACAGAGACCAGAGTGGTAAATATGTGGTTAGGTTACCATTTCACACTTCACCTAGTGAATTGGGCGAGTAGAGGCAAATGGCTCTGAGGCGTTTCTGCAGTCTGGAGAGAACCCATTCTTCCAAACAGGACATCTATGATCAGTATAGACATTTCATGAAGGAGTATTTAGACCTGGGCCACATGGAAGAGTTGTCTGATGTCGAGAACACTGACTTGAGTTACTACTTACCACATCATTGTGTTCTGAGGCCTTCCAGCACAACTTCAAAATTGAGAGTGGTATTTGATGCATCTGCTAAAACTTCTGGTATATCTTTGAATGACCTTCTGATGACGGAACCTAGAGTTCAGAGTGAGTTGTTTCCCATTCTTCTTCGTTTTAGAACTTTTCCAATTGCACTCTGTGCTGATGTTAAGAAGATGTTCCTCCAAATTGAGGTTCACCCTGCTGACACTGATCTTCAGAGAATCATTTGGCGTCATTGCCCTCAACGACCCCTTTCCACGTTTAAGTTAACAACAGTCACTTATGGAATGGCTTGTTCTCCTTATTTGTCGACTAGACCGTTGAGACAGCTTGACCTTGATGAGGGTGACACTTTTCCTTTGGCTTCTGCTAGTACTCTGAGAGAATTTTACGTGGATGATCTCCTAGCGGGATCGAATTCTCTGAAAGATGCCAGGGAGCTTGTGAAGCAGATGCTTCAGATGATGGAAAGGGGCCGGTTCAGGCTGAGAAAGTGTATTTCAAATTGTCCTGTGCTTGATAGTGTTCCTGAGATAGCTTTGCAACCTATTTCTCAAGTGAAAATCGATAGTGGCAGTGATGTTAGAGTTCTGGGAATCGTGTGGTGTCAAATTACTGACATGTTCAAATTTTTAGTTGCCATTTGTGATCATAAGGAATGTACCGAGAGAACGATCCTTTCTGAAGTAGCAAAGATATTCGATCCATTAGGGTTTGTAGTTTTTGCTAAGGTATTCCTACAAGAGCTCTGGCAACACAATTTGAATTGGGATGATCCAATCAGTGAATCACTCAGTTGTAGATGCTCGATCCGCCATGCTGAGTGTGTGTGCAGTTGATGTTCAACGAGATTGAGTGTGATTTACTTAGAGGTGAACGCTGGTTGTTCCTATTCTAGTTTTTTGAGCGTTGTAGCGCAGAAAGTTTTAAGGTTTAAGTGTTATTAAAGTTTCGTTCGTTTTAGTGTGTTTGTTTATTAACCAAGCTAGTACAGTCCACTTGTGTTACCGCAACTTTCCGAACCAGCTACGAACTAATTAGTATTTGCACAGAATTTAAATATAATGTGATTTTGAAAATGCTTTTTTCTAGTATTTCCTGGAGATGGCATAATAGTTTAAACCAGTCTACATTGTATTGGAAGGAGGAATTCACTAAATGACAGCCTTTAATAATGAATTAAAGTTTTGGAGTGGAAAAAGTGAGTTTTTCGGAGACAGCCGAAATACGCCAATTTTCAACTAGCTCTTGAGCCGAAACGGTCCGTCGGAGAAAAAAAACCTAATTAGTAAAATTTGTAGGAAATTTTATGTACCTTCATTTTGAGTAAGGAGGTTATTTATGAAAAGTTAATAGTTTCCGAGTTATAAGCAAAAAACCACCAAAAAATGAAAATTTGGACATTTTTTTGTATTTTCTTGAATGTTGCGTCAAGAAATTTTGTTAGCAAACCTAAGATTCGGATTCAGCACCCCAAAAAACTTATAAAATAGAAGAAATCAAAACTACCCCACAACTTTCCCGCTAGGGGCCCTTTTGAGCACAAATTAACTCTATTTCTTCGGGAAACTGGTTGAGAGATATGGATGCAAAAGGTTTCTGTTTTGGGGAACAATCCATGAAGCTACAGAAGGAAGCTCAGTGTTAAAAATGTGTCCCCGATTTGGTCGCCACCACTAGATGGCACGAGCGCCTGTACTGTTGCCGCTATAACACGGAAACCATAGGCTTTAATATGGATTTTTAGTATTTTTCAAAAGAAATGTTTTTTTTTTTCAAAAGTACATTTTTAATATGAATTTATTTATTCAACTTAACAATTGTTTATCTTCATTCAAAATCTTTATTTGAACTGCCTTTTTTGCTAAACTTCATTAAAATTCTTAAGGGGGAGATCACCTTTGCATGCACAAAAATACACTGATTTTACTACAAAGCTTAATGTGTTGTTAAACAGTTAATTTGTAATTAATTTAAACCAATTTTTGAAAGTGAATTGTACAAAGTTTTATCTATTAGAAAAAAATAAACAGAATTGTTGGGAGATTATTAGAAATTATTTTAAGAAAAAAATGTTTTATGAATAGTAAATCTTAGATCAATGCAATGTGCAGATTTTTTTTTAAACTATAAGAGATATATATTAAATTATTTGTATATATATTATCCATAGGTTATAATTTAATCTACACCTAAAAGAGTTACCATATTTCACATAAAAATATTTTTTCAGTCAAATGTATTGTAATGTACAAAAAAATATAAAAAAAAAAATTTCTACGAAAAAATACCTAAAATTAGGCAGAAATTGTAGAAACATGCAAGATATACATGAATACAAAAATTTTTAGCAATTTATGATGATTAGTTTTGAAGAAATAGTGCGCACAACTTTCAAAATAACAGTTTTTAGAAAAAGCAATTTAAAGTTTAAATTTTCTATAAATTACTTTACTATTAGCTTTAAACATTTGGCCATAAAATCGGTTCTAATTGTCGTATGGACTTAAATTTTTTTCATAAGATTCCTTATATTCCGTTCTTCAGAATTAAATCATAATAAAAATTGAGTTTTTTGAAGGGTTTAAGGTGATCTCCCTCCTTAAAAGGGGAGTGGTCACTTTTACGTACCTTTAAAAGTATCATTTTTAGACCTATGCTGGATTGTATGTACTACTCATGATTTTGACTTGATTTACATGAAATTTTTTGAGTAACTGCCTATAATACTGTTTATTATATATGCAATATTTCAAGGTAATTAATAAAAAAAAAATAAAATGATTTTTTATGCATAAAAAGTGAATATTTTTTTTAACTCGAGCATTTTGCAGTCAACTACTGTGCACATTCTATCAAAATAAATTATTAAGGTACATTAATAATTACTTACTATATGTGATTACAACACTTTAGACAACAAAATCCACCAAAATTTTTTAACCTTAATATATTTAAATCTTTTTAAAGAATTTTTTTATAAGCTTTTAACTACGCACTAAAATATTTTAATATATTTTAGAATAATGTTGCTGGATATTGTTGCCTGAAGTATTGTAATCACATATAGTAAAAAATTATTAATGTACCTTAATAATTTATTTTGACAGAATGCGCACAGTAGTTGACTGCAAAATGCTCGATTTTAAAAAAATTATTCACTTTTTATGCATAAAAAGTCATTTTTATTACTTACCTTGAAAAATTGCATCTATAATAAACAGTGTTATAGGCAGTTACTCAAAAAAATTCATGTAAATCAAGCAAATATCATGAGTAGTACATACAATCGAACATAGATCCAAAAATGGTACTTTTAAAGGTACGTAAAAGTGACCACTCCCCTTAAGGGAAATGATTTATAATGAACATAATTTATAATGAAATCTGGCCACTGGAACAACCAGGTGAAAAACATGTTGGCATATCTGTGCACAGAATAAATTAAAAAATTTGTAAAACAATTTTCTAAAACACGTGTCCATATGACTCAATGAAAAATGTGAGCCAGTAGAACATGTCGCACCATCTACCGGTGACCGACCATAATCGGTCCATTTTTCGAGGAATTCCCCACTGAAGCTTATACGCTCCTTCTGTAGGTTTATGGAACAATCATACCGGCTATTTGAATATTGTTGATCCCGATCGTTTCGAGGCTTCATGTTTACGTTTTCATCAGTTTTCAAATCCATAGAGGGGACCAATGAAATATTATTAGAAATCCAATGAAAATAGTAAATCATCATTTCTACTCAGGTATCAGAGTCGTCTTTTGGTTAGTGATTATCAACAATTTTATAACTAGGCCCCACCCTTTTGACGATCATCACACCCTACGCAAACTCCACCCCCTTGAATATCAGTCACGTCCCCCCAGAGTGGCACGCCCCTCGGATTGAGAATTACTGTTTTAGGGAATTATCATAATTATGATCTATGATAATATAAAAAAAAAAAATTCAAATTATAGACTTTGTTTTTTAAAGTGTGATTAGTTTTAAAATCTAGATTGTTGATTTATACCTTAATTTCATAGTAAATAATTAATGATTTGTTATATGTTGCTTTTTGTATCTCTAAAATATTGCAGTGTGGAAAATTAATCACATTCTTCTAAATTGTTATGCATACTTTATTCTCTAATCATTCAAATTGAAGCATTTGATTAATGCCTAAAATACAATTTTTATATTATTTTTCTATTGCATAACTTGAATGATCAATGAAGATATAAATGAAATTTTTGAATAGTGACAATAATTACTCAAAGATTATTTGGATTACTGAACAAGGAATTTTTTATATTCATAACAAAATGAAAATTTAACGATATACAACTGTTGTTTATTTAAAATCTCATATGGATAGATTATAAAGCTCTGCGTCTAGAGGTGAAGGATAGTAAAACACATCCACAACCGTGGATCAATAAAAGCTCTGAAGTTTAACCTCACGTCCATTACAGTGATTATCATGAGGTTTGGTTTGGAGCGCCACGGTCAATTTTTGCTGCACGAGGGCTAAATCCAATATACATAAAAAGGAGTAAACAAGATGGAGGTGAGCTTTCCCATGATAAGCGAAATATAACATGATGTTAAATCGTATATATTCAGGTACACAGTACATATTCAGGTAGCTGGTTGGGGGGTATGAATGGAAGTACCTTGGTCCACTTGGACATTATCTTCAGTAAGCAAGTTAATTGTCATCAAGGTATGTGTGCTCAGTAAATAAATTTTAAGTTAAGTAAGTGTTAAGATAAGAATCAGAACAGGTAAGGTGATTAATCCTTAAAAGAGGAGGAATATTTAAGTATTTAAGTAAAATTATATTAATGGCTCGAATAAAATTAAAATAATTATTAAGTAAGTAATTAATTAAGTAATGCCTAGGGAAACGAAAATAAAAAAGGCCATCTTCAGGGTCGTACAACTACGTAATGAGAGGATTGCGAAGTTTCGAAAATGAGGCTAAAGTAGCAGGAGGGAAAATTTGCAAAATAACGGGAAGCACAGACGGGGGTCGAACCCCCGACCTGCGTATAATTCAGATATATTCAGTATATATTCAGGTATAATTCACATTTATTTATATAAATATTTATATTTAGGAAATGTTGGTGTTTATTGAGAGGTTTATTTGTTTTTCCACAATACCATATGCTCCGGAAGCCTGTTTAATATTTCAGTTGTGCTTATCTTTTGACTATACCGAATGCGGAATATCTCGCAACATAGACATGTGCAATTCTGCTTAATACATGCACTCATATAATTTCAATGCATTATTATGTCACCACAATAACACAAATTTCAGGAAAATTTGAATTTTTGTATTGCAGGAATATAGGCTAAAGTAGCCAGCCGATTTCTTTACTCATGAAAATATATCTTTTTGTAGCAGGTATGCTCATATCATACCAGGTTGTGGTGGTGGGTGTTAATACGAATAACAAATTTTTCTTTTTGTGTGTGGGGGGTGGGGGGCTGCAAATTAATAGTGCCTCTTATGAAAATTCTCCCTCTCAATCAATCAATTCAAAGCCGTCTGTCTGGTGGACGGATGGCCCCAGCATAGCGGGCTAGTTTGTAATATTAGAATCAAAGACATAGTTTATTATAATTCGGGAAAATCAATATTTTCTTATGCAAACCGCTGTATTTGAACTTGGTTAAATATTATTATTTCACGTAATACAGAATTCAATGCCGAAACGAAAGCAGCAACATTCATTGCTTCTCTCACGTTTTAAACTTTCAGCAAGCCAATAACTTTCTATTTCGATTACACTTGCAGCAGTTACTGCTAGTGTTAACAGGAAGAAACACGACGAAGGAGAAGAATGTAATAATAAAATTAAAATTACATATTAAATGAATCTAAATTTATTTTCTGGTAGTTTTGTAAAGTATTTATTTATTTATTTATTATTTCTAACTTTCTATTTCAATTACACTTGCAGCAGTTACTGCTAGTGTTATCAAGAATACAACCGGCGACAGAAGCGGAAGTAATAGACATAGACATGGTACATTAACGAGGCACCAAAGAGCAGGGCTACATATTCTCGGTATGGATAATTTTTGTGGCTATATTTCCGTTCTCAGGATTAAAAGAAAAGTGTTGACTTGAAAGTTAGAATAATAATAATAATAATAATAATAATAATAATAATAATAAAATAAAATAAAAATAAATAATACTAATACTAGTAAAAGATAAATAAGTAAAAATATATAAATTGTCATGACTGAGCAAAATTGGATGATGACTGGAGTGCATTGACCATCAGGTTTTAACTCCTGTACGCAAGATGTTATGTAATCAAAGATAATGTGCTCAATAGTTAATATTTAAAGGCTAGGTAATATTTAAGAGTTAAATTTACTATCCAAGTACAAAATTTAAAGTTTAACACCTTCAAAAGTTGAAGGGTACGAGAAATTTAAGATTAAGTAGCTAAGTAAGTATTAAGAATAAGAGAATATTTATTAAAGTTAATTTAAAATTTAGAGACAGGATGATCAATACAAGTTTAGGATAGGTGGCCCTCAGCAAAAGAAAAAAAAGGCCCTGTTCAGGGTCATACAATTCGTAACGAGATGATTGCAGAATTCCACGGGGGAAAAAAGAAGTATCAAGGTAAATTTGGAAAAAGCGATACCACCTGGGACCGAACCCACATCGGAGGGTTTCGCAGGTCAGCGCGATGCCTCTGCTCTACAGCAGGACACAAGCAGGTGATCGAGATAGAAAGAGTATCGCGATGGGGAAATTAATGTTAGCTCCTAAGGAGACATGCCCTGGGGCGTATGATTTCGTTACGAATGTTCGGTAGGCGATCATAAAATTCCTTAGAAATTTTATGAGCCTGTTTCGTGAGTGTAGAAATGTCGAAGTCTCGCCTAATCGTCGAATTCGACAAATACCGGAAAGCTCGGCGGATTCGCCTGAGAGTTTTATTCTGGAGAACTTCTAATTTATTAATATGCGTTTGTGCGGCAGAAAACCACACAGGGACAGTATATAGCGCAACAGGAAGCACACACTGTTTGTAAAGTAGAACTTTGTTTCGCATAGACATGTGATGACTAAAAAATAGAGTGCGGAGTTGCATGGTGACAGCATTGCACTTGCTGACAGTGTTAGTAATATGGGGTTTCCAAGTAAGTTTTCGATCTAGAGTTACGCCAAGATACGCCACTGTGTTTTCCCATTCGAATGGGGAGTGTTGAATATGTAGGCGCGGAGGATTGCAATAGCGATTACTGAAGTAGATCGCGTGACACTTCGAGGGATTGTTTCGAATTTTCCAGCGGGATAGTTTTGAGGTCGATCCATCCCAAAAAAAAAAAAAAAAAAAAAAAACGTCAGAACCAGAAGCAACGGCAAATGTAAATTTGAATTTAGAAGAGGTTGGAGGGAGAGTTAAGAAAGTTGAAGGAGACCAGGGTGAATAATCAAAGTGGCCTTAGGACGCCTAAAGCATTCGCTTGGGTCGTAGTCGGGGAGGTTAGCTATTTCTTCATTGTCTATTGAATATAATCTATTGTGGAACTTAGATGCGAGATCTTTAATGTGTTGCTGAATGGGTTCGATTCTCAGATCCCTGTGAATAAGTACGTTTCTAACGTACCAGGGCGCCTTCCTAATAACGCGGAGTGTTTTATTTTGAATTGTCTGCAATCGCTGGATATGGGTGTCAGCCGCTGAGCCCCAAACAGGAACGGCGTTCAACAGGATGGCACGCAGTACGGTTTTATACAAGAGTAGTTTGTAATCTAAACCCATTTGATTCTGGTACAGGATATGAATCTAAATTTATTCCTGGTAGTTTTGTAAAGTATTTATTGGAACGAAGTTCTTTTACGCGGCTTGTGAACTGGCAGAAATCGTCACGTAACGAAATCGAATTATGTCCCCTCCATAAAAGTTTTTTCTCAAGGATTCCGTGGCTGAATGGTTATCGCATCGGACGCGAGCTATCGCTAGCAGATCTATCGCTCAGCGGATCTATCGCTGAGTTTACGAAACCGGGGTAAACTCAGGTTCAAATCCCCGGTTTTTGAAACCGGGGATCTATCGCTGAGCGAGAGATCCCCGGTTCAAATCCCCGCACAAGCGATGTGGGCAATTTCTAATTTAATTTCTTTGTTGTGTTAATTCTTTTTATTTTATGTTTTGTGGGGAAATATTGACCTTTTCATCTTCAGATTACGATAACTCGCCAAAAAAATAATCGTAGAATTTTGATCTTTTTACAGTCTAAGACTAGACATTTCTCTTTCAAACTAGACCTCATTTGTTTAAAAATATTTTAAAACAGACCAATATTTCCATCAAAAAATGAAACACAGTTGTTCAGCATTGCTTCACCTATCTGCCAAAAGATGGCAGCACATGTAAAATTGTTTTGTTTGTTTGTTTAAAAATTATATATATTTTTTAGAATTAATAGCTTAAAGATTAATATTTAAATTGGTAAATTACTTTCTAGATTTTTAAGAATTTTTGTAATAATTTGTTTATACATTTATAGCTTTAAAAAACTAATAGAACTTTTATTATTTATTCCCTTCATTGTAAAAAAAAAGTGATGCATGCTGAGTAATTTTGAATGCGGTTTGATTTTTAATTGTTCTATGCTTAAAGGGGAATTTTCTCTTAAAAACGCTGTTGTTATTTATTCTATGTTATCTATTCATTCATTTTTTGAGAAATTCCAAATATTTATTTAAAAATCGGAACATCCAGGTTAACTGCTAAAATCACATTATTGCATTTTATTCTAAAATGTATTTGTAGCAAATAAGAAATGGATTTCCTAATATTCAACCACGCCATTTTTGGTAAATAAATTCTGCTTATTATAGAAATATAAATTCCCATGGCATCGCAGTTATATTATTATAAATTTCATTAACAAAATAAATCTGTTTTAACTAATAGAAAAGTTTTGTGTATTGTTCTTTTCTCTATTCTTTATGTCAGTTATCTAGTTTTCTCTATTCATAAATATTGTTCTTTTTATCTTATTTTTCTCTATTAAATATTCTTAATGATCGTACAACAGTTTTTAAAGAAATATCGTCCCCTATGTGGATATAATATCGATGCTCCTCGAGTTTTTATCTTACAAAGAAAATAGTTACATCATCTGGAAGCTGAAAGCTTTCTTATTCATAAAATCCTCATTTCAATTCTATCTCAATTTTTCGATTTTTAATTCAATTTTAAAGCTGATAATTCAACAGTGTTGAAACGCCCTTCGCATTAAGGGTGACAGCAGTAAATGGATGGAAGCTGTTACATTGCCCGAGAATCACCCCTATGTATCTCGTTATTAGCCATAACAGAGGAGCGAGCCTAGGGGCGAAGCCCCTAGTTTAAATAAAAGAAAGTAGAGAAGCTATTAAGTTTACAAATAATATTGACTTTGCATATGTTAATTGATAAAAATTAAAATGAACACATCATTTTTGACGGGCTAACCCCTAGTGCATCTTATTATAGTTACCATAAGTCAATAATTACCATGATACAATATAATGATAAAATTTAAAAAGAATTTTTTCTTATTTGGAATTTTTTATATATAATTTATTTTGGAATTTTTATATATAATTTATAATTCATTACTTTATATTTAATTTTTAATAAATGACTATTTTTCCTAAAATATAAAATGAAATTTATTGATTTTAATCCTTACTTTACATTTTTGCTTTGAAAAAATCATAAAAAATGAAAATAAAATATACAAATTAGAGAGAGAGAGAGTTAGTTGAATAAAAGAGGGCTGCGCTTTTTTGCGTGACAAAAATACACTAATATAATCAATAGAAATCTACATATAAAATCACGTTTAGAGTTGAAAAAATAACGTAAGGAACTTCGTTCCTGACGGGGGTCCCCCGACCGCACAATTTATTTATTTATTTATTTATTATTAGTATTATTATTATTATTATTATTATTATTATTTTTAAATTTTCCAATATCAGGCAATACACAGACAAGTATTTAAAATAATTTTCTTAGCACCTTGAAAATATACTTCTAAACTGGATGACTTGTCATCGAGATGTATAAGAAGGGGTGCGTAACAAAGACATTGTTTTACACTCCTTCCTTATTATTATGCACTTCGTGTTTTCACAAGAACCTTTAAGTTCCTTTTGAAAACAATATCTCTTTGTTTACGAAATTTCGAATAAAATGAAATATAATATCTGTCTTCTCATAATTCAATGATGTATCTGCATCTTTAACTATTGAAACCTTAGTAAAAATCTGTAAAACCTTAGAAATATTGTGACATGCATAGTAATTAATAAATGCACCCGCAAGGACAGAATAGATGGTTATTCATGAGTGTGTTGTAAGAAAGGCGTGTAGGCTAGTCCCATGGGTGGAGCGACGAAGCGACCGCCTCGGGCGCCGAATTGAAATACGCGCAAAAATGAAACATAGTAAAAATGCGAAATTTTTTAATAATGACGAAATAATATTATTAGTTTAATCTGACATATGACGAAATTCATAAAAATCAATATTTAGACTATTTTTGCTATAAATTGCTGAATTAAAACCTGAAAAATAAATTTAAATGTAATTTTTTTTGGGCAACAAAACTTTATTTTCAGTTACACTGAACAAAATTATTCAAGTGATGACTAGTGACCTATTTAGAAAGAAAAACCACACTGACCTAGACAGCAAATTTATGTATTAAATACTTCCCTTCGAAGATCTGACAATCTGAAAAGTTTTTTAAAAGTTAGAAGAAAAAAAAAGAAAAAAGAGATCAGGGTGTACTTAGTGCCCTTTAATTATCTTGATGCTTTTTAAATCTTTTAATCTAAAAAGAAAGTTTATCTATTCTCCGTAATAATTGTTGTCGAGTTTCATTTTAAGGCTTCCTGTATACATCACTGTTTCTTGTCCTACAATTATTTGGTTTCGTATTTTATAAATACTGAGAGATTTTTGTGCCAATAATGAAGTTAAAATTAAATGAAAAAAAATTTAGATTTTGATATTTTACAGAATATATAAGAAATTAACACGTATAAAAAATGTAAAAGAAAACAGGCAATTTATGACTCGGGAAACCCGATGTTCCCACTTATGGTGTCTACTGACGACTAGAATTTCCACTAGAACTGTTGCCACCTCCCGCTCGCACCACTCCCTTACCAATAACCTACTGAAAGGTGGTAGTCCATTCTGTCCCACCCTGTACGTAAATGTTTATTTTATTTGAAATTACGGAAAACTCTTTCAGGGTCGCCGTTTGCACAGTGCAAACGCATTTTCTCGATTTTTTTTTTCAAATCTTGCATTCATTGTATTCAAGTTAGATGAGCATAATTGCTGGTGCTGCCGTCTGTTATCAGTTTAAAGAAATAAAAGTATTTTACAACCTTTAATTGGAAAAATTTTCAAGGTTTTTTGGTAAAAAAATAGAGAAAATGCGTTTGCACTGTGCAAACGGCTGCCTATGAAAGAGTTTTAAATGCATTACAAACTTTGTATTTATTTCAGGTATTGTAGGACTCGAACTGTTAATTGCAATACTCTTTTTGATATACGAAAACCCAAGCGCTCACCTGAATATATCAAAAGCAAAGCTCAAGTGCATACTAAGTAATCAAGTAAATGTTTTATCCCAGAGGGTAAGTTTTAAAGTTTTCAGTGCATTATTTCTGTTGATTACATGTTTGGTATTTCTTTAAAACAGTGGCTGAGCTTCAGGTTGCTAGGTACAAGCCCTATTGGATTCGCTCATCTCAATGTTAACCTTTGGAGAAAATGTGTCCAAGGATTGACGACTAGAATTTAAAGATTATTTTAAATAATTGTACTCCGTAATACAGAAAGAAATTTTACACCTCGGAACATTTTTCGTTAAAAATAAAAAATGCAAATAATATTTTAAGATTTAAATTATTCGGGGGGAAAATCTGGTCTAGTGTGTTTTAAAGGCTCATTAATACCTTTGGCGGACGCAATTTATAAAATGGATCCTGTTGCAAGGTGCAGAAAAATTCGGGCTATCTGAAAATACCATAGTATCAATAGTAGACACATTTTCACCATAGGTTAACATTGACGTGAGGAAATCCAATTGGGTTAGTACACAGAAGCCATAAGGTTGCTAGATAGAAACTGTATTGGGTTCACTTAACTCAATGTTCCTCTTTGGTGAATATTTTTCCAATAATTGTCGACTTCGATTAACCCTTCAGCGGGCGCTCCAATCTCTGGAACACCAGCAGGCGCGCGTGGCACAAAGTGCAACGTCTGTTTCAACCTTGATTATTTCTTTTGTAATAAACTCTTTTATTTTTTCCAACTGAAAAGAATAATCCTGCGATTTATGACAAGGGAGATATAGTTATAATTAAAGGCCAAAGAATGCAGGATCACCTTATTTCAAAACTGTCCGGTTTATTGGATCTAAGGACAACTTGCGAATGGATTCTTATTATGTCCAAAACCCCAAAAAACAATGAGATTGTCCATCTTCGTGATATGCAGGATACTTTGTAATAGCTGCACATTGGATCGACTACATCAACTCCTTCTTTTGTCGTATTGTAATCCAGCATAATCGCTGGTTTACCACGGTTAAATGACGACTAACAGCGAATGGAAAGGATTACAAGGGTCAGAAAATCAGACCTGCATCAGAAAGGGTGTAGCTATAAATAGAAACTTCTTTGAACATTCGAACCTTACAAATAAAAACGAACCATTAAAAATTACGAAAATGTTGCATTTTGTACACTGGCGAGCCCGCTGAAGGGTTTAAAGATTTTTTTTTATTTTACTCTGTAACAGAGAAAGACATTTTTTATTAGGGTAATAATTCCATACTTTAAAAGAACCGTAAATAAAAATTTTTAATTTGAAGTATTCCGGTGGAAAAAGTTTTTGGTTTTGGTTTGGATTGGAAAAAGGAGTTTGCTGTGTTTTAAACGCAAATAATATCCTTTGGTGGATGAAATTTCTAACAGGAAAGAGATAGCTGAGTAAAACATTTTTTTCTCTATCATGGTGTATAAATTAAAAAAGAAAATCTTTAAATATAAGTGGACGACCATCGCAAAAGTTTTTTCCGTTTCATAACATCGAGATAAAAGAATACAGCATAACTACTACTACCCAACGGCCTTCCAAGGTCACTCGTATCACGCGGAAGTAATCTGTTTAATCTCTTTGAAGTGTGGCTCGGTGGTCTAGGGGTATGATTTTCGCTTAGGGTGCGAGAGGTCCCGGGTTCAAATCCCGGCCGAGCCCAGATTTTTTTAAAAACTTTTTCAGCAACATTTAAAGAATTTTGAACATATCTATAACACTGATACATTACGAACACTGCTTTTTCTCATTTCGATGGAACTTTCGCTCTTCGTTGTTTAATTCATGAAATATCTGCGTTAGAAGGCGTTGGCCTAGGGAACGCAGTTAAACACTTGTTCCTATGGTTCCTATGGTAACATTGATAAATGGTGATGGTATGTCAGGTGATACGAAAATAATTTTAAAATACCAATTTGTTAATGTTTGATTAGATTAACGCTAAACGGAAAATTACTTGCGATGTTCCTCAAGGAAAGAACCACAATTCAATTATTATTATTATTATTTTTTTTTTAATTTGCCTTCTTCATTTTATATTTTTCGTCGTCGAAAGCAAATGATGTGCGTTTAAAACTCAATAGACCACATTTTCAAATTTAAAATAATTCAAATTTAAAAATATTATTTGCATTTCTCTCAAAGAATGAAAAAAAAAATTGTGAGAAAACACTTAAAATTTCGACTATGCCAGGAAGTTTTTTTTTCAAGAAAACACTTTAATTACCATGTTTTTATTAACTCAATATACCACATTTTCAAATTTAAAATAATCGAAATTTAAAAATATTTGCATTTTTCTCAAAGAATGAAAAAAAAAATTGTGAGAAAACACTTAAAATTTCGACTATGCCAGGAAGTTTTTTTTCAAGAAAACACTTTAATTACCATGTTTTTATTAACTCAATATACCACATTTTCAAATTTAAAATAATCCAAATTTAAAAATATTATTTATTGCATTTCTCTCAAAGAATGAAAAAAAAAATTGCGAGAAAATACTTAAAATTTCGACTATGCCGGGAAGTTTTTTTTTCAAGAAAACACTTTAATTACCATGATTTTATTAACTCAATATACCACATTTTCAAATTTAAAATAATCCAAATTTAAAAATATTATTTGCATTTCTCTCAAAGAATGAAAAAAAAATTGTGAGAAAACACTTAAAAATTCGACTATGCCAGGAAGTTTTTTTTCAAGAAAACACTTTAATTACCATGTTTTTATTAACTCAATATACCACATTTTCAAATTTAAAATAATCCAAATTTAAAAATATTATTTGCATTTCTCTCAAAGAATGGAAAAAAAAAATTGTGAGAAAACACTTAAAATTTCGACTATGCCAGGAAGTTTTTTTTCAAGAAAACACTTTAATTACCATGTTTTTATTAACTCAATATACCACATTTTAAAATTTAAAATAATCCAAATTTAAAAATACTATTTATTGCATTTCTCTCAAAGAATGAAAAAAAAATTGTGAGAAAATACTTAAAATTTCGACTATGCCAGGAAGTTTTTTTTCAAGAAAACACTTTAATTACCATGTTTTTATTAACTCAATATACCACATTTTCAAATTTAAAATAATCCAAATTTAAAAATATTATTTATTGCATTTCTCTCAAAGAATGAAAAAAAAAATTGCGAGAAAATACTTAAAATTTCGACTATGCCGGGAAGTTTTTTTTCAAGAAAACACTTTAATTACCATGATTTTATTAACTCAATATACCACATTTTAAAATTTAAAATAATCCAAATTTAAAAATACTATTTATTGCATTTCTCTCAAAGAATGAAAAAAAAATTGTGAGAAAATACTTAAAATTTCGACTATGCCAGGAAGTTTTTTTTCAAGAAAACACTTTAATTACCATGTTTTTATTAACTCAATATACCACATTTTCAAATTAAAAATAATCCAAATTTAAAAATATTATTTATAGCATTTCTCTCAAAGAATGAAAAAAAAAATTGTGAGAAAGCACTTAAAATTTCGACTATGCCAGGAAGTTTTTTTTCAAGAAAACACTTTAATTACCATGTTTTTATTAACTCAATATACCACATTTTCAAATTTAAAATAATCCAAATTTAAAAATATTATTTGCATTTCTCTCAAAGAATGAAAAAAAATTGTGAGAAAACACTTAAAAATTCGACTATGCCAGGAAGTTTTTTTTCAAGAAAACACTTTAATTACCATGTTTTTATTAACTCAATATACCACATTTTCAAATTTAAAATAATCCAAATTTAAAAATATTATTTATTGCCTTTCTCTCAAAGAATGAAAAAAAAAATTGTGAGAAAATACTTAAAATTTCGACTATGCCAGGAAGTTTTTTTTCAAGAAAACACTTTAATTACCATGTTTTTATTAACTCGTTTTCTTGTTTGTGTGTTTGTCTAGTACAAATTTTGCAATCGATTTTTAACTAACTTCCAGACTAGCTAACCCCCCTCCCCCGGCATTTGAAACTTTTAGAATAGTTCAGAACACGATAACAATGCATTCTTTTAATACTTTTATCCATCTTTAAGCAGATTTGAATTCATTTTCGGTTAGTTTTGTTGCTTGAAAATTTGTTATAATTGCTCTCTTTATTACTCATTTGATCATTTTCTTTCAAGTTGATGGGATAATTCATCAAAAAAATTAAGAGTTGTCAAGTTTATATGATTCAACAGAAAATTTAAAAACGTGATATATAAAAGTTCTTTTTAATCTTGTAATTATTTTCCGGCTAAAATCTTCCAACTGGCCTCTTTGTTTGGAGAATGTCGCACATTGCCATCCACTTACGGCACTCGACGTTTCGTACTGAATTTTCCGTTCTGCGATGTTCTAATCAAGCATCATCAAAAGGGTATTTAAAAATTATTTTCGTACCACCTCACATTCCATCACTATTCAACCATGCTACAAATATGTTAAAAATTCTCTAAACGTTGCTGAAAATGCATTAAAAAGTTTGGGCTCGGCCGGGATTTGAACCCGGGACCTCTCGCACCCTAAGCGAAAATCATACCCCTAGACCACCGAGCCACAGCAGAATGGTGGTTAACAGGTTTCTTGGGAGTAATACATGTGACCTTTCGATGCTTGCGTTAAAGCTGCTGGTAGTAGCTGCATTACTAGATTTGCTCAGTGTTGAGGCTGATGTGTACTATACTAACCCTATTGGATTCGATCACCTCAATGTTAAGCCATGGAGAAAATGTGTCTACTATTTACAGCTACATAAATGCCGATAATCCAATAAAAATGGTATTTGCAGATAGCTTGAACTTTTCTGCACCTTGCAACAAGATTCATTTTATAAATTTCGTCCACCAAAGGAATTGAGGAGCGTTTAAATCACACTATACCACCTTTTTCTACCCGAACAACTTAAATTTGGAAATATTATTTGCATTTTTATTTAAACGAAAAATGCCTCAATGTGTAAAATTTCTTTCTCTATTAGGGAGTACAATTAAAAGAGAATAATCTTTCAATCCAAGTCAGTAATCCTTGGACATATTTTCTCCAGGCCCTGATTTTCCATTAGGCCCGGTAGGCCAGGGCCTAGAGGCCCCCGAATGTTGGGGGCCCCTCAAATTTTTATTTTAAAAGAAAAGAAAGAAAAAATTCCAAATTCAAATATTTTTTTTATTTATTTGCCTTTTTTAATAGTTTTTTTTTTATATATCATTTCAAATTTGATTGATTGGTTTATCAAATTTATAGTTATATGTATAGTTCATCATATGTATGTTATCTATATATATAAAACAGTTCCGTAACTGACTCATTCATTCACTGACTGACTGACTGACTGACTGACATACAACGCACAGACCAAACCGCTGGACCTAAAGGGCTGAAATTTTGCATGGCGATTCTTCTAATAGTGTAGGGGTGCACTAAGAAAGATTTTTCAAAAATTCTTCTTAGATTTTTTTAAATTAAATTTTTAAGCTGTTTTTTAAACTTTTTTTACGTTTGCATTTAAAATAATACATTGAGGGTTATAAAATTTATATCACGAGAAAGATCATAAAAATTCCTTCAAAATGAAATTTTTTTCTAATTTTTACCTCCATTTCCTGATTTTTGGTGAATTTTTAAAGATTAATTTTTAGAATTTAATTTATTAAATACTGATCACGTGATTTCTTTTTCTGGTACTTTCAATAAATTTATCGTCACGTGCGTAACAACTAAATAGACAAAAAAAAATATTTTTTTCTCTTTCTAATGCAGCAGACGATTGGATATTATAAAAAAAAAATGCATATCCCTTACGATTTTTTTATAAATATATATATATATATATATATATATATAGATAGATATATATTTTACATCAATTGTATACATTGATCATCGCATTTATTATAAATATATATATTTATTTTTTGGCATAAATTGCATACGTTGACCGTTGTATTTAATTTGAATGTACTCCGTAGCGAAGCGCGGGTTTTCAGATAGTATATATATATATATATATACACATACAGTGGAATCTCGATCTGTCGTTTTCGAAGGGACCGACGGAACTAAACGATGGATGCGGGAAAACGATAGATACGGGAACATACAAATAAGTATTAACATACCTTAAAGTTTGATATCCCTAAAATATATTTACTCACATACATAAATGCATATATACCCGTAGTGTAATTGAAGATAAAATTACAAAGTTGTACTGAAATCCAAGATAATAATAATAAAAAAAAGAAATACACGTAGATACACAGGAATTTTGATTCAAATAAAAGTACTTAATTGTCGTTCGTTTTTAGGCGGTTTTCTCTCCACAAGTAAACAATATTTTTTTTGTGTTGCAAATTACATTCTTTTCGATATCGGTTATTGTGTGAGAGTATAATGAAGCGACAGCCGTGAATCGTTTGTAACTAGAACCATTCCATTGCACTGGATAGGGTCCGACATAAGACCACCAGGAAGTTCTGCTTCCGGGTGAAATACTCATGGGCCAGTGTAGAACTACAGTAATCAGAAACTTCTCACACACTAGACCAAACACCAGGTCGCCTCCATCCCAAGGCCAACAAAAAAGCTGACTATGACCCATTGCTGATAAGAACACAAATGTGGAATAGTCGGTGAATTTGGAATGAGTTGCCGAAAATAGGGTACTCCAGGGGATAAAGAATTAAGGAACACCAATGACGAACAAATAATGGGAGTGGTACAATAAAGCGAAACCAGGCTAAACAAGAGAGCACAAAAATACGAGACCGTGCATCTCAAATGTTCTGCTCATTGTTTAATTAGAGCGTCATTCTAGCTCAATCCACACATTTATATTTCAGGTTCAGTTATTATGAAAAAACGATCGATCCGATAAATTAATGTAAAGCTGCGATATTCTGAACGAATATTGCGGGAAAACGATGGATCGAGGAACGATCCATGCAGTCTTTTTTGCTTGATTTCTATGGAATTTATTCGGGACTGGGTGAAATAAACTATGCATACGGGAAAACGATCGTTCGGGGAACGAATGATCGAGATTCCACTGTATACTGAGTATCCACTACCTCAATGGTTGCAAGTTATATGACGTCAATCATCTTGCGGTTACAAGTTCTTAACTTCCACTCTGACTAGCGCCAGGCTTGGTGTTCTTTGGTTAAGCACTTTTATTCAAACTTAATTCATTTATTATTCAATTCTTCTGTTAATAATGGATTGTACGGTGTCTGAGTGTGTTTATTTAATAGATCATACTCATCAGAAACAATCCATTGGTTTTTAGACAGTATTGACACCGCTGACGAAGAAATGCTGTCAAAAACCTTATTCATACTTTTCTTTACATGTTGGATGTTCCTGGCTTCAAGTAGCTTTAGAGCTATTACTGGTTTTCTCTTTCATCTTATTCTTATATATATATATATATATATATATATATATATATATATATATATATATATATATATATATATATATATATATATATATATATATATATATATATTATATATATATATATATATTATATATTATATATGTATATATATATATATATATATATATATATATATATATATATATATATATATATATGTATATATGTCTATATATATATATATGTAAATATATATATATCTATATATGTATATATATATATGTATATATATATATGTATATATATATATATATATATATATATATATATATATATATATCTATATATATATATATATATATATATCTATATATATATATATATATATATATATATACACAGTGGAATCTCGATGTACCGTTTTTCAAGGGACCGATTGAAATGAACGATAAATGCGGGAAAACGATAGGTGCGGAAATATAACAAAGCAGTATGATCGTTGGGACTGAATAAAATGAACGACACATACGGAAAAACGATGGATCCGAAAACGATCGATCGAGATTCCACTGTATATATATATATATATCTATATCCTAAGTATAACTTAATTCAACAACATTAAAGCTTAATAATAAAAATTAGTATATATATATATAAATATTTTAATATATATATATATATATATATATATTTATTTATTTATTTTAATATATATATATGAAAACAGAAAGGAACCCATTGTAAATTACATAGAGATGCATGATACATTCCAATTCACTTTGCAATGAATTTTATACATACGAGTACGCTTTTAAAAATAACTGATCTGGAAAAATTGCGTTATTACGTTGTTGACATAAAGTACATATGTACAATATTTCATTCATACATAGTACAGCATAAAATGAGCACTTGCTTTAAAGATGAGTGCTGAATATGCAAAGACATTAATTGACGTCTCCGGTTTTTTAATGTGATAAAATCACTTGAACGAGCTGTTTTGAAAAAATTCGAGTCATTTCAACCCTTTCTCTAATTTATATGATGTTTTCCGCAACTAGAGATAAGAGTTTATTTCCGGACGAAGTTTAAAATAGCGTTTTATAACTTCGTCCTTCCATCAATGTCGACAATCGCTTATCAAATCAATTGGATTTAACGCAAGCCGGAAGCGAAAATTCAATATAACCGGAAGATAAAGGGTTATGCTTTTAATACTGTTGTAGAAGGGGAACACTGATGTTTTGGCAAACTAAAGGCGCATTCATACTTTTAAGGTGTATTGTTGGGTTCGGGACATCTATCTATACAGTCGAACCTCGTTATAACGAACTTCAAGGGATCACAGGTTTTGTTCGCTATATCCGGTGGTTCGCTATATCCGAAACATTAAGAAAAATGTTAAAGTTCACAAATTGTATATCTCATTAGTTGCTATGTATATTCAATAATGATGCATTGAAAGAATGATAAAATCTATTTTAAATGATTATTAATGAATTAAATTGACTAAAATCGATTACATTAAACTGACACAATACTAATTAAACTAACAAAAAAATGAAGACAAATGGAAATAAATTCATTTTATCTTTAATTGTTGCTCACTGTTTAATACAGAAATAATCGGTAATCTTCTGCCGACGTGATGCCGATTTCAAAAACATTTTATGAATTTCTTTGTCCAATACATCAAATGACTCCAACACTCCACTGTTTGCGTATAGACAAAAACTTATTAATCACACGCGTCACTGCCATAGCATCTGAGATGGTGGGGATTTCGTCATTTATGTGCTCCTCTTCATCAGCATCAATGCAAAACCTTCGATTTCAGAATGAATCATTTTAATTTCTTCCACAATATCTTCATCAGTCGGATATTCACATGTAATGACTTCATCATCACGTTTCGAACAATTGCACGCCTCCATCAGAGAATGATGAAATTTTGTGCTTTTCTATCCACATCGCGATAGGTAAATCTTGATCATTTTCTTCTTCAACATTCTTAAAAAGTTTAAAAAAAAAAAAAATCTGTTGTCGACTGAAAAAATGTTCGTTATAGCCGATTCTTAAGATTAAGAAGGTTCGCTATCTTCTATACTAATAAAGGGGCAAGTGGAAGTCTAGAGATCACGTGACCGTAACTCATCCGGGTGGGCCAACCTCGAAAAAAAATGGCCGACAAATATACAGGAAACGGTGTAATTTTTTTTCTCATAAAAGTACATAAATGTTACATATTTGGAAAGAGCTTCGAAAACTGATAATTTTTTCTGCGTACACTTATGCTGTTAATTCAATAGTTTTAAGAGATATTTTCATTCTAAAATCACTCACTGCTGAGAAACCAAATCATCTGGTACAGTGGTGCTGCCATCTGTCGGCAGCGACGGGAATGAAAATTGAAAGGAATTTATTCATTTGAATTTAATACATTTGTAGGCTTTTTTTTCTTTTGTGGGGCCCGAAGTACACAAATATGTTACACGGATGGCTTGAGCGTAGCTAGGCGAAGCCCGGCCAGTAAAAGAATAAATTAGCATTAAATACAATAGAAAAACTGTGGGACCAAAATTTTCGTTCGTTATATAGCGGGTTCGCTATAACGGGGTTGGAATGTATCATGCACTTCAGCTAATGAAGTGCATGATATTAAGTTCTAGGATATAAATATTAAATTTTTTTATTCTGGTTGTGTAACATCAATCAGAAAAACATTACTAATTTTTACACAGTATTACTCTGTTAAAGATCTTCGGAGCTGTTGGAAATTCTCTCTTCAATAAGACTAAAAAAGTCTATTTTTTAAATTACGAACCTGATTTTTCTAATCTCTTAGCATTGCGTACTTTTCTAGAGTTCCAAATCCAAGAAGTAAAAATTTTCTGGAATCCTCAAGTCGTACGTCTTTCAGTCTTGAGAAATCAAGGAAACTCTCACCAAAAGCTAACCAGGGGCGGCTCCAGTCCAGAGATTTTTTTTTTTTTTGGGGGGGGGCAGCGTCAGCTGTTAGGGATCAAAGGTTTGGTTCGCTATATCCGGTGGTTCGCTATATCAGAACCGTTAAGAAAAATGTTCACAAAATGTATAACTCATTAGTTGCTATGTGTATTCAATAATGATGTATTAAAAAACGATAAAATCTATTAAAATGACCATTAATGAATTAAATTGACTAAAATCGATAACATTAAACTGATACAATACTAATTAAACTAATTAAAAATGAAAGACAAATGGATATAAATTCATTTTACCTTTAATTCTTGCTCACTGTTTTGTTACAGAAATAATCGGTTATCTTCTGCTGACGTGATACCGATTTCAAAAACATCATATGAATTTCTTTGTCCAGTATGTCAAATGACTGCAACACTCTTTCTTCCACTGTTTGTGTGGAAAAAAACTTATTAATTACACGCATTGCTGCTGTAGCATCTAAGATGGTGGGAATTTCATCATTTATGTGCTCCTCTTCATCAGCATCAGATGCAGAATCTTCGATTTCAGAATGATTCATTTTAATTTCTTCCACAATATCTTCATCAGTCGGATTTTCACATGTAATGACTTCATCATCAAATGTTTCGAACAACTGCATGTCACAATACGAGAATGAGGAAATATTGTGTTTTTCTATCCACATCGCGATAGGTAAATCTTCATCATCTTCTTCTTCAACATTCTTTGCTAGGCCAGCATGTCGAAAACATTTTCTAATTGTAGAATCTGTAACAAGCTTCCAAGGTTTTTCGAGTATTATAAGTGCATCAAGAAGAGAAACGTCACATTTTACATTTTTATCATATCCTTCTAAAATTCGTAAATTGAGCTGCTTCCTGTAATGACATTTAAGGCTTCTGATGACACCCTGGTCCATAGGCTGCACTACAGAAGTTGCATTCGGGGGAAAGAGTACAATTCTAATCGATTGTAACTGTTTATCGTTTTTTTTGTGCACTACAATTGTCAAGCAGAAGTAGAATTTTCCGTTTCTTAGCTGAAAGTTCACGATCCCACTTTCGAAGTTCTTTTTTAAACAGTTCCTTAGTCATCCACGCCTTACGGTTGGCTTCATAAGAAACAGGAAGCCGTTTGATATTTTTGAAGCATCTGGGGTGTTTAGATTTTCCAATTACTAGAAGCTTACGACGTTCAGTTCCACTCATATTGGCACACACAAGAAATGTGATTCTGTCTTTCGACAATTTTCCGCCATTACATTTCTCTCCATTAAATTTTAATGTCTGGTTTGGTGTCATCTTGTAAAACAGTGCAGCTTCATCAGCATTAAATATGTAATTCTCGTCATATTCACTAGAGATAACATTCCAAATATTTTCTTTCCACGTATCGATGTCGGATGTTGAAACATCTCCCGATTCTCCGACAATTTTTCCGGAAGATATGTTGTTCCGCTTCTTGAATCTGTCTAACCATCCATTAGAACACGAAAATGGAATTCCAAATTTACTGGCAAATTCATCAGCTTTTGACTGAAGCATTTGCCCAGAAATTGGTACATTTTGGCTTCTTTGAATGCTGAACCATTTTAATAAAGCTTCTTCTACTTCTTGATGGTCAGCTTTTCTTAATTTTTTTTGGGAGTTCAAATTTTTCTCGAAAGCAGAAAGTATGCTTTCTCTGTTTTTCTATATTGTTCCAACTGTAGATTTCGATAAATCTTTTTTTCGGCAAATGTCAACTTGGCTACCTCCATTTTGTATTTCTCTTATGATATTTACTTTTTCTTCGATGCAGAATGCTTTACGCTTGCTCGGCATGATGTACCTAATGATTTCTTAAAAGCGAATTTTTAACTTGTGATAAACACTCAAATAGGTGAATTAGATGAAATGACTTCCCTTTCACCTGCGTGTAGAAATGAATCTTCCGGCTCGAATCTGAGCTGACCTTTCCCCCTTGTTCTCGGGTGCGCATATGCTATACTGTTCATGCTTTTACTTGTTCTCCTCGACCGTTTGGTGAACCTTTCCCCTCCCCTCCCCTCCCTCCTCTTACTGTGGTTTCGGTTACCGAATTACTGGCGGGATTACAACTGCAGAGTGGCTATCGTAAAAGAGAAAGAATGCAGATGTTTCTACCCTTGAATAAACAGACGTATCGCTGATTTACTCCGAGTTTCACTAACTGACATACATTTCCATATGAAATCAGAGTCGAAGTCATGTTTTCACAACTGCGGAAAAATAAAAAATAAAAAATAAAAAATCAGTCGACTGAAAAAAAAGGTTCGTTATAGCCGATTCTTAACATTTCGGAGGTTCGCTATAAAAGGGTAAATTAGCATTAAATAGAATAGGAAAACGCCGGGACCAAAAACTTCGTTCGTTATATCCGGGAGTTCGTTATATCCCAGGTTCGCTATAAAGGGGTTCGACTGTATATATATATATATATATATATATATATATATATATATATATATATATATATATATATATATAATTCACAGGGCTTTTTTTTTGGGGGGGGGGGCAATTGCCCCTACTGCCCCGCCCTTGATACTAACAGCCATTTTGTTTTGCTTTCGTAAAATTATTACTCTATCTCAAATATATTCAACTTTTCAGAAGATCTCAAATGAAATTAGATTCAAATTTCAGCTCTAAAATTCTATCTTCAAGGAAATTTCTCGTTTCATCATCAAGACTAAAATTGTGTCTAAAATTCTGTGAACGGGTAAATTTGATTGGGGTTTTTGTTTTGATTCCGAAGATTCTAATCCTTTGTGTATATGTCATTCTACTCATTTATTTCTCCACAGGAACTTCTCGTATCTCCATTTACACTAAAATTACATCGTAAAATTCCCTGAATGGGTAAATTTGGCTGGCCTTTCGCTTGTGATTATGAAGGTTCTAATCCTCTCTGCAAATGTCATTCCATTTGTTTTTTTATCTTCAAAGGGATTTCTGGTATCTCGTTAAACACTAAAAATACGTCTTAAAATTCTGTGATCGAGTAAATATGCCAGGGCTTTTAATTGTAATTCTGAAGGTCATAATCCTTTGTATAATGTCCTTCTATTCGTTTTAATTTATTTTTTAAATTTTATTTCCTTAATAGCATTAAATGTTACATACAGTCATAGTATTTCATCCTTAAACCAGACTTTAGTTCAAAATCAGATATAAGAACTTTCAACTTCTTCATAATCACGACGCTCACTGTAAACGCATTGGCATTTCTAATGGCTTCTAATCAAAGGGTGTGAAGCATTTCCTATCATGAGATGATTTTAATGACTATAAATATTGTCCCCGCGCGTTGATTTTGATATGAAATTGATTAAATCGTCTGTTATAAAGTTGCATTTTTCGTAACAACCTATTCTAAATTTCTGACTAAACAATCGATAAATCCATGAGTATTGTTGCGTTAACGGTCGATGATTTTTGCGAATGACGACTTCAGGTATCAGTGACGCGAGTTTATTGTTTTTTATATAGTCTAAAAACAGGTGAAAAATATCACAAACAGTTACTTAACCCTTCAGCGGGCGCTCCCGTGTATAAAGTGCAACATTTTCGCCATTTTGAATGGTTTGTTTTTACATGTAAGGTTTGAATGTTCTAAGCAGTTTCTATTTATAGCTACACACTTTCTAATGCAGGTCTGATTTTCTGACCTATGCATTCCTTTCCATTAATTTGTTAGTCTTGATTTAACCGTGGTAAACCAGCGATTATCCTGGATTACAATACGACAAAAGCAGGAGTTGATGTAGTCGATCCAATGTGCAGCTATTGCAAAGTATCCCGCATATCACGAAGATCGACAATCTCATTGTTTTTTTAGGTTTTTGGACATAATAGGAATCCATTGGCAAGTTGTCCTTAGATCCAACAAACCAGACAATTTTGAAATAAGGCGATTCTATCTGCATTCTTTGGCGTTTAATTATAAATATATCTCAGTATTATCAACATTTTATATCTTGTCATAAAACTCAGAATCATTATTTCCAATTTCAAAAGAAAAAGTTTATTACAAAAGGAATAATCAAGGTTGAAAGAGACGTTGCTCTTTGTACCATGTGCGCCTGCTGGTGTTCCAAACATTGGCGCATCCGCTGAAGGGTTAGGACTACAGCAAAGTTCAACAAAAGACCTGCAGATTTTACACAATACAGACTGGCACACTGACAGGCCTACAACTCACACACGTCTTTAACAGATAAATGATTAAATATGAACTATTGGAGCCGAGTTGGTCATCCTTAGATACCCTTGGAGAAACTCTAGGTTGTTCTAGAAATGGAAACTTCCTAAGCTCGATAACCACGCGATCTAAATGAATACTGATTGGTTCTCAGGCGAAATCTGTTGCAAATATCCAAGATTATATATATATCTAAAATCCTGTGAACGGGTAAATCTGATTTTGATTTTAGTTTTGATTCTGAAGGTTCTTATCCTTTGTGTAAATTTCATTCTACTTATTTATATCTCCAGAGGAACTTCTCCTATTTCCATTTACGCTAAAATTACATCGTAAAATTCCGTGAATGGGGAAATTTACACAAATCAGATAGTTACCCATTTTCGAAAATATCGCAATCATCGTAATTATCGTAAATATCACCAAAGGCTTGCATATTAAAATGGAAAGTTCAATAACAGTCAATAAACGGTTTTAAACACAAAACAAACATAAATTAAGGAGAAACAAAGAATATATCCAGCAATTTGAAACAGTATAATCTAAACTATTATTGTAATATCAGTCGCATATGAGTTTTTAAATATCTCTCAGTTCCATCTTAGCAACGGGTTCCGTTGAATATTATATTCTTTCTTTGATTCAACAACGATGGAATGATCCGTTATACATAACATATCTTAAAATTCATATAATTAAAGGCATGTGGAGACTAATAGAACATTTTAATATAAATACGCATGTTCCAATTCAAATAAGTGGACTCTGAGGCAAATGGAGCACAACACCATGGCTGATATTTGAACAATTTTGAGACAGCAGAACAGTCATTAAGTATATATAGTGTGACATTGTCTCAATTACTACACGAAATTAGTATTTATATAAGTATGTGATGCTCTGTTCCTACTCCTCCAACATGTTGTCTATTTGCGAACTCTTGATCTGAGCAGTCTCATAAACTCTAGGATAAGAGGACATATAGTTCTTGTAATGTGCGGTTTTGACGTTATAGAACGCGTAAACCCCAGAGTGGTTCGAGGGCTCTTCAAATTTTTGACATTATAGTGACGGCTGGAATCCCATGAACTTCGAACACTTACCAGCACTTCAAACGCCAGAGAAATCCCTTTGAATTCGCCGACAGTATAAAGACAGACGGAAAGAGTCCACGAGCAGAGAGCTGATTTTTTAGGGCATAGAGATGGATGCTTTCCTGGTCGGAGGCCTTGTTAGGCCAGAGCTGTCTTGAACCTGAAGACAACTGGATGATATAACTATATATTCTAACTCGCTGTACATACTTACTTTAAATGTATTTAGTTGTAGTATGTTTACGTATCGTAGTAAAATAGTTGAAGCGATAGGCTTGCCATATTATTGACTACGGTACAATAGCTACGAGTGAATACATCATAAAATAAATGCCCTTAAAATATATATTTCCCATGAGGATTTTTTAAGGACCATTTCTTCAAGTGTATTAATATATAATATCCTTTACTCTCACTTCGAAAAAATCTTTGTTTTTACAGTCTGTCTATAGCAATCAGTCCGTAAGTCAAGAGGCTTCCGAAAATGACGAAAATAAAACTTTTCTTCAAATCAGCAAAGCCCCCGACTGACAGTGCGATGGGTCTTTTCTTCATAACTAACACCATCCAATTGTCTACTGACACATATTTCACACGGCGATTTTTAAGGACTTTTTCTTCGTGTATATCGCTCATAATCTTTGCGATTTCCTCCATTTCCTCGGGTATCCTGGATGCTATGAACACGGTCACAGTTAAGTGAAATATATTCATGCCGATGAACGTTGCTACGTCTACCTGAACCAGAGGATGATGAGGTTCATCATTTACTTTCAAGAAAATTTGAGATCCAAAAAAAATAATCAACGCCTGTCTCGCAATTGAGAGAAACAGGAATGAAGAGAACGCCTCCTTCACGAGGTCCGTATCGTGCCATATATTTAAGCACTTTTCCAACAGGTTGGTCACAGAATCGACCTTGGTATCATCGCTTAAGAAATCGCCCTTCCTACTTCTCATTTCGTCTTTGACCGATGATATAATCCTCACCCATTGATAGCATAAGGCACAGAAAATACAGTTCAGGAATGCAGGCACGATTTCAGCGACGGCCATGTACAGATATGCGGTCACAATGATGGATGCAGTCTTCAGTCGCTGATCTTCAAAGCAGTCCATGGAGAAGAAACTTAAGTAATCATTGGCGAATTTTATGTAAGCATATGGAACCACTGCGATGCGTATAACAATCAGTGAAATCATGCCATATATCAGCAACCATTCCAATCCCGATTTTCTTCCGATAGGGAACGAGTCAATAACCTTTCGTAGCAGTTTAATCTTGCCGTTTTTTCGCAACAAGCAAAAATACTTACAGACTGCTAACGTCGTATAAAGTGCGCTGGTAGCGAAGGCTACAATGTTCCACCTACCATGGATTACATTTTTCACGAGGATCGAAAAGTAGCAAAAAAAGGAAACAGAGAGGAAAATGAACGAAATCAACTGAGTTTTACCGGATAAAATAGTATCATTTCTCACACTGTGACTGGACTTTATTCCGAGGATTTTCAATAAATTCCAAAAGGCGCCGAGTTTATCGTTTCCTTTCGACGCGCACATGACTTTTACCGAGTCGTAATTTCTGCAAGATTTAAACAGCATTGTCTTACCTTTTGAAGTATCAATACTTATTAAACTGTCATTGACCTGAGTAAGACAAAAACATTATTATTGAAACTCTCAGTAGATGACGTGGGGTTTGAAACTACAAATATATTCAAACATCAGAGTGACACAGTTTGAAGCCTGAAACTCCTTTACGTAGTCGTTGGCGAAATGAATACACATATGTTGTACATTTTGCAAAATTTCTCAGGTTAATTTCACTGTAGAAATAAACAAACATATAAAATTCCACGCGAGTAATTTAAGGATATCACTGGACGCACACTTATTGTCTAGTCCTTAATTTGAACTTTTTTATACTACTTTAAAAGATATAAAAATGCACAAAATAGATATGTTAGACGATTTACTTTAGAATAGTTTTTACAATGCATCGTGCTATGAAAATCGTAAAAAAATTTTGTAGTATCTTATTGTGGTAGGAATAATATCAAAGTAGGTATAAACAGATATCGTTCAGAGACTTTGATTACGTGACCAATTAAATGCAATACGCACTGCTCCTTCACCATGAATAATATCTTTCAGAAAAAAGCAGTATTACGAAAAATTGAAAGTGGACATGCAGAGATATCGTTCTGAGGATTTGATCACATGACGTTATTTCTACAACAAACCCAAAACATCTTACTACTCACAACGTGAACACCTTTTATAAGTAGTACTGAATTATATGCATATTGATTTCTTTATAATAGACACAAAGCTTCAATAACAAGTATTGAGATCGTACCAAGCAAGAAAATGAATTCCTTTTAAGTGAATATTTGTCGAAGATGTGAAATTACACAAAATCTTATTAAGATAATGAGTTTTTTCCGTAACCTTTTCTTAGATCAATTTAAGCCTTTTAGTGAAATTACCGTCGCATAGCGAAATTATCGTTTCGCTTCATTTTTAAAAATAGGGTTTGATACTTGTGCTTACCACCAATTTTAAGAGGTCTTGGACAAACAATTTTTTATTCTGCTTACGAGCATTTTTTAACATTTTCCCCTACATTTTTCTTTGCATAAATGACAAAATTCGCAATAAAAAAGTAATGCTCGAAAAAAATTTTCTGTTTGCGACAGCAGGTTCAGAGGGACCTTAAATTTTTTCCCCATGTATAAAAAAGAAAGAAAAAGTTTCCAAAAGTAACCGAAAGAGGGAATTCACACGTCATACTAAGACGTTTTATGCAAATCAGGCAAACACAAACATAACATCAAACAAATCACAATAACGTGAGACTGTGTATTTATTTAAAAGTAACAAATGTTCAACATAACCACCAGCAGAAGGTAATAGGCAAGTGAGGCGCGTCACTACCAAGCACACCATGTATCATTTTTGATACATAAAATTGAAATCATACTTGAATTTTTTATAAAAGATTAAAGAAGTATTTTTTTAATAATTATAAAAGCTACGTACCTCTAAAATATATTTATAAAACTTTCAAAGATGTAAACTGACTTTAAAATACTGAAAATATAGCAAATACTAAGGCAGGTCTGGTATGAATTGAAATGCTATCTTTTACCGAGATCGCAGTTGTATTCCTGCTGCCATCTATCCTACGAAAATGTAACTAACAGTGATTAAAAGCTTTGCTATGGTGTTTCAAAATTAATACAAGGTGCACAAGTGGATAAAAAATATTGCTTTTTAATATAAAGGGGAAAAACAACTTATGTATCAAATTTGATACAGTGTGCAGTGAAGGGTTTTAAAATTGCCGGTACCGATTGTGCGCGGATTTGAACCGGGTACCTCTGCAGTCCGATGCTCCGCAGGACTGACTTTAAATGCAGAGGCCGATGCGATAACCATTCAGCCACAGAGTACTTGAGAGAACGCTCTTATGAAGGGGACATAACGCTTTTTCGTTTCGTGACGATTCCTGCCAGTTCACTCTACTGTAAGCCGCGTAAAAGATCTTCGTTCCAAAAATTAATCAAGAGATACTTACATACCATTCCATCATTCATCAAGAAGCGCTTTGTGCGCAGACATTTCAAGAAGAAATTTGCAAGTAATAGAACTGGTGATTAAGATTATCAACTCCATTATAGCTGAAGCTCTTAATCCTCGCCAATTTAAAGAATTTTTAGTTGAAATGGAGAGTGAGTACGCAGATCATCTGCTGTATAACAAGGTACGTTGGTTATCAAGAGGACACGTTTTGAAACGTTTCGCTTCCTTAAAAACAGAAATTCAAGCATTTGTCCTTGAGAAAGGTGTTCACTATCCAGAACTAATGAACGATCAGTGGATCTAAAAATTTTCTTTCATGGTAGACGTTACGTCTCATCTAAATCAGCTTAATGGTAAACTACAGGGGAATGGAAACACAATTGTTTCGATGTTAGAAGAAGTTATTTCATTCGAAAACAAATTATCTCTTTTTGCTCAAGATTTTGAAAGAGAAACTTTGATTCACTTTCCGAGTCTGTTGAAACATCGCCAAGAATATAATTCTGATATTGATATTTGCTATTTCAAAACAACACTTTTAAATACGAGGGAAGGTCTTCTCAACAGGTTTCAGGAAGTCAGAAGCAGCAAAGCGACGTTAGCCTTTGTTAAAAAACCTCTTAATACTAACAGAATTAAATGTAACAGAATTAAATTTTTCTCCCTTTAATATTAACATTGGCAACTTTGAAATGCAGTTTCTGGATTTAAAAAACAAAACAAAGAATTGTGGAGCTCGAAATTTGAACGTCTTTGTGCTGATATTAGAAATAGTGGAGAAAAATAAATGTGAACTTAGTTCACAGCACAAGTGGTCTGCTTTGAAAGACCTGGAGAAGGAAGACATGTTGATTTTCAACACCTGGAATAGTATTCCTGATTCATATAACCAGCTGAAAAAACTAGCGTTTGCTGTTCTTTCCTTATTTGGGTCTACATATTCATGCGAACAATAATTTTCAAGCATGAACCTTATCAAGAGTAAATTGAGAAGTCGTCTTGTTGATGAGAACCTGGAATAGTGCCTAAAATTAAAAACAACAACATACAAACCGACTTACCCAAACTTTCCAGAGAGATGAAAGGCCATTGTTCACATTGGTGTTTGTCAGTCATTGTCATGATTTAACGTTATGGATACCTTGCAATTTAATTTTATCAATAAATAATATCGTTATTAAGTATGATATCAAGTTTTATTCAACGCACCTATGGTTTAACTAAGACTTGAAACTCTAAGTAAAGTTTATTAAGTTAATTTTAGGGAGCGTTGTGGAGTAAAAGAAGATGTAGTGTCGAGGATTGAGAAAGGTATATTGAGATGGTTTGAACATACAGAGAGGATGAACGAAAGGAGATAGACCAAATAAGTATACAAGACGAGTGAGGAGGGAAGAGTTTGAAAGGGTCGACCTCAGCGAAAGTATCTCAATCAGATTGAGGACGTTTTTAGCAGACGCCAGCTTAGGAGTATCCTAATTAATTTAATAATGTATCTGCTTATATAGTTTAAATTTTAAAAATTTGGCTCTCAAAAGAAATTTCAATCGTTGTACTATTGATATTTGGTTCTGTTGACTAGGGAGTTTGCCGACCATTGTCGTAACTGGTAATTCACAATAGTTGACCTTGAGCTTCGTATAGCATACCCGCACTTCCTATCCTAATCATTCACTAAACTTGCCCTGCTTCAAATTTGGCAAGCTTAAGTTGTTCTTGGATTATTTCCTTTCTTTTCATCTAAAAAATAAAAAATATACTAGATGTGATAATAACGGCCTACCATTATATATCTAATGCGTATTTAAAACTATCTTTGTTTCCTCTCAATAAAGTAAGTCCCTTTCTTCTAATTGTGACCTAGGAATTAACCAACTAACCATCCATATTATCCCTTAGTGCACGCGCGTTAAAGATATTTTTAAAACATGAATCAACACCACCTGATGTTTTCGCCATGTTGCGCCTTTCGGAACATCATGAGACCCTTATGTAATCATGTCAGATGCCCAATTTTAGCCAATTAAAAGATTTCACCGCTGTCAGCGCCCCTACACTTTATAACCTTGTGCAAAAGTTTTCGGCGTGCTCTTTACTGTCTGTCTATGTCTTGGTCTTGTCCTGGTGTCGGCGTAGCTTTGCTTTCTGTTATCTCCGCACGTCTCCGCTGTCTGTCTATGTTCGTCCAAACAATGTTTTGTCCAGCGATACTAAAGCCTAGGAAGGACCAAGCTAGTTTATTTGTATCTGTGCTTTGCTTAATGTCTTCTGAATTGTCGAGTTTTTTGAATAAATCAATTTAATGGATACCGTTATTGCGTCGCATCTCTGTTCTGTGCGTCCATTCAATGCCTCTCGTCGAGAGTTCCCCAGCGGTCCACGACTACCAAAGTTCTTGAATCCCTGTGATGTGCCGTTCTTGCAGTGAGAATCATCTCCTCGATTACGTGATGTACAGCGCATCACTTACCCACACACGCACACGCACACGCACACACAGATATATATATATATATATATATATATATATATATATATATATATATATATACGGAGGTGAGATATGCAAATGATTAGAATTTCAGCGCAGACGCACATCACGCGCGCCCGTGGCGCCACTTCAAAGCGCTATTTAAGGCTTGGAGATTTCGACGATTTCAAGTTCGGCAATTGTGATTTTCTTGTGGTTTTTTCAAAAAAACGATCAATTATGCCTCGTCGAAAACAGCGATCATCTTTTGATCAAGTATCCGAGTTCGACAGAGGAAGAATAGTGGCCTACCAAGATTGTGGATTATCTTTCATTGAAATCGGTAGTCGTGTTGGACGAAACCAAACAACTGTAATGCGGATATGTGATCGTTGGATGCAGGAGGGTACGACGGACCGGCGTGTTCGATCGCATCCACCTCAGCGCACCACTTCACGTGATGACAGGCAAATCGTGCGCATGGCAGTGACGGATCGCTCAGTCACATCACGAACCATAGCACAGCACATGCAGTCTGTAACGCATCATCCAGTGTCTGCGAGTACCATTCGACGCCGTTTACAGCAGAGTGGTCTGTACGCAAGACGTCCATTGCGTTGTCTACCCTTGACGCAGAACCACAGACGTCTCCGCCGCCAATGGTGCGATGACAGAAGGATGTGGACGGCAGAATGGAATGAAATTGTCTTTACTGACGAGTCACGCTTCTGTCTGCAACACCACGATGGTCGCATTCGAGTCTGGAGACACCGTGAAGAGAGGATGCTGAACAGCTGCGTTATGTACCGCCACACTGGTCCTGCACTGGGTATTATGGTATGGGGCGGTATTGGATATCACTCTCGCACACATCTAGTACGCATTGTCGGTACTTTAAACAGCCAGCGCTACATCTCCTAGGTGTTGGAGCCAGTTGTCCTTCCTTACCTTCAGGGCTTGCCCACATCCCTATTTCAACAGGATAATGCGCGACCACACGTGGCACGCATTGTCCAACGGTTCTTCGTCAATCGCCAGATGGAATTGCTTCCCTGACCGCCTCGCTCTCCGGATCTTTCGCCGATAGAAAACATGTGGTTCATGGTTGCTCTACGATTGATCCAGATTCCATCCCCAGCTGTCACAGCAGATCAACTTTGGCAACGTGTGGAAGCTGCTTGGTCTGCTGTACCCCAAGAACTCATCCAAAGTCTCTTTGAATCAATGCCGAGGCGTGTGGCAGCGGTGATCTCCAACAATGGCGGCTACTCTGGCTACTGATTTTGGCAGGAACCACACTTCACAGAAGTCTATAAATTTAATCATTTGATACTTGGTCAACATGTTATCTACAAAATAAATTTTGTTGTGATATCTCTTGTCTTTCTTGGTGTTGCAATTTGGGTGGCCAGCAGTGTATATAAAGATACCTACAATAAGTAGAATCATTTTGCGAACATTAGGGTGGAACGAAAAAAAACTTCTTTTTCAATATGCTATAGTTTTCAAAAGTTGCCTGTTGGGATTAGATTAAAGAATATAAAATTTTATTGCTCTACTAAAATACTTTCAAGTAATGCAAAGGGCTTCAAAATAGATATTTTTATGAAAAAGGTGAAAAAATTTGTATTCTTTTTAAAATTTCTTTTATAGTATATTAAATTAATATATATTTTTTGTAAATAAAATATTCAAAATATTTTTACAGGAAACTTACATATTCTAGGTATTTCTAATTTTTAGATGCCATTACAGAACAACTGATTTTGTTGAATTTCGCGATTTTCATCATATTAATTTTACAGTAGCATATTCTTTTTATACACGTTGGAATGAAAAAACAATTTTAATTAACAGACTTTAGTTAAAATAAACAAAGCACACTTATTTAGAAAAATATTAATGTAATGTCTTTAAAAGCAAAACGTTATTTTTAAAAAAAATAATCATGTTTTTCAAAAGTACATAGTAATCACACATGGTTTCCATTACTTTCACTGACACATTGATTTTTTTTTATTTTGGCATTATCTTTTGAGAATGTATTTTTGTTTTTATTAATGTATCTCTTTCAGAAGTGCCACGAACGGACAACGATGACTCGCTAATTTAACAATCCTTTCTACTGCTTCTGTGTGACATTGAAAATTATTGACGTCAATACGTTGACTCTCGTGATCATATTCTTTTTCTTCCTTTATAAACTGCTTTAGTTTGTCATCAGAAATATGCCTCTTCACAGGAGGTTCTGTTAATTTAACATCATTCCATTCAATCATATCAATATAATCTTTGGAATAAAAGTTTATACGTTGAATTAAAAAATTTCTGATGCCTCCTTCATTTTCAGGCTTTGCTTTTAGACTACGGCGTAATCCAAGCTCTCTTACATGACTGCGATCATCTGATATCATACAAAGCAGGGGATTTTAAGAAGCAGATTTCTGGCACTGGAAAAGAAATATAAGATAGCGTAATGGCATTTTTCAATGGCAACAACCAACACTTAAACATTACTGCAACTGGATGTGACGGAACTTCCATGAAAACTGGATTAAATAATGGTGTGATTCCTATATTGGAAAAATACTTAAGAAGACCACTGCAGTGGTTGATTTGTCTATTTCATGGAAATGAAGAGCCCCCTCGTCACCTATTTTGTTTCCTAGATGGCAAAACTGAAGGTCCAAATGAATTTGGAGGAGAAATTGGTAAACAACTAGAAAACTTCTATGAACTTCAAGTGATTGAATTTTCACCTATTGAAAATAATATTCCATTACTAGAAATAAAGGATGATTTAAGTGCGGACCAAAAATATTTGTTAGAAATGTGTAATGCAATCTCTGTTGGAAGGTGCTCTTCTGATTTGTCCATGAGAAAACCAGGAAAACTTTGTCATTCACGATGGCTTACATTAGCTAACCGAATACTTCGCTTGTATGTGGGAACAGAATGTCCCGCAAAAAATCTCCGAACACTAATTAAGTACATTTGAAAGTTTATGTACCTGTTTGGTTTAATATAAAGCTGAAACCCTCATGTATCCATGGATCGAAGCACTTGTGGAAACTTGTAAGCTATTCACGTTACATCCATCGGACGCTTAAAAATGTAATTGACCCAGTCATTCAAAGAAATGCTCACTTTGCTGCTTCTGAAAATCTCGTCCTTTGTATGATATCAGATTATCCCAGCCATGTAACAGAGTTAGGATTACGCCGAATTTTAAAACCAAGAGCTGAAAATGAAGGGGGTAAAAGGAAGTTTTTAATTCAACGCATAAACTTTGATGCCAAGCGTTATATTGATATGATTGAACGTAATGATGTTAAAGTAACAGAACGATACATATTTCTGATTACAAACTAAAGCTGTTTATAAAGGAAGCAAAATAATCTGATGACGAGAGTGAACGTATTGACTTCAATAATTTTCCATGCCACACACGGATATATATATACACTGCTGGCCACCCAAATTGCAACACCAAGAAAGACAAGAGATATCACAACAAAATTTATTTTGTAGATAACATGTTGACCAAGTATCAAATGATTAAATTTATAGACTTCTGTGAAGTGTAGTTCCTCCCAAAATCAGTAGCCAGAGTAGCCGCCATTGTTGGAGATCACCGCTACCACACGCCTCGGCATTGATTCAAAGAGACTTTGGATGAGTTCTTGTACAGCAGACCAAGCAGCTTCCACACGTTGCTAAAGTTGATCTGCTGTGGCAGCTGGGGATGGAATCTGGGTCAATCGTAGAGCAACCATGGACCACACGTTTTCCATCGGCGAAAGATCCGGAGAGCGAGGCGGCCAGGGAAGCAATTCAATCTGGCGATTGACGAAGAACCGTTGGACAATGCGTGCCACGTGCGGTCGCGCATTATCCTGTTGAAATATGGCTGTGGGCAAGCCCTGAAGGTAAGGAAGGACAACTGGCTCCAACACCTCCGAGATGTAACGCTGGCTGTTTAAAGTACCGGCAATGCGTACTAGAGGTGTGCGAGAGTGATATCCAATACCGCCCCATACCATAATACCCGGTGCAGGACCAGTGTGGCGGTGCGTAACGCAGCTGTTCAGCATCCTCTCTTCACGGTGTCTCCAGATTCGAATGCGAACATCGTGGTGTTGCAGACAGAAGCGTGACTTGTCAGTAAAGACAATTTCATTCCATTCTGCCGTCCACATCCTTCTGTCATCGCACCATTGGCGGCGGAGACGTCTGTGGTTCTGCGTCAAGGGTAGACAAAGCAATGAACGTCTTGCGGACAGACCACTCTGCTGTAAACGGCGTCGAATGGTACGCGCAGACACTGGATGAGGCGTTACAGACTGCATGTGCTGTGCTATGGTTCGTGATGTGACTGAGCGATCCGTCACTGCCATGCGCACGATTTGCCTGTCATCACGTGAAGTGGTGCGCTGAGGTGGATGCGATCGAACACGCCGGTCCGTCGTACCCTCCTGCATCCAACGATCACATATCCGCATTACAGTTGTTTGGTTTCGTCCAACACGACTACCGATTTCCCTGAAAGATAATCCACAATCTCGGTAGGCCACTATCCTTCCTCTGTCGAACTCGGATACTTGATCAAAAGATGATCGCTGTTTTCGGCGAGGTATAATTGATCGTTTTTTTTGAAAAAACCACAAGAAAAACACAATTACGGAACTTGAAATCGTCGAAATCTCCAAGCCTTAAATAGTGCTTTGAAGTGGCGCCACAGGCGCGGGTGATGTGCGTCTGCGCTGAAATTCTAATCATTTGCATATCTCACCTCCGCTAATGCATGTTGTAAATTTCATGTTATTTGCATGTTTCCTTCAGGGTGTTGCATTTACAGTGGCCAGCAGTGTATATATATATATATATATATATATATATATATACACAGGTGGTTATCAAATTAATGGAAACAATAAGAAACATCATGAAAACCTTTAATAATACGGCGCAGAATCACCTTTGACATGTAATACCAGCTGATTCACCTTGGAATCGGATTATACAAGTCATGAATAGTGGTTAAGAATATATTATACCATTCTTCAGTGAAAAATCATGAAAGTTCTTGTAGAGATGCTGTGGTGGATATCGATACCTAGCTCTATCCGCTTACACAGATCACAGTGGTTGGATGGTATATAGTCGGAAGGGATTGTATAGGGCAAGATCAGATATTTCACTTCTTTTTCATGCTCTTCAAACCAATAATTGATATATTTAGCTGTATGTATAGGGGGATTATCATCCTGGAGAACGCCATCTACTGCAAGAAACAGTGGTTGCACCATAGGATGGACTAGTGAGCTAAAATTTCGACATAGTCATTCCCATTCAGTCTCCCTTTTAGGGTTACAATAGACCTGAAGAAAACCATGAGATGCCATCCCAAACCCTGATATATCTATCTCCATGATTTACAGTTGAGATGAGACAGCCAGAATCTTACGCTTGTGTAGGTGTTCTCCCGACATACGCACGTCCCGTTGCGAGGAACAATGGGAACAATGATTCATCGGACCAAATGTAGTTTTTCGACATATTACTCGACCAGGATTTGCGCTCGTGGCAACATTGTGGACGATATTTTGTATTGGCATCTGTTACGAGTGGTTTGGGAATAGCTACTTTTCCGTAAATGCTTTGTTTGTGAAGTTCCATTCTACCTCCGATGGTTGATACCGGAACATGCAGATGCAGATTGAGCTCTTCGGTCTTTTTAGTTGCAGTTGTTTTCTTTCTTCATGTCACAATCCGTTTCAATACCTCGTCCGTCTCTTTCACTCAGCTTTCCCTTTCGTCTACTATTCTGTTTGGCAAAGGACGTTTTTCCGTTCACTCTGTATGCTATCACGACTTTCGATACCATAGCTCGAAAAACACCGATTAGCCTGGAGGTTGCAGTAACAGCTACTCCAATTTAAACGCGCTCAAACAATTTGCTCTTTTCGCAATGTCTGCAATTTTACGCTGTATATATATACACTGCTGGCCACTGTAAATGCAACACCCTGAAGGAAACATGCAAATAACATGAAATTTACAACATGCATTAGCGGAGGTGAGATATGCAAATGATTAGAATTTCAGCGCAGACGCACATCACGCGCGCCTGTGGCGCCACTTCAAAGCGCTATTTAAGGCTTAGAGATTTCGATGATTTCAAGTTCGGCAATTGTGTTTTTCTTGTGGTTTTTTAAAAAAAAACGATCAATTATACCTCGTCGAAAACAGCGATCATCTTTTGATCAAGTATCCGAGTTCGACAGAGGAAGGATAGTGGCCTACCGAGATTGTGGATTATCTTTAGGGAAATCGGTAGTCGTGTTGGACGAAACCAAACAACTGTAATGCGGATATGTGATCGTTGGATGCAGGAGGGTACGACGGACCGGCGTGTTCGATCGCATCCACCTCAGCGCACCACTTCACGTGATGACAGGCAAATTGTGCGCATTGCAGTGACGGATCGCTCAGTCACATCACGAACCATAGCACAGCACATGCAGTCTGTAACGCATCATCCAGTGCATCCATCTGCGCGTACCATTCGACGCCGTTTACAGCAGAGTGGTCTGTCCGCAAGACGTCCATTGCTTTTTCTACCCTTGACGCAGAACCACAGACGTCTCCGCCACCAATGGTGCAATGACAGAAGGATGTGGACGGCAGAATGGAATGAAATTGTCTTTACTGACGAGTCACGCTTCTGTCTGCAACACCACGATGGTCGCATTCGAGTCTGGAGACACCGTGAAGAGAGGATACTGAACAGCTGCGTCCTGCACCGGATATTATGGTATGGGGTGGTATTGGTAATCACTCTCGCACACGTCTTGTACGCATTGCCGGTACTTTAAACAGCCAGCGCTACATCTCCGAGGTGTTGGAGCCAGTTGTCCTTCCTTACTTTCAGGGCTTGCCCACAGCCATATTCCAACAGGATAATGATCGACCACACGTGGCACGCATTGTCCAACGGTTCTTTGTCAATCGCCAGATTGAATTGCTTCCCTGGCCGCCTTGCTCTCCGGATCTTTCGCCGATAGAAAACGTGTGGTCCATGGTTGCTCTACGATTGACCCAGATTCCATCCCCAGCTGCCACAGCAGATCAACTTTGGCAACGTGTGGAAGCTGCTTGGTTTGCTGTACCCCAAGAACTCATCCAAAGTCTCTTTGAATCAGTGCCGAGGCGTGTGGCAGCGGTGATCTCCAACAATGGCGGCTACTCTGGCTACTGATTTTGGCAGGAACCACACTTCACCGAAGTCTATAAATTTAACCATTTGATACTTGGTCAACATGTTATCTACAAAATAAATTTTGTTGTGATATCTCTTGTCTTTCTTAGTGTTCCAATTTGGGTGGCCAGCAGTGTATATATATATATATATATATATATATGTGTGTGTGTGTTTGTGTGTGTGTGTGTGTGTGTGAGTGCGTGCGTGCGTGCTTGGAGGGGTCGGTTTTGACATTTCTGCAAAGAAAAAGTATGGAAAATCGTTAAAAAAGGCTCGTACTCAGAACAAAATATTGTTTGTCCAGGATCTCATTAAAAATAGTGGTAAGCACAAGTATCAAACCCCATTTTCAGAAATAAAGCGAAACGATAACTTCGCTATGCGATGGTAATTTCACTAAAAGACTTAAATTGATCCAAGAAAAAGTTTGTGAAATAAAATATTTTAATAACATTTTGTATAATTTCCCATTCTAGACACATAGTCACCTAAAAGGAATTCATTTTTGTGCTTGGTACGATCTTAGTATTTGTTATTCCATCTTTGTGTGCTTGATAAAGAAATCAATATTCATATAATTTAGTTGCTCTTGTTTACAACATATGAATGCAATAAATATTTCACTTTAAATGCGTTCATAAAATCATTGCTTATTGTGTTGATCGAAATGTAAGATGTGTTTTGTAAAATAGTGGTATGAAATTTTATGAAGTCGCTACAAGGAGCCAATGTTACACTTTTAGCAGATAAAAAGACGTATGCTGTAAGTCTCCAGTGAGTTCGCATGAACGTTAAAATCATTTTCAATTCATGAGAAAGTTGACGCATCTTGAAAGCAACGTTAATTCTTATAGGATTATGCTGTTTCATTGGTATTAGTAAATTAGGAACTCAATACAAAATCTACTGTTTGGATAGAAGAAAATTGTGAATCTTACGCAACATTGAAGTCCATCTGACAGACTATTTAATTGTATCTGTATTTACTACCAATCAAAAGTGTTCCCGTTGTGCCTAGTATGACATGTTGCGTTGGTTGTATAAATAACGTCATGTGATCAAATTCTCTGAACGATATCTCTGCAAGTCCACTTTCTACTGCTTTTTTCTGAAAGTTTATTCACAGTGAAATTACAGCATGTGTTGAACTCAGTATGTCATGTAATCAAAGTCTCTGAACGATGTCTGTTTACATCTACTTTGAAATTATTCCTACCACGATAAGATGCTACAAAAACTGTGAACGATTTTCATAGCACGAGCATCGTAAAAAAACTATGCTAAAGGGAATCTTCTAACAGATCTATTGTTCACGTTTATAGCTCTGAAATTAGTAGACGGAAAATTTCAAGTTAAACGCTAGACAAGAAATGTACGTTCAGTGATATCCTTAAATTACTCACGTGTCATTTACATGTTTCTTTATTTATGCAGTGAAACTCACCTGAGAAATTTTGCAAAATGTACAACATATGTGTATTCGTTTCGCCAACGACTACGGAAAGGAGTTTTAGGTTTCAAACTGTGTCGCTCTGATGTTTGAATATATTTGTAGCTTCAAACCCCACATCGTCTACTGATAGTTTCATTAATAATGTTTTCTGTCTTACTCAGATCAATGGCACTGTTTGATAAGTATTGATTCTTTGAAAGGTAAGAGAATGCTGTTTAAATCTAAAAGAAATTACGACTCTGTTAAAGTCATGCACGCGTCGAAAGGAAACAAGAAACTCGCCACATTTTGGAATTTATTGAAAATCCTGGGAATAAATTCTAGTTACCGTGGGAGAAATGATAATATTTTATCGGGGAAAAGAGAATTAATTTCGTTTATTTTCCTCTCTGTTTCCTTTTTTTGCTACTTTTCGATCATTGTAAATAATGTAATCCATGGTAGGTGGGCTACTTTTACCTTGGCTATCTGCATCCTTTATACTACGTTAGCTGCCTGTAAATATTTATGCTTGTTACGAAAAAAAGTCAAGATAAAACTGCTGCGAAAGGTTATGGACTCGTTCCCTATTGGAAGAAAATCAGGATCGTTATGGTTGCTGATATATGTCATGATTTCACTGAGTGTTATACGTATCTCAGTGTTACCATACGCTTACTTAAATTTCGACAGGGATTTCCTAAGTTTCTTCACTATGGATTGCTTTGAAGATCAGCGACTGAAGACTGCATCCATCATTGTGACCGCATATCTGTACTTGGCCGTCGATGAAACCGTGCCTGCATTTCTGAACTGTATTTTCTGCGCCTTATGCTATCAGTGGGTGAGGATAATATCATCGGTCAAAGACGAAATGAGAAGTAGGAAGGGAGAATTTTTAAGCGATTACGCCCAGGCGGATTCTGCAACCAACCTGTTGGAAAATTGTTTAAATATATGGCATTACACTGACCTCCTGAAAGAGGTGTTCTCTTCGTTCCTGTTTTTCTCAATTACGAGACAGGCAGTGATAATTTTTTTTGGATTTGCTGTTTTTTTTAAATTAAACGCATCCACTCTGGTTCAGGTAGATGTGGCAATCCTCATTGGCACCAATATATTTCACTTAACGATGACCGTGATCATAGCTTCCAGGATACCCGAGGAAATGGAGGAAATCGCAAAAAATATGAGCGATATACACGAAGAAAAAGTCCTTAAAAATCGCCGTGTAAAATATGTGTCAGTAGACAATTGGATGGTGTTAGTTATGAAGAAAAGACCCATCGCACTGTCAGTCGGGGGCTTTGCTGATTTGAAGAAAAGTTTCATTTTCGTCATCTTTGGAAGTCTCTTGACTTACGGACTGATTACATTAGATATGCTGTAAACGCAATGATATTTTCAAAGTGAGAGAGAAGGCTGATACACTTGAAGAAATAGTCCTTAAAAATCACCATTCGATATATATATTATTAAGGACATACCATATTTTTTAACGTATTCACTGAAACTATGTGCTAAATTACTGCTAAATATGCAGGTCTTTTGTTGAAACTTTGCTGTAGTATTTACTGTTTGTGATATTTTCACCTGTTTTAAGACTATATAAAAAACAATATACTGGTGTCGCTGCTATGTGGAGTTGTCATTCGCAAAAATTATCGACCGAAACGCATAAATACTTTATAGATTTTCTTATGGATCTTCTTATTTTTCAATAATGTCAGCTGCTTTTATTTATTTCAGTATACTACGAAAAAAATCTAAACTCAAAATTTTCAAGAACATGACGAAAATTTTTCTCGTTCATCGCAGAGGAATCCTACTCCCATGGATTTCAGTTTTTGGGGTTATGTCAAAACCATGAAGCTACAGAAGGAGGAGTAGCTCAGTGTTAAAAATATGTCTCACATTTGGTCGCCGCCACTAGATGGCGCGCGCGCAGAGCTCAGGGTTTTGACACGAAAACCATAATATGGATGTTTCGTATTTTTCAAGAGAAAACATGTTGTTTTTTAATATGAATTCATTTATTCAACTTAACAATATATATATATATATATATATATATATATATATATATATATATATATATATATATATATATATATATATATATGTAAGGCTAAAATATGGGGGAGTGATCGCGCGAGCTTAAAACGGGGTTTTGTGTAGAAAGAATAAGAACTATCAATTAAAGACTGGGAGATTTCAAATAATCGAAGTAAATGCATTGCGGTGAAAACAGAGTTAAGGGTTCGACTTGATTCAATTTCCGAAGATCCACAAGGAGAAATCTTAACAGCCTTGAGCCTCGCGCTAAGAAAGAAAATGTACAATCTTGCATCGTCAGCAATAGAACATTCTATATGATGTCTCGCATAAGTAATGAGCGTCATAACGCGTCAGTTGAGGCATGCGTAGTTAATTAAAAGCTTAAGAACAAAGGGGTTAACTTCAGAGCCATGGATATGTAGGAACGATATAGACGTGCCGCTTGGCGGTACGCGTTTTGGGAAGGGATGGGAATAAATTTATTTTAATTATGGAGCTGAGCACCTGAACTTGATTAAATAAATGTGTTTCGGAAAATGTACTGACTGGTCTTTGTGAGTTTCAAGCTTAGTTGACTGCATTGCTGGAATTTATTAAGTTATAAGTTATCTCGCCACCGGACCACTGACTGCCAAGTGAAATATGATGTTCAGAGTATGCGTTAATATTGGGCGTGAAGAACAATCCGACATATATATATATATATTCAAATTTTTTTTGAATGATTTTAAAAACCGCACTGCCATACAACGCAATGAAAAACCCGTCCTTTGTTGACATGTCGCGCCATCTGCCGGTGAGCGACCATAACTGGTCCATTTTTCGAAGAATTCCCCATTGAAGCTTACGCTCCTTCTTTAGCTTCACGATCAAAACACAGGTGCATTCCATTCATGTCCGAAATCTGGACCATTTAAAAGAAAGGATCACTGAATCTGTTTTGTCTGTCACGCCGGATGTTCTCTTCCGTGTACGGGAAGAGACTGAATGTCGTCTTGACGTCTGCAGGGCAGCTTAGGGAGCACACACCGAAGTCTGCTGAACAGATAAGGAACGTGGAGATTTTCTCTTCAATTAGACGTATATTTCATTTCTTTGCAATGCTTTGTTTCGAAGCTATAACCATTTAAAACCCCACCATTATTTCTAAGGGCACACTGTATCATATGGTTTATAATTGTCACTCCGTATGATTTACTAGCTGAAAACCCGCACTTCGCTACGGAGTACATTCAAATTAAATACAACGGTCAATATATGCGATTAATGCCAAAATAAATAAATAAATAAATAAATAAATATATATATATATATTTATAATAAATACGACGATCAATGTGTACAATTGATGAAAAAAATATATATATATTTATAAAAATATCGTAAGGGATATTTTTATAGACAAAATAATGTGGAAGAAAATATTCAAATTAAATCTAATAGGACATACTAAAGAATCTAGTACAGTTCATATAGTACAAGTTGAGGAACATATCTTTTACTGTATTTTAATATTTTTTTGGATAATGTCCAATCATCTGCCGCATTAGCAAGAAAAAATTTTTTTTTGTCTATGCACGTGACGATAAATTAATTTATATACATTTATATGCATTTTTTTGGGATAATATCCAATCGTCTGCTGCATTAGAAAGAGAAAAAAATATTTTTTTTGTCTATTTAGTTGTTACGCACGTGACGATAAATTTATTGAAAGTACCAGAAAAAGAAATCACGTGATCAGATTTAGTAAATTAAATTCTAAAAATTAGTCTTTAAAAATTCACTAAAAATCAGAAAATGAAGGTAAAGATTAAAAATAGATTTCATTTTAAAGGAATTTTTATGATCTTTCTCGGGATATAAATTTTGTAACCCTCAAATTATTATTTGAAATGCAAACTTAAAAAAAGTTACTAAAACAGCTTAAAAATTTAATTTAAAAAAATCTAAGAAGAATTTTCAAAAATCTCTCGTAGTGCACCCCTACGCTGTAAGAAGAATCGCCATGCAAAATTTCAGCCCTTTAGATCCAGTGGTTTGGTCTGTGCGTTGTATGTCAGTCAGTCAGTGAGTCAGTCAGTTACGGAACTGTTTTATATATATAGATTACTGTCGCTCCGTATGATTTATTACACTCCAATCCCTGATTTACTATAGTATCATAAATCACGGTAGACAAAGTCCCGTACTTGATAGGGCTTTTGTCGTCTTTTTTATGTCTATCTCATCGATCATTATCATTGTAAAGAAAAAATTACGAGGATGATAAATTGAAAGATTCATTTAAAATATTTCTCATCCTATCCTGCATTTGCAATTATTGGCCAAAGCTTTTAGTCATGCTGTTTACAAACATTAAGTTATTGCTGACAAGGGAAGGTATAATAGAATTTTAGATTTGCTGTTTCTATGGTTACATATCAATACGAAAGCTTCAATTGTAAAATATTTTTTCTAGACGTAAGCCATTAAAAATATGACTGGTAACGCAGTAGCCACGAGTTGACACGTATATAAGCAAAAACGGTATTTTGTCTGCATTTGATTAGCTTGTTATTAATGTTGTTATTCAAATACTGGGAGTGTTTTTAAATAAAACATTTCTATTCGCTCAAAAAATATTGCTTTGTTGAAATTAAATATGTTCAGCTTTTAATTTTGTGAAAACGATGAAGCATGTAATGTAGTACTTTAAACGAATAGATATCATTGTTAAGTTCCCTTACAATTCTTAACTTGGATAAATGGGAACAATTTTTAAAGTTAGGAAGACGCTGGATATTACATTTGTGATAGATTAAACTTTTCTTCTTTAATAAAGTAGAGTTATTTGTGTGAGATTTGTGCAAATCTAACGAAGTAAAATTTGACTGACTAAAAGAAGGATTTTCTTAACTACACAAATTCAGTGATCAGATGGATGACATTAAAAGAATGTGACAAACTATATGCCTTTTTTGGAATATTCGAATAATTTAGGTGCTTAGAAGTGTTATTAATGCCTGTCATAAAACTGATTTAACTTTAACAAATGTATATAATTTATTTAACTTATTGAGACTTTGGATATTACATTTGTGATAAATAACACTTCTCTTGTTCCGTAGGGTGAAGTTATTGGTGTAAGATTTGTACGTATCTAACATAGTTTAATTTAAGTAGCTGTAGAAAGGAATTTTTAGCAACACAAACACAGTGAAATGAAGGATCATATAAAAAATGTGATAAATTATATGTTTTGGTGGTATATTTGAACAATAAATATGAGGATTGACAATGCTTATCTTACCCAGATTAAACTTGGTAATCTGGTTTACATTTCTGGTACCTGCGCTGGTTTACATTTGTGATAAATAAAACCTCTCTAGTTTCACGAGGTGATGTAATTTGTGTGAGATTTGTGCAAATCTAACGTAGTAAAATTTAAGTGAATGTAAAAAGGAATTTTTAACAACACAAATACAGTGAAAAGAAGGAACCTATAAAAAATGTGACAAATTATGTGCTTTTATGTCATATTTGATTCAATAAATGTGCTGGTTGACAATGCTTATCTTACCCAGATAAAACTTGAATAAATGTGAATAACTTTTTAAGTCAGGAAGACGCTGGATATTACATTTGTGATAAAACCTCTCTCGTTTCGCGAGATGATATAATTTGTGTGGGATTTGTGCAAATCTAACGTAGTAGAATTTAATTGACTGTAAAAAGGAATTTTTAACAACACAAATGCAGTGAAAGAAGGAACCTATAAAAAAATGTGACAAACTTTGTGCTTTTGTGGCATATTTGAACAATAAATGTGCGGTTTGACAATGCTTATCTTACCCAGATAAAACTTGAATAAATGTGAATAACTTTTTAAGTCAGGAAGACGTTGGATATTACATTTGTGATAAATAAAGCCTCTCTCGTTCCGCGAGGTGATGTAATTTGTGTGGGATTTTTGCAAATCTAACGTAGTAAAATTTAAGCGACTGTAAAAAGGAATTCTTAACAACACAAATACAGTGAACAGAAGGAGTACATTAAAAGAATGGGAAAAACTGTATACATTTTTTTGGCATATTCCAACAATTAATGTGCATAGTAGAGTTAACAATGCTTATCTTTAACCTGATTTATTAATTTTTTAAGTTATGAAGACAATGCGTATTACATTTGTGATAAATGAAACTTCTGTTATTTGATGAGTTAAGTCATTTGTGTAAGATTTATGCTTATATAATGCAGTAAGATTTGACTGACTGTAAAAAAGATTTTAAAAGAACATAAATGCTGTGAGCAGAGAATTTTGAATAAAGCTGGTTAATAATATGACTCAATAAAAACTAAATTTGCCACCTGTAAGGTGGAGTATTTGGAAAACATAAAATTTTATCCTGTCACGGAAGCATGAGATTTGTGCATATCAAAGGTAGTAAAATTTCAGTGACTGTGAAAAGAATTTATTAAACACAAATACAGAAAATTTTGTGTAAATCTAGTTAATCACATGAGCCAACGAAAAATGAATTTACCAACGGTACGATGTAGTTTTTAGATTTAATATTTTTTCCCCTGTTAGGATAGTTCAGTAGAAGGAAAAATAGATTTCACACAGTGTCGTTATAACCAGAAAAGTGCCATTTTGACTTTTGATGTGTTCGGTACAATTAAAGAATGATTACCTAATACGAAAGACAGAAGATAATTTCCAACCGTTTTAAGATCTATATGACAGGTTTGGAATTCAAAGTACTTTTCTCCTACATTTGAAACAGGAGACGAGTAAAAATTATACAGTTATACTGTCATGACGGTCGACAAAGTCGGTGATAAACTATTTGTGTTTTGGGGAATTCTTAAAATGTTTGGAATCGATACAGATATAAGCCATATAAAAAGGGAAAAAAAATTTCAAAGCATAATTTATTTATCGTTCTTTTTTTTGGTTGTTGTGTCTTCAATATTTTCATTCTGGGGTTTAAACGCTTTCGACAAGTCAGTTTTAGCAGCTTTTGTTTTACTGGTGTCGACAGTGCTGATGCATATCAGTTTGCTTAAAAGAAGAGACAAGCTTAAGGTCCTCAGAAAAATAATAAATGCTACGCCAGTGGGAAGTAAAGTGGCTTGGACTTTCGTCTTTATGTATATTATAATTTTTTTATCTGTCATAACTCCTTTGGGCTTCGCTCTGCGAAGTCTATATTTTGACGAAGATAAGCTATCTTCCTCAATCCTATGCAAATTGGAAGACAAAACTTTGAGTAGAATCTGCTTCGTTCTAAGTCTCGTGCTTTACTACGTTGTTCAAATCACCATCCCGACCGGGCTGACCTGCCTATTCTGCGCCGTGTGTTATCAGTGGAAAGAAGTGATATCTTTCGTGAAGAGCGAAATAAAAGAAAAAGGAGTAGAATGCTTCACCGACCCCTCTCAGCTGAGCAGTGCAACCGGCTTGTTGCGAAACTGCCGGTTTGTGTGGCTCGGCACGAACTTGATCAGAGACACGTTTTCTCCGTTCCTGGCGATCTCTGTGGCGATGCACGCAGCGGAAATCTTCATCCTGTCTTCGGAGGTCTTGGATATCCACAATGAAGACCCAAGTAGCTTGGAGTCTAAATTGCTGCTGGCGGTGTATACTGCGTATTTCATGGGCATGGTGCGTTTAGCGTCAAGAATACCGGAAGAGATGGAAGAGCTGCTGTCATGCTTGATGGAGAGCTACGAGCAATTTATTTTCTGCCAGAATCGAACACCGGAAAGCACTTTGCTTCCGGAAAGTATCAAATGGATGATAAATAAGAAACCGGTAGCACTTTCCATAGGAGGAATCGCGGACATGAAGACGAACTTAATAGTTGCAACTTTTGGAACTGTGTTAACATTGATACTTTTTAAAACGAATGGAGACAATGATTTGGATTTGTAAATACCGTTGTATGTGAATGACAAATGATGAGATAGATTATCTAGGTGTATAATTATTTTATCTGAAAACGTTTGTAATTTCCGGAACAAAAAAGTAAACTTTATCTCTCCGGATTTCATAAACTCGATATCTGAAACTTTTGGAAATGTGTTTTCGAAATGATCGAATCAAAGATTTCTTGATGTGTGCGATTAACAAATAATGAAGTATGTTTTTATGTATAGAATACATTTAATGAAAATAAATGTTATTTTTTTTGGGGTCACATTATAAAAATTCTTCAGTCAAAAAATTTTTTTTTTCATTCTAAATTTTCCTTTCATTTCTCTAAATTTCATGTGGCGCTACATATTTTGAACTTTTGGAAGTTTCGCGAAGTAAGAGTAGAAAATAATTTGTGAAAAAAATAATGTGTGGGTTATTAAACAATCAGCTATGAGGAAAATTACTGACTATCTATACATGAAAGACTGATATGTGTGACTGACAAATAACGAAATAATTTTTTTATGTATGAAATACGTTTAACGAAAATAAATATTATTTTTGATTGCATTTGAAAAAAAAAATAGAAATTTTTTATGCAATTAAAAAACTGTTTTTTTAAATTTCTGAATTTCATGTTTAGCTACATATTTTTAACTTTTAGAAGTCTCTCGAAGTAAGAATAGATAAAAAAATTGCAAAAAACTAATATATGGGTTTTTAATCATTCAGCTGTAAGGAAAACAACTTTCTAAATATGAAAGACTGATGTGTGCGACTGACAAATGACGGAATAAATTTTTATGAAGGAAATGCATTTAACGAAAATAAATGTTATTAATTTTGTAGCATAACAATTTTTTTTCATATAAATTTCTTTTTAAATTCGAAATTTTTTTTAATTCTAAAACATTTTGTTTTCATTCGAAAAAAGACAAACAATGCAGTTGCTGAAGGTGTCACTGCATCCACAGCGGATTTCGTATTAAATGACTTCATGGCCGTTTCATATGCTATAAATAGACTGTAAATATAACAATATTTTAAATGGGAATATGTTATACATTAATATACTTGAAAAGAGAGTCCTTAAAAATCTCCATGGGAAATATATACGGTGAAACTACTTTAAGGCGGCCAGTTAAGTTTCCGAAAAAATGTGGCCGTTTTGAGGGTTGGCTATCCAATAGGGGTGTATATCTCTAAAAAAGCTTTAATTTTTTTAATTGTACAATATGTAAAATCCAGTAATCAGTAAAATTCTAGACCTGAACAATCAAAAATCTATGTTGTTATGGGGTCTCACAGATTATAATATTAAAAATTTAATTTTAATAATCACAAATATTAAAAATTTAATTTTAATATTTTAAAATTAAAATTTTTTTGGAGGGGAATCTGGTATAGTGTGATCTAAATGCTCGTCAATTCCTTCGGTGGACGAAATTAATGAAATGAATCCCGCTAAAATGTGCAGAAAAGTTTAGGCTATCTAAAAATACCATTTTTATTGAATTATCAGCATTTAAGTAATTAGACGACAATAAATTTTGTGCAAAAGTATAAAATATTAAACAAATAAAATCTGTGAGACCCCAGAACAACATAGATTTTTT